>OX016542.1:52469435-53069435 GCA_943590905.1 Sphaerophoria taeniata
CATCATCATCATCATCATCATCATCATCATCATCATCATCATCATCATCATCATCATCATCATCATCATCAATCATCATCATCATCATCATCATCATCATCATCATCATCATCATCATCATCATCATCATCATCAATCATCATCATCATCATCATCATCATCATCATCATCATCATCATCATCATCATCATCATCATCATCATCATCATCATCATCATCATCATCATCATCATCATCATCATCATCATCATCATCATCATCATCATCTTCATCAGCATCAACATGAACATCATCTTCATCTTCATCATCGTCATCATCATCATCGTTTTTAACCCACCATCCAATCAAACTTATAATGCTTTATCTGTACAACCTTCAGCAAATAGTATCACTTATACTGATTCTAATATTGTCAACTCTAATAAAGTAAGTGGCATTTTATCTCCAATTGCATCCGGCTTAAGAGCTGTTGAAGGCCAGAAAACATTATTTGTATCAAAGCTTGATCCCTCAACTAATGCTCTTGATTTAAAAAAACATATTTCATCGAAAGTCGGACCACAATTGAAGGCACAAGTGGAAAAAATGATCCACCGCAATCATACAAAATGCTCATCGTTCAAATTCCGTGTTCCAGACTCCTTATTCCACTTCTTAACTCTTCATCGTTTTGGCCAAATGGAACTATATATCACGAATTCGATAACAAAATTAACAAGAGACAAGCAAACCAATATCCTTTTCAACAAAATATGACAAAGCAGAATCTTCGACTAAGCAGCTTCAAAAGATTTTAATATATTATCAAAACGTAAATGGATTAAGGACAAAGACTAACTCGGTCTACCTGAATTCAATAAATCTACCACACGATGTCATAATACTGACGGAAACATGGCTGAATAATTCCTTTCTTGACACTGAGCTATTTGACAGTACTTACCAAATCTTTAGACGAGATCGGCATTACACTGACTCTTCCAGCAACGTTGGAGGTGGAATTCTTGTTGCTGTTAAGAACTCTCTAGCTTGTAATTTAGTTAATGACTTTCGACAGGCTATCATCGAACTTCTGTGCCTTAAAATTAAAATGACAAAAGGATACCTTTATATTGTTGCCACTTATATACCGCCTGCCTCTGCTAACGATTCGTATGAGGAATTGAATAATTGTTTAGACACAATCTTCCTAGAATTGGAACCAGAAGATGAGATCCTTGTTGTAGGTGATTTTAACCTTCCACATCTTAATTGGACAGGTAACGAAGAAGATAATAGTTACATCCCAACTAACGCCTCTACTCTTAAAGAATTTTCTTTAATTGATGGAATGATATCCTTCGGAATGACCCAATTTAACGGTATAAAGAACTCTTCAGGTAAAATATTGGACCTTGTTTATTTCTCTGACAACGCTAACTCCGATGTTGCTGTTCTGACCACCCCTGTTGAACTAACTAAGGAGGACCGTTATCATCCAGCACTTGATATATCCCTTAACCTGAACATGAATTCCTACTTCAACAAGCTAAACGATAAAATTGAATTCAACTTTGCCAAATGCAATCATCTTGAACTGTCAAACCTATTACAAAATGTTGACTGGACTCAATTATTTACCAACTGTGATATCAATGATAAGTGTAATCTATTTTATCATAAGTTATTTGAATTTTTTAATCAAACGACTCCTATTAAAACTTCTTATAAAGACTCAAAAGACCCACCATGGTTTGACCGCCAACTTAAAAACTTGAAAAACAAAAGAAATAAGGCTTGGTTAAGGTTTAATGTCACAAGAACAACCGAAGACTACAATATCTTCCTTTCATTAAAGCATCTTTTCGCTGATTACCACACAATTTTGTTTGAAGACTATATCGCGAAGACAGAAAGTGAGATTAAGTCAAATCCCAAATTATTTTGGCAATTTGTAGATTTGAAAAGAAGAAATGTAGGTTATCCAAATTCCATGTCCTATTTGAACTCTACGGGTGAAAGTTCAATAGAAATAGCTAATTTGTTTGCTGAATTTTTTAAAAATGCATTCGAGGTATCTAATAACCTCACAGATGACGGTGATATCACTAGCTCTGTGATATTTCCACATTTGAATTCTATTAACTTTAATATTACTGAGGATTCTATTATTCAAGCAATTTTAAAACTTGATGATAGTAAAAGTCCAGGACCTGATGGTGTTCCAGCTTCTATTTTAAAAAACTGTGTCTCTCGTTTAAGCTACCCCCTATTTTTACTTTTTAACGAATCTCTCACAAGCTCTGTTTTTCCCAATCTTTGGAAAAGTGCCTACATTATCCCTGTGCATAAAAAAGACTTGAAAAGTGATATTAAAAACTACCGTCCTATAGCAAAACTCTCTGTGATACCTAAATTGTTTGAGTCCATTGTATGTAATATCCTCGCCTTTCACTGTAAATCAATTTTATGTAGTAATCAACACGGTTTCGTCAAAAATAAGTCTACAGTAACTAATCTACTTGACTTTACATCTTTTTGTTTAGACGCTTTTGAAGACCATGGACAAGTAGATTGCATTTTCACTGATTTTAGTAAGGCATTTGACAAGCTGTGCCACTTAGTTTTATTAAAAAAACTTAATAATTTAGGATTCAACCATATGTTTGTTCAATGGATTGCTTCGTACCTTTGTAATAGAAATTATAGTGTCGTTTTTCGTAACGTTTGTTCAAGCTCTTTTGTTGTTAACTCGGGTGTTCCACAGGGTAGCCACTTAGGGCCTGTGCTGTTTATCCTTTTTATAAATAATGTATCTATTGTCCAAAATTCATGTGTTCTCATATACGCTGACGACATTAAACTTTACAAAAGTATTAAATCTATTACTGACTGCTTACTTCTACAAGACGATCTATTAAAATTCAGGGAATGGTGCAATAAAAATAGACTTATATTAAATGTTGACATGTGTAAGGTTATGAGCTTTACACGCAAAAAAACTGCCTTAACTTATAACTATACAATTAGTTCGGACCCTTTAAATAGAGTCTCACAATACTCTGACCTAGGAATTATTCTAGACCCGAAATTGACTTTTGACGACCACTTAGACTATATAATAAAGAAAGCTAATAAAACACTTGGATTTATTTAAAGATGTTCACGCGATTTCAAAGACCCCTATGTTCTTAAGATATTATTTACCTCATTTGTCAGGCCCATTCTTGAGTAAGGGTGCGTGATCTGGGCACCTTACTATGCCATTCACAATTCAAGGCTGGAAGCAGTTCAAAGAAGGTTTTTACGTTATTGTCTACGTTTTCTACCTTGGACCCAAGGATCAGCACTCCTAATGTACTCACATAGACTAGTATTAATCAATCTACCGTCACTTGAGAACCATCGTATATACATCCAGTTCTGTTTCATTAACGGTATAATAAATGGAAATGTTTTAGCTCCGTCGATTCTTTGTAGACTTAATTTTAACTTCAGCCAATCTAGTATTAGACTACGGCAACCTCTGTGCCAAATCTTAAGCAGGTCCAACTATGGTGTTAATAGTCCTCTAAATCAGTTAATAATTGTCATATACAATAAATATTATTTTCTCATTAATTCTGTAAATGACAACTTGAAAAGCATACAATTCAAAACCTTGTTTTTTAGATCTATTGAACTTGCTTAATTTTTGTTTACTGTTAAGTTATATTTAAATAATTGTAACGTTAGCATTTAACGGTTTCTAAATAAATAAATTCGAATTAACAAAATTCACTAAAATGTAAACAAATCACTTTCATTTTGAATCATCATCATCGTGATGAATAATCCACAGCCCAAACTTCAGAAATTGAGCACACAGTTCATCATCAGCACAGCAAACGTCAAAACAAAAGGCACAAATCATATTTATAAAAAAATAAAATTATTTAATTCACCGAGTTAACATTTTATATGTCTTCATTTGCTACGCAAAACACCAGAAAATAAAACAAAATCAATAACAAACAATTCCACGAATTTATCAAGTAATTAATAATCACACACTTGCACAAAGTTACAAAATAATGCACTCAATTTAAAACAATTGCATAATTCATCACATTAAATTCCACAAGTCACTCGACTCAAATTAATAAACTTATGTGCGAAAGCATGCGACCAATGCGCGACACCGTCGTCGTAGTCCAAACACCAAACATAATAAATTAGAACATTGAAAACAAAAACAAAAAGATAATATTTTGTGCGCGAAAACATTCGACCGATAAACGTTACCTTACGTTTAAAATTCACTAGTTTACAAAATTTAATTTTCTGATAGCCCCAAGAATGAGACACATCATTTCTAGTAAATTTTATGATGCTGAAACTAAATCCGGACACAAAATTGTTCTAGCAAGATATGCTTATCTCGATGTGCTCAAAACATGGTTTTTGGCGATGTTTGAAGTAATTTTTTGAGGACAGAAAATTTTTACGGACAATTGTAACTACAGCATTCTTTAGAACTACTCTTTCTCTTGCAAACCCATTTTAGTTTGTTTCGTTATGATTTTTTTTTTCTCAAGATATACCATTTTATTTTCATAACGCAGTTGGCTAGTACAAAATTGCAAAATATAACATAGGTAATATCGAAGTGCCGTAGCTAAAATTCAATTTCTTGAGGAAAAAGACTCGTAGCGAAACAAACTAAAATGGTTTTGAAAGATAAAGAGTAGTTCTAAAGAATGCTGTAGTTACAATTGTCCGTAAAAATTTTCTGTCCTCAAAAAATTACTTCAAACATCGCCAAAAACCATGTTTTGAGCACATTGAGATAAGCATATCTCGAAAATCTGACGTGCTAGATACTGGGATGGCGAACCTTTTTTTGACTGCGTGCCAATAAATATTGGTTTTATAAAATGAAAATACATGCGTGCCAATAAAAGTTATTTTTATTAAATGAGAATACATGCATTTTAAAAATTATATATAGATTCAATTCTATAACACGCTGACATATTTTTTAATGGGAATTTTGTTGCTGAATATTTCTCGAAAATGCATCAATATCCGGATCATAATTTGACAATTTTAATGAAATACAAGCCTCCCCACATTCATCGGTAAGGCTGTTTCGTACATCAGCTTTTATATTATTCATAATCGAGAATAGACTTTCACAGCTATTAGTAGAGTCAATGAAGCTCAAAAAAGGGGGTTTTCAGAAAGTCCTCAGAAACAGCTCGGATTTTGAAAATTCTTTTTTCCAAATTTTTTGTTTTTATATTCTTTAAAGTCTGAAACAAATCATTTGGGGGAAATAATTGCTTATATTGTTTAAACAATTTTTATATTGTTTATAAAGAGAGATCCAAAAACAATATTTTTGATAATTGGAGTGTTTAGGCTGCATTAAGACAAGAAAAAAATCATATAGAAGGGGGGGTTTATTGTCCCCCGTTCAGCCAGGAGGGGCGATCTTATAACAAAAAAAGCCTATTTTTCAAAAAAAATATTAAAAATCAACGGCTTTTCACCTAATGCCGTGTTATACCTTTTTGCAAAGCTAAAAAATGCTTCTTTCATTTTGCATTTAAATAAAACTGTTTTTAGGAATGTTTCTCGAAAAATTCATCTTCAAAGTGAAAATATTGAAATTTAAAACTTTTTTTTTCAACTTCGAACTAATTTTTTTTCAAAATTTTATGTAATTAAGTACTAACTTCTTTCACAGTTAAATGCGGTTACAAGTTCTTAGTGAGATCCAGCAAACCGCATGCTTAAATTTCTTTTTGTTTTCGAGAAATTAAGAAAAAACCAAAAAAACTCAGAAAATTTGGATGATATTTTGTTCTATTTATTCGAAAAAATAATACTTTCAAGTAATTTTGTGAATTTTTTTCTGAGTGTTTTTAGTTTTTTCTTAATTTCTCAAAAACAAGAAGACATTTAGGCATGCGGTTTCTGGATCGCACTGAGAACTTGTAACCCCATTTAATTGTGGGAAAAAATAGTACTTAACTACATACAATTTCGAAAAAAATTAGTTCGAAGATAAAAAAAAAGTTGAAAAATTCAATATTTTGACTTTGAAGATGATTTTTTCGAAAACTGTTCCTGAAAACAGCTTTATTTAAATGCAAAATGAAAGAAGCATTTTTAAGCTTTGCAAGAAGGTATAACACGGCATTGAGTGAAAAGCCGTTGATTTTTAATATTTTTTTGAAAAATAGGCTTTTTTTGTTATAAGATTGCACCTCCCGGCTAAGCGGGAGACAATAGACCCCCCGTTCTATATGATTTTTGTCTTGTCTTAATGCAACCTAAACACTCCAATTATCAAAAACATTAATTTTGGATCTCTCTTTATAAACAATATAAAAATTGTTTAAACAATATAAGCAATAATTTCCCCCAAATGATTTGTTTCAGACTTTAAAGAATATAAAAAACAAAAAATTGTAGCCATAAGAAAAAAAGAGAAAATGTAACCATAAGAAAAACAGAGAAAAATATGTATACGGGTACCGGTGTTAGGTTATTGTTTTATTTGTAGTAGTAAATCTACTACGTCTTAGTTTTTAAGTTGAAGTTCGTATGTGCGCGATTGCTTCAGTTATTTGTGAAGCGTGTCGCCGCGAACGGTTGAAAATCAAATTGTGTCGAAAAAATACGAAAAGAATAAAAAAACGTTTTATAATTTTACAAAAAAGAAAGTGGCTTTTTAATCTATTAAAAATCAGAAGTGGGATGTTGGCCCAAATCTAATACGGCCAGAAAGTATTTTAGCAAAAAAAAACTAACTAAAAAACTAAAGAAAAGCATTCGGTTTAGAAATTTCCCTTCCGCAATCGCTGAACGTGAAAATACAAAAAAAAAATTCAACTAAATCGTGTAATTTATTCCCCAAACAAATAAAACACAAAAACGCAGTTCGCCATCGCGTTCATAAAACGTTGTTTTGTGCATAGTGACAAAATATAAAACCCAAGCCAATTTGTACAGTTGTGTCGTGTTGTTGAATTTTACTGTTCAAAGAAAAAAAATGGTAGGCACCGAAGCCGAAAAGTTAAAATCCTATACACACATGGCTTAAATGTTCACTCTGTAGGCCTTTAAATAATTCACACACAAAATTACAAATACTGGGTGAATCTGATTTTCAAAAGGGTGAATTTGAAGTTTAAAGAAGTTAAAAACTGTAGTAGTTACTACTGTGTGAGATACTGCATGCTATCCTATTGTTGTTGTATAATATCTTTCTGTATTTTAGTTCCTAACACGATTACTCTTACCAATACGATAACATAAACCGATTGTCATTTCAATATATATATATGTTTGTTTTGTAACAACAGATCGTTATTTCTGTTTATGCTATTTATATACTTTACCCCTACTTCCATTGTAAAAACACTATTCTCTTTTCCTTTTATCTTCTCCTTCTTGTTTAAATGTGAAAATAAAGACAGTTTCAAATTGGATGCGAAACGATGCGGTCATCGGCTCAGCTCTCGGTGTTTTATTTAAATATTAAAGTCGATTAACAAATATATGTACTATACAAAGTTGGTTGCTTCCAACATCCAAAAGTTGGACACGAACATGAGAGAATGTGTATCTGCTGATGGTCTCTATACCAGACATACAAACAAACCAAGCCCTTTTCATCCCAATCAGATAAACTCCTTGAATGATTAAACACCGCATATCTTACCAATATCGTTTACCTTTACGTAATCAAAATTGTAAATGTTATCAACCATCAAATGATTCACTCTTTTTTTTAATTTTCCGAGTTTTCCACCAACAATTTTCTACTTTTCTATTTGAAAACGAATGCACCTAAAATTCGCGGTCTTATATAAGCAATATTTCATTTGAAAACCAAAGCACCTACAACTCTAATGAGTTTTGCGGGTTTTCCATCAAGAACTTTCTATTTTTCTATTCGATAAGCGATTCTGGAACAAAAAGAACATGCAAGAAACCAAATTCACGTCTATGTATCATATCATATTTCATATTTCCAGTTTTCCGACTCTTCCGTATGGTTTTTCCAATGCCAAAAAAACTCCAAAAATACAACATGCAAAATCCATAAATATCTGTTGGGCCGTTTAGAAGTCCATACCAGACATAGAAACAAACAAACACATCTGTTTTTATATATAATATTATAATTTTAATAACAAAAACAAAAAAAGTTGCTTAAGCAACTCAAATTCGACGTACAAAATCAGTTGCGTGCGACTAGTTGGAAACCGATTGCAAACCGGTTGCAAACCGGTTTCATTTCAGTCGAGGGTGGGGGCTCTCCTATAGAGCTTCATATACAAAGTTGCTTGAGCAACTGATTTTCGATTCTAGTCGCAAATCAGTTGCAAAACAGTTGCTTCGTGTGCGGAGGGCCTTACTGTTTTTTTTTTTTTTTTACACACTATCAGAATTGGTCGTATGGGCTTATAGCAAGCACATTTTACGACCAATGGTTTGCCAACACAGGAACTGTGTTATACCACCGGCTCATCACTTAGTGTGGTGTTAGTTGTTAGTAGGCAAATAACGAAACTATAACAAATAACACAGCACACATAAATAATTAACATAAAAAACAAAAAACATGACAAAATTAACATAAAACATTTAAGAGAGTGGAACACTGGTTTTTAAAATTATTTTAAGTTGAGTTTTACTTAAATTAAAATCAAAAAGTTGTGAGTTCCAGTTTATAAGTTTACCCATGCGTGTCAAAGGCTCATGCATTCCATAATTTGTTCGGTGCATAGAGATCCTAATCAAATCCTGACTACGGAGATTATAACCTCCCCCTCGATAGCAAAACAGAATTTTACAGAGAAGGTCAGGAGCATCCGTGACTCCAGTAATAATTTGATGGAAAAAAACAATGTCATTATTATTTCTTCTCTGTTGAAGTGTTTGCATCTTAAGGATTGACAAACGGTTTTCGTACGGAGGGACATTGAGGGGATCAATCCACTGAAACCCTTTTAACAAAAAACGAGTGAAATTCCGTTGCACAGATTCCAATCTTTCAATATAAATATTATAGAAAGGAGACCATACCTGCGATGCATACTCCAGATGGGGACGAACCAAGCTGTTGTATAAAACACTGGTAACATTGGGATCGCGGAATTCTTTTGACCACCGTTTGATAAAACCTAACATGGAATTAGCTTTGTTAACGATGCCGTTAATGTGCTCAGAAAAATCTAAATTAGGTGTAAAAAGAACTCCAAGGTCCTTAACAGTTAAAACGCGCGTTAAAATGTGGTGTGAAATGACATAGTCATGAGATGAAGGTGAACGTTTTTTTGAGAATGTCATCGTTTGACACTTTGTCGGGTTTAGATTTAAACTGTTCTTTTCACACCATACTGTGAAACGGTTAATATCGTTTTGTAGTAAAATACGATCATTTGCAGAAGTTATATTTTTATATATCTTCATATCATCCGCGAAGATGAGAATTTCACTATTATTTACACATAACGGTGCATCGTTGATAGCTAATATAAAGAGAAGGGGTCCCAGATGGCTACCCTGTGGAACACCTGATTTAGCAAAGTATGATTTAGAGTAACTATTTCTAAATTTAACCTGATAAGACCTGTTTTCAAGGTAAGACACAATCCACGTTATAAAAAAAGGTGGGAAGCCGTAAGAAATTAATTTAAACTTTATAATCTCATGAGATAGTTGATCAAAAGCCTTTGAGAAGTCCGTGTAAACACAATCGACTTCATGGCCATATTCCAAAGTCTGCAAACATTTATTCAAAAAAATAACCAGATTTGTGACAGTAGATCGTTTTTGCATAAAGCCATGCTGTTGGTTGCAGATAACATTTCTACAGTTAAATGCCAAAGTGTCACATACTACTTGCTCAAACAACTTTGGAATACATGAGAGCTTAGAAATCGGTCTATAATTGCAGATATTATTCTTATCACCTTTTTTATATACGGGAGTTATAAAGGCACTCTTCCATAGTGCGGGAAATTTGCCTGATTTTAAAGATAAATTAAAAATGTTTCGCAAGGGAAGAGCTAAGCATGACCTACATTTTTTCAGGACTACGGGTGGAATTCCATCAGGTCTAATAGAAAAATCTTCTTTAAGAAGTGACAGAAATTGTAAGATTTTATCATATTCTACTGTGATATTATTAAAAGACACTTGCGGACAGTTTTGCAAATATTTAAAGAAATTTTCGTCCACAAAAACTGGCGAATCAATGAAGGATTGTTTAAAATTGTTTGCAAAACCGTCACAGATGTCAGAAGTCGTGGTCAGGGTAAGATTATTGTAAGTGAACTTTACAGGGTAGCCGTCACACTTTTTTTTAGAGTTAATGAATTTCCAAAAGTTCCTGGGATCTGATATAACAGAAGCCCCCATCGACTCTAGATATTCATTATATAATTCGTAAGAGAGTTTCTTGAACTCTTCAAACAAAGATATATAAATTACTTGATTTTCCACCGTCATACACTGAAAAAAATAACCGTTGTCATATTGACAATTACTGGTTGTTAACCGAAAATTGTTATATTGATCAAAAAAAGTTTCAATGTGATGTAAATTTTCAAAAGTCGTCTCAAAATCTAACAACTTGATAGTAAATGGGACAATTTGAAATTTTCAATATCTTGTTGCTAGTTTGAAAATCAAAGTTGTCGTTTTAATACCTGAGATGATCAATTAGAAGATTATGGTTGTCAATATGAAAACCTTAGGTTGTCCGTCAGTTAAGTAAGAACTACAATCATCATTTGTACAACAATGATTATTATCAATATGATTACTACCTTAATGCAACAAGTGCATTGAAAATAAAATCATCAAATTGACAGTTCAGGCATCAAATAAAAAATTAGAGTTGCTATATTGATAATTTCGATTGTTAGAATATAAATCAAAATAAATAGAAGTAAACAAAAAATAAATAAGTTCCTTAGCGAAGACTTTTCGTTGACAAAGTTTTCGTATTGAAACCCATGTTGTCGATATGATGATGGAGTTTTTTTTTCGTTATCGAAATATGACGTGATCTAAAATGGGGCTTTATTTTCAAGACGAAATTGGAATAATTTATGGAAATAAAGCCGCATCTTACTTGGAGGAAATAAGTCCATATTTACAAAAAAAAAAAAAAAATGACCACATCCTTCCCAGAGGAAGTTATTGTAATGGGACCGATTTTGTGAAGTCACTAGAATCGAAATCAATCCTTTTATCATGATGTCTGTGTCCTAGTTTTTTGACCTCCATCAAAAAACCGTTAAACCGATATTGCTCAAATCTAATCAGCTTTAATAAGGCTGAGTGATTCGCGAGATAATCGAACACATACGCACATATGAACATACGTACATACAGACATCATGATAAAAAGGGTTGATTCGGATTCTAGTGACCTCGAAACATAGAGATATGCAATAACTGGATATTCACAAAATCAGCCCCATTACAATAACTTCCTATGGGACGTTGAAAAACGGTTCTATGATAAGAACCGTTTTGGTGTAATACAAAAATAATTTGTTTATACTAAAAACATCAGTGTTCCGAAAACAAAAAAAAATTACAAGGATGTTTGGAGAAAATTGAAACTAACATTAATTAATAGGATTTTTCGAACTATTGTTGTTTATGATTATGATAATGATCATAATTTTAATGCATAAATGACGAGTTTTTGTTTTTTAATTCAATTTTTCAAAACTTGACTTTGAAAGCCTTATCACAATGGGCCTTTGATCGGCCTAAGTGTGTCTCTTAATATCCATGACAGACACTTTAACCTAAGCCTTGCAAAAAATCAAAAACTAGTTGTTTTTTTTATTATTTGCAAAGCCTTCCAAGTCGAGTTTTGAAAAATTCAATTATTTAATTAAATTAATCATATTTACAATTGCGTTTGTCAATCAGATGATTGACCACATCAGGTTGTCATATTGTAAAATATGGTCATCAAATTGACAATTATTGTTTTTAGTACGAAAATCGATTTAATCTTGAATTGAGCAAGAACAAACAAAAACAAACGATAAATTGCTTATGCCGTTATCAAAATAATTGTATTGAAAACCATAATTGTCAAGTTGAAACCGAAGTAGTCAATGTGATGCTTTAACCGTTTTTAAAAATCATATTTACAACTGCTGTTGTCAGTACGATGATCGACCACATAAGGTTGTCATATTGAAAACTATGGTCATCAAATTGGCAATTATTGTTTTCAATAAGAAAATCGAGTTTATCTTGAATTCAACAAGTACCTAATATAATCCTCATTTAGTAGTTGTGCATCAAGTCTATCAGACATTCGTGAGTGAAGTGTAAAAAAGTGGAAAATATACAAGTAAATCAAGAGTTCAATAATCAAGAGTTAAATAGTCGTCTTAAACAATTTAATCCCATGCAGAATATTGTTACAGGTAAGGTAAGAGTTAAATTATCAAGAATTAAATACTCTTAAACAAATTAATCCCAAGCAGAATATTGTTATAGGTAAGGTAATTAATAAAAACCTGTTCCTATTAAATAAATAAATAGCGAGTGGCGGGACAGCTCTTGCAGAGCCACCTAAGTGGCTTACTCTTATCAACAATTCTCTGGGTGTGTGTGAAGGATTAAGGAGACCTACAATTTAACGACGATTCCGAACGGGTAAGTTTGAGAAGCAATTTTTTCGTGACTGATTGATACTCTTGAAAGTTTTGTCAGTTTTTACCGTGAAAGATGAAATAAAAACATTGGACACGAGTAGGACTCGAACCCACGACAATGTTCTGCTTAGCAGCCAACGCACTTACCAACTAAGCTACGGCCAACTACAGATAAGTACGTATTGGACACTCAAAAACACAAAAGAAGCGGATTTTGAGAAAGGTAAACTACTTATTGATTCTTAACAGAAGTAATTCTAATTGTTTCTTCTAAAATTATTATATGTAGATGAAGTTATCAACACCAGTACCAACCTCAACATCAACACAAACACCAAGCAACACCAACTCCAGCACCAAAACCAACACCAACAACAGCACCAACACCAACACCAGTACCAACGACAATAAAACCATCAATAATAACACCAATTTCAGTATCAATCACATTACCAACGCAATCACAAAAACCAAGTTCAAGACGAACACCAGCACCAACACCATAACCGACACCAGCACCATCACCAGCACCAACTCCAACATCAATTTCTACTACAAAACCAAAACATTTGCAAAAACCAAGTTCAAATCCAAAACCATATTTTATTAAGAATTATAATGTAAGTATTTTCATAAGAATTATATGTATGTATATTGTATTTGTACGTTGACTTAACTGTAATAATGAATGATTAAACATATTCCAAAAAACTAGATCTGCCTTATATTTTAAACAATTCTTGCAACTCATATTTCAGAAAAAGGGGTGTCCTGGATACGAAAGCAGTAATCTTATTGAAAATCGAAATTTTAAAGTGTATCATAATGATTGTGATATTGCAAACCAAACAAATTTTTAAATTTTCAAACTAGCAACCACAGTTTTCAATATGACAACAGTAGTTTTCATATTAAATACCGTGGTTTTAACTTGATTTACTGTGTTTTTCAATATGACTACTGCGGTTGTCAATTTGAAAATCATGATCTTCAAATTGACAGTAATGATTTCCAATCTACCAACCACTGTTCTCAATCTGACAACCGTAGTTTTCATATTAACTACCGTGGTATTTAATTAGTAAACTGCATTTTTCAATATGACTGCTGCGGTTGTCAATTTGAAAATCGTGGTTTTCAAATTAACAAGAATGATTTTCAATCTACCAACTACTGCTTTCAATTTGACAACCGTAGTTTTCATATTAACTACCGTGACTACTACGGTTGTCAAGTTGACTACCGTGGTCTTCAATTTAAAAGTAATGTTTTTCAATAAGCCTTCCTCGGTTTTCAATTTGATAATTTGGGTTTTCCAAATGACTACTGCAGTGTTTA
This sequence comes from Sphaerophoria taeniata, assembly GCA_943590905.1. Taxonomy (NCBI): domain Eukaryota; kingdom Metazoa; phylum Arthropoda; class Insecta; order Diptera; family Syrphidae; genus Sphaerophoria; species Sphaerophoria taeniata. The sequence continues at coordinate 52,483,448 of OX016542.1, forward strand.
CTACGACTGTCATAGATTTCAATATGACAACCATGGTTTTCGATTTGCCAACGCAAATTATCAATGTGACAATCCCGGTTTCGAATCATTAAATTGAAAATTTTAAATTGTCTTATTTACTACTGCGGTCATTGGTTGTAAATTGACAACAAAATTGTCAGTTGAATGTAAAAAATAATCAATATGACTGCTGTTTTTGGTTCAGTGTACACTTAATGTATTTCTTCCAGGCTTTATTTCTTTTGTTGCGAAGGTATTTAAGGTCCTTTGTATACCAGGGATGCATATTAGTATTGGAGGGAATTGTCCTTCTAATTGGTACTGCTTCTTTTAAGCAATTCGTCAAAACTGAATAAAAACTCGAAATTGTTTCGTCAATATCGTTAGAGATCGGTAAGTGTTCTATACCGGATTTGTTTAAACAATCCAAAAGCTTTTGAAAATCAGTTTTCCGAAAATCAAATGCATGTGAGCAGTCATGAGGATTACTATTGTCTAGTAAGTGACCGCTCGTGTCAAGAAAAATGTCAAGGGGTGGATGGTAGTTGTCTATGTTACATAAAGCAGAGGAAGATTCTACCACAACAGTATTAACGGCGTCGGATGAGAACACTAGATCTAGCAGTCTATTTCTATAATTTCTTATGAAACTCACTTGGTGTAAATCTGTAGAGATTATGTTGTCTAATAACTGTAGCTCTAACTGGGATGAATTGGTTGAAGCTTCAAAATATGAATCATCGTCAGAAGGAGTCCAGTCAATGTTGGGAAGATTAAAATCACCCAATAGTAAAATATAACTGTCAAGGCTTGCTAAGCTGATAATAAAATCAATTGCTTGAGAAAGCTCAGAGAACGTAGACATCGGACTTTTCGGTGGAATGTAAACATTTAAAACATAAAGGACAAAAGATGGTTTTGATATTTTTACACATACAAGTTCGATAGTCAGATTTATTGGAAAAATTATTTGGGTTGAACAAAAACTATTTCTAACAGCAATGAGGACTCCCCCACCAACCGAATTTATATCATCGCCATGACGATCTTTACGGAAAACTAAGAACTCATTATCGAAGAGTTCGGTGTCTAAAATTGTGGCATTAAGCCAAGTTTCGGTAAGCGCGAAAAGATCGTATGGCAAAGATTGTGAATTTTGAAAAATTGTAGTTTTACTACGAAGTCCTCTTACATTTTGGTAGTAGAGGGAGAACCTTTGCAGTTTTTTGAATTCAGACTAGAAGGAGAAGTGACTTGACGTGAATTTCTTCTCAGAGGAGCAGAAAATTCTTTAACCAATGTATTGGGAGGCCAAGTGCAACTTAAAATCGGTACAAATAGGGAATTGGGAACAGTTATTTTGAACGACGCTACGAAACTGTTTTGTTTAATTATTTTAGAACATTTGATACTCGATGAATCTTTTATTACTTTCGAGGCAATCAAATGTTCTGTTACGTCCTTGGTTTCTGTTTCAGGTGAAAGACGAGAGATAAAAATAGATTTTGGCCTAGGTACAGAGGTAAGAATATTTGGGGGGGAATTGCTAGTATCAGGGGTGTGAAGTGGAATCGAATTAACCTTATCGGTCGAAGTGTCAGAGGAATTTGGTGCAGCAGGCCTTACATGTGTATCAACATCCATAATGTTGATTTCATTATTCGGCGGAGGTATCGGTTCGGAAATCGTATCAGTACTACCACCACGTTCATTGTTTCTCGAACCAGATTTTTTTGGAGCCGGACTTACGTTGGCTGAGGAAGAGTTGTTGTCCCTTCCTCTTTTTTACTTTTTGTAGGGTTGGTAGATACAGATATATTATTCGTTGAGAGATCATCCGTTGGACAGGATTTGTCAGAAAACAATACCGGAAAAGGAATTTCGTTAGCAACGGAGGCTAATTTAACGAAATTCGTACTTAAATCTTCAAATCCCTTGGAAATTTTACCAAGCTCGTTTTTCAAAAAAAATAATTTATTTGAAAAATGAGCCAGGGAAATCTTTTTGCAGTCAGCACAATACCAAAAAGCTAAATTCGATGAATTTATTTTATCTAAAAATGAATTATTCGAACCAACGCATTTTGAGTGGAATGATTTTCCACACGGACCATAACATTCAAAAAGCGGGGCCGAGCCAGACCGATCGAGACAGTTGGTACTAGCACAAGTCATTCTTAAAAAAAAGAAAAAAAACAGAGAAAATAAGAAGAAAAAAAAAATTTATGTGCTGCTACCGGGAATTGAACCTGGGGCTGTAATTTTGAAAAGGTCAGATATCGACGCACAGACTAATTGAACCACGGAGTTCTATGAAAATGTGGAATCTAGTTGTTAATAAGAAAGTCTGAATTTAGTAAATTTCGGAATAAAAAAAGCTCAAATTATGTTTGAGTGATTTATAAAGGGACAGTTAAGAGGGAGACATACAATGTAATGCAGAGTTTTAACGCATAGGTAAACAAGAAAATGGAATCAAAACTTACGTGCAATGAATCACAATAAAATTTAGCACGAAAAATTAAATTTTAGGCTGGTTTTGATTATAAAATCTAAAAGCATGAGTTTACATGCATGTCAAATATAAAGTTTAATATTATAAACACAACTTCAATTTTTAATACACAAGAAAACTTGACATTTAATAAGAAAATTGCGGAGAAAGAAAACAAGACACTTCTGCTACTAATCGAACCAGTGTTACCGTTTACTGTCGGTGTTTAGAAAATTATAATTAGTAGTTCAGAATTGGGTTTGATGTTGGATTTTATTGCTTATTTTCAGTTGTTGTGGAATTTGTTGACGTATAAACTTGGAATGCTTCTAGGTGCAAGTGCAACCTAGGCTTAAAGAAAAAAATTGGAACCAAGCAAATGATGAGGATTGAGAATTTTCGTGTTCTTAATAATAATTACTCACACCGCTTTAAATAAATTTTAAATTTATCAGTAAGCAAGTTGAAGAACCTAGTTCCAAAGTCACATGCAGATGCAGCGAACTAAGCCTTAACAAGAATAACTCAAAATTGCAACCAAAGCTCGTAAACCTTTAAGAGGAATTCTTTTAAAAACCAATAACAAACTCATCGGTAATAGTCCCTCAATTTTATGAAAATCATGTAGAACGAACCTCATGCAATCAAAATGAATTAGTATCTGTCTTCTGGGCAAAAATTTGAATTTAGTTTCGATTATAAAATAACTAAAACACACACGCCTCTGTCTGTGGGCGTTTAATAAACAAATACAATCAAAAAATGAATAGGCAGCCATTTTGAAATGTTTCCGACATCCTCAAAATTATAGCGAAGCAAATTTCTCAAATAAAATACGGATTTCAAGTTGTTAGAATTCTTCGTTCAATTGCTAGTTATTTAGTTTATTTGAATGGACTTCGTTCTCCATGATTCTCATGCAATCAAGTGCACATAGAAATGAAATTGATTCGTCTATGGTTGTTTCATTTTACAATTTTATAGTGAAATCACGTTTTTTTGGGTGCCAAATTTGGAACTTAAAAAAATAAAACGTTTTTTGTCCCTTTTAAGGCTCAATGACAAAGAATATCAACTTACAAAAAATATCAGTGCACTGATTTACGCGAATAATTCACATTTTTGCCAATATCTCGGTAACCAGGCCTTCAAAAAACCTGTTGCACATTTTGATGAAAAAAGAGTTCGAGCTTTCTTTTGATGTAGGTATGGGATGATGGGTTTAGGAAGAATTTTTGTTTTTTTTTCCAAAATTTTGGCAAGGGGTTAGCCCACAATTTTTGATGAAAAACTTGAAAAAATAGATTTCGGTCATTTGCCCCTATTTGATAGAAGATGCTAATAAGAATAAAACTGAAAACTAGACTTTATTCTGAGCTCCGGTTGCCGAGATATCTGCATCGGTAGAAATGCCCCATACGGAGATCTGCCGATTTGAAATTCGGGAAATTTTGTGAAGGCAAACATGCGAACAAAATATTTTTTGATGAAATCTAAGGGTTTCCTGTCCTTTGGCAAAGTGTAAGTCCATGATATATGTCGATACTATCGGTGCAAAGCTAATTTTAAAATTTATTTCTATTGTCACGTCGAAAAAAAAATTAACAAACACAGTAGATAATTATACTTAACATTTGATCTGTTAGTAATTGACAGAATTATTTCTTCTTCAGAAGACAATTTTCTCCGCAATCTGAATCTTGACAAAGATCACACAGTAGTGATTTGAATAGAATTTCACAGCTCTCTTTTCATTGTCATAAAAGTCGTAAGCGACAATCGATGCAGCCTTGAGATTAGCAACAGCATGTGATCTCACAGCACTGATGGGTACGCAGCGTTGTTTGATGTTTAGATTGTAGAAGTAAACAATTACAACACTATCGGAATTTTTCGTGTCAACACGCTGCAAAACAATACAAGCAAAGTCAATAAAAATGTAAAACCAATTTGGAAAATGAATCATACCTGAACGCCAGTAACTTCCCTAATATGATCGAAGCTATCGGAGTCAGCAATGTAGCCTGAAGGCAATGACACTTCCATAGTTGCCATATTTGACTCCTTAAGCTCACGTCGGGAAATGAAACTGATACAAACATCAAGTGCTAGTTGGTCTTTGAGTGAGTCCTTTGTTTTTGTTGTAATATTAAACCATGGATCAACACTGTTTTGGACAGTATTGAAACGAACGGTTAATTGCGCTAAAGCTGATCCGTTTCCTCTAGCATTGAGGTCCAACTTCTGGACGTCCTTAGGAAACTACAAAAACTCTTAACAGTCACAAAACTGGTTTATGTCAGTAATTTACAGAGCTACTCACCACATGTGTTTCCTTCTTCAATGAAAATTCTGATTCTTCCAATATAACCTTAACCTTACCCCCTAGATCCTTGCCATCGGTAAAAGTAAAATCAAGAGTTCCCTCCGTCATAGCCGATCGATCAGCAAACTTGAATATAGCTTCTAGAGCCACCACTGTGCCTTGGCTCGAAGAAAATTGACCATCGTTATCTTGCTGTGATAAAAGCCAGCGAATATTCGGCAGAACAAGCTTCGGTGATCCCTTGAACACTAGTGAAGCTACCATGTAGCCGGTCATCTCGACATCAACTGCACTTGGAATATAAGACGAATGTCCAATATCTGTTGTTCGCTTCCACCATTGTACGTCATCTGTGGTCAAATTTTGAGTCAAACAAAACCCCTGCAAAAATCCAAAAACCCATCTTACCACTGGCCAATTCATAATCATTTATTATTCTCTTGAAGACCGCCTAGGCTGCCTTGTTTGAACCACCTATGACCAAAGCGTGAGCTGCTAGTGCCAAAGTGTAACCATCATTCGTACTCTCGTGTTCGGTATACAAAAACGTGAATCCTTTTTCAATTGTATCCTCGTACTGTTTTGCATATTCTCTGTTTTCGTTAAATGTCAACAATACGAAACTCGTCAAGCCAATGGTGTTGCTTTTCTCAAAACTATCCGATGTCCTGCCATCCTCTCGAAAATCTCCCGAAGCAGTTTGTTTTCTATCCAAAAATCGCAAACCAGATTCGATAACTTTTGGATCGATATCAATGAAAGGTAAAGCTCGTAGAAATGATCGCATCACAAAGGCCGTTAACCAAGTACTACCACTCGAATCGGACTTGCCGAAAAAGCTGTACGAACCGTTATCGTGTTTGTATTGTAATTGGCGTTGGTAGCCTAGTCGAAGTAGCTCAATGCTCAATGAATCATCAATAGAGAAATCTTGATCGTAATTACGAATTGGACGCTTGTTATAAAAATCACTTTGAAGAATCGAATGAACCTGGAAATTTCATGTTTTGAAATTTTACTTCAAAGCAAGCTTAAGAGATCTTACCTGCTTCAAGTAGTTTATAATAAAAACGTTAATAACAAATGATACCATATTCTCTTCAGCAGATCCATCTGGCATGTTGTCTGCTTGATCGAACTTATCGATTACAGAACCAATAATGTCGCCCACAATCGACAGTTGGTATGACTGAGAATCTGGGACAACAAATGGGGGTAAACTTGTATCGAAATTTACAGTTTTCTCGTTGTATTCCATGAAATACATAAAAGCCGCTTTATTGACAATGTTTTCCAAGCCTTCATGTTGAACTTGGAGGGTTTGATGAACCCTATCATTTGCCAAAAGCGAACTAGCCGTGATATTCAATTCGATGCTTCCAACTTTTCTAGGACGTATCAAAAATGAAATATTGTTGTGCTGGTGTTCGATGGTATCGAAACGTATTTGGTGCAGTTTGCTTCCTCGGTTATTTCATTTACAACATCGAATTCACTATCTGAATTTTGCAATGAAACTTCAACGTCAAGGTTATCGGCGAAGAAATTTGTCAAATGAACTGGAATAGCAATGATCTCGCCTAGGGAAATATTTAGTTTTAACATTTCTTCTGTTTTTTGGTGGATTCTTTGAAATGACTCACCTTTTTTGATAGAGAAGGGCAGATTCGATGAAATGTAGAACGGCTTGAAAACCGTTACGACTTTTGGTTCTTCGATAAGAGCAAGTCCTGTTCGGGAATATAGAGAAACCAAAGACACAACCCAGGATGTCAATGCATCAGTAACTTTCAATTTGAAACTCATACCAGTTCCATTTGTGCTTGAATGCGAAATAAGAAAACGGGATGTAACAAAGAAACATGTTATTCAACTGACAGGCGTTGGCTGCGGTAGTTTCGTAGATAATTTCAGAAAGAAAAAAAATGTTTGACACGTGATTTCACTATAAAACAACCGCATTCATTCTGTTTAGTGTAAATGAGCACTCGATTGCATGAGAATCATGGAGAACGAAGTCGATTCAGTACTAGCAATTGAACGAACAATGTTATTTGAGAATTTTGCTTCGCTTTACATCTTATTATGTCGGACACATTTCAAAATGGCTTCCAATTCGTTTTTTTATTTATTGATTTATGACCTTTTTACCCGTTTAATCTATGTATATAAGAATCTCATGGAAATAGGTTGAGGACTCAGTACCTACTTTTGAACCAGTATACTGTTTGGCACCAAATTTTGACGGAATGTTAGGGTAGTGGTTAAGTATTTTGTACAAAATCGGTCAAGTCGTTCATGAGATAACGACAAAAATGTAGACACCCCATATTCTATATAGAATCGTGAACTATGCATTAGGCAATGTGATGAATTTTAACAAGGTTGTTGTGTCATACGCAAAGTGCCTGCAAAGTTTTTTTTGTCTTGGAACGACCTCACTAGCTGACCCAGCAAACGTTATTTTGCTAAGTCAATAAAATGAATCAAAAGTGATTGAATATTTGTGTAATATCTTCTTCAAAATTATTTAAGTTAGTGGAGCACAACGCGCGCTGGGTACAGATAGTCAAACTTCTTCTAGATTGCGAACAAGACTCACTATTTTTCAAAATCAAAATAAATCACAACTTATTTCTCCTCATTTTCCCAAATCCAAGTGTCAGGCACTTCTTTTCGAACAGGTGGTTCAAGTTCTGATTCTAAACCTGTCTCGTCCGAGTAGTAATTACCAATTCAATCATTCGGAACGTCTAAAAAGAGCGGTTTTATTGCTGCACTTTTAAAATTTCAAACAAGAAACTTACTTCGAGGAAAGATAAAGTTTCCATTTGTCAAAGTCACCAATCCAGCTTGCCGGCCAGGATATTGCCCATACCCAAAAGACCATGGCGTTCGCGCATCATATCGATTCAAATCATGAAAAATCGCCGGTTTGCTAAGTCCGTTTCCAATTTTCCGTTGATAAACACTTTGATCCACGCCCAAAAGGGCAACATATGAATCCGGCATGGTGTTGACTGAGATATTGATTTCCTCACCTGGTGTCACTTGATTTGGTACTCCAAGAGAAATCTAGGTAAGACAATTTGTTGAGTGTTAGAAATAGTGGCGTTGGTTAATTTCGAACTCACTGAATTTTCAAAGGTTTTTTCAGTTCAGTTCAGTTCATATTTATTTGTAGTATAGAGAATGTAATTTTTACAAAGAGTGCAATTTTAGAGATTTAGAAAAACTAGTTTCTTTACTACTATAATTACAAAAACTTATAACAATTTTCAAATAATAATATAATAAACAATAAACAATGTTTAAGGGAAAAACTACAAGAAAAAAACCCTCATATGAAACTTAAAAACTACTATTGCACATAAACCCAATTACTTGAATTATATAATTATTGCAAGCTTAGAATTAAATCGTTGTCTGAGTAAGAGGATCGTTCAAAAAAATTATTTTGCAACTCATATAGCACAATTTTGATAGGGCTGACATTCGCTCTTTTGTGGAGCCGTGCCGTAGAATAATAGCGAGTTAAATTTAACATCAATTTTAAAACTTTATTTTGACTTATTTGCAGTTTTGTAAGATGAGTTTCAGCACAGTCAAACCACACTGGTGCACCATAAGTAAGAACCGGTTGAAAAATTGATTTGAAAATTAACATTTTATTATGCATGCTTAGACGAGACTTACGGTTTATAAAGGGATACAAGATTTTAATTAATAAATTTATTTTGTGAATTGTAATCGATACATGTTTTTCGAAAGTTAGTCTTTTATCTAGAATAATGCCAAGATATTTACAACTGTCTGTCCATGGGATGTTTATTGAATTTATTTTGAGAGATGTTTGCGGGAGAAAAGTTTGCTTTCTCCGTCGAGTGAGCCACATGGCTTGACATTTCTCAGCATTAACTTTTATCTTCCATTTTGCAAAATAATTAAGGAGAGTATCTAAAGAACTCTGCAAACAAGTAAGTGCATCTTGAGGAAGAACACTAGCTGTAAATAGTGCAGTGTCATCTGCAAACATGGCAACTTCAGTGTTATTTTCAAAAGAAGGAAGATCTGACAAGAAAATATTGAAGAGAATGGGGCCAAGTACGGAACCTTGGGGAACCCCAAAACTAATGTCAAATATAGCGGACTTAGCTATGCCAGTAGATACAAAAAAAGTTCTGTTTTTCAAAAAGTTCCTTATAATTTTGACCAGATAATCTGGAAAATTAAACAACAACAATTTGTAGATAAGTCCTTCGTGCCAGACGGTGTCGAAGGCTTTTTCTATATCAAGTAAAACTAAACCAGAGGAACGCTTTAAGTTAAGATTGCTTTTAATATAATTTTTTAATCTTAAAACTTGATGGCTGGTAGAGTGGCCAGTTCTAAATCCAAATTGTTCCAGGGGATATATATTATAATCTTCAACATGTTGTAAAAGTCGACTCTTTATCACCTTTTCGAATAACTTACTTACACTGCTTAGAAGGCTTATAGGCCTATAGCTAGCTGGATTTTCTTTTGGTTTTCCCGCTTTGGCAATGGGAACCACTTTTGCTACTTTCCATTTTTCAGGAAAATAAGATAACTTAATACAAGCATTAAAAATAAACGTTAAAAAGGTGATGCCTTTTTTAGGCAAGGCTTTAAATAATCGGTTATTAATGCCATCGCAACCAGATGCCTTTTTAACTTTTAAATCCTTTAATAAGTGTTTCACAAAACGATTATTGCGAATAAGTGCACCAGGTTGATAAACAACAGAATCTCTAAATTCACTTAGTTTATTATTTACAAGATTTACAGTAAGAACATCACTCAAGTGTGCTGACACTAAATGATTTTGGCTAAAAGTTTCCGCCAGTGCGTTTGCCTTCTCTTCTTGAGTGATCAAAATATTGTTTTGAACTCTAAACGGTGGAATAGTAGAACTCTTTTTTTTATTATTTTTGTTACATTCCAAAAGGGTTTTGACCCTTTTTCAAAACTGGATAATAAGTTGTTCCACTTTCTTTTACGGAAGAGTAGGATTTCATTTTGGATTTTGCAATTAAGAATTTTTACATTAGTTTTAAATATGTCAAGCTTGTATCGAATCCACTTTCTCCTCTCAGAATTTCGCAAGCGAATTAGCTGTTAGATATATTCTGGAAGCGGTTGAGAATTTGCGGAGGAAGATGTACTCCGGATCTTAGGAATAGATACATCAGCAGCGTTATTTAAGGTTTGTTCAAATTTCTCAGTGGCAGTGTCGACCTGATTAAAGGAATGGATATCGTCTAGGGATAAGATTCCATCGTACAAATTTTCAGATATGAAACTTCGATATCTATCCCAATTTGCAGCTGAGTAGTTAAAGCGGACTCCAGTTTTGCTAAAGGCAAATTTGGACAATAATTCTACACAAACAGGAAGGTGGTTTGAACTCAAAGCATTTATTGTTAAAGGTTGCGAGAATTGTAAAGGATTATTCGTAAGGAATAGATCAATTGTTGAAGGATTTCTAGATCTAGAAGTTGGGATATATGTTGGTGTGAGGGGATGCAATAATGAGAGAGATCTGTTTACGGAAACGATATCGTGAAGTATATTGCCCCAACAATTAGCTCTCAGACAACCCCACTGTTGATGCCTACAATTGAAATCACCTCCAATGATGAAGTTTGGACTCGACCTTATTATTTTAAGAACATCTCTTTTAAATTTTGTTTTTTTTTTTTTCATCACTAGAATTTCCACCTGGGAAATAAAGAGAGAAAACACTTAATTTGGATGAGTCTTGGAGTACAATTTCTAAACCTATAGCTTCAGCTACCTCAAGACGAACAGCTGGTAAAATCGTATGTCTAATATTTTTATGTATTACAATAGAAACCCCACCACCCCTTGAATGTTGTCTATCTAGCCTATAGCATGCATAATTATCATGAGAGAAACTACTTTCGTTATTTAGCCAGGTCTCCGTAAGCAGAGCAATGTCAGTTTTGCTTTGAATCATAAAGTTAAAAAATTCTGTTTTCTTATTTCGAATGCTTGACGCATTCCAAGTAATAATTCTAGGGTTTATGTTCATCATATTGAGTAAACATATTTCACTGCAAGAGTGGTAATGACAGTAAATTGCTCTTCTTTAGAGTGACATGAGCGTAATTGAGACATAACATCTCTAAGAATATTAGAAATTTCATTTAAAGAGAAAAGAGAGTTTTTATTTTGTTCATTATGTAAGTTTGAAATGTTATGATGCTCAGAGCGAGCGTGAGAACTCGTGCTCAAAGAAGTAGTTTGTGTCGCATGTTGTTGTTCGTGATGATGATCAGTTCGGCTGTTTTTAGTAACTTGAGGCAACTGAGGAAAGTCTTCCATGGAGAATTTTACATGGTTTACTCTTGTTGTGGGTTGATCTGTTGAAAGCGATTTTGAGACGAGGTTATTGCGATTTCCACGTATACGTGAGGAGATTCTCTGACGTATCTCAATATATTGTTTTCGACTGATACATGATGGGTCGGTTGATTTATGCGGCTCGTTGCAGTTTGCACATTTAGTTGTTCGTTGCACTCGGAGGTTTTGTGATTACCAGAACAAGAAGCACAGAAGCTTTTGACTTGACAATGCATGGCGCCATGGCCAAACATTTGACAATTATAGCACTGCGTTATTTTGTTGAGTTGATGTTTTTTGTAATCTCACCTGACGAGAGTTTTAAATATAATTTTGTAGTACGTGGTACGAAGCTCACTCATTTTTATTGAACCGCGTTCAATTAGAACAATGTATTTGTAGTGCACATATTGTAGGTTCGATTTAATAGTGATCGGTTAAACTTCAAGACATTTAATTCCGAGTGAAGATAACTCGTTCTTCAGTTTAGTGTTTTCATAAAACTTTAAATGGCCTGTTTGCTTTTTTTTCATGAGAAAAGAACTCACATGACTCTGTTTTTAATGCACTTGTTACAAGGTCATAAGATTCAATGCTTGAGCACATGACTTTTTGGCCCAAGGAAATGTTTTTGATTATATAATCATTGATTTTTAGTTTTTCAATTATTGTTCTGAGAACATCGCTTTTTGTTTTCAACACAATTATTGGAGGAATGGATACTTTTGATTTCACAATTTCACCAGATTCACTGTTTCCACTATCCATGCGGTCGTCATCGCACAATGTTTGTAGTGGTTGATAATAATTAACATTATTTATTGTTTTATCCATATTGGAAGATTTAAGGGACTTGGATGGAATTTGATATGAATGGAGGATGAGATCATCATCCTCCGTAACACTTCGTAATCGTTTAAGGTTAATTTTTGCCTGACACTTAGAAACGCGTGCAACTCTTTTGACGATCGCCAATGCACTGAAAAAAGGTTTTTTCAATCTCAATAACTTCTTCAGAATGATGAAAATCACTACCGACAACGTAGTGAATGAAGAGAGTGAACCTCGGAAACATTTCAATAGTTGGGGTTATTTTGAAAAAGTGATATTTGCGATTTTTCTGGAACTAAGTTAGAAGACTTGTATTGACTTTCGGGAAAACCCTCCCAACATTCATACATACTTTGATAATTTTGCTCATAATTATATCACCCCGACCGACAATTGTGTAGACAAAGTAGGGAATTGATTTTCCATTGGCAACCTTAATCGAGATGTCCTTACCCAAAGTGGGACTGAAAAAGAGTATTACAGAATTTCATTCGTCCAAAACACTCTTTTCTTACTTCTTTGTTTGAACAGTGATTTTCAAATGCTTATCGGTATTGGCTCTATGAACTTTTGTCAAAGACGTCACATAAGATGTCGAATCCAAATAACTGGCCCTTACAAAATATGGATTTGTGCCTCCGTCAGATAGATTAACCTCAAAGTTCGCTGTTCCATTGTTATCCAAGTAAGTTGTCAAAGTTGTTGTTCGACTCGGTGTCGAAGATGGTACAATAAATTCTGGATCGTCTTCAGAACGGTTATTAGATGGACCAAAGCTCAAAGTGAGTGCAGGCCCCGATCTAGGGTGGGGCAAACGGGGCAATTGCCTAGGGCGGCAAAAATTAGGGGCGCCAAAATCGATGGTTGAAAAAAATTAATGACTTTTTTTTAAAACAATGTTACTACATAAATGAAGTCCCGATCCCCGACTGAGAGTGTTTTTATCTCTTTTCCTAAAAACAACAACTACACATTTCTTACTTGAGAATTGAGATCTTAAGAATATTTTTGTGTTCGTGCTCGTGCGTCGTGCCTCATGCGTCGATCAATTCATTTAAAATGGGAGCGTTTGCGTCAATAAGAAAGAGGAGACTAGGACTATTTGAAGTTTGAACTAAACTAACCTTAAAGCTTTCACGTCTGCGAAGTTTTATTTTTTGGAAAACATCGGTGGTTCCTACCTACAAGTTGACACGAAGCTAAGATGAAATTATAATTTGTTTTTGTTCCTTTTGATAAATGTGATTTTTGAGTAAGAGCAAAACTATTTGGGGCTCTTTATTTTTGTTTCTAAAAAATATGTATTTTTATTGAATTTGTATTGTTTTCAAATAATAAAAAATAAGCACGACTCGGTCGTACGAACTTGCTCCTGTATTCCAAATTATAGCTCATAAAAAAAAAAAAAAATAAAAAAAAAAAATTAAATTCATAAATAAAAATTTAAATTGAAATATGTACCTCAAAAATCTATATGATTTCTTAAGAAATTGTTGTTTTTCACGATTTACGAAGGAGCAGTTTTTTTTAAATTAATTTTTTATATATAAAATTTTTCGAAATATCTTAAAATTAATTTGGGTAGCTATTCAGTATTCAAGAATATGTAAATATACAATTTATAAGTAAATTTCGATTTTTAATATTGATCCGTTTGTATCTCAAATACAGAGAATTTTGAAAAAAAAAGAAAAATTTTGAATACAAAATATTATTTGAGCAATATATACGTACTTTCAAAAAAAAAATTACGCTGATCGGACTTTTATATTTTGAGAAAATCTAATAACAAAAAATGGTTCTATGGGAGGTACCGTTTTGGAGAAATACAATTTTTTTTTTCACATAAAATATATGAATGTTTAAAAAAATAAAATTTGAGGAAGTTTAAAAAAAATCGTAGGAGCCGTTTTGGAGAAAATTGAAAGTTTTGGTTTTTAGCCAAAAAAATCGTATAATGGCTACCCTAAATTTTGATCTTAAAAAAAAATCAAGTGGGATATGAGTTTTTGCTAAAACCTCTAATTTTCAAGTTTGAAGTGAATCGGACCACTGGTTAAGGCTGTAGGTGCCTGTAAACTCACAGACAGACAGACGGACGGAATTGCCGGATCCACTTCTTTCGATTTCTCTATCATCGTAATGTCATATCTCATCAAAATCTCAACTTTTTTTTACGAATTCAATACTTGCCATATACCTATTCTATGTGTCGCAAGTAAAAATTTTGCAGAGCAAAAAGTCATAGAAAATAATTTTAGTAAAAACTTTATCTGTTGTTATACCATTGTTTAATTATTTACTTAAATATTTAACCTGAATTTGTTTATTATAAAAGATACAATTATCATTTGTTGTTTTTTTAATTATTGCGATTTTGAGGTTATGTGAAAAATGTTTGTATTACTTTTAAATTAGAACAGGGGTGAATAATTCATTTCTGAAAACAAAACAATTTCCATTGAAAAATTATTTTTAAGGTAACAAAAAAATAATTTTTCAATGGAAATTGTTTTGTTTTCAGAAATGAATTATTCACCCCTGTTCTAATTTTCGTTACGAATTCAATTCGTTTTCGAAATTGATTTTCGCAAAGCCAAAAAAACTGTGTTCCTAAATTCGTACGAATTTGCCTTCAGTTTTTGACAAATATTTCTCTGAAATTACTTAAATTCCTAAATTTAAGATTTCAAATTCGGTCAGCAAAATCGAAACGAAATCAAAACGAGAAATTGAGAACACCTTATAGTAGAGTCAATGAAGCTTTTTTTCAGAAAGTCCTCGGATTTTTTTGTTTTTTATATTCTTTAAAGTCTGAAACAAATCATTTGGGGGAAATTATTGCTTATATTGTTTAAACAATTTTTATATTGTTTATAAAGAGAGATTCAAAATTAATGTTTTTGATAATAATTGGAGTGTTTAGGTTGTATTAAGACAAGAAAAAAATCATATGGAATGGGGGGTCTATTGTCCCCCGTTTAGCCGGGAGGGGCAATCTTATAACAAAAAAAAGTCTATAGTTTCTTTTTGTGTTATTTAACACTCGCAGTCAGGCTGCTTTTTGGTTTTTATTTATGTTTGTTTGAACAATGATAGCAACTTAGAGGTGCTTCCACCAATGGCTTTTTCCGTCAATTTCTTTGGCTGGAGTTATAGCTATTTCACGGGTGCCAAGCCGATCATCAGACTCCTTTATTAGTGGTGCTGCCTGGTTTTTATTTTTTCATATTAATGAAAAACTTTCTGAGTTTACTTTGGGATTTGAACCTAGGACCAGTTAGTTGGGAAGCCAATGCACTACGCACTGCGCAAACCACTCCACTGATTTTTGGTTTCCCATTGCAGACTTTTTGTTTGTTTATCATTGCTATGAACCAAGTGCATTTTTACAAGCTCCTTCAAGTATGCTATCTTGTTCCGCTTTCATTTTTTCTAATTTCCTATCTTTGTGTCACAACAATTTGTTTGTGTACACAGAGGGTTAGATTTCTTGAAAGTTTTGACTTTTAGTCAGTTTTTTATTTTGTTATAGTTTGTTTTTGTGTTATTTAACACTCGCAGTCAGGCTGCTTTTTGGTTTTTATTTATGTTTGTTTGAACAACAGCATGCCTTAATGTCTTCTTATTTTTGAGAAACAAAGAAAAAAACCAAAAAAAACTCTGAAAATTTTGATGATATTTTGTTTTTTAATAATTCGAAGAAAATAGCCGTTGTACGCACCCACCACTTGATGAAGATGATGGTTTAAATACAAAAATGAACGTTCAAAATTAAACGTTTTCTTGAAAATGTAAATAAAATCATAAAATTACTTGTAAACGGCTATTTTCTTCGAATTATTAAAAAACAAAATATCATCAAAATTTTCTGATTTTTTTTGGTTTTTTCTTTGTTTCTCAAAAACAAGAAGACATTAAGGCATGCTGTTTCTGGATCGCACTGAGAACTTAAGACCGCATTTAATCCTGGAAAAAAAATAGTACTTAACTACATACAATTTCGAAAAAAATTAGTTCGAAGTTAAAAAAAAAAGTTGAAAATTTCGATATTTTGACTTTGAAAATGATTTTTTCGAACACTATTCCTGAAAACAACTTTATTTAAATGCAAAATGAAAGAAACATTTTTTAGCTTTGCAAGAAGGTATAACACGGCATTAAGGGAAAAGCCGTTGATTTTTTTTTTTTTGAAAAATAGACTTTTTTTGTTATAAGATTGCCCCTCCTGGCTAAACGGGGGACAATAGACCCCCCGTTCTATATGATTTTTGTCTTGTCTTAATGCAACCTAAACACTCCAATTATCAAAAACATTAATTTTGGATCTCTCTTTATAAACAATATAAAAATTGTTTAAACAATATAAGCAATAATTTCCCCCAAATGATTTGTTTCAGACTTTAAAGAATATAAAAAACAAAAAATTGTAGCCATAAGAAAAAAAGAGAAAATGTAACCATAAGAAAAACAGAGAAAAATATGTATACGGGTACCGGTGTTAGGTTATTGTTTTATTTGTAGTAGTAAATCTACTACGTCTTAGTTTTTAAGTTGAAGTTCGTATGTGCGCGATTGCTTCAGTTATTTGTGAAGCGTGTCGCCGCGAACGGTTGAAAATCAAATTGTGTCGAAAAAATACGAAAAGAATAAAAAAACGTTTTATAATTTTACAAAAAAGAAAGTGGCTTTTTAATCTATTAAAAATCAGAAGTGGGATGTTGGCCCAAATCTAATACGGCCAGAAAGTATTTTAGCAAAAAAAACTAACTAAAAAACTAAAGAAAAGCATTCGGTTTAGAAATTTCCCTTCCGCAATCGCTGAACGTGAAAATACAAAAAAAAATTCAACTAAATCGTGTAATTTATTCCCCAAACAAATAAAACACAAAAACGCAGTTCGCCATCGCGTTCATAAAACGTTGTTTTGTGCATAGTGACAAAATATAAAACCCAAGCCAATTTGTACAGTTGTGTCGTGTTGTTGAATTTTACTGTTCAAAGAAAAAAATGGTAGGCACCGAAGCCGAAAAGTTAAAATCCTATACAGCTGCGCAACTGAAATCATGGTTGGCACAGCTGAATAAAAAACAACTGGCAACAAGAGCGAGTTGATTTTGCGTTTACTTTCAATCTCGCCAGAAGAGCGTGGCGAACTCCGTGAAAGCCCAAAAGAAAAAGACAATGGAAAAAAACCCACAACCACAAACGACAACGACGACGACGCTATCGAAGCAATCGAGTCCGATGAAGAGGAAAACGACAGGCAATCCAACGAGAGCAGCAATGATGAAGATGAAGAAACAAATGAAGAAACAAATGAGAGCAATAAAGAGAGTCCAACTAAAGAGAGCGAAGGAAAAAAGAATAAACAAAAGAAAAAGACGAATGAATACAAGATGATGAAAAAAGAACTTGAACTCATAAAAAAGGAGATGCAATTACAGATGAGAGAAAACGAGCTACTTAAGAGAGAAAACGAATGGCTAAGGACAAGGAGTGTACAACGAGAGGCAAATGACAGTGGTGTTCAAAACAATAGCACCAATTTCACAAACGTCAAAGAGATGCTTTCGGAATTTTCTGGAGACGATGATTGTTTTTCGCATTGGGAGGCACAGCTACAAAACGTAGTTTCGGCGTATAATTTGGACGAGAAAAACATTAGAGCTCTTATCTCATGCCGATTGAAGGGTAAAGCCCTAAAATGGTTTCATTCGAAATCCAACCTTGTGCAAATCCCTACAACACAACTACTCGAAGAGATGAGTGCAATGTTTGCCAATTACGAGAGTCGCTTATCTATCAAAAGAATGTTCGAAGCAAGGAAGTGGCAGCAAAATGAGACATTCCAACAATACTTCCACTAGAAAATAATAATTGCCAACAAATTGACTATGGACGAAGACGAATTGTTGGAGGGCCTCATTGACGGTATTCCCGATTCAAACCTGCGGTCGCAGGCAAGGATGCAATGCTTTGCAAATAAGCAGCACTTGGCTATGGCCTTTAACAAAATCCAGCTGCCGAAGCTCAAGACGACAACATTCAAGACAACAACATCTGCACCATCAACATCCAGAGGATTACCAGCAGCAACCGAGCCCAAGAAAATAAGATGTTTCAATTGCAACTCATTGGGACATCTCGCTACAGAATGTCGTAAGGCTAAACGACCACCTGGAGCTTGCCATGTCTGTGCCGAGTTCGGGCACTTTGCAGCAACGTGTCCTCAAAGAACTGCAGTGGTGGTACATAAGGCAGACCGTTATGAAGACAGCGATGACAACGATAATTATGTAAGAAATTTATATTTTATTTTTAGGGAAAAGAAATTTATATATAATTTTTCATTAGATACATTGCTAGACACCGGTAGCCCAGTGAGCTTTATAAGAATAAAACATGTTCCTGAAGGTCATATTAATAAAATAACTTCCTTTATAAATATAATGGGTATCAATAAAAGTCCTTTAAAAATAAAAGGTTGTACAAATGTTTTTATTATGTATGAAGATAAAGAATATGAAATGGAATTATATGTAGTCGCAGATGACACAATGCAACACGGTGCAGTGTTGGGTAGAGATTTTTTAAAATTGGCAGGTCTGAAATTAAGAAAGAAAGGTAATCAAATGATTGCAAAAAATGAACAAATGAACGAAAACGAATGTCAAAATGGAAAACTAAATGAAAACAAACGTAAGAATATAGAAATATATAAAAATGAGTGTCAAATGAAAGAACTGTACGAAAATGAATGTAAAAACTTAATGTCTATAGATTTTAATGAAAATAATACTGAATTTGACTTAACTATTAATGATAAATTTGGCATTGTAGTACAAAGAAAATTTAATGAAATGATGAATGATTTTATACTATGCAAACGTCCCGATTCTCCGGAAACTGAGTTAAAATTGAAGATCAGATTATCGAATGAGAAACCTTTCCATAGCTCCCCGAGAAGGTTATCGTATTTGGAAAAGGCACAAATACAGGGCATTACAGATGAGTTATTACAGTCAGGGGTGATTAGGCCTAGCAAATCGGAATATACATCACCTATTTTTTTAGTAAACTGGCGACCTGAGATTGTGTGTTGACTATCGAGTCCTTAATAAAGTTACACTTAAAGATAATTGTCCGATGCCATTGATAGACGATCTTCTTGATAGGTTATCAGGTCAGGAAATATTTTCATTATTGGACCTAAAAAGTGCTTTCTATCATGTGAAGGTAGAGGAAGATTCAATTAAGTATACGTCATTTGTGACACCGTTGGGGCAATTTTAATTCTTGAGAATGCCATTTGGACTTAGAAATGCCCCATCCACATTCCAGCGGTTCATAAATGATGTATTTGAAGATCTTATTCGGGCTGGTAAGGTCGCAATATACTTAGACGATATAATGATAGCTACAAAGACAGTTGAGGAACACTTAAAAATATTGAAAGAGGTACTGAACAAGTTGGTAAAGAACAAATTGGAGTTGAGAATGGATAAGTGTAAATTTTTGCAGGCACAGGTCAGATATCTAGGATATGTTATTTCAAAAAGAGGGATACAACCTGATGAAAAAGGAATAGAGTCCGTTAAGAATTTTCCCATTCCAAAGAGCGCTAAAGAAGTTCATAGCTTTTTAGGGTTATGCTCATATTTTAGGAGATTCATCAAAGAATTCTCTATAATAGCAGAACCATTGTACAGACTCATCCGAAAAAATGCAATATTTAAATTCGAAGAAAATGAACTCAGAACGTTTAAGATTCTACAGAGAAAATTGATAGAAGCACCCATATTAGCTATTTATGATCCAGGAGATGAAACAGAACTCCACTGCGATGCTAGTTCCTTAGGCTTAGGAGCAATGCTTCTTCAAAAAAAGAAGGATGGAAAGTTTCATCCTGTGTTCTATTACTCAAAACGAACGACAGAGTGTGAGTCTAAATATCATAGCTTTGAGCTCGAGACGTTGGCCATCGTCTATGCGTTAAAGCGATTTAGGATTTACTTGCATGGCATGAGGTTTAAAATCGTAACAGATTGTAACTCCCTCACACTCACGCTAAATAAAAAAGAGATAAATCCACGAATCGCAAGATGGGCTCTCGAGTTGCAAAACTATGATTACACATTGGAACACCGAAGCGGAAATAAAATGCAACACGTTGATGCACTTAGTCGTATGACTAACTTGTTGGTGCTCGAAGATAATACTTTCGAACAAACGTTGTCTCTCTGTCAAAAGAAAGATGAGGAGATTCAGAAGATCAAAAGTTATCTAGAAAAAGAAGAACATAGTAAGTACGAACTTCGTAATGGGTTAGTTTATAGAAAAATTGGAAAGAATATTCTTTTTTATGTACCAAAAGCTATGGAAGGAAATATTTTAAGAAAGTATCACGATGAAATGGGTCATGTAGGTATCGAAAAGGTGGCAGAGGTTATATCAAAGTCATATTGGTTCCCTAAACTAAGAGAGAAAACAAAAGACCACATTACTAATTGCCTGAAATGCATAGTGTTTTCATCGAAGAATGGTAAACACGAGGGGTTATTACATAGCATACCGAAAGGTGAACTGCCCTTTGATACTATTCACATAGATCATTTCGGTCCAGTGACACTCAAAAACTCCAAGAAAAAGTATGTTTTCTTAGTGATAGATGCTTTCACAAAATTCACGAAACTATACGCGACGCGATCCACCGGTACTAATGAAGTTCTAAGCTGCTTAAAAACTTATTTTTGTAATTATGGTCGACCTAAAACTCTCATTTCAGACCGAGGAAGTGCTTTCACTTCAGTCGCATTTGACGAGTTTTTAAAGGAAAATAACGTAAGACACATAAAGATAGCTACGGCTTCGCCCCAGGCAAATGGGCAAGTCGAGCGGGTAAATAGAAGTTTGGCACCTATGATCGCAAAGATGACAAATGGTGGATTAGAATTCACATTAGACAAGGTCCTTCCTAAAATTGAGTTTGCTATGAATAATACCATGCATAAGAGTACAGGGACTTGTGCGAGCAAATTGCTGTTTGGAATTACACAGAGGGGAGAAGTTATAGATCATTTAATGGAAGAATTAGAAGAAATAAACAAAGGGGAAGACGGAAATGATGGGAAAGACAAAAGAGAGTTACCGGAAATACGAATGAGAGCTGCAGAAAGATAGTAAAAAGTCAGGAATACAACAAGAATTTGAAAGACAAAGGAAGAGTTACAAAAAGATATAAGGTAGGAGATTACGTTATGACGAAAAACTTTGTGAGCCAGCCGGGAGTGTGCAAGAAGATCATACCTAAATTTAAGGGCCCGTAGGAGGTAACTCAAGTACTACCAAATGATAGATATTTGTTGAAGGATGTAGAAAATTTCCAAATGAGTCAAATACCTTACTCGGGAGTATGGGAAGTTGCTAATCTGAAACCATACATAGATGCTTGTAGATTATTAAATACCAATCGGGACGATTGAAGTCAGGATGGCCGAATTGTAGCCATAAGAAAAAAAGAGAAAATGTAGGTTATTGTTTTATTTGTATTAGTAAATCTACTACGTCTTAGTTTTTAAGTTGAAGTTCGTATGTGCGCGATTGCTTCAGTTATTTGTGAAGCGTCGCCGCGAACGGTTGAAAATCAAATTGTGTCGAAAAAATACGAAAAGAATAAAAAAACGTTTTATAATTTAACAAAAAAGAAAGTGGCTTTTTAATCTATTAAAAAATTTAGAAATTTTTTTTTTCAAAATCCGAGCTGTTTCTGAGGACTTTCTGAAAACGCCCTTTTTTGAGCTTCATTGACTCTACTATAAGTTCACAAAACAAGTATCGGAGACATTTTGAACAAACATAGTTTATAGATGTTTATGTTTATAGATATCCAGAAGATTTACATTAACTGAATATGTACAAAAAATACATACATATATAAAGTAGAAATAACTTTTCATGCATTTTAAGGTGTGATTTTAAAGGGCGGCAAATTATACTTTTGCCTAGAGCGGCAGAAAAGCTAGATCGGGCCCTGAGTGAGTGGGGTTCCAGTGTCATTGACAGCAGTGCCATCTAGATTTTTTACAACGAGCTAAAAACGAAGTAGGTAAATTACTTATTTTGAGTTTAAACAGTTTTTTGAAGAAGATAGAAATCACATTAAATGTCACAGGTTTCCTGGGATGGTATTTATTCGGCGGTGGGTTGACACTTTGAATTTGATACTTCTCCCGGTGTACTGCCATTATTGTCAATTGAGGAATGTAGTTCCTTTTGGTTATTTGCAGGTCACCCAAAATATCGAATTCGACAAAACTCTTTCCATCGAATTGGATCGCTTTTTCGGTTTGTGGAAGATCGGGATCATCGCCATAATAGTAGTAGGAGGGTTTGGCTGTAACTATAGCTCTGCCTTTGACTTGTTTTCCATGGGTATACCTATCAAAAGAAAAAATTGTTTATTGGAATATAATAAACTAGAACTCACTTTAACACCAGAACTAGAACTCGTAACACCAATTTTCCCATCAGCTATCACCACATTAGTCGGAGCTTCAATTTTAACTCCGAATTTTGGCTGAACATATTTTTCGACTTTAAAATATTTGATCTTGACTGTATCATCGGCATTAACTTCAATTCGCCATGTTCCTAAAACTGGACTCTTTGAAAGACGAAGCTGATTCATCGTTGCACTTTTGATCATCGCTGGAGAACTGAAATGTGTGATGCGATTATGGTTTCCATCCTTAAGAAAGAAAATAACGTTACAAAATTTATTAATTCTCTGAGCTTTCTACTTACAAAAATTTGAATACCAATTTGTTCAATATTCATTGGATGCATATTCTTGTCCAGCACCAATACCCGGTACTTAACTTCATCGCCTGGCTTGTAGATTTCCTTGTCGGTTTGTATGAAAATTGACAAATGTTCCCCAGCATAATTGAGACGAGATGAATTTTTGAATTCAATGCCTGATATTCCTTCGGCAAATAGGTTATAGAAACCGTCCTTGATTTTGGGAACCTTCAATCAACAAAAATAAAGGTTACGTAAAATTGAATGCACTCCCAAACGATTCTTACATCGAATTTGATGGATTTCGACGAGCGTGGCTGAATTTCAATGGTTTGAGACACATAATACTCTGGTCCAATCAGTCCAATTTTGATTTTACAAGGTGATGGTGCATCGTGAAGGGAAGCTGTAACATGATAGTCTGATTTCGATCTCAATGTGCCAGGCGCAATAACCGAATAAAATCTGTATAAAACCAGAATCGCTTAATTGATTCAGTTCATTTAAACCCAAAGTGCAATAAACAAAACTAAAACACTTCCTTAAAAAAAACTGACACGATCACAAAATGACTTTCATGATCGAAACAATTATATCAAAAGACACACACACTCGTTCAAACATCCGGTCAGTTAGATAAAATAAACAATATCCAAAGAAAACAAAGAAAATGTCTAATATCCAATACCCATCGACCATCTGAGGATTTATTAGACACGAACAGAAAAGTGAATCTTCCTACCAAGCAGATTCAACAACCCCAGAAACATTATATCAGCGAGAACTAGATCTCTTTTTTCATTCATTATTTAAAGCTAATCTTGATTTAATTGATTCTTAACTCACCCGCTGCACTTGACTGAAGTGAAAGCAATTTGCAAGACGCAAAAAATGCCCAAGACAATTGAAAAACGACACATTCCTTAAAAATAGGGTAAATGTGCAGTTGAACTTGCATAAACTACTGCCACCGCCGTGCCGTCAAATTGATCAATTCAATTAAGAGATCAGTGTGTCAATGATCTTGAGATTTTTTTTTTTGTTATTCTTGTAAGGAACTCAATTAAATTTACACAAAACAAACACTTAAACCCGAGCTTCCGATTTTCTGTTTCTGGAGGAAGTTAAAAGTAGCGCAGTTGTACTGGGTCTACAGCCGCGATGAGACTGGAGGAATTTTTCTAGTTCAATTCTGTTGTGACTTTTGAGATGATCTTTCTAATAATTTTATTGGTTCATGAATCAAGACAACATCTTTGCCCCCTTCCATAGTAGAACTCAGAGTTCTGATGTCCCGGCTCTAAGTTCTCTTGTGTGGATGAAATGAAATAAGAACATCCATGTGCGTTTTTGTAATGATGCGATTTTTTTTCGGTCATTATCATTGTCAGTGCCACACAAAATGACAAATCAGTGATGCCACACAATCATCTAGTCGAAAAATAAGTCACTGATTGATGAGAAGCTTTTGGAATGAGGGTAATGATGGCAAATCTCTTTCAGTCAGAAAATTGGTTAGGTCCAGCGGCCATTTTGAAATGTGTCCGACATATACCGAGGCAAATTTCTCAATTTAAATGTGAATTTCAAGTTGTTAGAATTTTTTGTTCAACTGATCGTTAATTTGAAATGACTTCGTTCTCCATGATTCTCATGCAATTGAGTGTCCATCTTAACATTTCGTCCTGCAATTTATAATCTCTCTGAGCCAGCAAATCTTGTATGTCCGGCAGCAATTTTGAAATGTGTACGACATCTTTCAATTAATAGTGAACCAAATTTCTCAATTAACATGTGAATTTTAAGTTGTTAGAATTGTTTGTTGAATTGCTAATACATGAATGGAACTAGTTCTCCTTGATTCTCATGCAATCGAGTATCTATTTTTTCTGTTGCACACTTTAGGGATACCTGCAGACGTACCTTGGCAACAACTACCAATAAATTAAACATTTTCGCTTCGTTTGTTTGTTTTATATTTTTATTTTGTTCACTTGTAAAATTTTAAGTATCTCTTACATAAAGTAGGTAGAAAAATTAAATTAGAATCAAATTTACATATTGATTGTAAAGATCGTACTTGTAAGACCTAACTTCAAAAATTCATCTTAGGCACAAAGGAATTTTATGATTCTCGTTTTTAAAAAAGAATTACAGTAACTTCTCCCTCCTACTCCTTTTTCGCACAGCCAGCGCCACAGTCATCGCCTTGGCAAATATCACACAACGATGATACGACTTCATAGTATTCAGTGTTGCGCTTATTGTTGTCATAGTAATCGTACACTGTAACTGGCACAGGCTTCTGCTTGGCCACTGCATGTGACTTGATGGCATCGATCGATACACACGACTGATCTCCATTCAAACTGTCAAAGTAGATTTCAAGTGCCGAATCAGAGTTCTTTGAGTCAACGCGCTGAAAATTAAACCAAAGTTAATATGTGAAAGATATAACTGAATTTTCCATTGACCCACCTTAACACCCTCAACTTCCTTGATCTTGTCAAAACCATCAGTATCAGCAACGTAACCTGATGGCATTTGAACTTCCATCACAGCCATGTTTGAATTCTTCTCGCCGTCCATTTCAACAAAGTTTGTGCACACCACAAGGTTCAATAGTTCCTTTTCGGATTTCTTGACAACAGGCATAACGGCAAAACGAGGCTTGGTATCCTTATCAGCCAAATTGTAGCGGTACGAAACTTGAGCCAGAGATGAACCGGTTCCCTTGGCAACCATGTTTACCTTCTTGGCAGTTTTTGGAAGCACATGGGTCTGCATAACCAACGAATTCTCCCGATTGACCTTGATCGATCCAGAATTGTTGTCATCAGTCTTCTAGACCAATAACAGTGTCTTGAGAAGATGAAAATCCACCATTGCTGTTACGCTGTGAGACCAACCATCTAATGCTGGGTAAGACTACTTCAGCAGTACCCTTCTTGAGCTTTGCCAAAATGACGTAAGCAGTCATTTCAACATCAACTGCAACTGGTCCATACCAAGCTTTTTCAGAGACAAGGGTCTTAGACCACCATTTACGATCGCCATCTTGCTTAGCCAAACTCTCAAGTTTCGCCAAAACTTTCATGGCTGACTCCTCGTGTTTGCCCAATAAGAAAGCCTGAGCAGCAATTGCCAATGAATACTGATCCTCAGAAAAGGCCAAATCCTTCTCTAAAAACGACAGACCCTTCTCGATATTGTCCTTGTACTTATCAGCCGATTCATAGTTCTCCAAGAATGCCAACAAAACGTAAGCAGTCAAACCCATCGTTCCATCGTGGGCACCATCGATAACTTTGCCAACTTCTGGGAATTCACCAGAAGGCAATTGTGTGCCAGCCAGGAATTTCAAACCAGCGTCAATGACCTTTGGGTCGATGTCTATGTAACGTCCGGCTTGATGGAATGACTTGACAACATAAGCTGTCAACCAAGAACTTCCGCTTTTGTCCGACTTGCCGAAGGCACTGTACGAGCCATCGTCATGTTTGTACTGCAATTCACGTTGGTAACCGATTTCTAGGAATTTCTTGGCCTTTATTATAAGAAATTACAGAGTTAAACCTTTCCAAAAGAAATAGGATTTTTTCAGAACTCACAGTCAAATAATCAAGAACCAAGATATTTGGCACAAAGTTCACCATGTTTTGTTCACCACAACCGTATGGCATGCGAATCAGTTTGTCCAAATTCTTAATAGTTGATCCCAAGAGGTCTCCAACACAACTCAATTCAATATACTCTGAATCGGGAACAGCATTCTGTGGGATCTCAATATCGACATCAATTAACTTCTCCTTCTCGTCAGCCAAATTCAAGAAAACAGCCTTGTTGACAAAAGTTGTAACACCCTCAGGTTCGACCCTTAAGGTCTGCTTAATAGCATCACCAGAAATCGGAGTAATAGCCTTAATGTTCAGGCTCAAGGGCCCAACTTTGCTCGGGCGAATGAGGAACGAAACACTTTGTCCGCTATTGGATGGAATCGATAAAGTCTTCATGCGTGATTTGTCTTCGCTGGTACTCTCGGTGACTTCGTTGGTAGCTTCAGCGAATTGATATTCACCAACGGAATTGTCTAGGGTTACTTCAGCATCAAGATTCTTATCCATGTAGTTGAAGATGATCACAGGAATTGCAATTACTTCGCCTAAAAAATGGCAGCAAAATAATATTAAAAGAAAAATTTTGCGTAGTTGGCTTGAACTCACCCCTCTTAACGGAATAAGGTAAATTGGTAGAAATAAAGAATGGCTGGAATACTCGCATTTTCGATGCCTCACTGGTAAGTGCCAAACCCTTGGTTGGGTTCAATGAGAAGCCGGTAACAACCCAAGATGTGATTGTGTCTGGAACTTTCTTGCTCAATGTGAATTTATTTTCTATTGTTTTTAGAAAAGAAAATAAAGTTAGAAAATGCTTTGTTGGCTTTTGTAAATAGAAGTTTGGTATGAGTTCTCAATAGCGAAAAAATGCAATCTACTTACAGGCGCATGCATATGTGATTGTTAGTAAGCAAAAGGACAGTTAAAATTAGTAAGATGCTACTGCAATTTAGTTAAAACTAAACAAATACATGTTCACGCAACAACCCAAAATGCGATAGGTGGCGAAGAAAACGGATGTTCCCATTTTGTTTACTGTGATTATCTATAAAGTGCTGAATTCGAGGTTATGTGCTCTTTGATATTCTAACAATTATTCCTTATGTACTTCTCAATTGATTCCCAAATCCATGTTTCAAAAAATTCCTTGCGTATAAAGGGCTCAAAAATGGCACCAAGACCTCCTCCTGCTCCCATGGGTTCTATAATAAAATGCAAGTCTAGTTGCGACAAACTTTTTCTTGCAACCAGCGTTTTCCCTCAAAAAACAGTGCTGTGCAATTTTTAGGGAAAAAATATATTTCTTTTTAATATCTTGATCTATTTATTCAATCGAGAACATCAATCAATATTTTTAATAAGACTCAGTGTTAATGTCACTTCAATATCATTAAAATTGAGAAAGTGTTTCCATTATAGGATAGGAATATAAAAAAAAAACCGGTTAAAACTTGGAACCCTGAGGAATCCTTAGTATTTTTGTTTTAATGGACACAACTTCCCAAGGATACTGTTGTTTTTTGTAAAAAACTAAAAACAGTCTGGAAAAGAAAAAAATACATGCAAAATGCATTAAAAAAAAAGTCAACTTCACAAAATTTCACGCATGCAAGAAGTTGTGAGAGTTCTAAATCTTTTTATTATTCCAGAGACGTCCTTAGATTATTTTTAGGTGCTTAATGAATAAATTAGAAAAACCACACAATGAAATTTTGTAAAAAATATTTACATCTTAAAATTGTCAAAAATCCAATTATCGGGAAATTCTTTCCGTACGACTGTTGGTACTCTAAAGATTTTTGTATCATAAATTGCACTGGATAACCCATTTAACACAGATGTAATACTGCTAATAACACTCATCACTTCTCCTGGATAAGTGTCGTAAACTAAAAATTGGTATTTTAATTAAAAATGATTAAAAACTTTTAGTAGAATTTAGAAAAGTAGAAAAATTTAACCCTCCGTTTGGATTTTTGACAGAGAAATGTACACCCTTAATATTTTGTGAAAACCGAAGCAGAAGAAAACCATTTTCCAAAACAAACTTAAAGTGCTCCTATTCAAACAGTCGAAAGTGAGACAAAAAAAAAATTGTGCGTGTCAGCTCCGACGCGCGACTGTAGTTCACTCAATAAGAATGATTTGATTACCTTAAAATATATAATACGCAAAGGATTGAATTCATATATTCATACATCTATTCATAATAATTTGATAAAATAGTGGTAAGCAATATGAATGTCAACAACTTTGTTTAAAACGTTCTTACGTATTTTTTAATGAATCAATGTACTTACTTCTACAAACATTTTTGTAAATAATGAAAAAATCTACAAAATTGCATCATTACATTTTGAGAACAGTTACATTATCAACTTTTCATTAATTAATGATGAAAATTCAAATGGGTCCACATTTATCGTGAATTATTGCATACAAAATGGAATTGAATGTTGATAAATTCTACATTGAATTAAAGCCTGAAGCCTTGTGCTTCATAAGAGATCTTAATCTTGAAAATCCGATTATTAGAACGCACGCTAGAATGCTTTTAATCGAAAAACACCGATCGAATTTTGGCCATAGCGGGATTCTCCCACAGGGATGTTTCATTTTGTACGAACCAAGCAGGTCGTTTGTGTGCAATTATATTTATTTTAAAATCGAGATTGTGAGGCTTGTAGGAAACGTATCCTTAAAAATGAGGTATCAAAATCACCGTTATTTCATGTAGATTAGACATATGGAAATTTCAACATCCAGTCTATAGGATTAAAACTTATATACCAATTTATGTGAAAATGTCTTAATTGGCTATATTAATGAGTTACCGTTATAATTAAAGTATAATAAATTGAAGAGCATGAAATTCTGTATCATGTGTGAAAATTTCACCGTTCTACGTTGAAATCTCTGTTCAATAAAATAGATTCGAAATGGCACTAAAACTTTTACCCCCTCTTTTCACCCCCCCTCGGTTAATTTTTTTTTAACTTTGAATGTCTTACTTATTTATGTTTAGTCAAAAGCCATACAAATAAGTTTTAAACTTCTAACCTAACCGACTTCCATACAAACTTTGACCTAACATTTCAACCTTTTGTGACCTTTTCAACCCCTTTTATTGCGTTAAAAAATACCGTATGCCCTTTCACAGGTTCTAGTCTATCTTACTACCAAATTTCATCTAAATCGATCCAGTAGGTTAAAAGTTATTAAGAGTTAAAAAAAAGCGTTGGTAGTCAATTTTCATAACGCTTTTTTCAATGATTGATTTTACTATCCATAATTTTTTCATACCGGGGTCTATATATGAATCGATTCTAAAGGAGTAAACTCCAAAAAAGAATTACTTGAGTTCATTTTTCCAAATCCACGTTTCGGGGAATTCTTTTCGAACAATAGGTTTAACCGGCAAGGATGCAAGTGGACGCCCACCTCCAGAGGCTCCACTTGCTTGAGGGGCTATTCCTGCCGCAGGCATTATACCATGAAACGATATTCTATCATAGAGGAAGTAATCATCTAAAAGAAGATTTTTTATTTAGAATTTGAAACAGTCAAGTGTCAGAAAGTATTATCGAAGAATCGAAGAACGAAGCTGATCCTATTTTACTTAGAACAAAATGGTCACAAATGAATTACAACCCCTTAATGAAAAATTCCTACATGCAATATTTTCCATAATGAGCTGAGACTTGAAAATTTTGCATTTACTTTGCTTTGTCCAAAAATATCCAGTTTTCAGGAAATTCTTTCCTAACGGAAGTTTTCGTCCGTTTCCGGCTTACTGGAGAAATGTTATGAATTTCATTTTGTGGAACAACTTCTGCAGCAAATGAATTGACATCAAAAACCAGGTCCTCTAAATAATACATTCCTACATTTGAAAAATAATGATTTTTAAAGCGTTTTTTTTTGTCTAATAAAAAAAAAAAAAATCGAGGCTTATTTAACATCCCTGTCTCTAAGTGTTGAGTGAAGGAGGAATGACACATCGCCTGGAAGTATGACACTGATCAGAAATCAAATGAAATGATAATAATTAGTCAATGTTCTACATCAACGGGATTTAATGCATGTGTTCCTCAACCACTTTTTGATATTGATTTTATTCTATGGAGTGAAACTGTTTAAAAATTCATCTGAAAAATTACTTTTCCATATTTGAAAATATCCAATTTTCCGGGAAAAGTTCTCTTATCACGGGATTCTCACTGGATTTTCTCACAATGCTTGAACCAGAGTCTCCAAATGATCTCTCAGATTCGACTCTCAAAGCAAAATCTGTTCTAAACCCTATTTGAGCTTCTCCTGCAAATCTGAAGGTAAGGTCATCGTCGTAATCGTCTAAAAACGCTGTTAATTGGAAAAAGTACGTTGGAAAAATGAATTGGATAAAAATCAAAACTGAAATCAAAACTATGTAGGTAAGTTCAAGAACTTAACTCAAATCTAAACAAGTTGAACAATATTTACGGCCATATTAATAAAAAAAACGCCTATTCTACTCTTATTCCACAGGTTAACTAACCCATAATATAATTAATCTATGGGTTAAAATGTGACATAAACAAAAAATAGTTTATTCCCGTTGGTGTGACGTTTACCAAAAATTCCCTTGGGAATTTCTCGTTGTTGGTATTTGACTACCGATTTGTTGTTGTCTTTATATATGGAAATCGATTGGGGCGCCATCTAATGAACTGAAAGAGAAGTAGTTTCTTTTAAAATTTCTTATTTCTTCGCTAAACCACACTTCACAGTGGAATAAGTTAGTAAACGTCAGTTAAGAGGAGTTTTATTCTATTAATAGAATTTTCCACTTAGTCCGCAGAATAGTTGTTATTCCTTCGTTATTCTGTTTATTCATTTGGCTGTTAGAGACATTCAATCGTTCAATTTCAAAAATAGTATCGATGCAAAATTTATTTACATTTGAGTTGTGAGAAATCATTCGAAAAAAGTTATTTGTCTTTACTTTTCAAAATGTAAAAATATCCAATTTTCTGTAAACAATAGATGCACTGTTGGCTCAGTCGTCGAAATTTTGTTCTCAGTGTCATCTTGCATGCGAACTCCTTCCTACCTCTACCTCAGGTCCTCGAGTAGTACTAAATTTTGGTTTGCTTCTGCCCATCATAAAGCGGCGTCTAAAATTATATAACCTTGGTTCTAGGCAGTAAATTTGGTTTTAATTTAAATGAGTTTTGACAGGAAACAGAAAAAAAATAATCATGCAGCTGATGGACATACAAAAGACCGTGATACCTTGATCTTTGACTGATGTGATGTAATCCAAAGATTGAAACCTTTGGTCTAGTCATAATTGTTACAACAAATGGAAATCCACTATTAAGTTGTTTCAAAAAAAAACAAAAAGAAGCCAAAGCGACAAAAGTTCCTTTTCATTCATAGCCCCACGAAAAACAGATTGATACCCCATGTTTTTTTTCTTGTATTTAAACGAATGCAATTTACTTGTTAAAAATCCAAGTTTCGGGAAATACTGGGGTTTGGGCATCGGACCTAATACTATTGGGGCCTTCAAATTGACCCTTATATAATTTGAGGACGGAGCATAAAATGTTTGTTTTCTACTGTGCAGAAACGAACCAAAACCAGTTCGTTGGGTTACAGGACGACGCCGCAACATCAATAAAAAGCTTTAATTTTGAATGATGCAACTATAAATCGAACATAAAATAATTAAGAAAATGTGCGCAAAAGACGTTCCTTAAAAAATTACACGAGTTCCAAAACCGAAGATAAAAGCTTAAGAAGGAAACAGACACAGAAAAGAGAACACCAAAACCCAAACAGCAAATGAATACTTAAAGTTTAAATTTACTTGTCAAGGTTTTAGACAATCCATGTTTCGGGGAATTCCTTTCGCACTTCAGGAACAATATTTTCAGGACGCACGGGAGAATTAACATATAAAGGTCGATTCAATCCTGTTGAAACATAAACACCACTTTAAGGACTATTTAAATAAAATTTTTGCTTTTTTCAAAATTATTTTCAGCACAGAAACGAATAATCAAATGGATTCCGGTCTACTTGTAAACCCTTTCCCCAAATTTTTTTTATATATAATCAAATTTCGGAAGAGCTGAAATCAGCCGATATGGCTACTCGAAATGTTTTTGTTGACTTTTTCCACACATATAACAAAAAAAAAAAAGGACAAGTAAAGCAAAAAAAATACAAGAAATAAATACATTAAAGCACCGCAAACAAACCATGAAAACAATTACTAAATTACTAATCTTTAAATTTAATTACTTGTTAAAGTTTTCGAAAATCCATGTTTCAGGGAATTCTTTTCTTACTGCAGGGGCAACACTTTCTGCTGTCACTTCAGCTTCTTGTTGAGGTGGGGGATTAGAATTAATAGCCATAGGTATGTCTTCAAACGAAAAGGCACTCAAAGGTCTTATTACTAAAGATCCTGTTTGAACATTGGGGTACATAATATGTGTGAGAATTTAAGAATATTTTTGAAAACAAAAATGATTTTTATTTTATTCAATTTGTTCTTCCTTTGTTAAGGACAAGTATCGTGTAAGTGTCAAGGTGACAGTTGATTTAGAATGTCAAAAAATGGATTTGGTCATTTAAGGCATGCGTCACATTAGTCCGTTCTTGTTAGCCTGAGCGAGTGCCTGTTTACTACTTTTACTTAATTGAAATGTTTATTGAATGTTTAACACTTTTATGAATTTACGTTTATTTGTGAAACGAAGAACATGAAGAATCTGGGAATAACATTTATTTATCTCCTACCAAGCATGCAATGCACCCAATGGTATAGTTTTAAGGTGGTCTTCTAGAAAAAATGTGTATTTTACTTTTTAAAATGTGCAAATATCCAATTTTCTGGAAAAATTCTGCGAGTTTTTATGGGAGTCATCGTTACCGAAGACACTGGTCTTGGTTTCATGTTTAAAGTTCGTCCCTCAAATTCTTCGGAAACTGTTGTGCACACTGGCTGCATATACCCTTAAAGGAGCACCACCTATCCGTGGACGGATTCCTCCAAAGTGAAACCTCCTTCCTGTAATATTAATATCTTGAGACACGCCCACATCAACTATTATAAACTAAGTGTTTGCTGGTCTACTGTCAACATTTTTGTCTGGAAGATTTTGATACTCAAAAATTTTCGGAAAAAAATCACTATTTCAACAAATATATATTAAAGAACCGTTTTCGTCAAAAAAATAAACAATAAATCCATACAAAATTACCTTAAAACAAATTTTGTTTAAAAAAATAATTAATAAACACCTGTTCCTCTCTTATTCCTTAGGTTAACTTACCCATAGGACAAGGTAAATCCTTGAGTTAAAATTCCTCATTTATAAAAATAATTTGTTCCCGGAATAGTTAAGTGACATTTATAAAAAAAATTCCCCTTGGGATTTGTTATTTTTACAATTACATTTTTTTTTATTCTTTTGCTTAACGATAATTTCATTTTATTAATAGCATTCTCCACTTAGTCCACAGAATAAGGGTTATTCTTCGCTATTCTGTGTTAATTAATTTGGCTGACACAGTAGCCTAATACAGAGCTTAAAAATTACGTTTTTCAACTAAAAATATTTTCAAAAATCATGAAATTATTCCATCACCATGAAAACACATACCTAAAACCTAACTGTTTCGAGGTAATTATCATTCAAAAAATACAATTTTCAATATTTTATAATTTTTTTTTAAATGAGACCACAAATATTTTAATTATTCCGACCCTAACAAACAGATTATAAATCAAATTAGTCACAAAATTGAAAAAAGAAATGACAAGCAAAGAAAATAAGACAAACTGTCTCACAGACATTTAGCTGTTTTTGAAAAAAAGGTATCCTTGACTCCTTGATTTATCTCATACATTTAAGACACAAACAACAACTTAAATAATAAATCAACGTCACAGAGTTGATTTTATTGTTAGACTTTAATAAGAACATCTTAAGCCAAGAATACATATCAAATGATTTTGAAAGTTCCTTAACATGGCCTTACGCTTATTTAAGGATAACTGTTATAATCACCAACAGATTCAAATTACACGAATGTGTAAACCATGTCAATCTTCTCTTGTAGAATTTCAACAATCTCCTGATAACGATTATTCTTTCAATCGATAAACATAAACATTTTTTAAACTGTCAGTATAAACCTTAAGCAAGGACACTTTCCCCCTATAGGAGGAAAAAAACACAAACACATAAACACAAAACAGAAATTTACGAATCGGGTAAGAAAGTAGAACATTTAGAAGCAATTCCAAAGCGAGAAAATCATAATTACGTATTGGTGTTATCGAAAATCCACGTTTCAGGGAATAACTTGCGAACAACAGGTTGGATTGCGTTCGAAGCACCGCCACCGCCAACTGACATTTGAGATTCAGCGATCGGCATTGGTGCAGCTGCCGCCATCATTACTGGTCCTGGACCTCCGAATATACCACCTCCCCAACCGAATAGGGGGTATCCTAAAATAATATATTTAAAATCAATTTGATTTCTCAACTAAAACTCTTTTTTTTTTCTTTTACCACTCTACACTTATAGGTACACCAATTATAAGGGAAAAAGATTGAACATTTATTTCTGTGATTATAACAGTTAACCATAAATAAAACGAAGTGTCCGTGTTGTGTGAAATTTCTCTTCATTCCCATCCGTTATGGCAAACAATCGGAAGAAGATCAACGTAACCCTATATTTTGGGCAAATCAAACTGATCTAATTATTTTCCGTCGATCTACTTCCAATTTCTGTTGGTGAAAACCTTCCCTCACCTTAATAGTTATGAGAGGAAACACGGTTGATTTAAAAAAAAATTACTTTTCGATGTTAGCAAAAATCCAATTTTCTGGAAATTCTTGACGAACTACTGGAATATTTTCAACACTTTCGATTTCTTCTGATGAAACTGGACTCGTGGGTTCCTCAGAAAATTGCTCCTCATTCATCCAATCATCATCAATTGGCGCTTGCTCCTCAAGCTCATAGTCATAATAAAAAGCTAATACCAAAAACAAAATACACATTCATAGATAAAAATGCAACAATTTTAAGAACTTATGATTTTAATTCATGTGAAAAAAATATGCAGAAAAGGGAAAGAAATAAATATTTGCGAATTTCATGCTGATGAATCGAAAGCCAATAAAAAAACTGAGATTATAGAAAAAAGCAAAAAGATGATTTTCTTAAAGAAATTTTGTTTAAAAAATATTACGTCTCAAGATTATCGTAAATCCAAGTTTCGGGGAATAGTTTTCGAATAACAGGTTTAACATTATTTGCCATAGAGCAGCTGGCGCATACACTGGTCCAGTACCTCCAAATATTCCGGCTCCCAGATATCCCCAACCAAGCAATGGGATGTCTAGAATTGCATTTAAGTTTCGGTGAATGTAAACAACATTTTAAACCTCCTGGTTTTAGTTAATTCCATCTTTAAATCATTTCCTTGTTTTTTAGACCAGTTTATACCATCTATAGATCTAACACATGATATTGTATATCGATAACATTTGGTTTTATTGACACCCAAAAGCATATAAGAGGAGTTGTTTCTTGATTGGTATAACAAATGGTATAAACAGTTAAGATTTCGAACTTATTTAGAAAAAACCAACCAAATAATTATTTCTTTGCATTCTGCAGTTTTAAATTTTTCAAAAAAAATCGTTTTGATGGGAAAACACTTAAAAGAGTTTTTACAATTGGTATAAACTGGTCTAATACCTGCAATTCTCCTAATTTCAAATATTTTGGAATACATGATCAGACCATCTAAACATATAAAAATCTCTGCTTTGGCACCAAATTACGAGGGAATGTTCAGGTAGTGGTGTAGATAGGTTTTAAGTATTGTGTACAAAATTGATTAAGCCGTTCATGAGAAGGTGGGTAGTTAGTGGGTGACGTGGTGACGGGTAGCAAGTAGAGGATGGCGGGTAATGGGGTAGTGGATAGTAGGCAGCGGGGTAAAAATGTGTAGGTCTTTAATTTGAAGCAGTAGGTACGAAGTCTGCAGGGTCAGCTTGGTTTTAAGCATAAATAAGCTTGAACCTCTCAAACTTTGAGTATATTCATTAGAAAGTGAAAGTTTTTAATGAAGTAATGGAAGAAGAGAAAAGTGAAAAAGATTTTAAACAAATTTTTGCGATATGGTCGTGCGCTATACGGTGTTTGTTTGGAGCTTACTTTTCTCTATCATCAGTTAACCAAGTTTCAGGAAATTCTTGACGAACAACTGGATTATTTGAAGATTCTGATGAAGCTACTGCTACAGGAGCATGTTCTTTTCTCTCAGCGGATATTGTAGTTGCAACAAAGATTTGTGTCTTGCGAATGTATGGAGTTGTACAGACATAAAATTCGCAATATTTTTCCTGACCTAAAAATTTAATGATTTATTTTCATTTCAATTTTTGCCGAAGACATTTGCGAGTACAAAAATCATAACATTAAAAACTAATCCTGGTTAAAAAGCGTGTATGTATTGTGCTTGAAATTTTTCTCCGGGGTTACTGCATTTGTCTAGGGCTTCACGATATTCGATAAACATATCGGTATCGTATCGTATCGTATCGAAAGTCGATACGATAATCGACACGATATCCAGTACCTGCGATACCGAGATCGATACGATAAACGTGTTTATAAAATTGTCGATATTATCGTTTCGCCGATAAGCACTGACCGATAATTATCGAATATATCGATATCGACTGAAAGAATTCTATTTTCGACACTGCGTGCGCAAAGTTCGAATTTTCATTCAATAGCATTTACTAATAGTAGTTTACTTGCAATAATACACACATTTGATCGTTTTTTTACGCGTTCTCTCGTGCTTTCGATGTCGATCGTCTTTTGTAAGAACCCGATGAACATCGATACTGGAACGAAACGCGTCTTTTGTGTCCGAGACATGTTGGTAGCCGGTTGATTATTAATAAATATAATAAGTGGTTGAAAGGTTGTCTTCATATAGGTATGTCTATAAATGTACCTATAAATAAATTCTTTACGGTGTTGGAGTATCACGCATAAAACCGGAACACCAGATAACGCGAAAAGGTACACCGTTTTTCCCTCAGAACGGTAATGCGCATGTGGGTTTTCAACAAAACAAATGTCGATTTAAAATTGTGAATGAGACGAGGTTCGCAGGGTCGGCTAGTCTATAAAATTAAATTAAATAAATATTGAATAGCTTGTGTTTCACATTTTGCCTTGGTATATAATTATTTAGTAATGCAAATTTTATCGATATTTTATCGAGTATCGTATCGGTATCGTATCGAAGTCGATAACGATACGATACATTTGTCTTAGAATTATCGCCGATATGGATACGATACGATAAAATAATTTTGTATTCGATACGATACCGATACAATTGAAAAAAATCGGTATCGTATCGTGAAGCCCTACATTTGTCTCGTAAGAAAAAACGAGGAAAATACTTAACGTTTCGTTTGTAGAGAAAATCCAACTATGTGGAAAGAATTTTCGAACTCTTGGAAGAATTTTGACATCGGATTCTGATTTCTCCATCAAACCCCAACCAAATATTAGAGCTTTACAACGAAAAAAACAATCAAAACAGAATTATCATTTTCAATTCAGCTTGTAGCATGAAGCTCTTCAAGAGAAACATCTCATCCGAAAATAACAGCAAAAGTTTGTTTTGTCGTTTCAAAGCTGTGTCTACTTTAAGGCGTTATTTTTGCCCCTAACTTTGTGCATCAATAAAATGGTCTCCAAAAAGTATTCTACACTTCTTGCAAGAATTTCTAAAGCAAAAAATCGAATACTTTGCATGCATGAAACATTTAAATGTCCGCTGAAAAACAAAAATCGATAAATCAATTTTCTGATGAAGTACAAATAACACTGAAAAAACAATCAATCCTCTTGAATGGCCATCGAAAAGAACCCGACAAACACAGACTCTTATTTACATTTTAATATCATGTGAAATCCATGTTTCTGGAAATATTTGTCGTAAATATGGTGTATCCTTCCAATAAACCAAAATTTCAAAATATATCAAATCGCCATCGAATGACAGCAGAAAAGATTGATCATTGGGAAACTTTATACGTAATGGTGAGTCTGCAAAAACTTCAAATAAAAAACAATATTTTGAAAATTCGTCCAACAAAATGTGAGGAAAGCACCAATTGAAAAAAAAATTACACAATGACAAAACATGCAAAGTAGTTTGACCCCGGGAGACGAAAAATAAATATTTACTCTATAAAGTTTTTGAAAATCCACGATTCAGGAAATTCGGTTCGAGTTTTTTTAACAAAACCAGGCTCAGGCATTACAGAAGCCTCAAAATTATTGACATCGTCTTCACACGTCTCAAACTCCAGAGTGTCGAACACTAAAAAGGAGTTGAAACACATTATTGTTTCTGTTTCTGTCAAAATGAAAAAAAATATCATCTGTGTGCCACAGGGAAGAACTCAGGGACCAATGCTTTTTTATAAAAACTTAGTGTATCGGTTTTTCTGTTGAGATTTAAAAGCAGGGACATTATTACGTGTACGGATATTTGGGAAATTTCAAACACCTTAACTTTAATTTTACTTCAAACAGAATTTCAAAATAATAGGGCAAGTGTAACCCAAAGAGTTCAAGATCCCAAACAAAACAGGGGTTTACACAAACATAACTACAAAAAAGGGGAAATGTTTACAACTAAAAAAGGATCAAATCGGGACACCTCTCTACTATTACAACCAAACAAAAATTGTACCTCATATTCATCCAAATCCATATTTCTCTAAAATCCGTTCGAATTTTCATTGTCGAAGTTGTTGAATCGATATTTGAGCTAATAGCTTGCGGTCGTTTTTCCAAAAAAATATGAATAAAGTGGGATTGGCAGCACTTGAAGTGAGAATGAGATAAATTAAAGTAGGAATTTAGGCGGGATTAAAGTTGAAATAAAAAATGGTTGCATAATATTATGAAACAGGCGATATGAGGAAAAGAGAACATCAGTTTTGTCTGAACTGAACTAACTCGTTATCATCACTCCAAATCCAGGTTTCGAGGAAATTTTTCCTTACTGGTGGTTCATTTTCTAAAATTACTGCCGGACTAGTTGTTGTTCCAAAAGTAGTTGACAACGGTGGTGCTGTTGTGCCGCGAAAGAATGGAAGAGGCAATGAGGAAATCCTCGTACTGTAATATACTAACGGAGGAACTGGAAGCGGAAGGATTTTATTAAAATTTTGTATTTAAGGAGTGTTAGACCAAATTAAACAAAATAAACTTCACCCACTTCAATTAGGACTAAAATCTGTCATTCAAGAGTGTTATTAGAGGTAAAAAAATATATTTACAAGCAAAGAATAGAAAGTGGTAAGATATTTAACAAAACAAAACATCAGCAAACGTTACAAAAAAAAAAAAGTCGCAAGGCGTACAATACTTAACAAAAAAATTATTTTAAAAATTTTATCAGAAGAACACCAACCTAAACGCATCGTTGCCATTGGACTTGTTGCCTGCTGCGTTAAGCCAAATCCAAGTTTCGACAAAATTCGAACGAACCACAACCGGAACTCGATCTTTGCTATTTGAATTCGAATTTATGTTCGAATTTGAATCGAATCTATCAATGCTTGAATCCATTTCGGAAATCTCAAATGAACTATCAACGGAATCGTATTCGACTTCGTCACCTCTCAAAACGACGTAGGTTTCTAGAAGAATAAATTGTGTTTACGTTTTTCCAACGAGTTTTTGAGTGATTTAATTTTGTTTCTATTGCAATTTTAACCCACTTAAGGTTAAAAACAAGCTTCTTAAGAGAAATAGAACACTGCGCATTCAACAGCAGTTTTTTTCAGAAGAAGTGTATCTGTGTACACTAGTGTGATTTTTTTTTTTTTTTTTTTAAATCCCACGCCTCTTTCCCCCCCAGATACCGCACGCGCTGGGGTCCATTTACACCGAGTACGATTAACAGTTACGGTTGTAAGTCGTATCGGCACTTAATTAGAAATTCTTTGGAAAAAAAAGTTACGGCGATACGAATATTTGGAAGCAAAGGAGTTTGGGACTGCTTAATGCAAGCAGGTTTAAAGGAAAAACAAAATTTTTTAAATTAAAATATTACAAAAAGAAAAAATAAAAGAAAAAAATGCAAAATTTTAAAATCAAAAATTTAAAAATTTTAAAGTCAAAAAATGTGTAAAACAAAAAAAGAAAAAAGCAAATACGCGTGTAGAAGACACTTGTCAAGTTAGTAAAAAAAAAAAAAATATATCAAAATAAGAGTCCGTTTTTTTTTTTTTTTTAACAAATGAAAAAAAAAACATGAAAAGACAACATACAAATTTACAAAATACAAAAAAAAGATATTTAAGAACGTGGTACACTGGTCTTAAGAATTTGTTTTAAAATGTTTTTATTGATATGAAAATCAAATAAGTTTTCATTCGCATTCAAAAGCTTACTCATTCTTGTCAGTGGCTCATGCATTCCGTAGTTTGTTCTATGTTTAGGAACTTTAATTAAACTATGAGAACGCAAATTATGATCTCCACCTCGATAATTGAAGAGGATAGAATTTAGAATATCTGGAGCATCAGTGACACCAGTAATAATTTGATGAAGGAAAACAATATCATTATTTGTTCTCCTTTGACAAAGTTTTTGCATCTGGAAAAATGCAAGTCGATCATCATAAGAAGGGATATTATTGGGGTCAATCCATTGAAGCCCTTTAAAGGCAAAACGTGTAAAATTGCGTTGAACTGATTCTAGTCTCTCAATATGTATCTCATAATGAGGAGACCAAACTTGTGATGCATATTCGAGATGGGGTCGAACTAAACTGTTGTACAAGCTAAAGGTAACGTTAGGGTCAAGAAAT
Source organism: Sphaerophoria taeniata (assembly GCA_943590905.1). Lineage (NCBI taxonomy): Eukaryota > Metazoa > Arthropoda > Insecta > Diptera > Syrphidae > Sphaerophoria > Sphaerophoria taeniata. The sequence goes on from OX016542.1 coordinate 52,524,845, forward strand.
TCCTTGGACCAACGCTTAATAAATCCTAACATTGAGTTAGCTTTGTTGACGATGTTGTTAATGTGTTCTGAAAAATCTAAATTGGATGTGAAAAGAACTCCTAGATCCCTAACCTTAAAGACACGGGATAAGATGTGTTGGGAGATAACATAATCATATGATGTAGGATTTCGCTTTTTTGAAATTGTCATTGTCTGACATTTTCCTGGGTTAAGATTTAAATTATTCTTTTCACACCATATAACAAACTTATTAATATCATTTTGCAGTTGAATGCGATCTTCATTGCATGAAATATTTTTGAAGATCTTCATATCATCTGCAAAGATAAGAATTTTACTATTACGAACACTTAGCGGTGCATCGTTAATAGCTAAAATAAATAAAAGGGGCCCTAGATGACTACCTTGTGGTACACCCGACTTGGCGATGAAAGATCTTGAGTAAGAGTTTCTGAACTTTACTTGGTAAGATCTATTATCAAGATAAGAAGAAATCCATTTGACGAACCCTGGAGGAAAGCCATATGAATTCAATTTAAACTTGATAATAGTATGAGAAAGTTGATCAAACGCTTTTGAAAAATCGGTGTAAACGCAATCAACTTCCTTTCCACTTTCTACGGAATTTAAACATTTATGCAAAAATTCAAGAAGGTTTGTCACCGTTGAACGTTTCTGCATAAAGCCATGTTGTTCAAAGCATATGATATTTTTAATGTAGAAGACTAAATTATCACAAACAACTTGCTCAAAAAGCTTTGGAATGCAAGACAGTTTAGATATAGGCCTATAATTTGTAATATCAGACTTGTCTCCTTTCTTGAATACAGGTGTTATGTAAGCAGTTTTCCACATGCTAGGGAATTTTCCTAGTTTTAACGACAATTCAAAAATATTACGTAGAGGCAAGGCCAAAACCGTCCTACAATTTTTTAAAACAATAGGTGGAATACCATCGGGACCAAAAGAATAGTCTTCCTTAAGAAGGCACATACAATTAACAAGTTTATCGTGATAAGCTTCCTTCCTTCACCTTCACCAAAATTCGTTTTCCTGAAGCTTAAAAATCAAAGAAAAAACACAAACCCTCTCAATTGTGCCTCGGTATCAGTACTGTAGGCTTCCCAAAGCCACGATTCTGGAAAATCTTTACGAACAATCGGTGACGGTGAGCTTTGGCCGCCCCTATCAGACGCAACAGCAACAGCTGCTTCCGGAGGATAATCCTCTAGTGGCTGGTCATTTACTACCCCAAAAGGCAGAGGCCTTTCGTAAACTTTTCGTAAATTAAATAATTATTTTGAGTATAAGGACATTTTCAAAAATGGGTTTTTAAGGTCTGTTTGGTCTGTTCTTTGCTGGAAAATTATTTAAAAACACAAAAAGCAATTGCGAAATGAACTTACTGTGATAGAATGGATGATTGGCATTGGTCATTGTAACAACGCCGGATTGGCTGCCAGGATATTGACCATAGCCGTAGGACTATGGAGTGCTTGAATCGAATTGATTGAGATTCTGGAAGAATTCGTCCTTTTTGAAATCGTTGCCGCTCTTAAGCAATAGAACACTTTGATCGACACCGAGAAGTCCATTATACGATTGGGGATTGGTTTTCACTTTGATGTCGACATCAGCGCCTGGTTTAGCTTCGACGGGTACGTCAAGATCGATCTATTGAAAAACATTTTAGGAGAGGGTTAGAGGCGGGCGGAAGGATGGATAGTGATGAAAAAACTACTTACAAAGTTTTCAAATTCCTGTTCAAATTCAATTGTTGTTTCGGTGTATTGCAAGTCTGAGCCGTGTCGGTAAAGTAGATGAAGACTTTCGCACGTGGGACCATTTCGAAGACTGGAGTGATTTTGAAGACATGGTAGTTGCGGTTTTCGGGAACCTAGAATTTGAGGTTATTTGATTATTTTGTTTTGGTGAGGTTAGCAGTAGTAATCCAGTCATTTAAGCTAAAATTTGGTAAGAATCTCGGAATTCGAGATACCCAGCTGTAAGTCTGTAAATACTTGTATATTGACACCCTTAAAGTTGTCTCAAAACCTACATATGGTATTGTGTAAGCAACAACTATATAATTTCAAGGTCCAAGGTCACAAAAATCGTTTTTTTTGGAAATATCTCATTTCCTATGGCTTTTTGCTATTTGTATATATTGTCCATATTGTAGAATACAAAATTCTCTACAAATTTTGTTCAAATTTTTTTTTATACGGTGAACCGTTTTCGAGATAGAGGGCGGAGAGCACGCGGTCACAGCATCACTTCAGGTCAACCGGTGCCTCCGGTCGAAAACGCGCCGTATATAGTTGATGAACGTACCTGCCCATGTAATTTTAACCTAATTAATATTTTTAGCTTCTTACATGATGAAAAATAAAATAATAAATAAATTATGAATTAATGTTTTTATTAAAAAATATCACAGAATACATTATTAAAAGTAAAGAAATGGAATAAAGGGTACAAAAACTACAATTTATAATTTTAATCATCTTCTTCCTCTTCATCGTCGTCATCTGGCTGCTGGTAAATTTCAAACTGGTCTTCATTATCGTCTTCAACGACATTTGTCTCAAGTTCTTCCATGATTTCGTGGTCAAAGGTTCCATCTTCGTTAATGTCGCTCTGATATGGTAGAGCATTGAGACAAGCTTGCCCATTACATTGGCCACAAGCTAAAGAGCATTGCAAGCCCGCTATCCTGCATCCGCATCGCGGACCACAACCACTCTTGCAGTTGCAGAATATTGTATTTAAAAAAACTTCTGGAGCAGGTGATAAAATTGTCATGATAGGCTTCAGAAAATCGTTTCGCATTGCCCAACCCCATACCTGGGGTTCCAAGTCATGTCCTAACCAAGTTTGAACTTGATAATATACACGGTTAAAGTGTTGATGAGCAGCTGCACTTGTTGGTGGAATATTTGAAAGCTGCACATTAACGAAGATGGAACCTTTGACCACGAAATCATGGAAGAACTTGAGACAAATGTCGTTGAAGACGATAATGAAAATGAAAATTTGAAGAGAATTTTGTATTCTACAATATTGATAATATATCGGGTGTCCCATTAGTAATGATACATTTTCCGATAGGGATATCTTGGCAATTGTCATGGCTACCAATGACATTTAGGTGTCAAAATATTCATTATTGCTTGAAGTTTCACCATGCAACGTTTTTTGCTTCCCGAACGTTTAGAAATAATTAAAAAGTATTACCGAAGTTCTGGTTCGGTTGTAAGTACGCAACGTGAATTTACTCGTGAACTTGGCGTACATCATGGCTACAGTAGACAGGCAATTCAACGCACCGTAGAACAGTTTGAACGTGAGTACACTCTTTTGGACCTTAGGAAACCAACAAGAATGCGAACTGGTCGAAATGAAGAAAATATTGCCGCCGTAGCAGCCAGTGTTGAAGAAGATCCAAATGAGTCGTTTCGACGACGTTCAGCTCAATTGGGCTTGTTCAGGATGACCACACATCGAATTTTGCGTTCAGACTTGGGCCTACATCGATATTACCGACATTTGGTTCCAACAAGACGGTGCCACGAGTCACACAAGTGACGCAACGCTCGAAGTTGTGCGAGAGAAATTTGGCGACTGGATTATCACACGAAGAGCATTTGTCGATTGGCCGCCGCGATCGTGTGATTTGACCCCACTGGACTTTTTCTTTTGGAGATACATCAAGTCATTGGTATATGCTAACAAGCCAGCCACTTTGGATGCACTTGAACACAACATACGGGTCGCCATCAACTCAGTAACACCCCAAATGTTGGATCGAGTCATCATAAATTGGACCGAACGATTGCGTCAATGCCAACGAAGCCGAGGCGGACATTTGAATGATGTTCTATTCCATACATAACTTCATGAATGTAGCTTCAAAATAAAGCAAAAACCAATTTAATATCTAACACCGTTTTTGTTTTATTTAATTTTTTTTTTGTATCGTTCTTATTGGGACACCCTTTATACAAATAGCAAAAAACCCATAGGAAATGAGATATTTCTAAAAAACCGATTTTTGTGACCTTGGACCTTGAAATTATATAGTTGCTTACACCCTACCATATGTAGGTTTTGAGACAACTTTTAGGGTGTCAATATGCAAGTATTTACAGACTTACAGCTGGGTATCTCGAATTCCGAGGTGAACTTCCTATAATGACTGGACTATAGTTCCCTGGCGCCATTTAATCGAGCAATTGATCTTACCTCCATAAATCCGTTGTCGACGATATCACCACGAGCAACGACCACATAGAAGAATTCCTTAATTGGCTTTCCGTTTTGCAACCTAATGCTGACGTCACTTCCCAGTGTTGGTCTAAAAAACATTTACCGTTAACCAAAAGAAGTTCTTCAAACTAAAAACAACAATCAACTCACTTCTTTGTTTGCACAACAAGCTTAAGCGAGTCATCGATTGATGTTTCAGTTTTTTCAAACTTCGACAGTGACGTCACATAAGATGTCGAATCCAAGTAGCTGGCCTTGACCGAATAGTAGCTTTGCGATCCTTCAGTGAGAACGATTTCAAATTTGACCATACCATCCTTGTCGAGGGTTCTGGTGTAGTCGGTAGACTTTGGTGGAGGTGGAACTGTTGTGGTTGGTTCAGTTGTTGGTGATGATCCAGGCATGTAGAGTGGCACTGGTACGGGTCCTCTGTACCAGTAATCTGGTGGACTTACGGTCAGGGTAACTGGATTTTTGGTATCTTGAACTGGTGATCCATCGAGGTTCTTAACAACGAGCTGAAAATAGAAAGACAAATGTGTCAAAACAAGAGCCGCATACCAGTGTAGAATTTCAAGTACAAATACTTGTACTTCAGTAAACATTTTCTATCAATAATATTTATTAGGTGCATCCCAGTTCCAAGTTCTTTTAAGTGCCAGAATATTGTAGTATACAAATACTCCCACTGTCCCACATACTTTCAAGTACTTAAAGTATTAAATTTAAGTACTTGATAAAGCTAACAATACTCAAAAGAACTGTTCCTGATACTAGCACTTGTGCTAGTACTTGCAAGTCCTTTTTCTTTAAGCACAATAATAGTTTTAAGACAAGTTCAAAACTCGTGCTTGACGTTTTGAAGTACCAGATTCCTGAAGAATCAATATTGCTATTGATACTTGTATGTCCTTAACATTTTTCAAACATAACTCACATTGATTATGACAGGCTTTCCTGGATTATAAGTGCAGGGTGTGTCAACTCCTTGAATTTGATACTTCTCACGATGCAAATTAACCGTTCCTGTCGAATTCTGTTTCAAACCGGTAAGTTCTTCGGTGACAATTGCCAAAATAGTCAATGGTGGTGTATAACGATCTTTGTCCAATTTCAAGTCCTTGGTAATGTCGAATTCGACACGTCCCTTGCCATCAATATCGACAGTATTTTCGACCGTTGCTGGTGAGTCATTGTCATTGTAGTAGTAGTAAGCACTCTTTGCTGAAACAACAGCTTTTCCTTTAACTGGTTTTCCATAGGTGTACCTGTCAAAAAAACAGAGACATAAAAAATTTGTCCGATGTGTTAAATGATCAAACTTACTTCGACCTGATTATCACTGAAAACTTTCCATCGGAAATGGCAACATCCTTTGGTGCATCAACTTGAACTTCAAATTTAGGCAAAACATATTTGTCAACTTCGAAATTTTTCGTCTCGCTAGTACCATCGGCCATAACTTCAATATTCCATTGACCTAGAACCGGAAATTCAGATATCTGAAGTTCACCCGAGTAGACACCAGACTTGAGGTCGATATCCTTGATTTGCTTGATGAGGTTTCGTGCTCCATCCTAAAAACAATACAATATTTTTCAATTTGTTCGTCGTTACTGTCAACTTTGGGAACTTACAGCTGGTCGCAAATTCTTATCCAAAATCATAACGCGGTACTGGATCTTATCGCCTGGTTTGTAAGTGGCCTTGTCGGTTTGAACATAAATCGACAATTTGTCTTCGGCAAAGTTCAGTTTGGTGGTGTTTTTGAATTCGATGCCAGAGAGACCTTCGGCTGTCAAATTGTAGTCTCCTTCTTTGAGTTTTGGTTTTTTGGAAGAGAACGGTCTTTGATGATTTCGGTGCAACTTCAACGGTTTCGGATTTTGCGAGCTCAGGTCCGATTAGACCAACCTTAATCTTGCATGGCGAAGCTGCATCGTGGACTGAGACTGTTACATGGTAGTCAGATTTTGAACGGAGCGTTCCCGGTGCGGTGCGACGATTGAGTAGTGTCTGGAAATTTGAAATTTATGTTTTTGAGTTTGCTGAAGTTTTTGAACATGGTTTGCTGTAAGAAATGGTGGACATTTGGTTTGTCATCCTGGTCAAACGTCATCAGACTTGACTGATGTTATGATGAGGATAACTACCTACACAAAATCTCTTCAAACTGAAAAAAAGCTTCTCTGCTGACTACTTTCAAGGAAAAAAACCGAAGCTTGTTAAGTAACAACACAAACAAGATAATGCCGAAAACGACCGGTCTTTAAAACCATCTGAACGTCAACAGTAAACAATGATATAAATAAAACCTGTCGAGGGATGGGTGCATCATCGTTATCTTACATAACCTTCTTGGCTTTTTAACCAAAAATCTTAAAAAACAAAAATACAAATATTTTTATTGTTGTTTGGCTTTTTGATCGTCCGGGATTATGTAAAGCCGAGTGCCGCTTCGTACTCAATTTGGCTCAAGTCAGGTTAGATGTTCGTTGCTCCATTAATCATATTTTAAACTTTTATCATCCCGACACAGCCTGACTGCCCAAATCCCAAACCGGTCATATGTATATAAAAGCTGATAAATTTGATGTTTGTATGAAAGCATGATCAAAAAAGAAACAAACAATCTAAGGTCAAGGTTTGGGTCGGGGGTATTTTTGTTGGTAACTTGCCCAACAAAACGTGTTAGAATATAATTTTAGCCAAACATGAAAAACATGATAACCGAAAAATTAAAAAAAAAATGAATTCTTGTTCAATGAACATGAACAAGTCAAAACAGAGGCACGTTTTTTGAGACAAGCAAAAGAAAAATTCATAAATCAAAATCCTTCAACTTGAATAGTGTGCGTTGCCGGTGTGGTCTTGGGGGATCTTCGATTTGAACTTAACCAAGGAAATAATTCAAACAAAACTGCGTGTAAGTCTGAGCTAAGGTCTAATGTTATTGAAACGAAAAAGCACGTACTCAAGTCTGGCGTGGTGACGACGAATAACAACGTGCAAATGACAAAATAGGGTATATTTGGTGTTATCGTCTGTTTGAATGTTCCTGGCGTAAATGGACATCGACCTTAGAAAGCATTTAAAGTTGATTTATTTTTCAGACAGAACAAATAAAAATATAACTTTTATCGTAGGAAATTTGTCACGTTTGGCTCATAAAATTTTAAGTATCTACTGAAAATTAAGTGTTGGGAAATTTTTTAATTATTTTTTTATAGAAAAATCATGTAAATGATTTTTTACGAGGGAAGGTCTTATGCACTGCATGTCTTTGCATAAGCGGGACATTGAGAACCACACCCTTATAGCGGCGCTTGACAGTCTCCTCCATCTGACACCCCTCGACATTTTCAGCAAACAAGTGGCGGAGAGTATAGCTATAAGACTCAACGCCTCCTCTCAATGGCCCAACAATAATGTGGGACATTCCATCATTTTGAGCTTTTTCGGTTCGATACCAAAGTACATCGACTACACCATTCCAAAACCCCAATTTGTGAAAAACTTCCAAGTCTCCATTCCATCCAGAGACAAATGGGAAGACAAACAAATTCCTGAAAGACAGGTGCATTCATTTTTAAACAGATGGATCCAAGACAAATGATAGTGTTGGTAGTGGTGTGTACTCAGAAAAGCTTAATCTATGCCTCTCATTCCGCCTCCCAAAAAAATATTTGCGGCGTCTGGTTGCCGAGTTATGATCTCAAAACCATTGTTCTTGGTTTTTGTCTTCGTCGAATTCGGGGAATTTCTTCCGATGCAGATATCTCGGAAACCAGAGCTCAGAATTGATTCTAGTGTTGAGTTTTAAACTCTTATTGCTTTGTTCTTTCAAATATGAGAACATGAGAGAAATCCTTTTCTCCAAGTTTTGCATCAAAAGTTTTTCACCAAAATTTTTGGTCGAAACAAAAATTCTTCCAAAACCTATCGAATGATACATCAGAAGAAAGGTCTATTTAAGCCCAATTCGCCAACATGGATAACAACAGATAACCAAAATATTGTCAAAAAAATTTCTCTCGGAATTTCTGTTTTCAGAAAAAATCTTGCGTTTTCAAATCGCCAGATCTCTCAATTTTCCCAGGAAGTCTTTATCAAATTATGCATGAGAACAAAGGTCTGTTTGTCCGCTATCACTTACTGAAAACTATATTCCAGGTCTGGTCACCAAGTTATGATCAAAAAACTATAGGCTCAGAATATTAATAACTATGAAATATATTGAATTTAGCGAAATCGTTTTATTCATGATTTTCGAAAAATTGCCAAAATTTTTGACAATAATAGAAATTATTCTGAAACCGCCGAAATATTTCTTACCTTAACAAAATTTTATAAAAAAAAAAACACAAAATTATTATTATTGTTTTAACTTTTTTCCTAAAAATCAAGTTTTGCCCAGTCGTCAATCTTAAGTGTGAAAATTAACTATCATCAGTCATTAGCAAGTGGGTGCTTATTAGTTGAAAAACAATAATAAAAAATGATTGATCAACAATTATTTGGATGATTAATTGTCTTAACGACAAGTACCTGATGTTTTGTTTATTGTGGTTTCAACCAGAACTAGCAATTATAGTAGGTATAGCTTTACTCTTCCTTATAGAGTTGTAAATATTGACATTGAATGAATTAAGTTCATCCAACAACATCTGTGTTAAATTCTTAACATGCGCCAGTTATCACTCTGTAAATAATCACTCGTAGAGCATCTGTTTGAATATTAACTTGAAAAAAATCAAGGTCTTATTAAAAATAGACATTATCCGACCTAACTCCCAAGCTTAAGTTCGTGATTGTTAAGTTAATTTTAGCACAATCTAAAGACATAAAAAAACAACTCTTCAATCTCATCACCAAGCATCACTAATCACTAATCACTTATCAGCTTCAGCAATTTAAGAATATGTATATTGAATATAAAAACCGCAAGTCCACTTAAGTACAGATTAGAATTTTCCTAGAAAATCAATTAATTTTATAATTTTTATTTTCTTTTTCGGAATTAATATAACCTTGTTGATTCCAATACAACAAGAAGTGAAAAAAAAGACAGACATTAGCAATAACTTATCATATCTTTCAGAAAACATTAAACACCAAAACGAGATTATGATAAGACATTAACATTAAGTAATCTGAATATTTAATTTCAAACTTCGGTTTGACTTGTTTAGCTTTCACTTTGAGGAAAGTTTTTTTTATTGCAAATCGGTGTTGATATGTTTTTTTGTTTTTAATGATAAAGAAGACATTTAAATTTACCATTTTTAAAAAATGGTGCTGGGCGAGTAGGAATTGGATTTTACCAGAAATCTTCAGACTGTTTACGCCAACTTAAAATCTCATTGGAACTGCATGTAGGTTAGGTTAGGTTGTAGTGGCTGTCTAGTTGTTGTTGACTCACTTAGGCCTGAAGGATCCGTTGTGATGCCACAAAATACTCATGGGAGAGTAATGAGCTTAAACAAACCAATTCGTGCTTTTAATGAAGTTAGAAAGACATTTTGTGTCGATCGTTGCCAGTTCACTGGTATTATCGAAGAAGGGGTTACCGAGAAAGTTGTTCCTTCTAATGGAGAGTGCTGGACATGTACATAGAAGGTGTTGGACTGTTTCCTCTTCCTCCTCGTCCATGCAGCTTCTACAGAAGTCATTTGTGTAGACCCCTAGCCTCAGAGCATGTCTACCTATGAGGCAGTGTCCTGTTATTACTCCAATTGTAGAGCTTATATTTTGTCTGCTCAGGGATTATCAAGCCTTTTGACCGTTTTAAGTCCATGCTTGGCCATATTTGCTTGTTTGCTAATCAGGTGGTACCCTGTGACGAACTGCATGTATGTATGAATAATTTCTTCTTCGATCAATGCAGAAATAAAAATGTTTACTTGCGGAAATTAAACATGGAAGTTCCTATGTGGATCGAACGTGAAATTTTGATCAAACATGAAATAAAAACAGAGTGAAAATCCGAAAAGGCAATTCCTGCATATCTATTTGTCAACCTCTCCCCACGCTTCAGCGAGGCTTCGGTAAAATCTACAAATTGACCAAATTCGATTTTGCATTTCATAACAATCCAGCTTTGTATAAGTGTGGAAAGTGGTGTGTCAAGGGTATGTGTCCCAGAATAGCGAACTCAGATTTCATGTAAATGAATTTATATGTGTTAGTGGCCTCTACTCTTCACCGATTCCTTTTTTTTTATCTCAGACGAGAATTTGCAAGAACCAGTTTCCACGATCACGATCAGGCACATGACGGAGAAAAAAAGGCAATATACGCAGACGACGCACGTCTAGGTAGAAAAGGAAGCAAATTCATATACATACATGCAATGCAATAAAAAATACCCAAAAAAATAGGTATCAAGTGAAGAAATGTGCACTTTTTTTTCCTTTTTTTCTTTGAGCTAGGAATATATATTATGAAAACAATGCATGTAAGTAGGTACAAGAAAAGTGGTATCATAGATATTGTTGTTGCAGCAAAAGACATCGCGATGTGATAAACGGTTAGGCTTTTATTTCTTTTTGTGTTTGCCTAGTTGAAGAAATATAAAAAAGATGAACCTTTATGAGAAGATTATTTATTTATGTTTCCTCTTGCGAGGTGTAAATAAATAATTTTTGAAGAGGCAGGATAACTATTTTATATGAAATGGAAATTCTTTTATTGGGCGATGATTGCGTTTGTAACAGGCAGGTACCTTTCATCTTTTAGACAGATGAACAGTTTATTTAAATTTTTGACCTTACGCAATAAAACGATGCAAGTAGAGGGTGTCTCAGTAAGAGTGCTCTTTTTAAAATTGGATTTTTATGCAAGTGTCAACTCTGAAATTTGACAGCTGCCACCTCTGTTTATTCTGATTATTAAAAATGGAGTGTTTTTCGAAAGAACAACACGTTATAATTGTGAATACTCTCGCAAACTTCAGAAAATTTTCTGCCGAGAAATTTGAAAAAAAACGGGATCAATTACGGATAATAAGAATTCTTTGCGTCAACGTACCGGTCGGTGTCTTGAAAACGTTGCTGCTGTAAACGAGAGTATTGCCGAAAACCCGAAAACAAATGGCATTCGTTACAGGAATACCATAACGGACTTCTTGTGGCCTCAACTGGACGGTATGAATCTGGACAACATGTAGTTTCAGCAAGACAGCGCAACCTTCCACACCGCGCATGAAACAATCGACTTATTGCAGCAACTATTTCCAAAACACATTTTCTCATGAAATTCTGATGTCAACTGGCTTTGGGGCTTTGTGAAATCTCGGGTGTATGCAAATAAACCGGAAACGATTCCTGAGCTCAAATCGGAATTCCAAAGTGTCATCGGTGAGATACAGCCACATCTCTACGCAAAAGTTATGGAAAATTTCATGAAAAGAGTAATGGCCTGTCATTGGAGTCGGGGATCATCTACAGATATTTTATTCCATACTTAATCGGAATATATTTTCTTTAGAGGCCAGTTCCAGCTTTAATTGGTTTTCATTATTGAAACACATCATTGGAATGTTTCTGATAGGTCGGTTATAGCAATAATTGAAAATTTCTGTCAGGAATTTTTTCCCTGCCGTAATTCTATCATTGGAACTGTGAGAAGTTGAAACATACATACATAGATCATTAAAATTGTACAAAATTGAAACGAAAATCATTGGAATGATTTGTTTAATTTTTTGACATAATACAATCGTAAAGAATCGCTTCAATTTAATTTCATTTTATTTTTTCTAACTTGCAATGAGTGAAAATTTCAGGGTAGTCTACTGTAATGCTCGTGTGCTACGTACGAATTTTCTTGCTACGTACATCCACACTGTTTCAAACAGGCCAGCTAAGTGAAACCTAAGTAGGTGAGAATTCTGATCCTACTGAATTTCACATTCACGGGTATAGCTTAGTGCTAGTTAGCTCTCTCGCGAAAGCTAACCTTTTTGCTAGGCAGTTCGCCGCCAACTCTTCGCTGCCAGAGAGTGCCATGACTCCGCCTGTTCTTGAGCGTGTCAATGATTCCATGGGACAAATCTTCTTCCGCACTAGTGCTGTGGCGGCGAGAGTTCAAAAGGATCTCAACATACATAAATCCGCTGGTCCGGATGGTATCCCCGCTATTATTCTGAAGAAGTGTTCTTCCACGCTGGCAAAACCTTTGCGTAAGCTTTTCCATCTCTCCTTTCATTTGTCCAGCCAATCCCAAAAAAAGGCGAATCTTCTTCTCCCTCCAATTATCGTCCGATTGCACTTACCCTTCATTCTAAGGTCATGGAAACTATCAGCTCAGGAAATATCTCGAAGACCGAAAGCTTCATAATGACCGGCAGTACGGCTTTCGCAGCAACAGATCCACTGGTGATCTGATGGTTTATCTCACAGAACAGTGGAACAAATCTTTACATCGTTGCACTTGATATTTCAAAGGCATTTGATAGTCCGGCATCTTGCTCTCTTATCAGTCATTGCAATGTTGATGAATTCAAAATCAATGTACACTGACACTTACTTTCAAACCCTTTTCTTAATTCTTAATGCGCTCACTGTGTCTCTTGCATAATAAGGGTATAAAAAGCCGCTTTAGCACAGATAATAAATTTATGCAGATATCTCACCCTTATGGCGAGAAATGATATATGAAACTGAAAGCTATAAAAGAAAACTTTTTCCAAAAGCTTTAACGCATTCACTTAATGCATTAAAAATCTATTTTCGTGCCCATAAATGAATACTTAGGCAAGGAAAAAAGCTTTCAAAAGCTCCTTGTCAGATAAGGCGTTGTCAGTTAAGAGCAGAATATGTTTCGTTTTCTCTGCAGGGATGAGACGTCTGTATAAATTTATTATCTGTGCCTTTAGTGTGTGCAAATTATATAAAAAAAGGTGTTCAGGAAAATGAATTTACAACCGGAAAATAGGAAAACACATTTTAATGAAAAAATGAGTGTGTAATTGAACTTTTTTATGTCAATAAAAATTCTTGGAGTGATTTCCGATCGATTGGTATATAATTTCTTTTCAAAAGAACACATAGTTAAATATCCATTCAAAGATTTTCCGGATCCATTTCAATGCTAGCTATAACTGGCCTCTTACAATACAATAAAAATATCACAACTCTGTCATAAAATACTGGTCTTTATTTTTAAATGAAAAAGTGCACTCTAAAGCACTATTCACATGAGCACGAACGACGACCAACGAATGAACGAAAATTCGTCGATTTTGACATTTCTTTCACATGAGAGTTTTTAATTCGTCGCGAATGAACAACCAAAACTCAAAGCAGGAATGATTTTTGAGGTTATACGCGCGCGAATATTTTGTTCGTTGGGAGTGTGGATGGTGTGTGGAACGCGAATAGAGTTTGACAGTTCGTATCAACTACAATTCTATTCGCGACGAATAAACTTGTTTTCTCAAATTTATTAACATTTGAGATTAAAAAGTTAATTGATGCATCAAAAATCAAACATAAACTATACTTTTATCGTTTTGTTGAGAATTTGTAAGAAAATAAGGCTTCAAACGTATGTAAAATCACTTTTCTTCATTCATTCGTCGTTCGTTGGTCGTGCTCATGTGAATAGTGCTTTACTGACTTACTTTATTTTTAAATGAAAAAGTGCACTCTTACTGAGGCACCCTATACTTATTTGTTCCAAACGAATTAAAAAATTAATTGGGTTCTCCCATTTATTTGTAATACCTACGACCTTACTTCTTACTACCTACCTACCTACACAATATTTTTGAGCTATACAAGGTGTCGGAAAAAAATAATACATATTGCACTTGCACTTGTCAAATCTCTTGTCGCAAATCTCCCACGCAACCACCAAAACAAAAAGATATGATAAGAAATTATCGCACATGTGTGATATGCTTTGTACCTCATTCATTTTCTTATTTTGTAATGTCCAACAACAAAAAACAAAAAGAAGCCACTTACTTACCGCATTCTTTTTATGCGCTTTCTCTATCTCCCTCGCTAACCCTTCTTCTATAATTATGTCATCTGCACATATCTATTTTCTCATCTTGCATCTTTCTTCTACTTCTATGTAAAGCAATATCGAGTTTTCTTCACACTTCTATGAATTGAAGAACAAAAAGTACATTTTCTGTTGAGGAGAAAAAACAACATCTTTTGTAAGAAAGAGAAGAGAAAGCAAAACAAATTGCAGCACCACCTAGTGGCATTCCCTTGAACCCAGCTTCTTTGTGTGTGTGATCGACCATTATTTTTTGACAAAAAACGCAAAATAGACGATTTTTCAAAAATTCAAATTAAAAAGACCATTAGCAAACAAATTGTTTTGTTATTTGAATTGAATAAAAAAAATAACATAAAAAAATAAAAAAAATATGTGCTAGTTTTATTGCCTATATTTCACTGACAATAACCTTACAAATATTGACCTTTTGAAGTTTATTTTTAAATATGTTACAGGTGAAAAATTAAAAAAAAAATACCGACGTTAAGTAATATATATATTAATCTTTCATAAAAAAATATATCGAAAAATTCAAAAATATATTAATCAATTTCCTGGGCAAACGCGCAAAATGCTAGACAAAAAATAGGTATTTCTTATGTTTGTGTTAACAAAAACATTTGACAAACATAAAAAAAAAAAATAAAAAAATTACTATGTTGAAATTACATATTTAAAGCTTTGAAAAAAGTTAATTTGACTTCATACCTTTTATATTTTAGAAGTTATACTAAAAAATGCATTCATACTTTTTACGTAATTTGCTGTATTTTTCATTGTTTTTCGAATTTTGTGTGGAAAAAATTATAACGATAATCGAAAAAAAAACACCGACGTTAAGTAACATGATATATTGTCATTATAAAAAAAATATAAAATAAATAAAAATGTAATATTTAACCCATTTCCCATTAGTAAGCGCAAGCGTCTTTCAAAATTTTATAGTTTTTCCGTTTGCTTGTCGGTTTTTATTTATTTTTTTTTTATTACACAAACAATTGACCCTATTTAATATCAATCAAAAACCGTTTGTTTTATTAAAATATTCGAAAAATTGCGAACGCTACACAGTTTCGCGCAAAAGCCCAACCTTTTTTTACATGGGAAATCCCCCCTTAAGGCCTTTGGTGCAATGAAGGCTCAACTTTGAACCACGGATCAACAAAAGACAAATTCAAAAAACTAGCTTAATTTATGTTAAACCGCTGAAATGGGTAATACAATTAAAGGAATGAAGAAATCTACTTTCTTATTTAGTTATTACTTCTTTCAGTGTCATGCGATTGCCACAACATCATGCTTGAGAAGATAGTGCAAAATTCAGCTGTTTACACCAGAGGCACTATCTTCCAAAAGTCTGTTCAACTTCTCGCGTACGCCAATGATATTGACATATTATAAAGAACAAAGACGCCTTTGTGCCTTGTGGACAGAAGCGGCAAAACGGGTTCAGAAGTCCATGAGGGCACAACATTGACGGACACAATAGACACATATATCTTTAAGGTAGTAGAGGAGTTTGTCTACCTAGGCTCCGATATTTTCACCTGCCAGCGCCGAGATTAGCCCATTCTGAATACAACACGCTCATCATCCAAGCCCTTTTGTATGGTGCAGAAGCTTGGACCTATTTCGAGAAGAAAGTTCTTCGATCTCTCTATGGCGCTGTGTGCATTGACGGAGAATGGAAAAGAAGATTCAACAGCAAGCTTGACGGACCTAACCAGAAGGATCGAGGTAAAGCGACTCAAATGGCATGAATGAACACCAATGAACCATTCCCGAGGCGCACTCAAGAGGATGACCTCAATCAACTTTAAGACTCGGAATATTTTATTAAAACAAAGACCACGTATAATAATTTAAACTAAATAAATCTTATTTTATTTTTGAAAAAAAAAATAGTAAATAATAATAAGAACAATTTAAAGCTAATATGTTCATGTCACATAAATTCAGGAAACCTGCATTTTTTCTGCACTCGACTTATTTTACGGCTAACTGTCGTCTATTTCAAAACTTTTTGCACTTTTTTCATCTAAAAAAAAACAATAAATAAAAAGAATTAGAATTAGACTTAAGCTTTACAAACCTTGTTTATCAGTGTCATAAGCAATAATCCATCCAGGCTTTGCATTGATCACATTGTTTCGCCTTAAAACTTCCAGTTCTAAGCAATTTCCCTTTCCATCAAGATTTTCAATATAGAATTCCGATTTGTCACCTTGGCTATGGGCTTTAATTGACTACAAGACAAAAAATTACTGAATCTCAGACATAAACCTATTTTCCTTGAATGTACCTTAAATTTCCACGTCAAGCCAACCTGAGGAGTCACCCTCTCAGTGAATCTGAACCCAGATTGTAGATTCACTTCCATAATCGTCAAATGGTGTTTCTCGTTATCGAGAGACTTCAAGCACACCTCAAAAACACTCAAGACACTCGTCGACTTCACTGTCTTTGTGCTTATATCAAATCTCGATGACGATCGGAAGTTCTCCGGCACCAAGTTGTACTTGTACTTGACGTCGATCAGTGCAAATCCATAGCCCGTACATTGGAGATGTATTCGTCGAAAATTTTCTTCAAGGAACTTCAAAAACAGAACAATAAAACAAATGTATGTGAAAAGAGAAAACTAGAGAGACGTACCTCAATTCTTTGCAATAATTCTGAATTCTTTGAATTCACTCGAAAATCTGCAATACCCTTCTGACCATTCGTCAATGTGACTTTCAAACTTTTGTTGTTCAGCTCTAGATTTTGAATAAATTTAATCATCGAGTACAGAGCCATTATTGATGTCAAAAATGATTCTCCGGGTTCAGACGACGATGCGATGAGGCCTCGAGAGAGTTGAAGCAGATCTTGGTTCTCGTCACCTTTGAGCTCGAAAAGATTTAGCAAAAACTGACCCGTTGTTTCGAGGTGAGATTGCCAGGTGTCTGGCTTCTTCCAGAAATATTGGTTACTTCTCATTTTTAGAGAATGAGAATTCTTCTCGACAAGCTGCTTAAAACGTGCCATACTGTTTTCGTGTTTCCCAATCATCAAAACTGATGTCGTGAGAAACGCAATCGAAGACTGGTTCGTCTGCGCAACCACATCATTCAAATATTGAAGACCTTTCGATATTACATCTGCATATGCATTTTTCCAGCTCTGAAAGGATTAAGAATTGAGGGTTTTTCGAAGTTTTAATAGAAAAATTCTTACATCACTCAAAAACACCATTAAACTTAGTGCCGTCGATTCGATATTGTCTTTTTTAGTGCCATTTTCAGTTCTAAAAACACCTTCTTCATCCTGTTTCGATTTCAAATAATTCAAGCCAATTTTGAAGACTTTCGAATCGATTTTAATATAAACACTCAACAGTTTTAGTCCCCACAAGGCGAATGCTGTTTGTCGAACGTCGCCAGTTCGTTGTCCGTTTGATTTGTCAAAAAGTCCAAACGAACCATCCAAATACCGAAAACCCATCTGATACGAATATCCCTGTTCTAAATTGCCTCTGAATTTGCTCTCCAAAGCTGGATGATTGTAGTTAGTGGCCTTTAAAGAGCACATTGAAGAATTGTACTCCAATTCAAAGTGTCAACTTACCTTAAGGTACTTCAAAACTAGTAAATTTGAGATGGTTTTCCTCATGTTGTCCTCTCCATTTCCATAGGGTGAACGAGCTATCTCTAGCAGGGACCTCATCAGGGGTCGAAAAACATCACCAAGTGCTGAAATTTCCATTTTCTGAGATCCCGGCACGGCATTCTCCGGTATGTCAATAGGTATTTCGTCTCTTTGCATGCCACTTTCAGGCAAGTACACCAAAATCGATGACGATATTGCAAAAATAATGCCCTCCGACTGGACGGTCAGGGTCTTCCGCATGGCATCACTGCCCAGTGAAGACAAAGCTTTTATCGTCAAATTAAACTCTCCAGAAATCAGGGGCTTAATGAAGATTGTCAGTTTTTGTATTCCATTGGCAGGAACATTCGTTGAGAGTTTCTCTTCAGACCTCATAGGTGTTTGAGGATCTTTCATGACTTCAAATGAAATGATGCCCTCATCTTTTTCGATCATCACGTGGGTCATGGCATTGGTGTTCTTATAATTTCGAATTAAAATTGGAACTTCGAATGTTTCACCTTTCGAAATAGTAATTTTCCCGTCATATTTATTGAGAGGCTTTATGTAGGCATTTCTTACCTTCTTTAACCAGAACTGGCAAATCGAATGAAACGAAAAAATCTTGAAAAACTTTCAAGCTGGTTGCGTTCTCGGTAAGAGTCAGTCCAGTTTCGTTGTTGAGTGAGAATCCAGTAATAGCCCACGATGTAATTGTGTCCGGAATAGTTTGGTTGAATCTCAAATGACCATCAGAGACTCTTAAAATACAATTTTAAGGTTTATTGTTGTTGTTGTAAGAGATGGCTTTACCTTTTAAGTAGTAATCGGGAGGATTGAGCGTGGGAATTTTAAGTTAGAAAGAGAAGTGGAAGTGTTTTTAGACCGCTATAAACCGATCTGTAACCGACATCACCTCTCCCACTTCCATATATAGTGCTATCTCTTTCTTAACTAAAATTCCCATGCTCAACCGTCTCTATAACCACTTGAACCTCACCTTTCGAAATCCATATACAACCAACTCTCTGAAAAAAGTTTTCGAATGCGTGGAAACTCTAAAATTGGTTCATAAAATTCCTCAGGTAAGAAGTCAATGTAAGTAAAGTAATCTTCTTCATCCTTGTTTCCTAGAGTTTCATACTCTCCTGAAATAGCGTTAACTTTAAATTAATATCAATTCCAAAAACCTGAAAATAAAATTCGTTTTCTAACTTGATAGATAGTAAGTCTCGTCCCAATCGGGGTACTCAAGAGGAAGATCGACCTTAAATTAAAAGAGAAAATCAATAACTCCTGGAAATCCAGGGACGATTGCGTAATCTCGAGAAGTTTATGGCCTAACACAAATGAAAAGGAAACTCGGTATATATTATCGCTGAGTAAAAAGAGCATTAAGATCTTGATAGGTGTACTAACGGGCTTCTGCGCCATTGGCACAATGGCCAACAAGATAGGGGCATTCGCACCCGATTTTTGTAGGAGCTGTCAGGATGAGGAGGAAAGAGAAACCATTAAACACCCGCTCTGTGACTGTCCGAACCTCCAAACTAGCTGACTCCGTCATTTCGGAAACAGGTTTGTTGGAGAACTGGATGATCTAGCACAGGTCTCAATGGCAAACATGAAGAAATTTATAGATAGCACAGGCTGGTTCGTTAACGAGCCAGTCTACGTTAATCGACTTTGAGAAGCATCGATGCTAACTTTTATTTTTATAGGGGATCACAATGGACCAATAGGCCCCCGTGTATGCAACAGCTCACGCTGTGCACACCCCTCATAACCTAACCTAACCTAACTTGTTCCAATGTCAATTACATTCGAAATTGTTATCAGACCAGCTTTGTCCCCGGGATAAGAATCACCGTCGATTTTTCGAATTTTCGTGTACAAATTCTCGTTTGTCAAGTCATCCATTAGGATTGCTGGGTGCTCTAGAATTCTGTAGTCCAGACCCATTAAGCCGACATAAGAATCCGAATCGGTGTCAACGTCAATTCGTACCGATGAACCTGGTTTCGCTTCGGCATCGGTTTTTATTTGGATCTAGGAGGAAAAAATGACGTATACAAATTTTAATAAGCTATGAAAGAAGATCTTACCGAATTTTGAAATTCACTTTTAATGAGAATGTCCTTCAACTGTCCGTCAAAAAATTCATTCTTAATGCGATGGACGTAAATTGTTACTTTTGGGATCATCAAAAAAGTGACATCCAATCGGATGATGTGTTCTATTTCGCCTCTTGGGACCTATTCAAAGACATTTTGAACTTTCAGTCAAAAAACTTGTTTAAAAAAAACTCACATTCACGTAGTCCGTCTGTATAATCGAACCCCTGGATACAATTTCATATGCAAAATATTCGATAGGTTGTCGACTTTTGAGCTTAACTTCGAGCTTCTTTCCAACTTCAGGGCTCTCCGTTAAAGCCTCCAAACTAAACGTGTCATCGTTTTTCTTGATATTGTCCCTATACGATTTAATTCCTTTGTATTCGGCATACACATCACAATTCGTGTAATTCTGATTGGTAACGTTTATAGTCAAAGATTTTCCAAATTGAGATGTCTCAACTTTGGTTCTCAGAATTATTGGCGGTGGTCCACCGAAAAGCATACCGCTACAATCTGTAACAATCTCAATGGGCGATTTGGTGTCTTGAATTGGGTTATCCATTAAGTCAGTGATTGTTAGCCTAACCTTAAACGAGATTTCGTCTTCGTCATCGAAGACCTTCGGAGCTTGAAGTCTAAATTTGTACGGTTTGCTGTGAATTGTGATTTCGGTTTCTGTCCATGATTTCTGTTCGGTCATGCTGTCGGTTGCAACAACTTTGACATAGAATTTGTGGAGTATTATCGATCCATATAGTTGAGCGCGTTTATTAATTTTTAGATCATTTTCGAGGTCTAGAATGAGTGTGGTGCTGTCCTCGAACTGCAGATTTCTTTCGAAGAGGGGAAGTTTCTGGGCTTGGAATGGGGGATAGGTGTTATTCACGATGACGTTAAGATTTCCTTTGACGGGCTGGCCGTAGAAATAGCTTGAATGAGAAAAAAAAGGAAATTTGATATCGTGGCATGTAGATTAGTTGATTGACTCCACGGAAAATTCATATTGTTCGAATTGTCTTAATCTTAAGTTACTCGAGTGTCAGTACGCTAGTAGGTACTGATTCAATATAATTTCTTCGTCAAACTTTACCCTAATTTTACCAAATTTTGTTTATTAATTTTTATTCACTGATAGCAGTGACTTCTGGGAAAATATTGACGACAATGTTTCAGAATTTTTCAGTCCATTCTGATTTCTGACAACATTTTTGAAAAACCCTTTTGATAAAATTGAAGCAAATCATAAGCGCACAAACATAGCGCCCACAAGCTAAGACTCATTTATCATGTCTGGATTTTTTCCGGCACACGCCTATCCATGTGCTGAAGCTGATAAATGTCTTGTGGCTATTTTTAACATTAACAGAGTGTATCAACAAAAAAAGTACAAGAATGGTCATATGTAGCTATCTTGACAGCATTCAGCTTTATAATTAGCCAACTAACCATGAAAAAGAGAAAATCATCACCAAATACTTACTTCGCACTTATCAATAAAACCAACTCATTCTCATCGACTGCAACATCTGTTTTCGTTGAAATTCTCACCGCAAACAATGGCAGAGCATATTTTTCAACGAGAAAACTTCTCTCCGCCACAGCATCTCCACCAACTTCGACTTTAATTTTCCAATCGCCGAAATCTGGAGATTCGGATAGCTGCAAATCACCCCTGAAAACCCCTTGTACTAGTTTCACATTCGAAAAGTGTTTCAACAGGTACCCATCGCTGTTCTGTAAGTAAAAAACATTTTGAGTACCTCAAAAAACTCACTCAAAACTAAAACAAAAATAGAAACGAAAAAAAACTCACATAAACCAAAACAAAAATCTTCTGAGCAATTTCAGCTGGTCTGGTCAATCGATCAATACAAATCACTCGAAACTTAACCACTTCCCCCGGCTTGTACTTGGCCTTGTTGGTTTGAATAAACACAGCATATGAACCACGTTCGAAATTGACGATACGCACATCATGACTAATAATTCCACTATAACCCCTAACTTCCAAAATCCCATTATTGCCCAGAAATGGTGGCACATGCATTTGAACCAATTTAATTGTATTCGGTTGGACTTCAACCAATTTAAAAGAACTCAAATTCTTGTCGGGGGCATAGGAACTTTCGAGGGAGATATTAAATTTACATATTTTAACGATTTCATTGACTGCTATTGACAATTGGTAGACAGAATCGGAACGAGCTGTTCCAGGTGCAACAATTGTGTACGACCTGTGAGGATGAGAAGATTTTTCTTAATTGCGAGAAAATTATCATCAACACACGAATCACAACACTACTAACCCTGCTTGAAATGTTAAGACAATGTAGGAAAACGTCAAGATTATCAGAACAATTAAAAATCGATTTGTTGACATTTTGAAGTCGCGCGTTAAACTAAAACAACCGAGACGAGAACAGCTTCGAGTGACAGCAAAGTTATGAGTTATGACTCATAAGAAAACAAGATTTGTCAAAGAATTAAACCCAAAATTAAAACCAGCATGTTGAGAAAGAGAGAAGGAGAGAATATTAGTGACGTAGTTGATTTTTAAGTATTAGGCTATGTTTATGACCGAGCGTAAACGCGTCGCGCGATGCGACGAGAATCGCTACTAGCGACTAAATTCATTGTTACTTATGAAAGTGTTTATGACAAAGCGATTTAGCGAAAAGCGAATTGAGCGATTACAAGCAAAAAAAGCGACGAAAACTTACAATCAAAATATTTTGATATTTTGAGCGATACGAGCGATTGTTGAACGTCTATTACGCTAGCAGAACCATTTCATAAGCTGGCAATGAAACGTATTCAGTATTTTGTTGCTAATTTGTTGCTTATTTGTGCCGCAAGAATTGATTTTGTTGCTCAACTAGTTCTTGGAAAAATCGTTGTTCTGGTAGCGTAATATTACGCTAGCAGAACCAAACTAGAACCAATGCAGCTAGCGATATGAAACTAACGGCATATTTTGTTGCTAATTTGTTGCTAATTTGTGCCGCAAGAATTAATTTTGTACCTCAAATAGTTCTCGGAAAGAAGTGCGATAACGTTTCTTCTTTTCTCTTCTGAAAAATAATAAGTATACGCCTAGTATACGCATTTTGCTTTCTTCACTGACAAAACTTAAATAAAGTTTTAATATTTCAAACATTCAATCGCTTGAAGTTTCGCTCTACTATAAACACTCAATAGCTAGCGATAACGCAAGCGAAAATGTAACAAGCGATGGAGCGATTCTCGTCGCATCGCGCGACGCGTTTACGCTCGGTCATAAACATAGCCTTAGGCCCTCCGCACACGAAACAACTGTTTTGCAATTAGAGTCGCAAATCAGTTGCTCAAGCAACTGTTTTACAACTACACTAGTCAAAACAATTGAAGGAACACTTGAAAAATCTCAAAAATGGAGTGGTTTTCTGTATCTCAGTAGAAAAAAGTCGGATTGAAGTGAAATAAAAAGATTTTCAAAGGTTATTATTTTTTCTTTTCAAATTATTTTGAGTTAAAAAAGTACCGTTAGTCGTTTTTGCTTGAGCGTAAAAAATGTTCACTCAATTTCAAAATCGAAAAAAAAATAAACTTTGAGTTGTCATAAAATGAGTGGAATTTTTTTTTAATCCAACCAATCTAAGATTCAATTTGAGAATTTTGCTAGCTATAATTCACTGTTCATCGCTACGGTTCAGATCGCTACGATTTTTTTTCTAATAAAAAAATGGGCTTACATGCAAAAACACAATTTTGACTTTGGACCCTAATAACTCTGCTAAATATTGTGTACGAATGTTAAATATTAGCGTAGATTTATATGTACCCTTAGATTATAATTCATTTTCAAATGTCATTTAATTCATTTATTTGTAATTGGAATTACGTTCCACAAAAATGTCAAACTTAACCTTTAAAATTATACAATGTCAAATAAGTTTAAAAATTAATGGTATCAGTGTGAAAAACGAATGTACAATTCATTATAAGAAAATTAAACTAGAAATATTGTAATTTAACTATCGAGATAACGTCTTTTATTTATTTATTTACTGAGCTTTCTACTAGTTTAAAACTAGCTAGTCGATACATTTTGGTCCTTCGAGCTTCTTTTTTTAACTTAAAAATACATTTTGATTTAAGTTTTACGAACTTACAAACTATAAACATTACAATTAAGTGTGTGCAGTGTGTGCATCAAATAAATCGGTGATTAACGAAAAAACAGCGTATAAACATTAAACGTTTGAACAAACTTTAACTAAAATTAAGAACAATTATACAAAAGCAAAAGAAACAACGATTCCTTCGTTCATTACAACTTCAACGACGACGCCGAAGTCAGCCTCCGCGGCTGCAGCAATAGCACACAAGGACAACAGTAAGTCGTTGCTTTTTGTTGTAAAACTTGTCCAGATTTCATTTCCTGTGTTTTCTGTTAAATTAAAAGAAACATTTATTAATACAATGGACAACAAATCATATAAATATGGTGAACTACAAAAGGTGTTACTTACGAAAATAATTAAAGATTTAACGAACTTTAAAAAAGCTCCAAAAGAACGGAGAACAGCAGCGTACGCTTCTGGGCGTCTAGCAAAGCTGGAAGATGATATGACGACGTCAAAATCATATCATGAAGCAATCATCGGTGGTGGTTTGCTAGAAGATTATTTAAAAAAAAGATGAGTTGCTAGTTGTGTATGAGCAAATTTATGATATTTACCTCGAATATAGGGCAAAATTGGTCGAGCCAATGGAAAAATCCAAGCCAATGGTGCCGGCTAGTGTACTAACGGGTGCTACGCCCCCATCTTCGTCTGCATCTGCCGAGGATTGATTTGCCACGTCTATTAAGCTGGCAAACCAATATGGGCACAAACGATTGGGACCTTTACCATAATAATGTGTTCTTTATGTGTTAATTATGTGTGCAGTTCGCGATTTTTGTGCTGATCAATTTTAGTATATATATAAAATTATGACACCTTAATATTAAGCTAGCACAACTTCTACATTTCCCAACTGAATTCAATGAAACCTAGACCATTATTATCTTCTATTTATGTGTTAATTATTTGTGCAATTCGCAACTTTTGTGCTGATCAATTTGTATGCAAATATAAAATTATGTCAGCTTCATATGTACACTCGGGCGTATACGTGTTTTTTTTTTAAATTTTTGTTTACGCTTCTTTTAACTTTTTGTTTGAGAACTTTAGGAGGTAAGTATTAAGTAACTTGGCTTATGGTTCATTTTGCATAAATAATAAAGTTCATTCAAAGGAGAGCAGACTCGTATTTGTGTAGTCGTACTTGTATAGTCGTATTCGTATACGAGACAAATCATATAATGGTCTGTGTACTGCATCTTGTTCTGGTGTCGTTTCGTTTGCGTATCACGTATGTCGTATCGCTCTCGTGTTATCTCTATTTGCCTGTCGTGTCGTGTTCTCGTTTTATAGTTAGTTTTGCTGCTTGCACAAACCCTTCTGTTCATTCTTTAAGGCATTCAATTTCGTTCATCATATTCATTATATCTGTTTATGAAGATCGTATTCAATCTGTTAGCGCAAACTTTTGCGATAGAGTTTTGTTTCTATGCAATGAAAATATGTATTTGTAAGAAAGTCACTTTCGTTGCAATTATTAAGCTACAATTTTCTAATGCAGAGCCATATTCAAGTAAATCAACAACATCAACGACTTTGACTGGTTTCATGTATCTTTAATAAATGTCTTCATACAAAGCCTACTGCATACATTTTTTAAGTAAATCCTAGATTCTAACTTGTGGTTGGATCGTTCGATCAATTCGAATAAGATTAACGCTTTCTTTATGCGTTTACTGAAGTAAATATAAGATTGTACGAATAAAAATTTTACACCAATTTAGTCGTTGATGTTAGATTGACAGTTATTATATTATTAACTCAAGTATTTATGTTGTATGGTGTTGACCTTTACGTAACATTAACTCAAGTATTCAACTACTCTTGAATTAATTGATTCCAAAACGATTACCGAGGAGTCAGTCGGACTCGGCTTACTCATCGTCGTAATTAACAAAAACTTTACTTTTGAGGTTGTTAAAAATAACAATAACAATTGATACAAAAAAGCCTAAAGTTGTCAAACAAATAGTTAATAGAAGCCTTAAAAAAAACACGTATACGCCCGAGTGTACATATGAAGCTGACATAATTTTATATATGCATACAAATTGATCAGCACAAAAATCGCGAACTGCACACATAATTAACACATAAAGAACACATTATTATGGTAAAGGTCCCAATCGATTGTGCCCATATTGGTTTTCTAGCTTAATAGACGTATGATTTTCAAAGAATCGTTGTTATCATTGAAGAATCTAAATTCAGAAATTCCACAAACCACAATAAACCTACTGAGGCACCGACAGAGATTATCTACGAGTAGGACAAAGTTGTTTTTGTGTGTTAATTCATTTTGCTGGAGAAAATGTGTGACCTTTTTCGTTCCTGGAGTTGATGGTGTGAACACTGAACGGTAAGTTAATTGGATATGCTTGCTCTCAACGTTCTCTTTCAAATGGAAAGGAAGAAGAAACGAAATTCTTGCTCTTCCAGGGAAATTCTACATGACATAACGTTTCATTTGTTTGCTCTTCCAAATGATAATAATTGTTGGTTGAGGCATTTTGGGGGGATGGGAATCTGGAATGTGTGGGTTCTTAGAGCAAATGAACCGACACGTTGTTCCTATTGAATTGAATATTGGATGCTTCGGCCCGAGTGTCTGCTGGTAATTTAACTTCCAGTGTCATAACTTGGAAACGATGATGATTGCACTGGCGCTGGCTGCAGCGGGCGGTTAATAGTTTTTGAATGTCACATGGAGCAAGTGATAGTGAACTCATTTGGAAACGAAAGGTTTTCATCCCTGAATAAGCATTCGAAGGTCAACAATATAATAAAAATGTGTTGATTGATTAAGATTCAGGAAAAAGGAAGTTTTTGCCGTTAGGAATTTGATTGCTTTTATCTCACGGACTCGATGTATGTGTCGGTGTGTAGGTGAGAGAGATTTGTTTTTTTTTTTTTTGTCGATTGTTATAGAAGTTTCTATCGTGAAGACACATTTTGTGGGATTAATAAAAACATTTATTTCTTAATCGGAAGTCCTTACGAGGAATCTATTCTCAGCTCCTATACATCCGGATATCAGGTTAATAAAATTTTTATTTGTGTTGTAGGTGTTGTAGACGGAACATTAAAGCACGCTGAAAGTTTATTTTTGTCCTTCTTTATATTGTTTTGTAAGAGATATAAAGAAGAATGGAAAAAGAGAACGATTAAATCGATTTCGTCAATAATTGAGCCAAAACAAATATAAAAGTCTGTGCTTATTTTTATTGACTTTTGTATGACAAGTTTATCAGTTTACTGAAAACCAGTTTTATGCTGTTTGATCTGTTCCTGTACTTTTATGGCTGTTGTTTACTTATGAGTTGTCTGTTGTTTTTATTTATGTTTTTTTTTTTCATGTGCAAACCATTAAGAGTAAGAAGCTTTTCCCTTAGAGAAGTTAAGGGTCAATAAGGATTCTGCACACATATTGATTGGTGATTCATTGTGAGGTCCAAATTTGGGTGACTGTTTTGAGCTACGGCTACGGTATCTCGCGAGTTACACGAGTGATGCTGGCTTTCAATGCGTCGATCGTAGCTTGTTTATTCTTGAAGATCTGAGACTTAACATGTCCCCAGAGAAATAGTTCAAAAATGTAACTAACGGGGCTAACTATTCTCTGTAAGACTTTTCTCTTGAACGTTGCTATGAGCTTAGAACGCCTTTGGCAAAGCTCCCAAATCTCGGAGGAGCTCTAGACCTTGCGCTTGAATTTCAGGAGCGTATACTCTGGCTACCATAGAGGGCAACAATCTGATTTATCCAAGTTTTAAGGAGCAAATAATAGATAGTCTTAGGGCAGTACCATAATTGGGGCCATAACAGGACACTGCGTTATAGGGTAGGGAGACATGTCAGAAGTTGTCTGGACGAGGAGAAAGAAGAAAAATTCCAACAACTCCTTTATAAATATCCAGCATAGTCCAACAGAAGGAATACCTATCCCAATTCTTGACGGTTGACATAAGACGTCTCACCCTTTTAATTTAGAGCAGTTAATTGTTTCACTAATGTTTCCAGTCTCCCATCAGTTACTTTTCATAATGGTATCACAATGGCATCACAATGGAATGGACTAAGTGAGTCAATAATATCCAGACACCCACTTTAACCTAACCTTACCTAGATCCAATTCAATTCGATTCAAAAATAAGATATCCTCGACAAAGTTTAGTTATGAACTGGTAAACCTCCGGTTTTCAATCCTTTTCACATTTTGATGGTACCTACGTCATTAAATACGAAAAGCAGGTGGCCATGGTTCAGAGGATAGAGTAGTGGATTACAGACATAAAAGTGGACTACTGACAAGACTGAAAAACTTGTACAGACGCTTCACAGACCCACACGACCTGGAGATTAGGGCACTGAAGTCGTCGATCAAAAACATCAACCAACTGATTAAAGAAAACTATAGACTTTCTATCAATTTGTTTTGGGACAACAAAATTCGGGCCGTTAATTCTAGCGACCCGAGTATGTTTCCCCAAATCAATAAGATATTTAGAAAAAATAATCAGAACGACCTTCCGTGCCTGAAACTCCAGAGAACTATAGAGAACAGAGACGTACTCCTGACAGCGCAAATTGATCCTGAGGAAGCCGTCTTGGACGATGACTACTTTGTGATTGAAGATCCGCAGGAGAAAGTGGAGACAGTTGGTGCTGCTTTCCAGCAAGTGTATAAGGTGAATGCTTGCACTCGCCCGAACCACGACCTGGAGAGCAGAGCCTTACTTCATCACTTCTACCTGAGGAATGATATTTCGCATTGGCGATCCGAGAACCGTGGTTTTACCCGGTTTGATGACGACTTCCTAGCAAACGCTATAATCGCCGAGCGAACGGGCCCAAGTCCCTTGCTCATCACGAAGGTAGAACTCCAGCTCATCTTCGATTCAATAAAGAATAAGAAGTCAGCAGGTGTCGACGGTATATCCAACATTGTACTAAGACACTTACCGATTGAGGCAATAGACATCTACACCACTCTGTTCAACAACGCGCTGAATAATGCATATTATCCAGAGCGTTGGAAGACAGCTGTGGTTCATCCTCTCCCGAAAAAGGGAAAGGACAACTCCAATCCGTCAAATCTCCGGTCGATAAGTCTTCTTCCAAGCATCAGCAAGGTATTCGAAAAGATAATCAATAGGGCTCTGGCTGAGTGGGCTGCGGACAACAAAATAATTCCGGATAACCAGTTCGGGTTCAAGGCGGGACATGACACCATTCATGCCGCGTCTAAGCTCGTTTCTGATATCCAATGGAATAAGTCCAAGAAACAATGCACGGGTGCTGTTCTGGTGGATTTAGAGAAGGCCTTCGACACCGTATGGTTAGAAGGTTTGTACCTAAAACTCACCAGACTAGGCATCAGTAAACCATTATTGTATATGCTTTATGACATGCTCAACGGTAGAAAGTTTGTTGTCAAAAGTGGCAATGTAACTTCTACCACCACCTTTGAAATTAAAAACGGTCTTCAACAGGGAGCGGTGAACTCGCCGATCCTCTTCAGCATTTACACCAGCGATCTGATAGGTAGCCTTTCCCAGGCAATTGCGTATGCCGACGACCTGATTGCGTACAGAACTGCCCCAAAGGTCGAAGTCATTAGAATTCTCTTGCAACGTGATTTCGAGAAGATTCAGCGATATTGCGATGACTGGAAACTGAAAATAAATGTCCAGAAATGCGAAACAATTCTGTTCCGGACCTCGTTGGCTGGGGCCACGAGGGATACGCGTAAGAATTGGCGCAAGATGGTCATCGTTGGGCCTCACGGACAGCGATTAACGAGCAAAAGTGAAGTGAAGTACCTCGGTATCTGGTTGGACCAGTATCTGTATTTCGACAGACATATAGATGCTGCTCTGACTAAGGCCAGAGGAGCCTTCGCTCTGACGAAACGGCTGTTTTACAGCAGTCGGCTTGACCCCAGAGTGAAGGTAATTTGCTACATGGCCCTCATACGGCCGATGATCGTTTATGGCTGTCCAGTGTGGTTCAACGTTGCACCATCTCAAATGGAGAAGTTTCGGGTGTTCGAGAGGCAGTGTCTTCGGCGCTGTCTCGGTTTGCATCGGACACCGGAATCTTCTTATGTACATTACTATTCTAACGAGGTTCTGTACAACGAGGCTCGGATTAACAGAATTGACAATTTCGTGATAAAACTTATTCGGGGTCACATTGCGAGAGCTATGACTTCGACGAATAATTTGATCTTTGGGGCGTTCTATCCGAACGACGAATATTTTGATAGTGCACGCTCGAGCGGCTTCATTCCACCAGAGGCATTCCTCCACCTAGATAAATGCGGTCTGATACAGGACAGATTGGCGATCCCGCTAATCTACCACGTCAGGCGGAGAACCGTCGATCGGCGGCTCCTTTACCATCGAGACGTCCTCGCACAGGACGGAGCAGAGCTCCTCCGGTTCAGTAGGGCTGTGTCCGAGCGGGACCGAATTGATAGGGTGAAGCAGGAGCACCAGTTCTGGTGGCTTCAGTCAGCACTTGATAATGGGTAGTCGGGGTGGGGTTTTGAGCCTTGGCCGGCTTGCATATTTGTTTTAGTCTAAGGGTTTTGGGTTTAGGTTTAAGTAGTGTAGGCATGGTGGCACAAACATGAATAGGACATCAACTATGAAATTACAAAAAAAAAAAAACGAAATAAAAATAATACTGACAAAAAAAAAACATTTATCGAAAAGAAAAAAAAAATAGAAAAAAAAATATGAAAAAGTGAAATGAAAAAAGAAAAAGTTAGATTTGCTGCTGTGGTTGCTCTAGTTTGTAAGTAGTTGGTAGGTAGATTAGGTAGTTTTAGTTAATTTTAAGTTTTATTTTAAGGACCTAATTGTAAGTAGCCTGTACGAAAACAAGAAACTGTAACTGTCGTTAGTTTTTTTCAAATTTTTCTAACAAATTAAAAATAAAAACAAACAAGAAAACAAAATAGTTCATAAGCCGAAAGGCATTAATCTTAAGTAAATCATGAATTACTTAGAGCGCCCGGTTGGGGCCAGTAAGTTAAATATAAGATTTAGATCATAAGCTAGTTTTGAATTCATTGTCTAGTATGTAAGTAGATATAAGTGAATGAAATAAAATGAATTTTGAACAAAAAAAAAAAAAAAAGAGTAGTGGATTGCTAAGCCGAACGCTACGGGTTCAAACCCCAGCTTCAGCAGCATTCTTTTTCTACAAAAATCGCCAGCTTATCTGAGGCCACCTGTGCGATAACATGAGACAATTCAAATCTAAGTCTCCTCCTCTGAGCCACGTAGGTTTCTGTTATGTGTGCTTTCTTTCTATGTGTCTATCTGTCTCTCTCTGTTGTATTAATGTATTGTTCTGTCCCAGCCGATGGTCTCAGTCACCAGTGCTGCTATGTGTCTGTAGTTCGTTACATTTATGTGCGAAGTACTGTGAAATGTAATGAATTGTAAATACGAAAAAAAAAGATAATCGCATTCCTAATGGTTATGAGGCTTAATACATCCACACAATCCAAACCGTAAATATGTAAAACATCTGTCAGCATTTTTAATATTCATACACACTAAATCATTGCACTTTTTCCATCGTCCTATTTTCATTCACAAACAACACGACCATAGGAAGTTTGACTTAGTTGGTGCATCAAGGCATAATAAATTTTTTGTTAGGAGTCCTTATAATCAACAACAATCATTCATAATACGATTTTCCGTTGATATACAAATGTAGTTAGTATATAATTTTTGATGAAAAATGTGAGATAGGTATTGGTGATTTGATGATGAGGGCAAGCAAAGAGAGTAGTTATTCTCTTATATGAATATTAAATCGCAAACAAAACACAGGGACAGAAAAAAAGAAACAAGTTGAAAGGACGAAAAACAGAGAATAGAAAACAAAAAACATGAATCCAGATAAACTGAAAATCGTGTTTGGGTTAAGGTAGCCAACCCTAAACGACAAACACGTTTGCCAAACATGCTCGTTTGCGTTATTCCCTATACGACAAACACATAATTGGCGAACATCATTTCGTGTTGATTCTTCAAAGTGTGAGGATGTCAAAAGGAGAGGCAAGTCATTCCGCTTATGGTTATCTCATAGAAAAAATGAGACTTGTTCGCGAACATCTCCCTACATGGCAAATCACGAAACGGACGAACACAAGACAATCGAAAATTTTTGCCAACAGCGAACAGTTCGCAAACCATCCCCTACACAACGAATTTATAGCGCGCACAAGCATGTTCGGCAAACATGTTTGTCGTTTAGGGCTAGCTTTAATGAGTTTTGTTTAATTAGAGGACTTCGTTGGGAATAAACATATTGGAGGATTAACATTTCTCTTTGCTGTGGGATTGGTAATAAATGTTTGCTGAATATTCAGTTGATTCAATTTGAAAAAAAAAACTATATTTCTGCCCTAATTTTTAATTTCGTTCGATTGTTGGAAATATTTTCGGAAAATTGCGAAGAGAATACACCACATTCTTTTACACATAATTCATAATTTTCCGAAAATATTTTCAACTATCGATCGAAGTTGAAAAAACATTCTTTTCCTCAATAATAATTCTGATTGTCCAGAAAGGGAAGAATATTAAAGAGCAAAACTAAAATAACAAAAATTAGAATCAGTATAAAAAAGTCAAATTGATTGTATGAAAATTCCAATAATGGCATCCCAGAATTTCCGGCTTTCCATTTAACTTAGTTTTATCAGAAAATATAACAAACACACAATGGTTACAATTTGAACATTTTGAGGGCACGATTTATACAATCAAACTATCTACGACAAGTATACCCGCACCCACACAACTATAGAAAAAAGAAATTTACTGCTCAAAATTGTTGTTTATTAAATGCACCTAATTTTGCGCCTGTATTATGTTGTTATGACTTATGAGATGGGAAAGGTGGCTTCAGGTACTTTACCATCTTGAATACAAATTCTATTAAATAATGATAAAAGGCTTTTTCCAAGATGGTTGGTTGGATTGAGGCAGAATATAGGAAACTATCCACATTCCTCACACAATAAAATTTAGTATTTAGTATTTGAGCCTTGAAGATTATTGTGCCCTTCTTCTCCAAGTCTGATGCCCTATCATCCACCAGTGCACCCAGACTTGTGCATAAATGTGTGTTTTCTTTTTGATATTTTGCAAAAAAATCCTTTTGTGATGCAATCCTTTCCTTTGAATAATAGTGCATCCACCGTAATAAGTTCTGAATCCCGTAAGAGCATAGGAGTTGCGGCAAATTATTTGGTCGGTTGACATGGGAAACACGAGATGAAAATACCGACTTGTGCACTATTGTGATACTTAATAGCAGCATTATGAATTTTTCTGATTTTTTGTTTCCTTGCTTTAATATCATGACTCAGGAGAGACAAAAACAAACAAACGTAAGGGATTCCAACCATGTAGGTACGGTAAATGTGAAGTATACCTACATTAGTAAAGTGTAAAGGCTTTATAACACAAATACCCTAGAGATAATCTGCTCATGCATCGAAGAGTATAATAAGAAAGAATGGGACTCAACAGTTGATCCATCTATGAATTAAGGTAGACTAAGGTACTAAGAAGAATATATTCTTAGAGTGCTCGAGAAAGTACTTGAAACATATCAAAGAACCTAGTGGAAGACATGGTTGGATCATCCCTCAAAACTATCTAAATAATCTGGAGGTTGGAAACTTAGAGATCTTTTTACTTGAAATGTTATTAAGTTTTTCTCATTAGAAGCTATTGATACCTATGTTGCTAAGTTTCTTATAGTTTACCTAATTGGCAAGTTTTTCAAAATCAACTCAATTCACTTTTGCATCAAAATATTCCGAATTGAATACTGTTGTTCTAAAAATAATATTCTATTCGTCAAAAACATCCAACCTACATTATATTTTAAATAAGTGCTATCACATCAATTCTCTTTGCTAAATTATTTATTAGTGTTTTCTCTTTGTGGAAATTAGCTAGTCGAAGCGATAAACCCTTGGCTATAAAATCTTTTATGTAAATATAACGATCGGAAGCCATTCCATCACAACCAACCATATGCAGCAACCATAGACCGCCGCCGTTTAGCGTAATGGTGTATTTTATTCGAATAAAAAATGGTCAGTTTAATTCGATGCGAATTAAAATTTATTCTTTATTCCGGGAATTGCCACGTTAAGCAAAATCCATGGTGAAAAAAACGTAAACGCTCATATCACTATGACATTATAAAAACCATAAAAACCACTGAAAGTGCTGGATTATATTTTCGTGGCTTTGGATAACGCCCTGATGTTGGAAAAATATATAATGATAATTTTTTTTTCGATTTTACTTTTTTCGGTTTTTCAAAAAAAAAACCTCTCTTTTGAAAAGAGAAAAGAAAATAATGGGCGTTGGCGTTGTGGCATGGTATCTATATCTAATACAAACTCTGGACGACATTGGTGTTGCCAAACCACGACCACGACTACCAGATTTAATTTTTTTTTTTTATTTTTCTTTCTGGGAAAACTTTTTTCGGTCACAGGAGAAAACTTCCATCTCCATATACACATCCAAACACTTTCGTCTGCAAAAGAATTTCGCCCCATCTCAACGGGGGACATGGTTTAGGTTGTCGGGGAGTGTATCTCGAAGGACGACTACAACGACATCGACGACGACGCACGGCAAGCGGCGTTGTATCTATAAGATCATCATTTAAGAGGAAAATAGAGAAACTCACAAATCTATACTAGATGAAGACTGCTGAACGAATGGGAATCGACATCGGAATCTCCAATGGATACACCGTTAGCGTTAGGGTATTTCCAATTTAACGTAGTGATTTTATGCTCCCCATTATTCGCATTGTTATTTTGTTGTCCGTATGATATTGAATGCCATTGAATGTTATCATCATTAGCGTGGCCCTATTTTTTTGTCGGATAAGTGAATCTCAGTCCAATCTCCAAAATGGTTTAAGTTCAACTCCCAGCCAGTGGGTGTATGTACATGTACACGAACATTGTACATATTATACGCAACAACGTCGTCGGTCGCCATCATGGGCATTTTATAAATTCTGGCCCTTGTTTACCAGAGGTGTTTGATGAGGAGGAATAATGTTGTGGTCCTGATGGGTGATGTCGTTGATGACCGACAAAGAGAACGACTATGACGACGACGACGACCGTTGACACGATGGAAAAGCAAAGGACCGTTATATTGGTGGTGGACATGAATATTTGACATTATATTGGACGTAGAAATGTGTCACTCAACGCGAAATCGTAGCCAAAAAAATTGCGAAAAAATCACAAATAATTTGTGTCTATTTATTTTTTATTAGGCTGGTAAATGGATGAGAATTGATTTTATAAGTGCTACTTGAGGGAAGAGTGGTTTGACTCTGGAATGGAATTTGATGGGGTCCTTTTGATTTTATTGTTCTCATTGTTATTTAGCATGAAAAAACAAGTGAATAGAATTATTTTTTTTCTTTATTATTATTATTAAAGTGACATTTTAATTAACAATTTAAATAGTGATAAATGACACTCAATATAAATTAATAACTTATGACTTATGTGGAGTAAATAACATAAATAATAAAGATTAACAGAACAAAAATATATAAAAATTAAATACAAGAATTAAACAAAGAGAAAAAAAGCATTATTTTTGCTGTAAAAGACAATTAAATAAGTTAAACACTGATTGATATTAAAACTAATTGATATAGGTCAACAAAACTTCGATTTGTTTATGATCAATTTCAAGAAGCCATATTTTATTTTTTTGCAAGAATATCTTTTAGTTTCGAATACAACGAATATACCTAGGAAACAAGTTAAAGACCTTGTAGGACACAATGGAGTAGAAGTTTCTGAAGTGAGTCGTTCGATATGAGGGGACGGATACACAGCTGTCAAGGAGTGCTTCGCAAATTGCGGACCTCTGAATTTGGACTCTGTAGATATCCCTATCTCATAAAGAATATTTTTGAAACTTTTAAATAATAAGTGTCTCAAAAGTAGAATGCTCAGTGATCTAAAGAGAACCATAGAAGGATACAACCGGTTGACCCCGCAGATTTTTCAGATAGCACACTTTTGTAAAATGACCAGAGGCTGAATTTTAGTTTGATATGCACCACCCCACAACTAATCCCATACTGAAGTTTCGAATGGAATATTTCATAATAAACTGTTTTTAAAGTTTTTTTTATTAGAAATTTTTTTGAGCTGGTAAAGACTAGGGATCGAAAAAAATAGATATTGCTTCAAGATTGAAATGTGA
The DNA here is from genome assembly GCA_943590905.1 of Sphaerophoria taeniata. Taxonomy (NCBI): domain Eukaryota; kingdom Metazoa; phylum Arthropoda; class Insecta; order Diptera; family Syrphidae; genus Sphaerophoria; species Sphaerophoria taeniata. Next base: position 52,561,351 of record OX016542.1, read on the forward strand.
TTTGTCCAACTCCTATTTTGATCAAACGTGATGCCTAGATATTTAAAATCATTAACCATTTCAACATTAAAACAATTACCACAACAGACTTCACCTTCCTCAAATCGCGAGAGAGCACCACCACCATTACATGTACAGTTTAACATTCTATAACGTTGGCAGTTTTGAGCATGGAATAATAAATTAAAATCAGGAATCGATTGTACTCTTACAGCCTGATTCTCCCCCTTGTGAGGAATCACAAGTCATAAGCCCTTGTGACTTTTTCTTGTGAGGATTGTTGTGATTTGATAACATTTGTCGGATTCTCCCCAAATCCTCACAACTTAAGTCACAAGGTAACTCACCACAGCGTCCACAGCCTATGTGAATATGGAAATGCGTTGCCACACTGGATTCTTTGTAACTGCAATTTATGTGTTTCAACGCAACATATGATGCAATTTCGTCAATATTGGCAACGCAAACAGAGGTTGTGTATTTGGATTGCTTTAATTATTGTGTAATTTCAAAGAACAAAGAAAAAGAATAAAGAAAATAGAAAAACAGCGTATGTCTTTTCTCTTTCCTTCCTTTAGTGAATATTCATAATCAAAATGTCAAATCTCAAACAATATTCTAGTTATGACCTGCTCTGAAGGAGATCACGATATCGATTGTTTTTGTGACTCTTACAAGTTGTGACTTTGGGGGAGAATCTGAAAAAGTCACAAAATCAATTTTACCTCTTCTTGTGACTTGTGAGGTATCAGTGATGATGGGGAGAATCGGGCTGTTAGATTGAAAAACATTAATTTAGTTTTGTTTCTAACATTAAGTTTGTGTTTTGCAAACCTACGCAGCAGGTGGATATCAAAATTTAAATCAGCCACAAGGCTTAGTGGGCTAGGTGAGGCATAAGCTATACCAAGGTCGTCAGCAAAAGCCGTTACTTTACCAACGAATGGAAGGCTGAACACAAAGTTTACATAGACGAAAACAGGATAGGATCAAGGACCGACCCTTGTGGAACACCAAGGTTTGAAACCCTTGAGTTACTTAAAAAATCTCCAATTTTCACTCTTTGGATCCTGTCCATAAGATAGGAGACAAGCCAGTTATAAAAAAAAACCTCGAAATCCGATATTATGTAATTTTTTAAGAAGAATGTTATTGTCGACTGTATCAAAACAAGAAGAGCATCTTTAGTAGAGAGCCCTTCTCTAAAACCGAATTGCGAACTATTGAAGAAATTTATTTTGGTAAGATAACTATCGTAACATTCTATATTAAACAGCTTTTTCAAATATTTTCGATATTGAAGATAGCAATGAAGTAGGTCCAGTGCAATGCTTAAGTTAATAAGATGAGCTAGGATATCAGATACATTAAGTGCGATTTGTTTTAGAGTGTTGAAGCAGGAGCAATAAAAACAAATTATTATACTAATAACGGTCAAAATTTATTAAATCAAATAAATTACATGAATTAAAGAAACAAAAAAAACTTATACATAGTTTGTATTACATTGAATTATCATTATAAAATGAATTTAAAAGAACAAAAATAAAAAATAAAAAAAAGAAACCAACAAACTTTAAGTGTTTATAATAATTTGTGATTCAAATTGATGTACTTATTCAGGCGTCGTTTGAAATGATGAAAGTCAATCCATAAACATGAAAATAAAGAACAAATTTGCATTTTTTTATAAATTAAACACATTTTTTTCACAGCACTATACTTACTGATGATTTTGCGTATGACCAATGAAGCACCCACCTAACCTTGAACATCAAAACAAGTGGATTAAGCTGAAATGTAGAAAATCATCACAACAAAAACTAATAAATTAATTAATGAATTAATTAATCACAGAAACATGCACTACAATCAATGTGTGGGACTCAAAACACAAAATAAATCAACATTAGAACACAAAATTAACCTATGCATATATGAAACACAAACGCAACACAATGTATTTTCATTTTAACAACCAAACACTGTCACAAATGTCATTTTGACTTTTTTAGGTTTATACAAATAAACAAATAATTACAACTTAAACACCTTTTACACACTATTTAACTTTTTAATAAGTTATAAAGAGAAAACACGCTGTATTTACTATATATGTAATTACCAAATGTTTGATACGATTTAACAACCAAACCTTCAATGACAGATTAATGAATGTACACTTGTAACATAAAACTTTAAGCAAAGAATAAAACTAGCTAGTTAATTAATTCATAAAACTTATTAGTTGTACTATTTTTAACAATTTTTAAACTTATAAACAATTTAAGGAGAAAAAAAAGAGAAAACTTATGACAATAAGTTAGAGGGAGATAAATATAGTAAAGTGTCAAGTTCCACAACAGAAACTGATTTTTAGTACAAAAATGATCAAGAAAATAGTTGGCATCACTTTTTTCAATCAAAAGAGTATAAAAGGCAGGAAATTTTATACAGACGGTCTTATTCTGATCCAGTCCAGTCAATAGTCAACCAGTGGTAATTATAAACTCAGGTAAATCAAATTGCAAAGCATTAAACGATTTATACGTTAAATGCATATGGTTTGATAACTAACAAAGCTAAATATTGTAAATATATTAAGTATACAATTAAGTAGAAATCATTGGATGACATTATACGTCCAGTGAATATTGCTTAATTTGATAACTAATAAAACTTAACATTATAAAAATTAAGTATACAATTAAGTGGAAATCATTGGATGATCTTATACGTCCAGTGAACATTGCTTAATTAATAGTTAAAATAATTTACTATTATTATTAACATTTAAAGATTATTTTTAAGGAAAAAAGAAAAATAAAAATAAAATAGTATGATCTAATCAAACAAATGTTCGCTCTTGCTTTTTATTTTTTTTATGATTTAATGTCAATCGAATATAACGGTACGTATTAAAGGTTTGCCATTAAACATTGGTGGTTCCATCCAGGATTTGCGGTACATGTTTGATTAGACTTTATATATATATATACATGCTTTTTCTTTTTTTCTTTTAATTATCTCAATAATTTAACAGTGAAATAAACTTAATATTTCTGTTATCGTACTGCCAATAGTTTTTATTAACAATTAATTAAAAAACAAACAACGTTTTCAACGACAAACATCGTTCGTCATATAATACTTACCTACTTAATTCAAACAATATGAGCAAACTTGAGGAATTATTAATTAACCAAAGTGTCCTAAAGGGCAAAATAGAAAAGACAATTGAAAATGGAAAAAAAAACAAGATTAGAAAAGCGAACCGCAGGTTTTTACAAACAAAAATTAATAGATTTACGGAATTTGTGGCACGAATTCGTTAAGCAAGATATACAAATCCAAAAATCTATTATAACATCAAAAACCGAATGTGAAAATCCTTACGTTAAAAAACAACAATTCGATGAAATCGAAACAAAATACTCCGAATATATGGGCGAACTGGAAGATGGATTGTCTGACACATCAAGAGATGTTAACCTTTCACAATCCCAATCTGAACCTTGTTCGTCGTATACACAACTCCCAAAAATAACATTGCCCAAGTTTAATGGTGACTACAACGCATGGAGATCATTTGCTGATCTTTTCATTTCATTGGTTCACGACAACAAAGAATTGAAGCCCGTTCAGAAACTCCATTATCTCAAGGGATGTCTTATTGGTGAGGCAGAAAAGGTAATCAAGCACACTCCGATCACCAATGAAGATTATTCTCCAGCTTGGACAAAATTAAGGGATAGATATGAAAACACTAGAACATTAGTGAATCATCATCTTAAGGCCCTGGTTAGCCAAACAAAACTACAAATTGAAACTGGCAAGGGTTTAAAAACTTTAGTAGACACTACTGAAGAGTGTTTGCAACAACTCAAATCACTCAAAGTAGATACTTCAACCTGGGATGCATTGTTGATATATTTACTGGTACAAAAATTGCCATTTATAACACTGCGTCTATGGGAAGAAGAATTGGGAGATGATGTAAGGCTTCCACCATTTACGAGGTTTCTAGCATTCTTACATAAGAGAATTAAAGTGCTAGAATCAATTAGCAGTACAATTGGTGCAAAACCAACTACTGCAACTGTCAAAAGAGAAGGTATCCAAAATTATCACACTATTCTAAATTCACATTGCCCCGCATGCAACGAAAAGCACTACGTGGGAACTTGTAGAGTGTATCTCAATTTGGATATACCTAATCGACAAAAGGTCATTAAAACAGCAGGAAGATGCTTAAACTGTTTTTCAAACAAACATAATCATACTAGTTGTCGAAATAAAAAACGATGTGCAAAATGTCATCGATCACACCATACCACATTACACTTCAATGAATCTTTGCCAAAGGATCCAAATACCGAAGAAATTACTGACAATGTGGTGACAACAAACAATTTTTTCGCAACAAAAAACCTTAGTGTTGTACTTCCAACAGCATTAGTGGTAGCATTTGACCGCAACGGTCATTCAACAACTTTACGATGTTTGATAGATTCAGGCTCTCAAACTTCTTTCATAACTGAAGACGCCTGTAAATACTCGTAGTACACGAGCATCAATCGAGGTTTTAGGTTTAAATAAAAACCAAACCGCACATGCCAAGCGACAAGTAGAATTACAACTCCGTTCAAATATATCTGAGAATACATCAATAACAGTAAATATGTTCGTATTAAAAACAATTACTGATTTGCTACCAACCAAAGAATATATCCAAGGCAATTGGGAACATCTTCAAAATATCAAATTAGCAGATCCAATGTTTTGTAGCCCAAGACCAATTGATGCTCTACTTGGAGCAGATGTTTATGGATACATTATCCGCGAAGGAATTCGTGTTGGATCACAGGGAGCTCCGTTGCAACTTCAGCACATACCACAATTCAAACATTCACGAATACTATTAAGCCTATCGATACTCTTAGCGCTCAGATGCAAAAATTTTGGGAGATTGAAGAAGTACCAGCACATAACAAACAAACACAAGAAGAACAAGAATGTCAGAAACAATATCAAACCAATTTTGCACGACTACCAAATAAACAATACGTAGTAAAATTACCATTTATAAATCCAAATGGACCAACTCTTGGTGATTCAAGAAACAGTGCTTTGAAACGCTTTGAATATCTTCAAAGAAAACTAGCGAACAACTTGCAATTAAAACAAGAATATGAAACCTGTTTGGATGAGTACTTGAAAATGGGTCATATGGAAGAATGTAAAGTACCCACAAGTACTGAGCCACACTACTATGTACCGCATCATGCGGTGTTTAAACAAAGTACTACGACCAAACTTCGCGTTGTATTTGACGCATCTGCACGAACAACAAACGGAAAATCCTTAAATGAACAACTACTAGTCGGACCTACATTGCAACCCAAATTATACTCTATTGTTTTAAATTGGAGAAAGCATAAAATAGTAATGACGGCAGACATTGAAAAAATGTATAGAATGATTTGGATGCACCCCGATCATCGTACTTTTCAACGCATTTTGTGGAGAGATCCAATAACAAAACAAATACGAGATTATCAATTAAATACGGTCACGTTTGGAACGTCCTCAGCACCGTACCTAGCTATACGAACATTACAACAATTAGCAACAGATGAACAAGACAAATTTCCAATCGCTTCAAAGGTCACATTTTTAGATTTCTACGTTGACGACTTACTTACAGGGGCAGAAACAACTGAAGAGTGCCTCGAACTACAAAGTCAAATGTTAGAAATGCTTAAAGGAAGTGGTTTTAAACTCCGAAAGTGGGCCAGTAATAGGTCCGAACTTCTAACACACTTGCCAATCGAAGACAAAGAGGTAAAGGGATCACTTGACATATCTGAAAATAAGAATTTAAAGACCCTAGGCATTAGATGGTTTCCAAGAGAAGATTATTTCACCTTTAATGTACAGAGTCTGCCAAATACTAAGGCCTATACTAAACGAACTATATTATCCGAAATAGCTTCATTATATGATCCATTAGGATGGATTGCACCAATTATCATCACGGCAAAAATATTAATCCAAACATTATGGATAGCTGGTTACTCCTGGGATAGCAAGGTAGCGCAAAACATCATCACGCAATGGCAAACTTTTAAAGAAGAACTTTCAGAAATAGACAAGATTAAAATTCCAAGATGGATTGGAACTACAAGTACTAACCTCAATCAACAAATTCATGGATTTTGTGATGCTTCGATGAAAGCATACGCCGCAGTGTTGTATTTGAGAACAGTAGATAGCAATGGTAACATTCAAACTAGATTACTAACGTCCAAATCAAAGGTGGCACCAGTCAAACCTATAACATTACCTCGACTTGAATTGAACGGCGCATTATTGTTGACAAACCTACTAAAGGCTACGATTCAAGATATGAAACTTGAGAATACCTCCGTAGTTTTATGGACAGACGCAACAATTGTCCTACAATGAATACAAAATCATCCATCAAAATGGAAAACGTATGTAGCCAACCGCGTAGCAGAAATACAAGAAGTTTTACCCACGGATTACTGGCGACACGTTCCAACAAAGGACAATCCCGCCGACTTAGCATCTCGGGGCAGCTCAACCAAGCAATTAATTGAGTGCAAATTATGATGGCATGGGCCTGACTGGCTTAGCGAAGATCAGGATACCTGGCCCAAAAATCCCAGTCTGACAGAGTGCACGGAATTGGAAGCTAAAAAACCAACCATAACAAATTTGTTCGCTGTAGCACTTAACGAAATACTACCAAAGTATTCATCATATACAAAACTCGTCCGAGTCACAGCTACTATACTTCGCTTTATACACAACTGTCGCCATCCTTCACAAAAACAAACAAACATGCTGTCTATAACAGAGTTAAATACTGCAAAAACAATAATTTTAAAAACTGTACAAAAATCAAACTTTACACAAGAATACCATCAACTTAAGGAAAATAAACCCTTATCAAAGAAAAGTCATCTTATAAAGCTCAGTCCTTTCCTGGACAACAATGGTCTTATTCGAGTAGGAGGAAGACTAGAAAATGCGAACATTTCCTACGATATGAAACATCCAATCGTTTTGCCTCGAGAACATTATGTGAGTGAGCTTATAATTAACAAAACCCATAAGGAAACTCTTCATGGTGGAATTTCATTAGTTTTAAACACCATTCGTAATAACTATTGGATTTTAGATGCAAAAAGAGTCATAACAAAACAGATACACAAGTGTGTAACGTGTACCAAACACCGTGCAGCTACTGCTCAGCAATTAATGGGTAACTTACCAACCCCTCGAGTAAATATTTCAAGGGTTTTTAGCCATGTCGGCATAGATTATGCTGGGCCAATAAGTTTGAAAATGTCAAACCATAGAAAGGCAAAAATGTATAAAGGATACTTTTGCATATTCGTATGCATGGCCACAAAAGCAATTCACATAGAAGCAGTTTCAGACTTAACGTCTGCAGCTTTCTTAGCAGCTCTAAGAAGATTTGTCTCCAGACGCGGTTTGTGCTCTGACATATATTCAGATTGTGGAACAAATTTCAAAGGAGGAAAAGTTATATTAGATCGAGAACTCAACCAAGCAATCAAGGAAGCTACTAAAGATACCATAAAATATCTTTCAAATCTAAATATCAATTGGCACTTCAACCCTCCAGCTGCTCCTCATCATGGAGGATTATGGGAAGCTGGCATTAAGTCCATTAAATATCATCTTCGACGAACTATAGGAACTTCAATTTGCACGTTTCAAGAACTGTCAACATTACTCACGCAAATCGAAGCATGTTTGAACTCGCGCCCACTATATTCACTTCCAAATGACATAGATGACTTGGCAGTTCTAACCCCAGGTCATTTCCTGATCGGTCAAGCCCTCACGCAGAAATTTTTTTTTAACCGAGTGCGTTTTTCGGTGGGTTAAAAAAAATGTGTTAAAAATAGCGTAGTCTTATTTAAAAACTACGTAGTTAGTTTAGTTAAAAACAGTGAAGTAAACTCGGTTAAATGAGATTATTTAAAATTACCGTCCGAAAAGGTTATTTTAATCGACAAACTTTGTTAAATTAATCGAGAAACTCGGTTAAGATAAGAAATGTTCTAAATTTTTCTTTTAACCGAGTAACTTGGCTTATTTAAACAATTAAACTTATTTAATTTAGCACATACCTTATTAATATTAAACAACCTTCTTGTTTAAATCCACCTAAAATGTAAGTTGTTTAAGTTTACTGAGTACGTCGGTTGAAATAACCCACAAGATTTATTTAATTTTACTACTTAAATGGGTTAACATTAAATAATCGATTCGTTTAATTTAACCGAGTCATTGTTTCTTTTTACTGAGTGATATTTTTTCTAATTTGCGGAACCTATTTAATCGTTTTAATAGGTTACATTTACCGAGTAAATGGGTTATATTGACTAAGTACATGGGTAAACTAAAGTGCATGTGTGCGAAATCTATTTAATCGTTTTAATGTGTTATATTCACCGAGTAAATGGGTTATATTAACCGAGTAAATGGGTAAACTACAGTCAACTGGTACATGTATGCGGAATCTAATCGTTTAAATGGGTTATATTCACCGAGTAAATGGGTTATATTAACCGAGTAAATGGGTAAACTACAGTCAACTGGTACATGTGTGAGGAAGGTGACGTGAAATATCGCCAAACGAAATAAAGCCAAATTCGAAAATTTTGGCAGTATTTCGTTTTTAAAAACGAAATAACGCCAAATTCTCAATTCGGCTTTATTTCGATTTAGAAAACGAAATAATACCAATTTGGCAGTATTTCGATTTGAAGTTATGCAGAATTAGGTCCCGAAGTCAGAAGTCCTACTTATGTGGGTCACTATGGTGGGTCAGTAGTCCCAAATTTATTTTATACTCTATCGGACAAAAGTCCCAAATGAAGAAAAATGTTTTTTATGAGAATCATTAAATTTATTTGTACTCGTCACAATTATATGAAAACAAAAAACGTTAATCGTAAAAATAAAACGAAAAAATGTGTACACATAACTACAACTATATATAAAAAAGCCTTTTTTCGAAAAAATTGACAGAGCAATTAATTTTTCAAAGCTGCTGCCGTTTCCTTTAATTTGGAAAAGTAACCACCACGCATCATTGTAATGCACGCTTGTGTCTGGATCTGGAAAGCAGGTGCTGCATTGCAATGATTCATTTTGAGCACCGTTTTTCACAATTCGCGCGAATTTTTTTATTTTCACACCCCAAATTGATTTTCTTTTGGGCAAAATTTTTTCCGCTCGTTTCGCTCGCTAGCAATTATTGTACCTGCTTAATTTTTTAGTTCAAGCTCTAATTCCTTTATTGAAATAAAACAAGTGAGACTGAGTTAAGGTTTAGTATTGCAAAACTAGTACTTACGTCTGCATACACATGATGCAAGAAAACTGAAAATCCCATCAATACAAACATGTCTTTCTGATGGAGCTGTTAATGTAATTGAAACAGCTCAGTTATTTTAGGTGACAAAAAGATGCAATAAGATGAAACTGGGTTCAAGTACAATGTGCTTGTAGAATGCCCCCTACTCTCACCGAACACCAATTATTATAATATAATAATAATATAATAACTAACATTCCTCGAAAAAAAACCTGTTTAAGTGCATAGCTCAGTTTCATGCTGGAAACTAATTCCACCAAAAAAATTGTGCAGTTATTTCCCACCCACAGTGGGAATTTATTCCACTTTAAAATGTGGAGCAAACTGCCACATTGACTGCGGTAAATTCCCGTGCGGAGCAGATTCCCGTAAAGTTATTTCCCTGCATTCGGAATACTAAAAATACTAAAAAACTAAAATATTCGGGGTTATTTCCATTATTTTTTTGGCCTTATTTCTTTTTTAAATCGAAATAAAGCCAAATTGGTCGTATTTCGTTTTGAAAAACGAAATAAGACCAAATTTGAAATTTGGCGTTATTTCATTTGGCATTATTTCACGTCACTCTATTTAAACGTTTTAATGGGCTATATTTACCGAGTAAATGGGTTATATTAACCGAGTAAATGGGTAGACTACAATGCATGTATGCGGAATCTATTTAATCGTTTAAATGGGTTATATTCACCGAGTAAATGGGTTATATTAACCGAGTAAATGGGTAAACTACAGTCAACTGGTACATGTGTGAGGAATCTATTTAAACGTTTTAATGGGTTTTATTTACCGAGCAACGCTGCTCCAGACACTAATACTTATATCATATGGCGTCTCCCATATATATTTAACCCTTTTAATGTGCTAAATGAACCCTTCAAGTGTGCTAAATGAACCGAGTAGAGGGTTACATGTACTTTATGTGCATCGTGTACAACGCATTTCATTTTCTGAACTCAGTTCATTCTGTGATGTGAAGTTGAAGTGTTAAGTCGCGTTTTGAACTCTTAAGTGTTTTAATTAAAAATTATCTATTCGAACCAAGGCAAAGTGTTTATGGACGGTCAATTTAAATAAAAACTGTAGAATTGTGTGTGAAACAGTGTTTTCTAAAAAAACAGAACAATAATTAGTAGTGGAATCCATTTTCAATGGACGAGGATGTGGCATGCCTGTTGCGCCAGTGGGGCCTTGAAGCATACATTCCAAAATTTGAAGGTAAGTTTATTTTGCATTACCTAATTGTTTAAAAAATAAAATAATCAACTATTTACAATAACAATATGTTAAAGTACAAAAAAGTTTGTTAATTAACCGAGTGATAGTTTATTTTAATCGAGTAAATGTGTTCACATAAGTTACCCAGTTTCTTATTTAATTTAACCGAGTTGCTCGTTTACCATAACCGAGAGAGTGTGTAAGTGCGGTGTTACACGGCTCATGTATTTAACGCGCAGTTGTAGTTTATTTTGTTTTGAACTCTGATTCAGTGATGCGCTCATTATAATTGTTTTCAATTATTTTTTTTATTGCTTTTTCTTTCGCACTCCATTCATGCAAAGTAAAACATGCGCCGTGTAATACCGCAATAACTGCACTGCAACCAGAAAAAATGAATCACTCTAGAAAATAAACTAGCAACGACAATGTTCTGGTTGTGCTACACCAAATTAGTATTTTGAAAGTTTGTTGTGATTTTCTGATAATTCGAAAAAAAATCAAACACATAATAAAACAAACAGTTTCTGTTCCATAAAGAAACAACAATTAAGGGATATGAAATACACATACATATAATTATTCCAAACCAGTTCTGAAAGTATCATTTTCAGACACAAAGAGGTCCTTATGTTTACGCATACATTGTGTACACATACTTTCTGTGTGTGGCATGAATCTAGTATCACATTTCTCAAAAAATTCAAGGACACAAAATAAAAACAAATTTCCTGTCAATTTGTTTTTGTAATGAAATGAAGAACAAAAATATTTTTTTCGAAATAAAAAACAAGTGTGCGAGCACAGTTGCCATAACAGTATTTCAAAATATCTGCACATGAGACGAAAAAAGTCCTCAATGTAGATATCTTAGAAAATAAAACGCATATCTTATTCCACTTTTTTTAATTATTAAAATGCATAACTTTGTAAATAGTGTTAAATAGGGTAACTGTACCAGTCTCCGGCGACTTTAAACCCACTTCGTCAAACTTGATTGCTGCTTGACTGACACCTAATTTCTTCGATATAATGTCTTGCAAGACTTGCTTTTAAGTTGCCTGCATTCATCTTGAATAAAAAAAAATAAGACTATTCGTATCCTCTCTATCTACGCTACACAACTAAATCATAGCAATTTAATGCATCTGAAATACCTACTTACTTGTTTCAAGGTTAACTAGTTATTGTTTCTTTTTTCCAAACCCGTTTTCAGGCACTTGGAATCTTTCAACACTTAACTGATGCGCTGTTTTTTATGCACATCAGATTCAAATAATATGCCTTCGATAGGGTGGTTTTGGTTGGTTTCTTTTTGTGTTTTTTGTATGCATATGCATACCAGTGAAGAAAAATGTTATTCTCAAATAAATAGAGAAGTGGAGGTGGAGGGAATAAACTGGTTTTATTATTCTCATGTTTAGGTTTCGGTACTGTTGATATCGCATGATCGATTTAAATCATTTTGATTTCAAAATATTGTGTTTGTGTGACAGAGAATAAAAAATGATAATATAATTTTTAGAGTTTTTTTTCTTCATTTTTAATCCATTAGAGGGATGATAATGGAAAATTTTAATTCTGGATATAAACCAGTACCTTTAACAAGGAAATTAAGGGTTTCAAAAAGAATTTGAACATAAATAAAAAATTAAGTAAAGGCTTGGAACTGTCCGGAGACTAGATTTTCGCTTTTTTTTGTGCAAAAATGCAAAACTCAATTTATTTTCTTTAGTTATTGGAAGTTCATTATACATATTTTCTTTGGAACAAACACCATTTGATTACAAAATCGCACAAGATCAACTATTCCCAGCATTTTTGTCCAAGGTCTGCCACTATTTTTTGCTAAGAAAACAGCAGAACAGCAGCGGCTGCTGCTTAAATCACCCATAGCTTTTCCTTTACACATTCGATCGGTTTGAAACTTCGTATGTATATGTGGAAAATGTTATTGATTCTGTATTTTGTTGTTTTTTTTGCAAATTCTGTGCTTAGTTTTTCTTTTATTTCACATAAAGGCAAAATCGTCCGGACACTGGGGCCTGTTCGGAGACTGGTGCAGTTACCCTACAACTTTACTAAATTTGTTTGCGTTTGAAACAATTTCACAGAGTCAGTTAAAAAATAAAGTTTCTTAAATTCGTTGAAGTCATTATTCATTTAAGAGAAAGTTGAAAACAAATTGAATATTCTAAAAGTACACCGTTATCATTCTTATACTTGTTATACACATAAGTTTAAAATTTTTAAGATAATTGCGCACTTCAAAATGCTGTTAATGGCAACTCTCGGCATGAACTATATGATGAAAATAACTTCAAACTAAACGTCGAAGTTTTTTACTAGGTCTTTCCTTCACAATACTTTTGGATTCACGTTAAATAAAGTTATTTTATTGATTTCAATGTTATATTGTCTAAAATTCAATATTCTCATTACTGACACAAATTTCAATCTCATCTTAGAAAACAATATTTCGTTAATGACATTGGCTCTTCTTGGACCGGAAGATATAAGAGATATATTTTCTAGCATTGGACACCGAGTTTTATTCTCTAAAAATTTGTCGGAGTATAAAAAGTTAATGTACCCAAGCACTGAAAACGATTTGGTTAGTTTTGTTACATTCATTTTACAGTAGAATTAATCATTCGTCATTGAAAGGTTTAAATAATGTGTTACAGGTTTTTGAAACACAGTTATCTGATATAACTGTAGAATCAGCATCTACTAACATACAAGAATTTCCATTTAATGAGCTGATTTCCTTTACTCAAGGAAGCGGAAGTATGATTGAAAAGCAAAGCAAAGAAAAAACAAATAACAATTCAACCGAGGAACTCGTACGTTTGTATATTTTTCACTTTTACTTTTTCCCAATCCAATCCTACATTGTACTTAAATCAATACGGCCTCTAGAAATAAAACATTTCATAATACATACAGTAGAATTTCGCTAACTTGAACACATACAAAGTGAGGCCTGTTTAAGTCATTGAATTGTTACTGGACAAATATAAAGAGTTCTGGGTTTATATATGTTTTCATTATTATTAAGGGCTTTTGTTTGAATGTCAACATTCTAACTTTATTGTCCAAATTTCCAAACACTTACTTCCCGCACTTCAAACTCTTGCAGATAATTACTTGAGGATAAATAACGCCTCAGGAACATACACATTCCGGAAAAAAATAAAAAACGTTGAAGTTAAAGAGTTTCAAAAAAGTATCTTTATTTTAACTTGAAGGGACAGAAATGAAATTGTTCAAGTCATTTAAGATGCCTGATTCAAGTTAGCGAGTACATATTACTTTGATAATTTAAGAGTTTGAAACTTGACTTTATTTTAAGATAACCAAATAGTTAACTTTTATTAGGGGTTAATAATTTATTCTGTTTCAGAGCTTGACAGAACTGCTTGAACGAACCTTAGAAGGAAAAGGTTTGCTCTCAGTTCCTAAATCTACTCCTCTAGACAACAAGTCTCGATTAATTCTTGTCCGCTTAATCGGAACCCATATTTTACAACATCATCCGGAAAGAAATATCACAAACAAAATTTATTCATATTGGACAAATGAAATTGCCAACCTATTTACTGCGGAAAAAAAGACAGTTTATTTGATCAACAACATAACTGAAACTAGCCGTGGAATTATAAACCGCTGGGGAGGAAAGCTCCCAGATCAAATTCATAATTTGAAAAGGAAATATAGGGCATCTGGCCTTATCCCAAAGCGATCAAGAATATATTCTTCTTCTCCATCTCCTTCAACTTCAAGTTCATCGCAATTGGAAATTTTCCAGGAAACAAACAATTTGGTAAATGATGTAGATTGCGAGGATGCCCTTCAGTGGCTGAGAAATTCGAGTCATCCCTGGACTACGGTAGAGGAGAAGTGGGTGGCGACCACACCGGCACGTCTGCATATACTTAAGCAAATGACCATTGACAATTACCTTAAGGAGTTCCCTGCTTTGAAAAAGCCAACCGGTTATCTTTTGGTAAATGTCTCACTATTTAATAATTAACACATATATAATAATATTAACTTCTCTTCAAAATTTGTTTAATCAAATTTAATACGTAATTTAATCATATCCATTTTTTTTCAGCTGTTAAAGGACTTCGAATTTCTGTATCCCGAAAATTACAACGGTTTTATTGAGTCCTTCGCAACATATAAAACACAAATATTCCAATTAGCTGCAAAAAGGACAGGAAGGGATAAATGCGTCCAGAACTTGCTGTCCCTTGAGAAAAGTAAGTAAAATTACAAATTATGATTTAACTTATTAATAATTTGTTTTTGTGTTTTTTTTTTCTATATGCATTTACTGACTAAAGATGTACCTTACATTTCATTTCAGCTTCCGAGGATTCAAGCAACCTTGGAGCCTTACTCCTTATTCCTTCATTATTATCCGTAAAAACTTTTAAGCTCAAAGAAGCTACTAAAAAAGTTTGGAGACCATCGAAAGCCGAAGTGCGGGAGGCATTCATCACGCACGTTAAAACCGATGCAGAGATCTGTGAAGCTGTTTCTGCGCGGAAACACAGGCTTGAAGAATACAATCTAACTTTACAACCTTTCATCATTGCGGTTGGTGAGTCACTGAATAGTGTCAAATCGTATTTTGTAATTGTTAATGATCATAGATATTTCATTCCAACAATTGTTGAAGCAGTTGATGCGTGTATAAAAATAATTTTTACCCTTAACGCTAAATATCCGGAGGAATGTTCCTGTACGTGGATGTTTATTCAGAACGGTTTCTATAAAATAAAAACCCGTTATGATAAAACATCCACTGCCACCAATACTCTCCTCTCTGAGCTAGGGATGACGGAGTGAATACCAGTTTCAATTTCATTTTTCATTTTATCCTCTTATCGAAGTTCGATAGTATAAGCACACTATATTAGTTTTGAGAGACACTACTGTTTTTTTTTGTGGTCTGAAACAACAGTCGTTTGTCTTCACAAAGCTAATAATAGTTTTGAATTCATTTCAATTTTCTTTTTATCCTCTTATCGAAGTTCGATAGTCTAAGCACACTTATATTAGTTTTGAGAGACACTACTGTTTTTTTTTGTGGTCTGAAACAACAGTCGTTTGTCTTCACAAAGCTAATAATAGTTTTGATTTCATTTCATTTTTCATTTTATCCTCTTATCGAAGTTCGATAGTCTAAGTACACTTATATTAGTTTTGAGAGACACTACTGTTTTTTTTTTTTTTGTGGTCTGAAACAACAGTCGTTTGTCTTCACAAAGCTAATAATAGTTTTGAATTCATTTCAATTTTCTTTTTATCCTCTTATCGAAGTTCGATAGTCTAAGCACACTTATATTGGTTTTGAGAGACACTACTGTTTTTTTTTTGTGGTCTGAAACAACAGTCGTTTGTCTTCACAAAGCTAATAATAGTTTTGATTTCATTTCATTTTTCATTTTATCCTCTTATCGAAGTTCGATAGTCTAAGTACACTTATATTAGTTTTGAGAGACACTACTGTTTTTTTTTTTGTGGTCTGAAACAACAGTCGTTTGTCTTCACAAAGCTAATAATAGTTTTGAATTCATTTCAATTTTCTTTTTATCCTCTTATCGAAGTTCGATAGTCTAAGCACACTTATATTAGTTTTGAGAGACACTACTGTTTTTTTTTGTGGTCTGAAACAACAGTCGTTTGTCTTCACAAAGCTAATAATAGTTTTGATTTCATTTCATTTTTCATTTTATCCTCTTATCGAAGTTCGATAGTCTAAGTACCTACACTTATATTAGTTTTGAGAGACACTACTGTACACTTATATCAGTTCAAAATTCATCATATTTTTCATTTTATCCTCCTTATAGAAATGCGAAAGTTCTTGATGTATTTATACAAATCCTGATTTTTTAATTATCCTAACACATCAGTTTTGAGAGACACTGCTGTTATTTTAATTTTTTTTTTGTCAAAAAACACAGTCGATTGTCTTCCCAAAACTAATATCAGGTCCAGATTACTTTTAACTTTATCCTCTTTATCTAATTACGTGCAAAAATCATAATGGCTAATTGCTTTTTATGTGGGACTAGGCTCAGAGATCTTAAATGTCTTAGGCAACATTTGTCTTTTGTGCATAGTGACCAAAAAATTATTCAATATAATTGTAATGAAGGTAATTGTAGCAGATCATTTCAAATTTTCAGTTCATTTCAAAGACATTTTAATCAAAATCATGGCCTTCGAAACAGTTATGAAGAACAAAAACAAGGTGCACTTGTCTCTTCTCCTGTTGCTACACCAAACATTATAGTTTCACCCAAGCGTTTAAATTTCTCTCCTAATAAACAATCACCGAAAGTTTCAGTTAAAGACATGACACCAACAGTTGATAAGGCCATGTCAATTTTTATTGCTTCTTTATATGGAAATGCACTTCTGCCCAGAAATGTTGTTCAGCAGGTAATTTGCGGCTTTGAGGATTTTTTGAACTCTTTAAGCTCAGCGGTTGAGACGTGTGTGGAAGAAGTTTGCTTAGAGCACCCACAAGCTGGTGATGTCTCAAAGTCTTTAGTAAAATGTATCGCACCTCATATTGTTTCTCCTTTAAATTCGTTTAGAACAGAGCACAAAAGAATGAATTATTTTATTTCACAAGAGTCATACATTAAACCTGAAAGCGTTGTTATTGGTCAGCGAATAGATAAGGTTAAAACACAAGGCGTTTCACGCATGCAACCAGTAACATGCCAAGAGCATTTCATTCCTTTAAGAAAAGTTTTGAAACGTTTTTTTTCTCTTGATTCCATATTATCTGAAACACTTCAATACATACATTGTATAAAAAATAAAAAAGTGGTTGAAAACTTTATTCAAGGTTCGTATTGGAGAAAGAGGATGACGTTTCATACTAATAAACTTGTATTGCCGTTGTTTCTGTATTTTGATGACTATGAAGTAGGAAATGTGCTCGGAAGTCATGCTGGTATTCATAAGCTAGGAGCAGTTTATGTCTCAATTCCCTGTTTACCACCATGGCGCTCTTCAGTCCTGTCAAATATATTTTTAACTCTTCTGTTCCATTCTTCTGCTAGAACAGAATTTGGTAACAATGTTATATTCCAACCTATAATTGATGAATTCAATTTTCTTTCTGAAGAAGGTATTCAAATAAACATTCAAGATTTCAATGAAAAGATTTATTTCGAGCTTGGTTTAATCCTCGGTGACAACCTAGGTATACATTCAATGATAGGGTTTTCTGAAAGTTTTTCAGCCAATTATTCATGTAGGGTATGTAAAGTCCCAAAAGAAATGTTAAGAAAACAGTTGTATGAGGATACCACACTTTTACGATAAATGTCAAGTTATGAAGCCGACCGGGCTCTTAATAATTTATCCTTAACAGGTATAAAAGAAAAGTGTGTCTTCTTTGGAATCAAATATTTTGATTTATTTGACCAGGTAGGTGTTGATATCATGCATGATGTGTTAGAAGGCATTGCAAAATATATTTTAAGTTTTATTCTCATAGAATATACAGGAACTTCCCAACTCTTCTCCCTTACTCTTTTTAACGAAAAGCTTTTGGCATTTGACTACGGTCCTGATATTAAAAATAAACCATGCTCCATAGAAAAAGAACATCTTAAACGAGGAAGTATTCGACTGTCCTCTGGAGAAATGATAACCTTAATACGATATTTTGGACTTCTCATTGGTGATTTTGTCCCAAGAGAAAATAAGATTTGGACCATGTTTATAACATTTAGAAAAGTTTTCGATATCCTTTTTAGTGTAAGTATTTCAGATGGGACATCATCTTTATTACAGGTATTAGTGGCGGAACTTAATGAGCTCTATATTGACTTAACTAAAGAACCACTAAAGCCAAAGTTTCATAATCTCGTCCATTACCACACTGCTCTTAACAAATACGGTCCACTCTCTTCGTTTTGGTCTATGCGATTTGAAGCTAAGCATAGGCAGTCCAAAATGTCTGCTAGAGCGTCATGCAACAGAATGAATATTACTCTTACCTTAGCTATGAAACACCAATTTCAGCTTAATGAAATATTTATAAAAGGCAAGCTACCTAAACTACTTTCCATAGGCCCCAAAAGAAATATGTTACCTTCAGAAAGAAAATTTATTTACTCTAAATTACAATTAAACCACGAAAAGACTTTAACTAAAGTAAATTGGGCAATGATGTCTTCAGTACGCTATGAAAACGGATCTATTTTAGTGAAAGGCTTGAGCGAGGATAGCTATAATTATGATTTTTGCACTGTAAAAAATATATACTTATATGACTTTGACAAACTGATATTCACTTGCCATTTATTTAAGACGTTAGGCTTTGATGAACACTACTTTGCTTTCGAAATAGAAAACTTACAAAAACAAGAAGAAGTCGTAATGTTTTTCGACTCATTTCCCAGTCCCATTCCTAATACCAAAACCATCCTTTCAAACGGAAAACAGTTTATAGTTTTGAGAAGCCCTTTGTAAGGCTAAGGCTTAAGCTAAATAGATTTAATTCTGTATGTTAATTGATCATTTTTGAAAAATAAACAACTGAACTATTTTAATGTATTTATTTTTACTTGTAATTTTAATTTCAAAATCTTGTACAGACAATAAATGAATTCATAAAACCATTAAATTTATTTTTAAGTATAAAATTAATGTCGTAAGCAATATAAAACTATTAATTTAAAACTTATAAAAATATTTGTATATTTATACTTATATATATGAATACACATATAACACTGGTAACACTGGTTCGATTACTATCAGGAGTGTCTTGTTTTCTCTCTCCGCAATTTTTTTTATTTATTTCAAGTTTTCTTGTGTTTTAAAAACTAAAATTGTGCTTATTATATTAAACTTCATATTTGACATGCATGTAAACTCATGCTATTGTATTTTATAATCAAAATCAGTTTAAAATTTAATTTTTCATTCTAAATTTTATTGTGATTGCATTGCACGTAAGTTTTGATTCCATTTACTTGTTTACCTATGTGTTTAAACTCTGCATTACTTTCGTTTGTCTCCCTCTTAACTGTCCCTTTATAAATCACTCAAACATAATTTGAGCTTTTTTCCGAAATTTATAAGATTTTGACATTCTTATTAAAAAAGAGATTCCATTCCTCACAGTATTCCGTGCCTTAATTAGTTTGTGCGTCGATATTCAAATTCCGATTCTCTTACAAATACAGCCCCAGGTTCAACTCCCGATAGCAGCACAAGATTTTTTTTTCTCTTTCTTATTCCTTATTTTCTTTGTATTTCTTCTTTTTTTATTATTAATGAGTATGACTTGTGCTAGTACAAACTGTCTCGATCGGTCTGGCTCAGCCCCACTTTTTCACTGCTATGGTCCGTGTGGTAAAATATTCCACTCTAAATGCGTTGGTTCGAACAATGCCTTTTTGGATAAAATAAACTCATCGAATCTAGCCTTTTGGTACTGTGCCGATTGTAAAAGGATTTCCCTGGCTCATTTTTCTATAAAATTATCTAACTTAAGAAACGAGCTTAGTAAAATATCCAAGGGGTTTGAAGAATTAAGTACCAACTTCATTAAATTAGCTTCCGTTGCTAGTGAAATTCCTTCTCTGGTACAGGTTTCCGACAAATCCTGCTCAACGGATGATCTCTCAACGCAAAATGTATCTATGTCTGCTAACCCTAAAAAAAGTAAAAAAAGAGGAAGGGAAAACAGCTCTTCCTCAGCCAACGTAAGTCCGGCTCCAAAAAAACCTTCTTCTTCGAAAACTAATGAAAGTGGTGGTAGTACTGACATAACTTCCAAACCGGTACCTTCTCCCAATCACGAAATCAACACTATTGATGTTGAGACATATGCTAGGCCTTCTGAACCAAATCCCTCTGACACCCCGACCGATAAGGATCATTCGAGTCCTCATCACGTTCCTGCTGCTAACAATTCCCTTCCAAATATTCTTACCTCAGTACCTAGGCCTAAATCTATCTTTATCTCTCGTCTTTCACCTGAAACTGAGACTAAAGACGTAATAGAACATTTGGTTGCCTCGAAAATAATTAATGATTCATCGAGCATCAAATGTTCTAAAATAAGTAAACTAAACAGTTTTGTAGCGTCTTTTAAAATAACTGTTCCCAATTCCCTATTTGAACCCATTCTAAGTAGTCCTTGGCCTCTAAACACATTAGTTAAAGAATTTTCTGCTACTCAGAGAAGAAAATCAGGTCTCACTGCTCCATCTGGTCCGAATTCAAAAAACTGCAAAGGTTCTCCCTCTACTACCAAAATGTAAGAGGACTTCGTAGTAAAACTACAACTATTTTTCAAAATTCCCAATCTTTGCCATACGATCTTTTCGCTCTTACCGAGACTTGGCTTAATGCCACAATTTTAGACACAGAACTCTTCGATAATGAGTTTGTAGTTTTCCGTAAAGATCGTCATGGTGATGTCATTAATTCGGTTGGTGGGGGAGTCCTCATTGCTGTAAGAAATAGTTTTTGTTCAACCAAAATAGTTTTCCCAATGAATCTGTCTATTGAACTTGTCTGTGTAAAAATATCTAAACAATCTTTAGTAATGTATGTATTAAATGTTTACATCCCACCAAAAAGCCCAATGTCTTCGTTTTCTGAACTTTCCCTTGCAATTGATTTTATTATCAACTTAGCAAGCCTTGATAGTATTATATTATTATTGGGAGATTTTAATCTTCCCAACATTGACTGGGTTCCTTCCGAAGACGACTCTTATTTTGAAGCTTCAACCAACTCATCCCAACTGGGACTTCAATTGTTAG
This sequence comes from Sphaerophoria taeniata, assembly GCA_943590905.1. Lineage (NCBI taxonomy): Eukaryota > Metazoa > Arthropoda > Insecta > Diptera > Syrphidae > Sphaerophoria > Sphaerophoria taeniata. The sequence goes on from OX016542.1 coordinate 52,582,831, forward strand.
ATACCATTATCTCTTCGGATTTGCACCAAGTAAGTTCCATAAAAAATTATAGAAATAGAATGCTGGATCTAGTATTCTCATCTGACGCCGTTAATACTGTAGTGGTAGAATCCTCCTCTGCTTTATGTAACATAGATAACTACCATCCACCTCTTGACATTTTTCTTGACACGAGCGGTCATTTACTAGAAAATAGTAATTCTCATGACTGCTCACATGCATTTGATTTTCGCAAAGCTGATTTTCAAAAGCTTTTGGATTGTTTAAATAAGTCCGGTATAGACCACTTACCGATCTCTAACGATATTGACGAAACAATTTCGAGTTTTTATTCAGTTTTGTTAAATTGTATAAAGGAAGCAGTACCAATTAAAAGGATGATTCCCTCAACTACCCCTTCCCATCCCTGGTATACTAAGGACCTTAAACATCTTCGCAACAAAAGAAATAAGGCCTGGAAGGATTATATTAAACATATGACGGTGGAAAATCAAGTCATTTATATCTCTTTGTTTGAAGAGTTTAAAAAACTTTCTTACGAACTTTATAATGAATACATAGATTCGATGGGGGCTTCTTTAAAATCAGACCCAAAGAACTTTTGGAAATTTATTAACTCCAAGAAAAAGTGTGACGGATATCCTATTAACTTCACTTATAATAATGTAACATTGACCACTACTACCGACATTTGTGACGGTTTTGCTAACAGTTTTAGTCAATCTTTCATTGATTCTCCCGTTGTTGTGGACGAAACCTATTTCCGTTATTTGCAAAACTGTCCCCAAGTGTCTTTTAATAGTATTACAATAGAATATAATAAAATTTTAGAATTTATGTCTCATCTTAAAGAAGACTATTCTGTTGGACCAGATGGAATACCACCCGTAGTTCTTAAAAAGTGTAGGTCAGTCTTAGCTCTTCCCTTGCGAAACATTTTTGATCTCTCATTGAAATCAAGTAAATTTCCTGCAGTATGGAAGGGTGCCTTTATAACTCCCGTTTATAAAAAAGGTGATAAAAACAATATCTGTAATTACAGGCCGATTTCTAAACTTTCATGTATTCCAAAGTTGTTTGAGCAAGTAGTGTGTAACAATTTGGCATTCAACTGTAGAAATATTATTTGCAATCAACAGCATGGCTTTATGCAAAAACGATCCACGGTTACTAATCTGGTTATCTTTTTAAATAAATGTTTACATGCTTTGGAACGTGGCCAAGAAGTAGATTGTGTTTACACGGACTTCTCGAAGGCTTTTGATCAACTATCTCATGAGATTATCAAGTTTAAATTAACCTCTTACGGCTTCCCACTTTTTTTTATTTCGTGGATTGTCTCTTACCTTGAGAATAGATCTTATCAAGTTAAATTCAGAAATAGTTACTCTAAATCATATTTGGCCAAATCAGGTGTTCCGCAGGGGAGCCATCTGGGACCCCTCCTCTTTATATTAGCTATCAATGATGCACCGTTATGTGTAAATAATAGTGAAATTCTCATCTTCGCGGATGATATGAAGATATATAAAAATATAACTTCTGCAAATGATCGCATTTTACTTCAAAATGACATTAACCGTTTTACATTATGGTGTTAAAAGAACAGTTTAAACCTTAACCCGATTAAGTGCCAAACAATGACCTTCTCTAAAAAACGTTCACCTTCATCTTATGACTATGTCATTTCAAACCATATTTTAACTCGCGTTTTTACTGTTAAGGACCTAGGAGTTCTTTTTACACAAAATGTAGATTTTTCTGAGCACATTAACGGCATAGTCAATAAAGCTAATTCTATGTTAGGTTTTATTAAGCGGTGGTCAAAAGAATTCCGGGATCCTAATGTCACCTGTGTTTTATACAACAGTTTGGTTCGTCCCCACCTAGAGTATGCATCACAGGTGTGGTCCCCTTTATATGATGTTTATATTGAAAGACTGGAATCTGTGCAACGGAATTTCACTCGTTTTTTGTTAAAAGGGTTTCAGTGGATTGATCCCCTTAATGTCCCTCCATACGAAAATCGTTTGTCAATCCTTAATATGCAAACACTACAACAGAGAAGAAATAATAACGATATTGTATTTTTCCATCAAATTATAACTGGAGTCACTGATGCTCCTGATCTTCTCTGTAAAATTTTGTTTTGCTATCGAGGAGGAGGTTATAATCTCCGTAGTCAGGATCTGATTAAGATCGATATTCATCGAACTAATTATGGAATGCATGAGCCTTCGACACGTATGGGTAAACTTATAAACTCGAACTCAAAACTATTCGATTTTAATTTAAGTAAAATTCAACTAAAAATAATTTTGAGAACCAGTGTTCCACTTTGTTAAATGTTTTATGTTAATTATGTCATATTCTTTGTTTATTTTATGTTATTATTTATGTGTGCTGTGTTATTTGTTATAGTTTCGTTATTTGCTTACTAACAACTAACACCACACTAAGTGATGAGCCGGTGGTATAACACAGTTTCTGTGTTGGCAAACCATTGGTCGTAAAATGGTGCTTGCTATATAAGCCCATACGACCAATTCTGATAGTGTGTAAAAAATACATGTATACAATTATCTAAAAACACTGTAAATATGATGTTATGCTAACTTTATTTGATTAATAAATATTTTGTATTGCTATAATGCTTTAACCATTGAACAAAAAATGTTTTTTTTTATATTTTATATATGATTCAAATAAGCGTAATGTACTGTAAAATCACAGGTAAGCTACATACGTAGCCCATCAACTCGGTTAAAGTAGGCTATCACTTGGTTACAGAATTCAACTCTAACCGAGTAAAAAGGCTAATCCAACCGAGTAGATAGGCTACTTCAACCAAGTAAATGGGCTATTTTAACCGAGTAGAATGGCTACTTCAACCGAGTAGATAGGCTACTCCAACCTAGTGGATGGGCTATTTTAACCGAGTAGAATGGCTTCTTCAACCGAGTAGATAGGCTACTCCAACCTAGTGGATGGGCTATTTTAACCGAGTAGAAAGGTAACTTCAACCGAGTAGATCGGCTACTCCAACCCAGTAGATAGGCTACTCTAACCGAGTAGAACGGCTAATCCTACCGAGTAGATAGGCTACTCCAACCAAGTAAATGGACTATTTTAACCGAGTAGAAAGGTTACTTCAACCGAGTAAATTAGCTACTCCAACCGAGTAGATGGGTTATTTTAACCGAGTAGAAAGGTTACTTCAACCGATTAAATTGGCTACTCCAACCGAGTAGATGGGCTATTTTAACCGAGTAGAAAGGTTACTTCAACCGAGTAGATTGGCTACTCCAACCCAGTAGATAGGCTACTCTAACCGAGTAGAACGGCTAATCCTACCGATTAAATTGGCTACTCCAACCGAGTAGATGGGCTATTTTAATCGAGTAGAAAGGTTGCTTCAACCGATTAAATTGGCTACTCAAACCGAGTAGATGGGCTATTTTAACCGAGTAGAAAGGTTGCTTCAACCGATTAAATTGGCTACTCCAACCGAGTAGATGGGCTATTTTAACCGAGTAGAAAGGTTGCTTAAACTGAGTAAATTGGCTACTCCAACTGAGTAGATGGGCTATTTTCACCGAGTAGAAAGGTTGCTTCAACTGAGTAAATTGGCTACTCCAACTGAGTAGATGGGCTATTTTAACAGAGTAGAAAGGTTACTTCAACGGATTAAATTGGCTACTCCAACCGAGTAGATGGGCTATTTTAACAGAGTAGAAAGGTTACTTCAACCGAGTAAATTGGCTATTTTAACCGAGTACAAAGGTTACTTCAACCGATTAAATTAGCTACTCCAATCAAGTAAAAGGGCTATTTTAACCGAGTAGAAAGGTTACTTCAACCAAGTAAATTGGCTACTCCTACCGAGTAGATGGGCTGTTGTAACCGAGTAGAAAGGTTCCTTCAACCGAGTAAAGTGGCTACTCCAACCAAGTAGATGGGCTATTTTAACCGACTAAAAAGACTACTTCAGCCGAGTAAAGTGGCTACTCCAACCGCGTCGATGGGCTTTTTTAACCGGGTGGAAAGGTTACTTCAACCGAGTAAATTATCTACTCCAACTGAGTAGAAAGGCTAATATTACCGAGTAAATTGGCTATTCCAACCAATTAGATAGGCTACTTCAACCGAGTAGATTGGCTACTCCAACCGAGTAGATAGGCTAATTCAACCGAAATGGTTAGTTATTTCCATATTTTCTAAAAACTATAACCGAGAAAATAGGTTGCTGCAACTAACTAAGTTTGTAAATTTAAACCAGTTAATAGGTTATTTTAAGCAATTCAATATGTTGCTTTTACAAACTTCTAGGCTATTCCTACCAAATAATTTTAGACCAATTTTGACAAATTTAACCGAGAAGTAGGCAAATAAAAATTTAGAACACTTCAACCGAGGACGTGGGTAAAATTTACCAATTTTTTTTAATCGAGTAAGCTCGTGTAAATTTAACAGAGTGAGTTTGCAGGTGCTATATTAGCAGGTTCACTCTGTTAATTTTACACGAGTTTTCTGGTATTTTTAACCGATCATTTTTCTCCGTGCTGAATGCAATTCCAGAACCAAATATTCCATCCTCAAACGTAACTCATAGTCAACGATGGAAATATGTACAACAAATGAGCCAACATTTTTGGAAGAAATGGACCAAAGAATACCTCAATCGTTTGCAGCAGCGGCCAAAATGGCAAAAAATTGAATCCAACTTTAAGGTGGGAGATGTTGTCCTCATTAAGGATGAAAACACTCCACCAACGCTATGGCCATTAGGTATCATTAAAGAAATTCATCCTGGAAAGGATGAAATAGTAAGAGTGGTGACAATACGAACAAAAAATAGTACATGTCAAAGACCTGTTGTCAAAATTTGTCGCCTACCAATTGAAAACACAAGTGCAACATGAATTCGAAGTAGCATTTAACCTCGTCCATGTGTTGTTTTGTTGTAGATTTGTAGGTGTCAATTTTACTTAGTCACACATATATAACATAACATTATTTATTACAGCCAAAATGCAGTCAGATATGGAAGATTGCATCACCATCTTGGAGGAAATCAGGTTCTCACCACCTGATTGCTCAGCCCCCCTTCAACAACTAATTTACAAGAACCTTAACTTTTTAACAAACGAACCGCTCTCCGATACGGAAATGAACAGCGATGATGATGAAGACAATAATTTATTCCCTAAAACAACTGAAGAAAGCGTTGAAGGAGACCCAATTCCGATTATCATCAATAACTCCACGGTTCAATCCCTCAACCTGTTAAGACCGTCGACAACAATGCAGGAAATTCGAATGAGGATCGACAACGATTTCCAAAGATTCATAACCCGAGAAGGAGAGGATATTTTTATTGACAAGGACACCTTGAAACGGATCGATTTTGAGAGAATTGCAAACAGCAAAAGAAAACAATTTACTGTGAATCTCCCAAATCGATATCACTTAAAGGTTAACGTAAATAAAGCCGGTAAGGTGGTCTTTCATCACCATCACAAGAGAGGAATGGAGAAAATTAAGGCAAGAATCGTTGAACGCAATCGTTCAAGGGGGGGGGGGGGAGTATGTTGAAGCAGGAGCAATAAAAACAAATTATTATACTAATAACGGTCAAAATTTATTAAATCAAATAAATTACATGAATTAAAGAAACAAAAAAAACTTATACATAGTTTGTATTACATTGAATTATCATTATAAAATGAATTTAAAAGAACAAAAATAAAAAATAAAAAAAAGAAACCAACAAACTTTAAGTGTTTATAATAATTTGTGATTCAAATTGATGTACTTATTCAGGCGTCGTTTGAAATGATGAAAGTCAATCCATAAACATGAAAATAAAGAACAAATTTGCATTTTTTTATAAATTAAACACATTTTTTTCACAGCACTATACTTACTGATGATTTTGCGTATGACCAATGAAGCACCCACCTAACCTTGAACATCAAAACAAGTGGATTAAGCTGAAATGTAGAAAATCATCACAACAAAAACTAATAAATTAATTAATGAATTAATTAATCACAGAAACATGCACTACAATCAATGTGTGGGACTCAAAACACAAAATAAATCAACATTAGAACACAAAATTAACCTATGCATATATGAAACACAAACGCAACACAATGTATTTTCATTTTAACAACCAAACACTGTCACAAATGTCATTTTGACTTTTTTAGGTTTATACAAATAAACAAATAATTACAACTTAAACACCTTTTACACACTATTTAACTTTTTAATAAGTTATAAAGAGAAAACACGCTGTATTTACTATATATGTAATTACCAAATGTTTGATACGATTTAACAACCAAACCTTCAATGACAGATTAATGAATGTACACTTGTAACATAAAACTTTAAGCAAAGAATAAAACTAGCTAGTTAATTAATTCATAAAACTTATTAGTTGTACTATTTTTAACAATTTTTAAACTTATAAACAATTTAAGTAGAAAAAAAAGAGAAAACTTATGACAATAAGTTAGAGGGAGATAAATATAGTAAAGTGTCAAGTTCCACAACAGAAACTGATTTTTAGTACAAAAATGATCAAGAAAATAGTTGGCATCACTTTTTTCAATCAAAAGAGTATAAAAGGCAGGAAATTTTATACAGACGGTCTTATTCTGATCCAGTCCAGTCAATAGTCAACCAGTGGTAATTATAAACTCAGGTAAATCAAATTGCAAAGCATTAAACGATTTATACGTTAAATGCATATGGTTTGATAACTAACAAAGCTAAATATTGTAAATATATTAAGTATACAATTAAGTAGAAATCATTGGATGACATTATACGTCCAGTGAATATTGCTTAATTTGATAACTAATAAAACTTAACATTATAAAAATTAAGTATACAATTAAGTGGAAATCATTGGATGATCTTATACGTCCAGTGAACATTGCTTAATTAATAGTTAAAATAATTTACTATTATTATTAACATTTAAAGATTATTTTTAAGGAAAAAAGAAAAATAAAAATAAAATAGTATGATCTAATCAAACAAATGTTCGCTCTTGCTTTTTTTTTTTATGATTTAATGTCAATCGAATATAACGGTACGTATTAAAGGTTTGCCATTAAACATAGAGTTTGATTTGGAATACAATCATCACCACAAGAGAACGAGTTATTGAGCGAATTGATTAAACTATATACCTCAGAACCAGTAACTGGATCGAAAAAGAAACTACTATTATGTGCAATCTACCAATCCAACTTTGGCTTCACATATCGGTTACAGGATTCAATTGATTCCGATGTTTGACCTACAGAACCAAAAAAGTCATTGAATTGGTTAGCAACAATAATTATAGGGTCTTCCATTTCTACACCGTCACTATTAAGTACAATCGGGTTGCTGATATTGGATGAGTTAGAGTTAATAATACTGTTTAAAGCATTCCATTGCTTTTTAGGGTTGCCTTGCGAATAATATACATCGCGACGCAATCTTATTTCGTAGTTGACTTTCTTGCACATTTTCTTGTAACGATTTTTAAAAACATTATTAGATGGATGCCGAGAACATATCTTACGTAACCTATTTTTGATTTTAATTTTCTTTAGTATGTTATGGTTTATACAGGGCTTCAAATTCATTTCTGATTTTTTAATTACTAGGTTGTTCTGATTGTGTAAATAGTCTTTGATTTTTGTTTATATTCTATGTCTGCTTTATTCTAGTGGCCTTGGCTAAGGCATGATGCTTTTTTTTCACGGTAATATAAAATTCAAATGCGGACTAACCACAATAATATAAATAGTCCGTACAGAATTACAAGAGGTAAAGATTCCAGGAGAATAGCAACCAAGACTTTAGGCAAACATCAGCCGAATATGCCGTGAGTCAATACTTTCTTTTCTTTCACTCTTATTTGTGCAGTCAAAATTGATAAAGATCAATCAAAAATTTGGCATCTTTATTATAATTTCTACGAACATCAACATAAGAATAAAAAAATCTTATATAATTTGTTCTCTTTTTTATCCAGCTTGCAATTCAATATTTTTTTTTTAATACAATTTTTTTTCTCCCTCTCTCTCTGCAAAGCGATCATAAAATTTATTCAAAACTAGAACACACTTTCCCTAATTGGACTTCAATAAGCTATCATAATTTATTGTTCTTTCTGTACATTTTTTGCTCTACCCTTTTTACACATTCATCGATTTGTCCTTAAAAGGATTTAACATAACATAATTTGGAAATTCATTTTGCTTATATTTTCCATAACTCTGTACAAAATGTGATGTAAAATAATAAATCAACCCTTCATTCGGTGTGTGTGTGTGTGTGTGTGTGTGCGTGTAGTGTACCTATACAATTTTTGCCCACACATACACCACCCACCTGTGCACAAAGACCTAGGATGTAATAGGTATGTAGAATTTTACATGTTCCACTGGCATGGCATAATGGCTGATTTATTTTGATAGGACTCCAGACGGGTTGAGTCCCTTTTTTCTTACTCCTATTTTATTCTGACCTACATACACCTTTCAATCAGAACCAATACAAGACCAAATAATAAATCTTTTCATCAGGTTCCTTTAATGAAAAAGAAAAAAACAAAAAACAAATAATATAGAACACCTCCACAACACTGGTTTTGGTTACGGTCAGTCACTTTGGGATATAACGAGAGGGGAAAACGGAAGAATCGATGGATTTCTTGACCATAGGTTAAAGAAAGAGCCGAAAGGGTCCTAGCCAAAGGCTGAGCTGGGAGATCATTGCATTCTTTTTTTATTTTCGTTCTTTGAAAATAAAAGCATATCTTAGATTAAAATTGGTAGTAATAAGAAAAGGGTGGTGTGACTGTCGAGCGATGGAAGGTTATCGAAGGAATTGGTTGTGTTTCTGTTTGAACTACTTTTGCTGTCCTTAAAAAAATGTTATCAAAAATTAAATTTCGATCTCTTTTGACAGGTTCTGTTACATTTGTGTATTTTTGTCGTCCGCACCTGGACAAATGGGTTTGGCTCTTGTTTGTGGTTTCAGAAGTAGGTTTATCAAATTATCAAAAATAATACATGAGCGTATAATGGAGGCCAACGGATGATCGCAGAAACATACAACATCCACGCCATCGTCAATCAAGACTAGAGCATTAGAGCATTAGAGGTGCCAATTTTAACTAATGTAAAATTCAAAAATATATTGCTTGGCTGCTACCTAGGTTGTAAAATAGTGCCAGAAATAATTAAATAACTGAAGTGAATTAACCTTAAGATTGATATTCAGAGGTCTTAGCACCACAATTTGGTTTAAATCTTGTGTATCTATGCTAAACTTGTTGAAATTAAACACTCGATTATTCATGTTTCAACTCAACAGGAGCCAATATTATAAATAAATCATATTACACTGAAAAAAATAACCGTTGTCATATTGAAAATTACTGGTTGTTAACCGAAAATTGTCATATTGATGAAAAAAAAATTCAATGTGATGTAAATTTTCAAAATTCGTCTCAAAATCTTACAACTTGATAGTAAATGGGACAATTTTAAATATTCAATATCTTGTTGCTAGTTTGAACATCAAAGTTGTCGTTTTAACAACTAAGATGATCAAATAGAATAAAATGGTTGTCAATATGAAAAACTTAGGTTGTCCGTCAGTTAATTAAAAACTGCAATCATCATATGTACAACTATGATTGTCAATATGATTACTACCTAAATGCAACAAGTGCATTGAAAAAAAAATCATCAAATTGACAGTTGCAGTTGTTAATGTGATGACTGAATTTCACCGGCATCAGTTGCTTGATAATCCACCACATAAGGTTGTCATATTGAAAACTATGTTCACCAAATTGACAATTATTGTTTTCAATATGAAAAGTTTTTCTTGAATTGAACAAGAACAAACAAAAACAAACGATAAATTGCTTATGCCGTTATCAAAATTATTGTATTGAAAACCATAATTGTCAAGTTGAAAACCGCAGTAGTCAATGTGATGGTTCAACCGTTTTTAAAAAATATATTTGCAATTGCGGTTGTCAATATGATAATCGACCACATAAGGTTATCATACTGAAAACTATGGTCATCAAATTGACAATATTGTTTTCAATATGAACATCGAGTTTGTCTTGAATCGAACAAGTAGTGTAATCCTCATTCAGTAGCCGTGCATATAGTCGATCAGACGTTTGTGTGAGAAGTGTAAAAAAGTGTGAAATAAAAAATAATCAAGAAAGGAACAAAAAATAAATCTAAAAAACAAAACTAATCCCAAGCAGAATATTATTACAGGTAAGACAATTATACTTTTGTAGAGTTATTTGTAAGTAAAAAATATTCAATTTTTGTTATTCAATATAAGTGTATAGGTGTGGAGAGGGGGCACATTTGAAGACTTTTTGCTAACAACCATAATTAAAATAAAAACGATTTCGATTATGATTTTTGAAATGCAGCAAGTAATTATATTGTGAAGTGATTTTCTTTGAATATCTATTGCAATCTCAGTTTAAAGGTCGCTGTTTAATAATTCAAAATATAACGATTTTATTTAATAAAGAGATATTTTACAAAATAATATTAGAAAATGCAAATTTGGATGATATTATCGATTGAAATTAAATACTGCTTCAATAGTCTGAATATTTCCTTATATTCTCAAACGAAATGGAAACTTTTGACAGATGTGATTTTAATTTCAAAGCTATTGTTTTTGTTTAGGGTTCAGTTCTTTAGATATATTGGTCACAACAATATCCAATGTTTTGTATTTTTCGTATGCAAAAAATGTTCTACTTTTTCTTTTCTTATATTTGGGTCTTATATGTGGTCATTTGAATTATCAGTGAAAATTGAAAAACTCTAATATGCAACTATTTGGTTACGCAGTCATTAAAAGAGTTTTTTTTCTTATCATTTCTTTAATTTTAATGTGTTAAAAACTGTTTTTTTTCTACCCGTTTTTAGGGCTATCAGAAAAATGATATCTAATATATAAAATTCTCCTGTCACGGGGTGCGTAATTGAACTCCTCCGAAACGGCTCGACCGATTTTCGTGAATCTTTGCGAGAATATCGGCTATGGTGGAGAATCGGACAACATCTATTTTTCATCGCCCTAAATGTTAAGGGTGGTCCACCGGTGCATTGATTTTCAAATGGAAAATTTCAATGTGGGTTTTTGAATTCAAAATGGGTTTTCGAATGGAAAACAGAAAGTTCTTTATGAAAAACTCGGAAAACTTATTGGTTTCCAAAAGGAAAATTGCATATAATTGTAGCTGCATTGGTATTCAAATGGAAAACTGGAAAATTTGGAAAAAATGGGTTTTCAAAAGGAAAATAGAAATTTCTTGATGAAAAACTCGGGAAACTTATTGGTTTTCAGAGGGAAAATTGCATGTGATTGTAGGTGCATTGGTTTTCAAATGGAAAACTGGAAAATTTCAAAATGGTCCACCCTTAAATTTTTACTTTTTGTATGTTTTTATGATACTTCATACTAAAATACATATAACCCTAAATTTTCATCCCTCTATGATCAACTTAGAATAACAAAAATTATATTACTCATAATTTTTACCCTTCTACGATCAACCCCTATGTTTATTTGTTAATTACAAACTTTTACTTTTTTAGCACCAAATGCTTAGGGATAGGGTACCGAAAGTGGGGAAACGAGATAGTCGGTAGCGGGGAAAGTGTAGCGTGAGAAGTATTGGGTAACGGGAAGTGGGGTAGCGGATAACAGGGTAGCTGGGTATAACGGGATAGCGTGTAGAAGATAGTGGGTAGTTGGTAGGGATTACCGGTTAAGCCGGTAGCGAGTAACAGGGCTACTGGGGTAGCGGGTAAACGGTAGTGGAGAAGCGGGGAGAGGTTAGCGGGTGGTATGGTAGCGGGCTACATAAGTCTAGGTCTTTTTTATATCGATTGAGGGAGTACGTAGTCTGTCGGGTCAGCTAGTTTATTTTATAATAATTTAAAAAACTGGCTTTACATATATAACAACTAACATCAGTATTTAAACCGACATACACCAACACCATCACCAAACCAAACAAAAACATCAACACTAAATGCAAAACCAACAGCAACACCAACATCAGCTACAACACCAATCTCAAAACCAAACCAACACCAAATCTAGCACCAAATCCAGCTTCAATCTCAGCCACAATACCATTACCATCGCAAAAGCAAAGCTCAACACCAACACCACCACCAATACCAAAAGCAACACCAACAACAGGACCAACAGCAACACTAACAGCAACACCAACAGCAACACCAACACCACCACCTACTATAACACCAATACCAACATCGAACAAACAAAAACACCAACTCCAGCATCCACCTCAACCACAATACCAATTCAATCAAAAAAGCCAAGCTCAACACCAACACCAGCACCAACTCCAACACCAACACCATAATACCAATACCGTCGAAAAAAGAAAGCTCAATACAAACACCAACACCAACAGCAACAGTAACACACACTATAACACTAATACCAACATCAAATCCAACACCAACAGTAACACCAATTCCATCATGTTAACAATTGTTAACATTAATGTTTATACTAACATCCACATCAACACCAACAGCAACTCCAACACCAATACAATATTATTAACAAAATTTCATGGTATTTTCTATGTTTCAGATTGACAAGGACTTTCAGTTCATGTAGATACACCGAAAGTTCCTTCATCCTTTTGTTGTGGGAGCCAACTTTCAAAAATTTAAGGCAGTTCTTGATGAGAAATATTGGATAAGAACGTATTGGACACACTCAAAAACACAAAAGAAGCGGATTTTGATAAAGGTAAACTACTTATTGATGCTTAACAGAAGTAATTCTAATTGTTTCTTTTAAAATTATTATAGATGGATTTATTTTGCGAGTACTTAAAAGTGTGCAAAGTTTTGTCTTGAAGTACCACCAAAGGAAAACCAGTGTTCCAAAAACACCAAAACCAACAGCAACACCAACATCAACACCAAAACCAACATCAACGCCAACAACAACTTCAATACCAACACCATCACCATCCCTCATCAACCTCAACCACAATACCAACACAATCGCAAAAACTAAACTCAACACCAACAGCAATAGCAACACTAATACCAGCACAAACCCCAACACCAATAACAGTACCAACAACAAAAAAAGCAACATCAACAACAACACCAATTCCAGTATCAACCACAATATCAACACAATCACAAAAACCAAGTTCAACACTAACACCAGCACCAACACCATACACCAGCCCCGCACCAATTCCAACACCAACTCCAACCACAAAACCAACACAATCCAAAAACCAAGCTCAAATCCAACACCAACAATAGTACCAACACCATATTTTATTAGAATTATATGTATTTTCATAACAATTATATGTATGTATATGTAAGTCAACTTTGTTGTAATAATAAATAATTAAACATGATACAAAAATTAAATCTGCCTTATATTTTAAACAATCCTTGCAACTTATATTTCAGAAAAGGGGTGTCCTGGACACGCAGGAGCTATTATAGTATTGAGAATCACGGTAATCTAATTGAAAATCGAAATTTTAAAAAGTATCATAATGATTGTAATATTGAAAACCAAGCAAATTGGAAATTTTCAAATTAGCAACCACAGTTTTCAATATGAAAACCGTAGTTTTCATATTAACTACCTTGGTATTAAATTGGTTAACTGTGTTTTCAAATATGACTACTGCGGTTGTCAATTTGAAAAGCACGATCTTCAAATTGACAATCATGATTTTCAATCTACCAACCGCTGTTTTCATTTTGACAAACGTAGTTTTCATATTAACTACCGTGGTATTGAATTGGTTCACTGTGATTATCAATATGACTAATACGGTTGTCAATTTGACTACCGTGGTTTTCAATTTGAAAGTCATGGTCTCAATAAGACTTCCTAGGTTTTCAATTTGATATTTTGAGTTTTCCAAATGACAACTGCAATGTTTAATACGACTGCCATAGATTTCAATATGACAACCATGGTATTCGATTTGCCAACGCAAATTATCAATGTTACAATCCTGGTTTCGAATCATGAATTTGAAAATTTTAAATTGTCATATTTACTACTGCGGTCATTGGTTGTAAATTGACAACAAAATTGTCAGTTAAATGTAAAAAATTATCATTATGACTACTGTTTTTGGTTCAGTGTACTCTTTTCTCTTGTTCTCTCTCTGGCACCCCAAAAGAAGGAAAGTTAAATTTTGATTTATAACATCTTTAATTACTAACTTTATGAAAAGGTAGCACATTTCGTAAATGTCGGTTTATATAACGAATATTTTCCTTCTCAACTAAGTTACAATTTACACAATAAATTTAAAACACATATTTTCTTGGATTTCAAAATCATGCCATCTTAGAACCGTAATAATGTAACCCTAATCCTTATATATAGATGTTCAAATGGTCCCTTACTACGCCCACATAAACTTGTCAGAGTTGTAGACATTTCGCACAACATCACCTCCTTCATTGTGTGTGTGTTCCGTACAGAATTATAAATTTGCTCATAAATATTAGCAACTGACTATTGACATTTGTCCTTTTTCAAATCGTTGCTACCACAAAGGGATGTGCTATTTTGTGTTGTCGTAATTTAAGCTCTGTAGACCAAAGGTAAGGACGAGGGTATGACGAAAGTATTATAAGCTTATGGCTTTACGCGCATTTACAACGAATTAGGGTCTGCTATTGTTGTTACAATATTGGTAACTGGGTTGGCTTACAACTATGTATGTACTCACACCCGGCTTCACACTTACATATTTTCACATCTGATCATCATTATGACAATGCTCTGTTGGAATGTGGGAGGTTCAATGTATGAGGTTGACGGGAAAAAATGATTAACAGCAGTGCTGACGAGGTCGAAGACACCCTTTCTGGCAATTATTATTGTATATCATCATGGAACCGGAAGTGAAATACGATGTTAAAATTTCGGCTGCCGCCGAAGCTGAAGCTAATGTGCTTCAAAGAGTGCGTTAGCGAAATTGTGTGTAAAAAGGACTCTTAAGGAAGAAGGGCTTTCATTACTCAAACTAAAATCTCGTCGACTGTGTGTTGTTTCGGTGAACATGGCAATCATTTGGCTTAATGTTGTTTGTGGTTGACGATTTTTGAATTCCATGAAAGGAGTATTAATCTGGGGGAATGTTGAATATTAATTTGTATGTCTTCTTTCGTTTGGGCAAAGTTGAAGTTGAACATTCTGGTTGAAGAATCAAATATTGTTTCCTAGAAAGGAGTTCATTGTGTATCCAGGAGTAGCCTTGAAGAATAAAAAAAAAAGAACTTTACCAGAGAGACACTTTTCTCAAAAGGACAAGCAAAACTATTGAATGTGAAAACACAATTCATATACACCAACAGCGATGGAAATTGAAACAGACCCAAAACTATTCTCGAGCTAGAACTCTACTTATGCAGGCACTCTTCCATCTCAATTTTTATATTATGAACAACTTTTTGAATATGTATGTTTCTTGGAAAGGAACAATGCTAGAACAATTGAGCACACCATATTTATCTGTTGTTTCCTCAAGCCTATAGTAAGTTTTAAGGAAAATATAAACGGTATCAGCACAATTTTGCAACGGTGATTCTCATGTGGACTACGATAGAATTTTTGGCTCGGAGAAATGCGAATACAATGACTTTTGCCTTGACGAAGACGATGATGGAGAAGCAATATGGCATCATAACTTTGTCCATCTCCGAGCAAAGAAATATTCAATGCATACCTCATGAGTTGTAAAACCTTTTTGAATAGATGATAAGCAAAATAATGACACCATCAAAAAATGTTAAATCAATGAAACAACGAAGAAAAATTATTTTCTTAACTTCAGCAAAGGTCTTGCATCCCAACCAATTAGCTGTTCTTTAAAGAACGTTTAAAAGAAGCAACACATGGGAGTGAATTCGATATCCTTCACATTAAGTATAAGGGATTTGTAAAACTTTTCACTGGCTCAGGCGTATCAATACCGAAATTTAAATTTTTTTCCTAAAAATCCACCTGCCCTCCAATACACATATTGCAGTTACACACATTTGTGTATGTAATATTCGAAGTTTAATATTTGTCAAGTAATATGCTTCATCATCAGCCAAACGAACAAACAGCATCCTCAATCTTGATCCGACATCAACAGCAGAATCACCATCAAGGACCGAACAAGGACCAAGAGTGGGAAACAAAATCTTCCCCAAAAAGTTGTTTTTCTTTCAAGTCACGTCTGTCTCAAGGCATTATGATATTTGATGTACCTTCTTCCTACCGGCAAATGCTGCCGCATTACCATATTATCCTGTCCGTGTTAATATTCATAAAGTGTTGTGCATTGATGTTCCTTATAAAATTTGTCCATTCACTTCTATCTCACATTGACTCGTTCTTTTGCTTGTTGTCTGTTTAGTATTAAATTTGTTTTGTTTTGTTTGTTTTTTTTTTTGTCTAATTTTATTCTTTGGAAAAATTAAGTCCGAACGAGTGCAATGTACAATAGTCAATTACCCTTATTTGAAAATTTTGAGCCTGTGGGAGGAAGGTTCCTTTTTTACAATATCTTCTTAGATACAAAAATAGAAAAAAATAAACAAATTCCTTTTGCTAAAAACGATTTTATGTAAATATATTTTATTATTTCTTAAGCATTTTGAACCCATTAACTTTTTTAATGGACAAACTTGGGTACATCATTTAGTGAAATTAGTAACTATCCCATTTGAATTTTGCTTGTGCGGCTTGTTATGGTAAGGAAAATGAAAGCATAAAAAGCGCAAAACACCCCTTATTAAGAGGCAAATAAAAACTTATCAAGTTTTAAGATGATTTTTGTATTGTTGATAGAATTTTTATAATTGGATTTTTCTTCAAATGCAAAAATGTATCTAGCTTAAGATTATGACTTGCAGATGAACAGAAAAAAAGAGGCAAGTATCGATTTTTAAAAATGGAACTAGCAAAGCCAGAGAGCTTCTTTTCGGGCTAGTTTAATACAAATCACAAATAACTTTCTTTTTCCAAAAATTACCTGGAAAGTTTGGTTTTAATCGTTATAAGACCAACAACATTTTGGACTTTTATAGATGGAATTTTCTTCTTGTGGATTTATTTATTAAGATTTTCTTGGATTTTTGTATACCAATTTTGATACCAAACATTGCACGCTAGGACAAAAATATTCACTTTTCGCCTAGATTTAAAACACTTGCCAGAAGTGTGGCGCTTGCCTAGCACCCATAATATCAAAGTCACGACTGTGTGAAAATGACCAATACTTTTCCTTCGTACTTGGAAAGAGAAAAAAGAAACAAGAGTTAGTCAAAGTGAGAGAAGATAAAAACAGTAAGCTTTCAAAGTCAACGTTTAGAAACATGCAAGTATGACAAAAGTTTCAAAACACAAAATCAAACCAGTCAAAAATGAATAGGTTCATTCTTAACTCTTCAATAGTACTAAACCTACTTAATCACATTTATTGCTTTGTAAAAGAAAAACACCTGCAGATTCAAGAATTTTGAAAATGCTATTTAATTCTCTAAGCATAGAAGTAAATTAAAAGCTTCATGTCCAATTCGATAAGAGATTTCTTCAATACTTCTGACCTAAGGTGCGATTCATGGAAATCCCTTTGAATCACAAACAGGTGACAAAACCCATCCATTATTGAATAATAGGTTACTGAGTTGTGTGTGTTTTTGTGTGTTTGGCGTTACCTCTCACGTTATCGAGTTCTGTATCGAGCTTCTAGTACAAAAAAATTAAATTATCTCCTAGTTATCGAACTGAATTTCATTCGACACATAAGAAGCTCACTGATGGGATGAACTTTCTAAGAAAAAATTAAATTTTACTATTTGAGTTATTTCTGTACAAAATTCTTTGCCGGTAATCTATTTAGGTCAATATTTTCCGCTATAAACCTTCAACAATCTCGTTTTGTCTTAACAGTCAATCTATGTTTTTTTCATTAAATAAAAAATTATTATCTTTGCCTACGCTATTACACTCAAGTATTATTTTCCTATTGGTCAAACCTCTCAAAAGTCGTTCACTACTCGATGTATAGTAGAGTAGAGCCGTTTTCTTCACTTGTAGGAAACTCTCAAGTTGGCCAACTCTAGAGTTGAGAAAAACTGGAGAGTTGAGAGACAGGTTGAAAATTTTCTTCACTACTTCTCAACTTGAGAGTTGATATTCAAATTGGATTCTCTCTTTTTTTCAAAATTTCTCTGGGATATTTTTCATTGAACTTTAACCAAACTGCTCATGGCGTGTATACCTTAATTTTGTGTTGGAATTTTGAAAAAAAAAATTCAACCAACGTGTAATTTGGGCCGGTTGCGTGCCAAGGTGAATTCAATTTTGCCGAGGAAGTGTTCTTTTTGAAAACAATGAAATGCGCCAGAATTCTATGCCTAAACCATGCTCGTACTATTGCTCTGCCAGAACGAGCGTTTGAGATGGGACATGGGAATGTGATTCTTTTTTATTGACAATTTGGCGGAGGAGTGATTTTCAGACAAATTTGTTGTAAACTGGCTATTGGATATTTTACAAATGCTGCAAAATAATAGTTTTCCCGAGAAATCTTGTGTTCAAATAATTTTTATTCATAATGATAGTGAAAATGATATTTTTGACAGGAGATACATACATTATGTATCAATATTTTATGAAAAATTGAATTTGAGAGAAAACCAGAGTATATCTAATAATGAGTAGGGAAACTCTTTTGAAAATGTAGTAGGCACTACTACAACCACAAATTTTCGATAAAAAAAACACAACAAATATGCCATAAGTGAAAATAGGTCCGCCTTGAATATATTTTTTGTTTCTTTCAAATAAAAATCAATTCGTTGTGGAAAACTGCCTGCGCAACGAGAAATGACTACACGTTCATCGCTAGCTTCTTTCCCTTTTTCCCTTATAGACTTTCAAAGGCGGTCTGACTTGATTGTCATAAATTAAAATAAAAAATTATTCGATAAAAAAGCTTATGCTGTTTCCCTTTCCTTTCTAGAAGTTTCTCATTGGCATCTTTTTCCAATATCTGTGTGAAAATATGTGTGAATCAACAGGTGAATTTATCTGAGTTTCCCTACTCAATATTAGATATACTCTGGAGAAAACTCTCAAGTTTGCCACTCAACTTCTACTTTTTTCGGAAATTGAGAAAATCGGATGTTGAGTAACTTCAGAGTTGAAAATCGAAAGTTTAAATGTTCAACTTTGAATGAAGAAATATAAAATCAGAAGTTGAAAAGTCAATTTCATAAAATTTCGAAAAAAAATAGTTCGAAGTTAAAAAAAAGTGAAAATTTCGATATTTTCACTTTGAAGATGAATTTTTCAAAAAATATTAATGAAAACAGTTTTATTCAAATGCGAAATGAAAGAAGCGTTTTTTAACTTTGCAAGAAGGTATAACACGGCATTGTGGACAAAATCGTTGATTTTAAATATTTTTTTGAAAAATAGGGTTTTTTCTTTCTTGTAAGATCGCCCCTACCGGCTAAACGGGGAACAATAGACCCCCCTCCCTCCATTTTTATAATTTTTTTTCTTGTCCTTTTCGAGCTTCATTGACTCCACTATACAGAGATTTCTAACATTCTCGAAAACAAAAAGTTTCCGTTTTCAAATTGAATTTGAATTATTTTTGGATTTGGGGAAAATTTTGAACAGTTGCATAGATAAGTTCTAGTTTTGTAATTGAGAGATTAAATCCAAAGGGATTAAATGGATTCATTTTACTTGTCAGATGTGTCAGAGTTGAATGATAATGTTGACCTATATATACAAGATTTTAAAACATAGGTTACCAAAGTTGTAATCAAAAACCTATTCATGTTCTTAGATTGCTAAAAATCAAGATCTTACTCAAATTTATCAATAGCAAAAAATGCCTTCGTGCTGTTGCCCTTAAACAAGTCAACCATAATACTTATGCTCTCTGCCGTACTCTCAAGTACAGAAAATCGTAAATCGTGAAACTCTCTTTTTCAATCATTCCTATGTTCAGAAATGCCACGCAATGTTAATAAAACGAATTCACATGATTTTCATTGAATAATATTTTCCCATACGAAGTTCCACTTTATTCATACAACTCACATTCACTCACTTCGGAAAATATTATTAGTAGTACCTACTTTAAATTACATTATTGGAACCTCTAACCACCAGCGGTGAGGGGTTTCTATTATAAAGATATTCCGTCCTTATTACCACCTTTGTTAGCAGCTTTTTTTTTATAATCAACGCGCACTCAAGGGATTTTTGTCATTACCCTTTATATGCCAAGAGCACAGTGCGAGCATTAGGGAAAGGATAGAGGATGTAAAAGGAGGTGTCGGTGAACATTGGTTTTGAATTCTTCAATATTACAATGACTGGGGAAGACAGAGTGTGGAAGAGTGTTCCACATTCGCGTAGTACGGCTAAAGAACGATTCTCTGTACTTGACAGTACGTCCGAAGTTGGGCTCGAGGGTGAACTGATGCGCATTCCTGGAGGCGCGGGTATTACGGTTGAATGTCTTAAGGGGAGGAATGCAACTGGCTATTTCACTAGAGCATATACCGTTGAAGTATCGGTAAAACAGGGTGAGACATGAGACATTACGCCGATGTTCTAGAGATGTAAATGACTCAACGATGGTATTGTCACCAATCATTTTGAATGCTCTTTTTTGGATACTGTCCAGAAGATTTAAGTACGTCACTGGAGCACCAGCCCAGACGTGAGAATTGTACTCAAGCTTAGGACGTATGTAAGTTTTGTAGATGGTAGCCAGATCAGAAGGGGAAAAAAATTTCTTGCATCGCCTTAAGAAACCTAAACATCTTGCGGCATTTTTGGCGACATCGCATATGTGCTCGTTCCACAAGAGGTGATCAGTGATGCACATACCGAGAATCTCGAGATGTTCGGTCTCATTGATGCAAGTGCCACTCATGGATAGTGGCAAGGGGGGTATATCTCGCTTCGACGATACAAGACAGCATTGAGTTTTCGAAGCATTAAACTCTACGCGATTTTGTATTCCCCATTGTACAATGCTGTTTAAGTCAGAGTTTAATGAGCTTATCATATTTTGCCGTTGCAGTTCCACATCCGAAGAGGAAGGATGCGAGTCTGGAAACGAATATGAAAAGCTAAGGGTACTATCGTCAGCGAAACAATTTATTGGATTAGACGTAACAGACGAGAGATCATTAATGAAAATGAGGAAGAGGGTCGGAGACAAAACGGAGCCCTGGGGCACACCAGCATTTATGTTGTGGGTTTCAGACTTGAATCCGTCCAATACAACTTGTATTGAACGATTCGAAAGAAAGTTTCTAATCCAACGAAGAAGGGATTCATCGACACCGAAAGCACGCATTTTCGATAAAAGAGCAAGATGCCAGACTTTATCAAATGCCTTTGAAATATCAAGTGCAACAATCTTACTTTCTCCAAAACGATGTAAAGATTTGTTCCACTGTTCGGTGAGATAAACCATCAGATCACCAGTGGACCTGTTGCTGCGAAAGCCGTACTGCCGGTCATTAAGAAGCTTTCGGTCTTCGAGATATTTCTTGAGCTGATAATTTATCAGCGTTTCCATGACCTTAGAAAGAAGGGACGTAAGTGCAATCGGACGATAATTGGATGGAGAAGAAGAATCGCCTTTTTTTTGGGATTGGCTGGACAAATGCTGTTTTCCAACTGCTCGGAACGAGCCCAGAAGAGTAGGATATGTGGAAAAGCTTACGCAAGGGTTTTGCCAGCGTGGAAGAACACCTCTTCAGAATAATGGCGGGGATACCATCCGGACCAGCGGATTTGTGTATGTTGAGATCTTTTAGGACTCTCGCCACAGCACGGGTGCGGAAGAAGATTTGTCCCATGGAATCATTGACGCGCTCAATAACTGGAGGAGTCATGACACTCACTGGCAGCGAAGAGTTGGAGGCGAACTGCCTAGCAAAAAGGTTAGCTTTCGCGAGAGAGCTAACAACTGGAGTGTCATTTTCAACGAGCGTAGGGACCGAGGAAGAAGAAGAATTCTTCATATTTTTTACAAATGACCAAAAATTTTTACTGCCTTTGGGACATTGCAGAATTTTTTGCCTTAATTTTTGGTCATGCAAAAACTTGGTCCGTCGAATATGGGCATTACAGGCCTTCCTGGCTTGTTTAAACTTGTTCCGGTTTTCCTCAGTTGGGTTGGCTCTAAAACACCGGAACTTTACTTCTTTTTCCCTGATAACCTCTTTACAGCTTGAATCAAACCATGACTTTTCTTTGGGTTTGATGCTTTTAACCCTATTCGGGATAAAAGTTTTCATTCCCAAAATAATCATATTAGTAATCATATCGGCGCTGGAATCTATGTCACTATCGAGGAAGCATAGTGACCAGTTAAAGATCCGGAAAAAATTATTGAGACCGTCTCAGTTGGCTTTCTCGTATTGCCGGTTCTCTTCGGAGCTCTTTCTCTAACTGGATTAGTTTGACACGAGAAATTTGCGGATATAATACTATGGTCTGATCTGCCTAGAGGCGTTAATACATTGATAGTGTATTTATCAGGGTCGGACGTAAGGAACAAGTCAAGAGTATTTTCAGCTTGGCCATCTATGTCCGATATTCGAGTAGGCTCAGTGACAAGCTGAGTAAGGTGGTTAAACTCAGCAAAGATCTCGGCACACATTCCTTCGGGTGTTGTCTGGCCCGAATGGAGAAGCCACGAAGAATTGTGTACATTGAAATCGCCCGTAATAACGATTTCAGTGTGAGGGTACAAGGATACAATTCTTTGTATGGAGTCAGACAGAGCGTCAAATTCACGAGAAGTTGAAGCTCTGTCCAGGTTTGGGCTTCGATAGAGAAAACAGTAGTGAATGATGTGCTTATTGACGGAGAATTTAAACCATATAAAATTAAAAAAAGAGTTGGAGCAACGTCCATATTGAGGCAAGAACTGATAAGCTACATCACTCCTAATGTAAACGGCGAGACCATGGTGGGGAAAGAATAGTGGCACTAAGCTATACCCATGAATGAGAAATTCAGTAGGATCGGAATTCTCACCTACTTGGGTTTCACTTAACGCCAAAACAGCTGGCCTGTTAGATACAGTGTGGATGTATGCAGCCAGAAAATTTATTCTAAGCCCGCGAATATTACAATAATCGACTCTGAAGTCTTCAGTCATTGCAATTTAAAAAATAAAAACCAAAACAGACGAAAATCTAAGAAAAATTACCCTATGAACAAAAGGTATCTTTACGAAACAGCGCCCCCGTTAGTGTTATGCCTTAACGGCGACGTGAGTCGATCCGACCCTGGAATTCAAATTGTAATTTCTCTATTCATCCGTTATTGCCGACTCACCATATACTTACATTGCGTGAGCAAAAAAAACTCATTGCAATGCGATGCATATGGTAAGTCAAGCAACTGTTGAGATCAAGAGGAAGGAAGAAGAAAGGAAGGTACTCGCTAGTCCACGGAAACACTCCGGTCAACTGTTAAACAAAACTAGGGGTATCGTACCTCTTGATCCGTTGCCACCAGGGGCATTGTACTTGCTTGTCCATCGCAGCTAAGGGCATCGTCCCTAATTATCGGACCATAGTCAATTTGTCGGGGTATTGATATCACCGCATCGGAAAAGCCCAGACCAGATCATACCACCAAAAATTGTACTAAATTCTGTTTAAGCTTTTTAATGTTTTTTTTTAATTTTTTAATTTTTAATAGAAGGCTTGATTCGTATTACTATTTTGATAGGGACCACGTAGACAAGATTTTGTCTAGTTTTGACCTATATGTATAATCGACTGGAACAACGTAGCACTAATTTTTAACTACGTCAGTGGAATAATACTAATTTTTTTGTTAGAAATACGTTTGAAAATAAATAAAATAAATAGTAAGTATACGTCACAGTGGTCGATTTTCTTTTTGTTATAAACTAAATCAAATAGAATATATTGCCGTTCTCTAATCAGAACCTGCTTACTGTAGGTAACATTCACAATATCGATTGTGAATTTAGACCAAATGTAACATGTCTCTCTCCATCTGGCTCTGCCCCAGCTGAATAGAGTTGCGAACAAGGTCCCTTTCTGCTATCCCGCAATTGCCTTTTGCTACTTAGCAACGTCCTTCGTGTTAGCAATCTGCAAAATGTATTGAGGAACGTATGGTTTTGTGCACACACCATCAGACTAAGTCGAAGACTATTCTTAAACCCAGAAAACTGCGTTATCACACCTACTCATCAAAATTGCATATCTATAACCAATAGATCTTTGAGATGCATCACAAGTTTCTAACAAGTATCTAGTTCCTAAAACAAAACTAAGGAATAAAAAAATGAATTCAACAAAAAAGCATTCGGAGAGAATCCAGATGGAAAAGCTACAAAATCATCACTCTGCAATCAGCTTAAGATTTAGTCCTTGTTAGTGGTGTTTTCATCACGAAATGTTTAAACTGAATCTTCTAAGGGGGGCCAGTGGTATTTTTCTCCTTTTTTCTTTTGAAGAAGGAATGTTAGGTAGGAAGAGTATTTTCTGTCTCAAAAAATTGTTTCTATATATAGACTTAGTGCTGGTATGTATAAGAAATTTTTTTGCCGACTTGATATGGTGTTTGTGTGAAAGTTCTTATTAAAGTGCTCAGCAGAAAACAGCATTAAATCGGTTTTGCTTTTTGTATTCGAAATAAATAAAAAAATATTCTTCAGTTCCATTCAGTGGCCAAACTAGCAAGCCAAACAACTATTTGCTACACTAACCAACAGCAAAAGCAACTGCCCGCGCTGAAATCCGTCAAAAGCGTTTAGGGGCAAACTACGAAGAATCCTTTGCTTTGCACGGGATGTTCTTATACAAATTGAATGGAACAAAATGAAAACCGATGACGGCGGTGGTGATAGAACGACTAGCGCCCACCTTCCAACACCATGCAATCGTTCCTTTCCGCCAGCAACTATATTTCCAGCGGAAATATACTGTGCAAAGTGAAAAACTTTAAGTTGAAATCTATATCCGTTTGAGTTGTTGAATGTGTGCAGAAGTATGAAGTATCCTTTGTTGTTGCTGCTTCCGACGCTCCAATTTATTTTTTCTGGAGTTCAAAATAATTCAGGAAGCAACAACAAAATACAATTTTTTTAAAATTTGAAGATGATAAAATAAACCTAGATTTTAAGTTTTCTTGTCAACTTCATCTTGAAAACAAATCCAATGGTTTACAAAAAGAGATGAGTTAAGGATTTTATGTTTGGCAAAAATCGGCAAGAGAAGACATAAGAACTCGAAGGAATTTACAACCGTTTTTTTATTTTTACTCTTTTTCGAATTCTTTTTCTGTTATTGTCTTTCTGTTTGTATATTTGCTGTTTACCGTTATCCTGTGCACAAAACTTCATTCAATTAATTTTTGCCCATTGTTGACGGAAGAAATAATATTCATTTGTTTCTTTTTATGTTCAGGTCCTTCGACTTCTATTCTTGTATCAGTTGTATTTCGAAAGGCTTCACACCTAAATTCTTCTGCAATTTTCCACTTAGAAGAGTAACAGAGGCCCATTTGATTCACGATGATGAGGATTTAGGACAGTGACACAAAACAAGAAACTTGCGTAAGCTGTCAAAACTAAAAAGAAAATAGTAAAACAAAAGATTCACTTATTGCTTTTCTTAGAATTTTCATTTGGATGAAAAAAACGTTTAAATACTTTAAATTAAGCTCTCATCTATTGTTGGCATTAAAATTCCTATTCCAAAAATGTATTCAAAACTTTTAATATTCATACTTAATTGCTTCTACTTGATTTATGATAATTTTCTGATTCCATTATCGTTCTCAAAAAAAAGAAAAACAATTCAAAATAGGCCCAAGGCCCCAACATCTAGAAAACCAACACCATACTTCCAACGAAATTGATATAAGCTTTATTCTCCCTAGTGCTCTGTTACCAATCATTGAAAATGTTTGCTAATTGTTTCCATTTGGTCTTAATATGAAACAAGTATGAACAATAACGCCCTCCGCAAAATGTTCTAATTTTATCTTTTTTGGTTCTTATGGTCATTTGCACAAAACCATGCTGCTGTTCTCTAGCTTGGTTTGGTTGGTCTGGCCAGATCATTTTTTTTTGCTAGTGGCATACTATACTGGATGGTATTGTGGCCTAACCACCCAAATTTTACAGCACACAATAATGTTGTCCGAGAAGAAAGAAATTTTGTGAGTGTATGGGTGTTTCTACTTTTTGTTTTTGCAAAGTATTATCTAACCTCCAGCATTCAACTTTTGCTGTCATTTGGGGTTCTCCCTCCAAGAGAGGACAAAATATTTCTTAAAGAAAGTTCACATTCAGCTTATACCGAAATGAAGCTAGAACAAGAAGTTGAAGAATGTGGAAGGATAAAGAAATTGAATGGGCTGGGCTAAGAGGCGGGCTAGCTCTATGTCCATCGACTGAAAGGAAATTAAGTGTCATCTTTTCGTCGCATGGCAGGGACATTAATTTGTTGTTATTTGGTTAAGTGGTTCTGCTTGATGCCATTGATAAGAGACCAACGAACAATGGTAGAAAAAAAGGAAAACAACACCACCCAACAACACACTCAAATACAAGGTTCAACTATAATAACAACAACAACAACAAAAATGACATAAAATTGAGTTTATAGAAAAGTAAACCTGCATCTTAAACCAGTGCTGTCGATTTAAGTACCTAAGCAGTTTTTTTAAATTTAAGTTTCGGTATGAAAGGAGCTCCTCTGAGTTCTAGTAAGAATGTTAAATGTCTCTCTCCGTTATATTATTTTTCCGACTGGTTTGGCCTCTGTCGCTAGTGATGTTATGTGTCTTTAGTTCCTCTCACGTGCAAAGTACTGTTATGTCAAATACTTTGTTCTGTGAGCTTTCTCATTTTATTTTAAGTTATTACATACATACAGGAGTCGTAATTTCTCATTTGAGTCCTTCTAGATTTCAGTAAGATTATAAAGTCATTGTTAAGTACGATAGTGCTATTTAATTCCTTAAAGAAATCATTTTCAAAGTGCGTCCATTCATCTAATAAGTGAAGGTACTTAGGAAGAAGGATCCTAACAAATACAAACATTATATGAATTTGTATGCGTTTTTTTTGCGTTTGTATGTATGTATGTATGTGTGTTTATTTAGCTTTTCAACTATTTGATTACAAATGATATAAATTTACATTAATTTTTGTTACATATTATATGGAATGGAATAAGAGAGCTTTACATCAAATAAATAATTTAACAATTTTGTAAATATACTTAATACTATAATTATGTATATGAATGTTTCTAGTAATATAATTTACATTTATAATGATACATTGCGCTGAGTTTTTATATGCGCTATAATTTTTCGTTTGAAAACGTTTAAATTTAATTCAGTCTTTAATTCACTTGGTAAATCATTGAAAGCTTGAAGTCCTTTGTAAAAAATACTGTTCTGACTCGCAGTTGTTCTTGCCATAGGTAGTCTAAAATCTTGATTGTTTCTTAAATTAAAGGGTTGCACATTACCAACATAGTTTAACAAACGTGACAAATAAATCGGCATGAGATTGTTTTTTATTTTGAAAACAAATACCAAAACATTCAAAAGGATCCTTTCTCTAACATTTAACCACATCAACACATCCAACATATGACATATAGGTGTATAAATATTGCACTTTAACATAATTCTCATGGCTTTGTTTTGAAGTTTTTGGAGTCTATTTAACATACTTTGATTCGACAAAAAAAGGACAGATGAACAATATTCAAAATGGGGTTTTATAATTACGTTAAATATTTGTATTGCACTTAATGTTGATATGTTTTTACGAATTCGTTTAAGTAGATTTATTTTTTTAACAATTTTCTTTTCAATATAGTCAATATGTTTATTAAATGTCAACTTATTATCTATGACAACACCAAGATATTTTATATCTGTTACCACTTCAAGATTTTGACCATCAACTTTTATATTTACAGCAGAATCTCCTCTTAAATTATTACCAAAAATCATAATTTTGGTTTTAGCAACATTAAGCTTTAATTTATTTGCTCTGAGCCAAAACTAAGGCTGTCTAAATCGAACTGCATTTTCATTACACCATCTTCTTAGTCGTCACATTTTAAAAACAATAAACCATCATCTGCAAATAATGCACATTTACTATTTCTTAAAACTTTTGTAATATCATTTATATAGATGTTAAATAAAAATGTTCCTAAAATAGAACCTTGAGGAACTCCAATATTGATTGCAGCTTCTTCTGATAGTACATTGTTCACTTTATAGTTTGTTGTTTACGATTTGACAGATACGAGGTCATCCAGTTTAATGATTCAGCACAAACTCCATACTGTTCCAATTTTTCGAATAAAATTGCTCTATCAACTGTCTCAAATGCTCGTTTTAAATCAAGAAAAACACATATTATTTTCGTTTTTGTATCTAGTTGTTGTTTCCAATTTGCGATTACCATATTAAGTGCACTTTCACATGAATGTTGTTTTCTGAACCCGGATTGGTTTTCAATTATCAACTTATTATTTTCGAAAAATGATTCCAGTTGAATATATGCAACTTTTTCGAGCACTTTTTCATAGAGAGGGAGGGCATTAATTGGTCTAAAGTCTTCGCATTTTTTTGAGTTTTTAACTTTCGGGATTGGAGTTATTTGAGACACTTTCCAAGAGTTCGGAAATTCACCATCACTAAAAGACTGGTTTATTATTTTCACCAATGGAGGACCAATCCAATTGATCATGTCTTTAAAAATCTTAATATTTATATAATTAGGATCTCGTTTGTTTTTAATTTTATCAAACACTTTTTTCAAATCAGCCAATTGTATTTCAGAAAAACTGAATGCTATCGGGTTTCTTGTAATATAATTTACGAATGGGGCATTAGGGATGGAGTCACTGATTTCCGTTATACTTTCAACAAAATACTTATTGAACTTGTTAGCTATAATTGAATTGTCACTACACATTACACCTTCAAACACAATTTCGGAGATTAGCGATTGTTTTTCTTTGAGAACAAATTGTTTTATATTTCTCCACATTGATTTTTGATCAGTTGAACTGATTATTTTATTTTTAATAAAGTTACTTTTTGCTTTGTTTATTTCAAATTTGTAGTTATTTCTCAAATTTGTATAAGTATACCAATCTCTCGAATTATTTGTAAAACGGGCCTTTTATAAGCCGCAATTTTTTGATGTTTCAAGATTCGGAGTTGGTTACTAAATCATTCAAATTCATCTTCACGCACGTTTATAGTTTTCATAAATGAGTTTGCAGTTTGTTCGATAATATTTTTAAATATCAAACCCATTTCATTCGTTTCATTTAGATAACAAATGTTATAGATGTTACTTGAATTTAAATGATATTCAAAAATTTGCTCGATTATATTTCAGAACCGTTAACTTTTTCTTTTTAATTTCTTTTTTTATTTTTATATTAATATCGATTAAAACAGATTCATGATCGGTGATTTTGAAATCAGGGGCAGTTTTAACCGTAATTTTTTTTTGAATTCGTAATAGCAAAGTCAATTAGCGTTCTTGAAGATTTAGTTATTCTAGTGGGAGAGTTCACAAGTTGTTTTAAACCGTTTGTTTTTACATATCTTTCAATATTTTTCTTGTAAACGTCATTTGACTGGAACCAGTCGATGTTAAAGTCACCAACGATAAGTATTTCATCCGAACGCTCATTAAGTTCATCAACCCATTCAATAAATTTTTCACAAAAAAACACTTTTTGAGCAACTTGGTGACCTATAATGCCACTAGTATAAACGAGTATGTTTCACAAAAAACTCTCAATGATAGCCACCAGATATCCTTGTTTATTGATAAAAGTTGTAGAGTTTCAGTTTGCCGCCTTTCATTCACGAAAATTATTACACCACCGGTATGTCTTGATTCACTGTCACATCTGTTAATATTATAGTTCTTTAAAAATAGTTCATTGTCATCGATTTCAGTAGTTACGCAAGTTTCGGATAATATTATAAATTCAAATCGGTTATTTTGTACTACTGTTTCAAGTTCAGTGAAGTTGCTCAAAATACTTTGGATGTTTAAATACAACGCTTGAACATGCTCTGGTTGCTAAAACTCTACTTTGTTTTTTTCCAATTGATATTTATTTTTAAAAACTGAACAATTTTTATCTCTAGCGTCATGATTAACATCTAATGAAAACCCGAATTTTTTATTTGTATCGACATAATTATTACATTTAAGGTCATTACATGTACAATCTCGAGTGTCATGATCATCACCACATTTAGCACAAACTATTTTTTTGGAACACTTCCCAGCAATATGGTTAAATCCCCAGCAATTATAGCATTGAGTCACAAAAACATATTCATAAACTGGATATCTATACCATCCAGCATTGATTTTGCCGATCTCCATGATTTTATGAAACGCTTTCCCATCAACTTCAATAATTGCTCTAGACATGTTGTTTTTCTTTTGAGACACACTGTAGAATTTAACACATCTGACGTCACATTCAATATTATTTTGTTTTTTTATTGCTTCAGCAAAACTATCACTATCCCACTTTTCTGAAATATTATTTACAAGTATAGTTGGACTCTTCATTTTGGGCACTGTAATTACATAGTTATCACCAAGCTTTTCTTTCGCCTCTCTTTCAACAGTTTTCCTTGATATTTCATCAGCACAATTAACTGCTATCGCACCGTTTTGTCTATTTGAAACACTATTTACTTTGATCGAGAGAAGAAATGGGTCTATTGTATGTTTCACTACTTCTTTTGTTTTTTCACTTTCTTGCTCTTTTCTTGGTTTGATTAGTACCGGTGGTTCTTTGTTTACAATGTCAGTGTTCGATTTCTTTGTTAAAACTTCCGAATATTTTTCTTTTTTGGACTGTATTTCTTTTATATTTTCAACATGATCTAATATTTTTTCTATTTTTTCTTCTTGTGTAAATGGAGTAACACTCACTTTGCCCACTACAAATTGTCGAGCACACTTACTGAGCCCTCTATCATCTTACTGGTCTAACGATGACCAAAGATGACAGACAATCATGCCGATGGATGTCCTTGTCGTTCACTGACTATCCTCGAAAACTTATATTATTTATCTTCAACGTCCAAATATTTTGGACATTTTTACCCAAAGGCATAGCCAACTTCATAAAAAGCACAACATTAAAACGAATGAAAAAAAAGTTATAATCGAGCTTCGGTCCCTGTCAAGGGTGAAAATTTAAGTCTGATTTTGTCATAAATTTTATATTGCTCTGAGTTCCATATGGTGCTTTCTATGATCACCCCTGCTATCCGACCACACTCCATATAAACTCAGACTCAGTAGGTATACACACCATTTTTAAACGATGAGTATTCGGCATTCCTCCTGCTCCAAAAGTCCCCTTTTGGCTAAAGTGCCTTATTTTGTACATTGAGAGATGCCATAAAGGCCGTGTGGGTTCAAAATACTGAAACAAAAGGCATACCGAAACAATTGCTATGCACTAGAGCAGATATTTTTGGTATATTTCTTCCCAGTATAATGACAATGAGGTTGTTATCAAAATTATTATTATTATTACTACAACGGTTTTTAACTCCACACACACATACACACTGGCAAATAGAAAAACTTGTGTCCATGAGTGTAGGCTTCACAGTGGCACTTTGGTCTGGGTATCTATCTTCTATTTTCAAACTAAAAAACTGTTCATAATTGTTAAATAGTCGGGGATAGAACGAACGATGAGAAATGTAACTAGGCGAATTGGAAAATATTTTGCTAATTAATTGTGAGGGACAGTTTTTTTTTTACTCAACAAATCGCTCGGAATAAACATAAATAACCATATTCCTGACATTCTATTTGTTTTGTTCTCTTTCAACTTTTATTGCAATACTCACAAGCGAGATTTAGAACATTGTCGTGTCCTTTTCCGGTGTTGCATATCTTTCTGACCCAGATTCAATAGAAATGCAAATTGGTTGGAGATACAAAAAAAAGAAACGATTCCCAAAATTCTCATTTTTTTCAATCCATGGGCAAAAAATTATACTTGCATGTGCATTCTTCGACATAAAGAATTGAGTGGTTTTCCGTTGTTCTCATCATGTTTGTCCACAAAACTTTGTCGACACAAACAAAAACCAGAAAATTGAAATATCAACGAGCAAAAAAATCACTTTAAAGGATTTAGAAAGGGATCTAACGAAAAAAAAACCATTTAACGAAAAACACCAAAAATATATCTCTGACAAAAAAAATCCAGAGCACAGTGTTTTCACTTGCATTCAGCACAAATTTGAATTATGCATAGAGCTATTGGTGTTTGAGTTGAGGAAGGACGACAACGGAAAAAAAACGTGTGAAAAATATCAAGGCAGCAAGCGAGGAGAGTATGTTTGTTGATGACATCAGTTTACGGATTTAAAGAGATTCCCCACTCTATCTGCCCGCTACTTGCCGGCCCCCGGCCCTGGCAAGTGCTAAAGTACAAGCAAGCATGAGAATTGATGACGTTTTGGTGTTTTTGTCAGTCCCTGTTCCTCTTTTGACTCTCGTGCAGAAGAACTTTTTCTGGATTAGACAAAGACTGTGTATAGTCAAACTGGACGACACCGACACCAAACAAAAAAGAAAAAAGATCTAACCTCAACCCTCATACTTTAATGTCCCTATTTTGCCATACCACATACTTGTCGTTGGGTCGTTTCGGTCGTCAAAATCGTTGCTATTATATGCAAAGGGAAGGGACATTAGCTTAGCATCAATAGAGGAAAGAACGAAGGAGGATGACGACCACGCCGAGATACAAGCGTGTCGCCTGCCAATTATTATCAGACGCCAACCGCTTCTCTACGTTCGTGCTTTGCCTGTTCTTGTTGCTATTTTGGAAGCAACAAGCTTTGGAAGTTGTTGATGTCCTGCTTTTGTGCATGATAGTCTTTGGTCTATTTATATAAGGATTTGTCTCTTCTGCTTTCTCGGAAATTTGTTGGGAATAAAAAATATTTTTAAGGCATGAGTTTTGGCTTTTGAATTTTAATTTCACGCAATTTTTTTCTGTCGTTGGGATTTCTATGCCTATATCTACCCAGATTTTAGGCATCGGATCGGTCTTATACTGTTTGGGATGTTTGTTATTGCCTTTTTATCCTTTCGTCAGGCCTTGAATAGAAGTAGAGTATAGAGTTTAGAGATCGTATTTTCGGAACGGAATATCGACGACGGTGACAACTACAACGATGATGAATATAACAATTCATATCCGCAAAAGTGACACATTTAACCTCAAGCTCAAGTCTCTTACAGGATGTATATCGAACCAAATAGAGATGATATTGATTTCGTACAAATATTGTATGCTGTTGATGTGTGTATAAGGGCAATCGTCGTCGTCGT
The DNA here is from genome assembly GCA_943590905.1 of Sphaerophoria taeniata. Classification (NCBI taxonomy): domain Eukaryota; kingdom Metazoa; phylum Arthropoda; class Insecta; order Diptera; family Syrphidae; genus Sphaerophoria; species Sphaerophoria taeniata. The sequence goes on from OX016542.1 coordinate 52,616,423, forward strand.
CGTCTTCGACAATGTTATTGGCGGATGTCCTTGTCATCCTTGTTAGCATTTGACAGTGTCAAGCATAGAAGCAAGGAATAACTTTTTCCAATAGTTAAACATTTTTATAAGATAAAGTTCGGTTATAGAGCTATATCTACACGACCTACTTAGAGCTTCTGTGTCTGTTGCTTTTGCCTGCCTACGTTGCTACTACAGCTGTGCCATCAGGATTTGCTATTCTCATTGATTCTAATGATTTCGGTTCTCTGAGTAGTGCTATCATATTGTCATCATAGTCAAAGTCTCTCTTCTCTATATGGTCTTGTATTGTGTAAGGGTATTGATTGGAAGTGGATAAGGAAACGACGCGACGTTGTGGCAACTTCCCAATAACCAAGGACACAGCTAACCTGGAAGATGGTAAAACTTTCGAATGGATATGAACGAGATGAAGACCGAGTTAGTCCTGGGGTTGTTGTTTTATGTGATATTTTGGACACGTAAATCTTATTGAACAATGCATTAAGGTTATGCTGCTTGAAGTTGTTTGCGCTGGCCAAAATTACAGCATTAAAAGTTTTAAAGTGACAGCAGCTTAGTGTTAATTTTTATTTCTTTTGTTTTTTGTTTTTGCTTACATTTTCTTTGCTTTTATTTATTTTGTTTTGTGTAAACGAGGTTTCAATTGATATCGACGTTAAGGGTAAAAAATACAATCAATTCGATTTAAGGGTTGTAAACAAAAAAAAAATTTTCATTTTAAACTTGGTACAAGACAGCGAAACAAATCGGTGGATATCTATAGGTAATATCGTAGTCAAACACCACAAGTTTGGCAACGCATTCCATTAAATTGATATAATAATCGACGACATGATCTTGTTGAAGAAACTTTATGAGACAATGCGTAGGTTGCTTACACTCCACCTCTTTTTTTTTTATTTTTTTTTTATTATTCATCGCACCATTTTCATGCTTAGTTTACATCCTGCTTTTGATCTTTTGCCCCATTTTTTCTCCTAAAAAATAAAATTGAAAAAAAACCTGGTAAGCTATATTCAATTATTGACAAAGAATCCTGAATAGTCGGAAACTTTGGAAATGATACATTTTGCTTTTAGGATAGTGCTCTTCACATTGAGCTCAATACCAATTATATCCGACAACGTTCTTTTCTTTTGCCAATTCTCTCCCTCAGCTTGCTCGCACTACAAATCCACTATATTAAACTATCATTAGATTAAACCAACAACATCTATAATCACTGACATGGAAAATCCAAATCCCACCTAGCCTAGGCTATACAAAATCGGGATCAAAAATACTATACCATTTCACCGTCTCTATACCAAAGTATCATCAGATTGAATAGCGTTTTCACATTCGAGTGCCATATACATATAAATTCGGCTTCTGAAACCGATTACCCTCGAACTTCCATTCCACACCGAACGTGTCCTCAATCAGTGATAAGTCGAACACAGTGCTCATCGAATTGGTTCCATACCTTTCTCTTCATTCGCTTACGTAGCTATTGCTTTCGTAAAAAGAGGCGTTTGTAGTGCCGACACTCAGTGGAATCAAATTTTTTTCCATACTCCCAGCCCCAAAAAAGACTGGGGGAGCAAAAAAATGTTTTCTGCTTAAAGCCTAACACAATGCCTGGAATATGAAGCTTTGGTAGATCTCACTCGTTGGCATTGTGTGTTAGTATTGATACATTTTCTCCGAAAAGCATTGGTTGCAGGTATAAAATTCATTACACCGGGATATAGCAATAGGCCTCTTTTTCTTTCAGCAGAACTCATAATGTGCCATAGAGCTTAGATGATCCTTTGACAGGCATAAACTTTCCGGTTTGACTTGCCAGCTACATATTACAGAAGAAACAAAGGCAATAATAAGGATATGAGGGCTTCGTCTATATTTTTTGGAAATTTTGTTTCACTTAGCGTTTACCCGGATAAGAATATTGAAGATCTCAATTTCCGTTTGTCTTATTCTCATAAGCTCCTGCATAACTTTGAGCCCTCTTAATCCATATCAATGACATTCCAACGAATCCTATAACTAACTCCCTTAAAAAATTAATAACACAAAGTATAAATGAAGTCGTAAAAGTTATCTGCAAACCAAACAAAAGCGAAGAAGGACTTTTGCTTAAAGGGAGAATCAGAGAATATACATCAAGAGGAGACAACACAAAACAAACAAATTAATGAAAAGATGGCCTAGTTTGGTTTCTGGCTTTCTTTTTGGAGTGTCCAAGCTCCCATCCTATATCTTTGATGATGGTCTTAAAGGTTTTTATCTTGAGTTATATAAAGTTCATACTTCCGTATTCGTTTGCTTTTTTTCTTCTTTTTTTCATCAGCAGTGCTCACATCTTGGTCTCATACTTTTCATTTTGCTTAGCTCGATATTCAATTAATTTTAATCTGATTAGCATTTTGGTAGTTGACTGTAATTATTGTTATTGAGAGAAAGGATAATGATGTCCTTTTATTAAAACATTCACACGCACCAATGGGGCGACACGACCGATGTGTCCTTAATCACTATTCGAAAATCTACGACTCAACCAATCCCTCTGACAATTCAATTGAAACAAAAGCAGAGAAAAATCTGTATTAAACGGTGAAGGATAGATATACAAGTACAAGGTTCTAGAAATACATCCACACGGTTAGTCGGAGTGGGATTGGTTTGGATTTGGGGACTATGTTTTTCTCTCAAGGTTACCAATTATTGAAATTTATCGTGCTTGTGATTTTTCAAAAAAAATTGTTTGACGAATACCTACTTCAAATTATACGTGCAAGAGGAAGGAAGTTCTTAAAACGTCAGCTGGAACATTTAGAACTAAATATCCCTCTGACGACCTATATTTGTATCTTGACTCTCTATTCAGCCGTTAAGTGTCAAATTTCATGAGCGGATGGCAGAGATTTTGACGGATTAAAAACTTACTTTTTTCCATTTTGTAAGTTTTTTCTAGATCGATATTCGGGGTTTACATAAAAACCAACTCGAGTTAACTCGGTTTACCAAATTTATGATTTGGCGCATTACCTACTAAGCAAAATTTTTTTTATTAGAGGCACATAACATTAAGTTTGCAACACTTTTTGCTTAAAGCTTTAAGTTATGCCAACAATCTGCCTTTGTTCTTCAACATCATTCCTAAAAAATATACTTGATAGGTCACAAATCACAATATGGATCTATAACCAACCCAAAGCTTCCTGGGATATGACCCTTGCATTTATGAATCATATTTTACGTTTTCTATCAAGTAAAGTCTTTTCTATTTAATTAATGTGTGCGCCCTTTTTCAATTCGGTGCAGTTTGGAATCTCTACCCTTATTAGAGAACTGCTGGCACATTGGGTCCCCACAAATTGAAGTGACCAAACATCCCATAGTTGGCAGATTACGATATGAACGACGCTACGCAATGGGGAGGAGGGGGATCATGAGGGAATATAAGTCCACTTGGTGTCAATGAACACGAACACAAAAGAACGAAAGATCCACATTCAAGTCACCGCTTGTTCCTGCAGAACCTCACACACAATCGGATCTTCAAAACCAATTTTTGAACGGCCAACAAAACCAAAAACAAAAAAAAATGGAATGAGGAATATATTCGAATATAAAGACGAAAGCATTTACTTTTGTTAAGATTTTTCCGGTTAAAAAATTTGTGGACTTAAAGTGGATGAGCTAAGCCACAATTTTATTTTGTATTTGTACCTATCCACTCGTTTGTAAGAGCATCTATGACTTTTTCTTTTTTTGTGAGATTTTATCTGGTGTATAATGTATTTTTGTGTTTGTGAAATTTAACGTGAAATGTCACTAGTTTTGCCCTACTTATTTTTCTACATTGTTGAGTTGGAATATCACTGTTGTTGATAAGGGCAAAAGGACTCGGGGGATTCCACTCAACATTATCTAGAGATATATGAGTGTGGCAGTGTGAGAAGAAAGAAAAGAAAAAACGGGCTGCAGAGGACATGCGATTGTTGGCGTGAAATGGAGCTGAAAGGATATGAAATTCTATTTTAAGTGGGATTGTCCTAGTCGGTACTAGCTATTTTCTCAACTATAAGGGTTTTTATTTTATTACTATCTGAAGAAGGGTCAAGTATTTAACCCTTAACTTTTGGAAAGGAAAGTAAGGCATTTGATTAACGCCAATTCATCTTTCATGTTTTCAAAAATATTATGGCAAGGCTCCTCTTCGAAACGGTTCCACTGTTAGTTTGAATGGTCCTTTGTATATGCATATTTTAAGAGGAAGAGAATTTGAAAAACTCATTTACTTAAGCCAGATTGCAAGGCAGGTGTTATGTGTTAGTTAATTATAACTAAGGACGATGACGACTGAACGAATGAGATGAGATGCGAAACAGGTTCTATACTCACTAGCTTAAATGTGAATGAAACAGAGTTTATTTAAATTTATTCATAGGTTTAAAAGGGAACATTATACACAAACTTTTTTTTCTTTGAATGGGCTTTTTATATCCTTTTGATTTTTTTTCGGTTGGTATAAGCAAAGGATAGAATTCATTGTGAGCCTGAGAGCATTTGAATGAGATGGATAGAGGGAACGATAGGGATGGGATTGCGAAATAAATTTTATTTTATTTGTATTTAAATGAAAGTTCGGAAAGGAATTCGCTTTTTATAGCCCTTAATTCAGAGTGGACCGATGAGTTTTATTTTATTTTTCTATTTTATTATATTTATTTATTTATTTCCCTCAAGGAAGCGGAGAGAAAGGACGGCACTTTGAAACAGTTTCTTTTTTTGGGGGGAGGGGTAGGGTGGGGGGTTCATTGAATGAAAAAAATGATTTCGAGTGAAAAAGGCCTTTAGTTTTAATTTTTATTAGAATGTTAACTTCAGTTCTGTGTTCAGATAAAAACTTTAAAAAAGAAAATAGGATGAAAATCGAGAGGTTTATAGCATAAAATCATAACTGACCACACTCTCATTACTACTAAAATATACTGCGCTGCCCTCTGAAATTTGGACAGCATGTGCGTTCATATGCCATACTGGGATTAATTATTGGAGAAATTTCACCACAGGATCTTGCACAGGGTGAATTTAAAAGAAAAAACCACTGTGCTGAGATAAAATTGAGTCAGTAGTAATAACTCAGCATTACTCTTATTTGAGTCCATTGACTTTTTTTTAAGTCTTTTTGACAAAAATGTTTCAAAAACTCTTGAAAATTAAGTTTTGTTACTTAGTTTGTAAGTTTCTTTAGTTTTAGGTATATTAGGTATAAGTTATAGTGGCCTTCCGTCAATGTAACAGTTTATATATACTCTTAAAGAGCATGAGAGTAATTTCATTTAAATAATCAGCCAGGAGGCTTCCCATTATTCGCAATTGTTAAAGCAGGCAATACACTACAGCCGCAGGTATATTATATAAATATTGTAAATTTATCACAATAAAGAATTCAATTCAATTCAAAAAAAATTCTTTAAATTAATCAAAAATGAGTTTTTGAAATATTTTAGTAAAAGAGACTTAAAAAAAGTCAATTTACTAAAATTAAATATATTTCTGTCAAAAGACTTACCTATTGACTAAGACCAAACTCGTTTAAGTTAAATGACTTTACTGACTCAACTGACTAAAGCCAGTTAAAAAGTACCTACACTGAACCAAAAACAGCAGTCATATTGATAATTTTTTACATTCAACTGACAATTTTGTTGTCAATTTACAACCAATGACCGCAGTAGTAAATATGACAATTTAAAATTTTCAATTTCATGTTTCGAAACCGGGATTGTCACATTGATAATTTGCGTTGGCAAATCGAAAACCATGGTTGTCATATTGAAATCAATGACAGTCGTAGTAAACACTGCAGTAGTCATTTGGAAAACCCAAATTATCAAATTGAAAACCGAGGAAGGCTTATTGAAAACCATTTCTTTTAAATTGAAGACCACGGTAGTCAACTTGACAACCGTAGTAGTCATATTGATAACCACAGTGAACCAATTTAAAACCACGGTAGTTAATATGAAAACTACGGTTGTCAAGTTGAAAGCAGTAGTTGGTAGATTGAAAATCATTCTTGTTAATTTGAAAACCACGATTTTCAAATTTACAACCGCAGCAGTCATATTGAAAAATACAGTTTACTAATTAAATACCACGGTAGTTAATATGAAAACTACGGTTGTCATATTGAAAACTGTGGTTGCTAGTTTGAAAATTTAAAAATTTGTTTTATTTCCAATATAACAATCATTATGATACACTATAAAATTTCGATTTTCAATAAGATTACCGCTTTCGTATCCAGTACACCCCTTTTTCTGAAATATGAGTTGCAAGAATTGTTTAAAATATAAGGCAGATCTAGTTTCTTGGAATATGTTTAATTATATATTATTACAACTAAGTCAACGTACAAATACAATATAAATAGGGGAGAGTGGGTATATTTGGGACACTTTTCGAATACATTAAATTTGCCGAGATCTTATAGATCGTATCTGAGCAAAATTGATTTCTAAAGATAAAATAGCATTTTGGCAACCTATTTTCAGTTAAAAAGAAGGCGAAACTCCGACAGAAGAAAAGCAAAAAATTAATTTCATGAACCAACTCACTTTGTCCCATTCTTCCTACGAGCAGGAGGATTGGGACAACTATGGGGTGGAATGGGACACTTTTCGAATACATTACATTTGCCGAGATCTTACAGATCGTATCTGAGCAAAATTAATTTCTAAAGATAAAATAACATTTTGGCAACCTATTTTCAGTTAAAAAGAAGGCGAAACTCCGACAGAAGAAAAGCAAAAAATCATTTCATGAACCAACTCACTTTGTCCCATTCCTCCTGCGAGGAGGAGGATTGGGTTTGTCCCATTCCTCCTGCGATCAATAGGATTGGGACAACTATAGGGTGGAATAGTGATGTCCCAATCATCCTGCGTGGCACTTTGAATAAATAATTTATAATATCACTTTTCGTGTGGCAATAATTAAACAAAACAATGATGAATTCACTTCAAAAATGGTGTTGCTACCTAATTATTACACTCTTTTGCGCAGTAAGTTCACACATTAAAAAAAAAATTCACTCAAAGTTTACACGGATGTTTTACTTTGTATGCACAAATTACGTTTTTTTAATCTCCACTCCGTAATTTTTTTCCTAGATACAACTTGTTTTGTTGAGGGATGGGGACAGACTGAAGACAGAATCTGTCATACAAGGAAAGAGAAAAAAAACTGTAGGAATTGAGAAAATGCCAAAGTCCCATTCCTCCTGTGTCCCAAACATACCCACTCTCCCCTACATATAATTCTTATGAAAATACTTACATTATATTTATAATTCTTAATAACTTGGATTTGAACTTGGTTTTGGCAAATGTTTTGGTTTTGTAGTTGGAATTGATGTTGGAATTGGTGCTGGTGATGGTGCTGGTGTCGGTTATGGTGTTGGTGGTGGTGTTCGTCTTGAACTTGGTTTTTGTGATTGGTTGGTATTGTGGTTGATACTGAAATTGGTGCTATTATTGATGGTTTTATTGGTGTTGGTACTGGTGTTGATGCTGTTGTTGGTGCTGGTGTTGGTGTTGCTTGGTGTTTGTGTTGATGTTGAGGTTGGTACTGGTGTTGATGTTGGTGTTGAGCTTGGTTTTTGTGTTGGAGTTGGTGTTGGTGCTGGTGTTGGTTGGTGGTTTTCCTTTGGTGGTACTTCATTGGAATAAGAAAATTGTACACACTTTTAAGTACTCGCATCTATAATAATTTTAAAAGAAACAATTAGAATTACTTCTGTTAAGAATCGAAAAGTAGTTTACCTTTTTCAAAATCCGCTTCTTTTTTGTTTTTGAGTGTCCAATACGTACTTATCTGCAATTGCCCGTAGCTTAGTTGGTAAGTGCGTTGGCTGCTAAGCAAAACGACGTGGGTTCGAGTCCTACTCGTGTCCATAGTTTTTATTTCATCTTTCACGGAAAGAACTAACAAAACTTTCAAGAGTATCAATCAGTCATGAAAAAGTGCTTCTCAAACTTACCTGTTCGGAATCGGCGTTAAATTGTAGGTCTCCTCAATTCTTCACACGCACCCAGAGAATTGTTGATGAGAGTAAGCCACTTAGGTCTTAGTTCTGCAAGAGCTGTCGCGCCACTCGCCATTTATTTATTTAATTTAATTTTTGCTTCTTTCTAGATTTATTTGTATATTTTCTACTTTTTTACACTTCACTTACGAACGTCTGATTGACTTGATGCACAACTACTAAATGAGGATTACACTACTTGTTGAATTCAAGATAAACTCGATTTTCTTATTGAAAACAATAATAATTGTCAATTTGATGACCATAGTTTTCAATATGACAACCTTATGTGGTCGATCATCGTACTGACAACAGCAATTGTAAATATGACTTTTAAAAACGGTTAAAGCATCACATTGACTACTGCGGTTTCAACTTGACAATTATGGTTTTCAATACATTAATTTTGATAACGGCATGAGCAATTTATCGTTTGTTTTTGTTTGTTCTAGCTCAATTCAAGATAAAATCGATTTTCGTACTAAAAACAATAATTGTCAATTTGATGACCATATTTTTCAACATGACAACCTGATGTGGTCAATCATCGTATTGACAAACGCAATTGTAAATATGATTAATTTGATTGAAGATTTGAATTTTTCAAAACTTGACTTGGAAGGCTTTGCAAGTAATAAAAAAACTGCTATTTTTTGAATTTTTGCAAGGCTTTCTAAGTCAAGTTTTGAAAAATTAAATTAAAAAACAAAAACTCGTCATTTATGCATTAAAATTATGATCATTATCATAATCATAAACAACAATTGGTCGAAAAATCCTATTTATTAATGTTAGTTTAAATTTTCTCAAAAACGGCAACTACCATTTTCTTAAAACATTCTTGTAATTTTTTTTGGAACACTGATGTTTTTAGTATAAACAAATTATTTTTGTATATTGCTCCAAAACGGTTCCACTCATAGAACCGTTTTTCAACGTCCCATAGGAAGTTATTGTAATGGGGCTGATTTTGTGAATATCCAGTTATTGCATATCTCAATGTTTCGAGGTCACTAGAATCCGAATCAACCCTTTTTATCATGATGTCTGTATGTGTGTACGTACGCGAACCACAACCTTATTAAGGCTGATAAGGTTTTGAGCAATATCGGTTTTGCGGTTTTTTAATGGAGGTCAAAAAACTAGGACATCATGATAAAAAGGGTTGATTTGGATTCTAGTGACTTCACAAAATCGGTCAATTTTTTGTTTTTGTTTTGTAAATATGGACTTATTTCCTCCAAGAAAGATGCGGCTTTATTTCCATAAATTATTCCAATTTTGTCTTGAAAATAAAGCTCCATTTTAGATCACGTCATATTTCGATAACGAAAAAAAAACTCCATCATCATATCGACATCATGGGTTTCAATACGAAAACTTTGTCGACCAAAAGTCTTCGCTAAAGAACTTATTTGTTTTTTTTTTTACTTCTATTTATTTTGATTTATATTCTAACAATCGAAATTTTCAATATACCAACTCTAGTTTTCAATTTGATGCCGGTAAAATTCAGTCATCATATTAACAACTGCAACTGTCAATTTGATGATTATATTTTCAATGCACTTGTTGCATTAAGGTAGTAATCATATTAATAATCATTGTTGTACAAATGATGATTGTAGTTCTTAACTCACTGACGGACAACCTAAGGTTTTCATATTGACAACCATAATCTTCTAATTGATCATCTCAGGTGTTAAAACGACAACTTTGATTTTCAAACTAGCAACAAGATATTGAAAATTTCAAATTGTCCCATTTACTATCAAATTGTTAGATTTTGAGACGACTTTAGAAAATTTATATCACATTGAAATTTTTTTTGATCAATATGAAAATTTTTGGTTAACAACCAGTAATTGTCAATATGACAACGGTTATTTTTTTCAGTGTACTGCAGTTATTTAACTTTTAGTCAGTTGAGTGCAAGTAAAAAATAAAATACTGGCTGGTTACTGTTCCTTTCCAGTTAAAGTACTTTTATAAGTTTAAAGACTTAAAAAGCATGATTCGTGACTTGACTAAAGTGCCGAAATGACTGCTGTGATGTGCTTTTTGTTTCCCAGCCGAGGTTACGCTCGTCGGTGCCAAGGTCTATTGAAGAAAACACGAAACTCCAATGATAGGTCTTCTGAACCTTATAACAAATTCTTTATTGGAAATGCTTAATAACTACAATTATGATCAAAGTAAAAATAATTCAGTTTTGACTTGATTCCTCTTGAATGAGCATTCACTGGTGTCACTTCCGGTATGCGTTTGGATCTAGTTAAAGCATCCGCTTGTCGGATGTCTGGTTTCTTGCTGGCGCTAGGGATTACGCTACTGGGCTTCCTGTTCCTGTTTCCGTTTTTGGTAATTCTTACTCGACCGGTTTATTTCCGGGGGATCAGCAGGTTTATTTAAGGCCCCTGGTGGCACTACACGGCAGGCAATAGCTCTGGTGGATCAGCAGGTTTATTTAAGGCCCCTGGTGGCACTACACAGCAGGCAATAGCTCTGGTGGATCAGAAGGTTCATTTAAGGCCCCTTATGGCACTACATGGCAGGCAATAGCTCTGGTGGATCAGCAGGTTTATTTACGGCCCCTGGTGGCACGCAGAACAAATCTCCTTCAGTATTTAAAACCCCTTACCACTGGTGGGGGGAAGCTTTAGTACTGAAATGGCGGTTGCTGCACGGTCGGAATTCAGGACAATTTCCTTCGATATTAAAACCCCTTACCACTGGTGGGGGGAAGCTTTAATAACGAATTGGCGGTCGGCGGCGGAAATGACCAAAAACACTCAATTCGAAACTCAAAGTTGAAATGACAACTAATAGTAGTGACGACAACAGCCAACTTTAAAACGAACCTTGTATCAGTTGTTGATGAAATTAGATGAACAATTCCGTCAGAACTTCATCAACCAGGCCAAAGCATCGCAATACAGGGAGTATTACAGCAAACTGCAGTTTGACCTAGGTCCTCGAAATTATTTCAATGACAGAAATTCTACGGAAATGATAGCTTTTATACTGCGTGCAAGAGGGAAAATCCTTCCTCTCAACTTCATTCCTCATAGACCAGACCTGCCTCTTGAGTGCGAAGTCTGCAACATGCGAGCTAGAGAAAACGTGGCACACTTTATAGGATCTTGTCCAATTCTACAAGAAATTAGAAGAGATATCTTTGGAAAAAACCAGCTGACATCAGTCGAAGTTATCCAAATTCTAAATGGCACAAAAAGCTGGGAAAATCTGTACAAATTCGTCCGTTTGGCACTAAGCTATAGAAAAAGAATATTAACAGAATGCTTTTAATGTAACAACACAGCTCACATTGTATAAATTTCATGTATTAATTGTTATATTTTATTAATTTTTTATATTTATTGTTGTATTTATTTTTATGAACCACTCGGGTCGACGGCATTTATGCTATGCCCTAAATATTATCAGAACAAAAACATAAAATGTAAAAAAGAGCCAAGTTCTCTTATGTGCGAACAACACTGTGTAAAAAGTTAGCCACCAAAAGTAATGAGATCTAAAAGAACGCCAAGTTCTTACATCTAAAAGTGTTATATTGAATAGTTTAAATCATAGGAGATAATACAACAATATTAAAAGAAAATAGAAAATAGTTTGGATGAAAATTTACAAGTTCACTGTTCAAGTTTTAAAATGTTATTAATCACGCTTCAAACGAAAACTTGCCAAGTGAACTTGTAAATTTTCATCCAAACTATTTTCTTTTTTCTTTTAATATTGTTGTATTATCTCCTATGATTTAAAATATTCAATATAACACTTTAAGATGTACGAACTTGGCGTTCTTTTAGATCTCATTACTTTTGGTGGCTAACTTTTTACACAGTGTTGTTCGCACATAAGAGAACTTGGCTCTTTTTTACATTTTATGTTTTTGTTCTGATTTCACATCTTTTTGCAAAGTTTTTTTTTATGGAAGCATGAACCTCGAAATAACTTTATAAGCTAGCCATTTGCAAACCTTAACAATGTAATTGCTCTGCCAATTTATAAATAAATAATAGGTAGGTTAGGTTAGAGTGGCTGCCTAGCTAGACGTCACATTTAGACATCAAGGGTCCATTGTGAAACCACTAAGGAAAATTACTCATGGAGTTTTATGAAGTTTAACAAACCAGAATTCTAAATTTCAACATCCAATGAACATTTTAAGGAAGTGGGTGCCAGCTACGCCCTTTGAATGAAACTGCTATTTTGTACTTCTATATTCTCTTATACTCAACCGAAACCCTATCAGAATTTCGAATTTAAACGTTTTCGACCATTTTAACAAAGTGGGCAAATACCACGCCCCTAAATGGAAACAGAATTTTTTCTCATTTTTTTCATGTTATTCAACCAAAACCTTACTAGAATTCCAAATTTCAACATCCTACGACCGATTTAAGATAGTAGGCGGAAACCACGCCCCTAAATGAAACCAAACTAATTTATTTATATTTTTCCTTATATTCAACCAAAACCCTATTAGAATTCCGAATTTCAAGATCCCACGGCCAATTTTAGAAAATGGGCGGATACCACGCCCCCTGAATGAGCAAATTGAAATTTTCGATTTTTGGTTTGTATACACCAGGAAACCTACCATTGTACCAAATTTCAAGATTCTGCTATTGTTAGAAGTGCTTCATAATTTTGATGATCAGTGAGTCAGTGAGTCAGTCAGTGAGTCAATTACGGTTTTTGAAATTTTTATTGTTCAATATCTCAGGAAGTAGTGGTTCTACAAAATTATGTTTTTCACAGAAGCTTTGTGCCCATGAAGTTAATACGTAATTCAAATTTAAAGCTTCTAACTCTATGGATTCAAAAGTTATGAGGGGTTAAAAATGTGCTTGAGTTCGATCCTGTAAAAAGGGAGTAGTGCTAGAACTTGGCTGGGCACTAACAAAAAAAAAATTGTTAGAAATGTAAGAATTTATTGAATAAAATCTATCCTAATCTAATCTAGTAGTGACGAAAGGTAGTGGTAGTGGTGATTTTAGTACGAAAGTACTGATCCTTATATGAACTTTACTACTAAAACCGAGTGTGAATTGTACGAATGCGAAAGCTAAACTTTCATGTGTTTCGGTTTAATTTGCTGTCATGCATTAAGAATGTTATCGATGATGAATGTAAACACGCCATGAGTTAATGAGTCATACGAGATTGTTTTGCTTATGCATTGTCTGGTATGGATTCAAGGCAAAATAAAATGTATGTAAATATACGCTTGAATTAGTTTTGCCTGCATTATTGTGATTTTTAGAGCGAATGTGAATTATACGAATTCGAAATCTAAAAACTGACCGTCTATTGAGTATTTGTTAGAAAAATCGATATGGTTGTATAGCATGTAACACTTCTTTACACTGCAAACTTAAAAACTCTGGTCACAAAGAAGAACCAACAATGACATCGTTCCATTTTGTGAAGAAATCTTGATTAAGCAAAAACCCACCCATACACTAAAATAATACCTATATGAATCGCTTATTTGTTTTCCAAGCTTTTTATACTTGCATCAAAACCAAATTCTTATCAAGCAATAGTTTTTACTATCAGCTACTCCAAAAGCATCGTATCTTTAAGTGTATTGCATAATAAAAATAAACTTTTATATGCCCGATAAAATAAAACCTATAACAAAATCAGAAGAGGAAAAGAACAAAGTAGTAATAACCATATTTCAAAGCAGGTGTAGGTCTAGATATTCTTATTTACACACGAATGAGTTCTAGTAAATGAAGTTTCTTCTTCGTTCTTTTTTTTCTTCTCTTGTAATAGTTCGATAGATAACCGAGTTTAGCGGAACCTACGGGTGATAAACATCCAACCACAAACATCGTGCTTTATCCATATCCTGCCGCTGGCTGCCCCCGTTTCCTTAAACTAAACGAATACGAGTGAACTCTCACCATCTCTCTCTCCTGTTCGATATTCTGCACTTGACGCAATTGAAGCCTTTCTTATACCTTTTTTGATATCTCTGCCAAAAATATCAGTCGAAAATTGCTTCAGGATTTTCCGGTGCGGGGCTCGAATGAACACCTTTAACATGTTAGAGAGATATGTATACAGTGTGGCACACTGCACTATACACGAGTTCAGGTTATAAGCAATAATCGTAAAATCTGAAAGAAGAACAAATTCAGCTTTTCTCATGTTTTGAAGGGTACCCCCAATACCGTCTAAGTTTGTATATTTCTTATACCTTGTCGTCTGTATATGTTTAGGTGGATATCTTTTTTGGAAAAGTTTGAATAAAAGGTAAAACCTTACTTGACTGCGTCATCAAAAAATGATAAGGAATTGTAGTTCTTTATTTAACGTTTTCTCTTCAGACAACCTTTTCGTATAATTTTTATGAACATTCATTTGACTCCCCCTGCCCTCGCTTCTTCAAGTTCTTTTTCGACCTTCTTAACACAAACGAAATTTCTACACTAAGAAGGCATAATTTTATTAGAAAACCGTATGTTAGGTGAACCAAGTGTTGAAGAATACACTTCTGTTTATCAAGGTGACTTAAAAAAGAAGTACCTTTAACATTACTTCGATAACTAAGGGATGGGAATTGTATACATTTGATTTGAGCATCACTTGGTAAAACAGAATGCAGAACACGAAGGAAGTCAGACTTTAAGATAATATCCCTCATTCTCGAAGAAGGTTTGTGTCATTCCTACAGGTACAGTTCCATTTCAACCAGTCAGTTTACTAAATTTTTGTTGGATAACTGGTAAATAGTATCTTGATAGTTGAGCCAGCTGCTCTTATAAGAATTTTACAGTCAACGGTTGGTGGTTTTTTTTTTTTTTTTGACAAAATCATAGCATAATATCCTTTTCTTTACTTTCTGCTTTTAAGCTATTTTCTCCTGACTGCGACTCGACTGGGTATTCCGATTTGTATAAGGTTATCATGCAGAAATTCGCTTCCTCCTTCTCCCAATAAAGATCTATTGTTGTCAGGTATATCAACCGTGCCCGGACCACTAATACTCATATATAAGTTAGTATGTTGGTACTTATAGTTAGAGCATTTCATTACAAACAAAAATAACGACTAACACCTACAACTCCAAACCCAGAAGAAAGTTTTTCTTTATCTTTTTCTCAAAGCAAAAGAAAACTAGTATAAGAAAGGACACACAAATTTGCTGGGGTTCTTCGCATCCTTGGGTTTTAATTGCTTTGGATATGCTTTTAGGTACGTCTGTTTCGTTATAAAAAAAATTTCATTGGAATTGGAGCGCGGGCAACATGTGTGCCGTTTAGTTCAAATAACGATAAAAGAAATTACTTTTCTGTGACAGTGTACCCTCAACCCCCAAGAAATACTGCTCTTGGATACAACCTTTCTCTTGACAACGGTGGTGGTGGTGGTGGTGGTGGTGTTAGGTTTATTTTTATTGATAGTAGCAGTAGGTTGGAGAGTCGTTTGAGTTGATTTTCATTGTTAAACTGGGAGAAGAAGTCATGTAGGTATTGTAGGTGTATACTTCGACGTTCTAAGTCGACAGGAAAATAAGGAGCTTGATTTACCTGAGGCCTCCCATCGACGTTGTATCAATTCGGTGTATAATCGAAAAACTTTACTTATGGAAGATGATGGTTGGGTTGGCTGGTAGGTATATTAACGATAATCAACTTCAGACTTCTGATGATGCTCAGGTTGCTGTGGAAAGCTGGACTGGGGTTAGAGTACCTCTCTTCACATCATAAATCACGATACGCATAATTCATTTATTGGATTCGATTTTTTTTTTATCTTAATTATCATAAGCATAGCGATAAAGGATAAAAATAAAATTAAGGAGGGTAACATTTTAATTGGAAATTCATAAGGGTGTTGTGTGTGTTTTGTTTGGTGTTACAGAAATTCGACTCCTTTGACGTCTTTCTAATGGTTTTGTTTGAAGAATGAAAAGGAGGTAAGACTTCTGTTTATGTAGAATTGGCAAAATCGGAAGGAAACTTCCTTGAAAGACTCGCTTGCCAATCGTGCATGTTACTCCCTAATCTGTACTTGCTTAAGAGTTGTGCTTACCTACTCTGTAATACCTACTCACGAAGTGACCGTTTGCCAGAAAAGATAACAACTCTTATATTTGACGGTATGTTCTGTTCATAATGTAAAGGATTTTCCAATAAGAGGTGTTATTTTGATATTCAAAGAAAAATGGCATTTTTTGGGATACATGATCGGATGTTTATTTCATTATAAAGAAAAAGGTATGCCGTTAAATGCAACACAACATCAGCCAAACGGCAGCCACGACCACGCTTACAGGACCATATCCTTTTCATGAAATTTTCCATAACCATATCGCAAAGTGGCTGCCCTATGTCCTCGATAGCCTCACGAATTCCATCTTTGAGGTCTCGAATCGACGCTGGGCTGTTGGCGTAGACCTTATCTTTCACGTGACCCCAAAGGAAGAAGTCGCAAGGTGTTAAATCACAAGATCTCGGTGGCCAATTGTGATCACCTCTCCGAGAGATAACACGGTCCGGAAACTTTTCCCGTAAAAGATCGATGGTTTCATTGCTTGTTTGAATTTTTATAGTGAATTTTAATAACTTGAATGCGTTGTTGAAGCGTGTGTCGTTCCATTTTTATTAATGGCGTAGTTTCTACTTGTCAAATGTCAAAAAATGACAGCTTCAAAAGTGACAGCTACCGAAACAGTGGGCTATTCAAAATAACACCTCTTATTGGAAAATAGTTTATATAAAGGATTCAAGGTCATGAGCAGCTGTACAAGCAAATCAGAATTATTTATTTTGACGCCTCGGGTCTGACATTTTTTCCTATACTCCCTCAAAACTCCAATTTTGAAAATTCCTAAACAAACCATAAAATAAAAAGAAATGAAAAAACAAGAAAAATAATTTTTTCCGCTCAAATGATTCACAGCCAATTTTGAAGTATGAATTAACCCTTTTCAAAGGCCAAAGACATCAAAAAACAGACAGGTTTTTTTTTTAAGCTTCAAAAATGCTTTTGCTCACCTTAACTTTTGGTAAAATTCACCTCATTTCGAGATTTTTGTATTCGAGATAACGTCATGATCGCAGCTTACTCCCATCAACAATTCTCTGGGTGCGTGTAAAGAATTGAGGGGAACTACTATTTAAACCCGATTTCGAACGGCAAAATTGACAAGCACTTTTCATGACAAATTGATACTCTTGGAAGTTTTTGTCAGTTCTTCGCAAGAGGCAGTCCCCGTGAAAGATGAAATTGTAACAACTATGGGCACGATTAGGACTCGAACCAACGACGTTCTGCAACGCACTTAACCACTAAGCCACGGGCACTACAATTCTCATTTGTCAAAGATAAAACCAAGACCCTTGAGGCAAATTACAATATTTCATTACTTTTCGGTTCGAAATAATTTTGAATATCTAATTCAATTGGGAATCGATTAAATGTCCCATACAGCGTTAAGACAATCCCAAACACAGTAAATGCTCCATTTTCACATAATCTTCGAAATCTTATGGTTGCAAATCTCAACACTAATTGAACTCAGACAACATAATTGGTTGTGGGGCCTTTTCAAAATTAAAATTAATAACAAAAGTATTATAACAACCCCTAATAAGATAAAATAACATTTTGGCAACCTATTTTCAGTTAAAAAGAAGGCGAAACTCCGACAGAAGAAAAGCAAAAAATCATTTCATGAACCAACTCACTTTGTCCCATTCCTCCTGCGAGGAGGAGGATTGGGTTTGTCCCATTCCTCCTGCGATCAATAGGATTGGGACAACTATAGGGTGGAATAGTGATGTCCCAATCATCCTGCGTGGCACTTTGAATAAATAATTTATAATATCACTTTTCGTGTGGCAATAATTAAACAAAACAATGATGAATTCACTTCAAAAATGGTGTTGCTACCTAATTATTACACTCTTTTGCGCAGTAAGTTCACACATTAAAAAAAAAATTCACTCAAAGTTTACACGGATGTTTTACTTTGTATGCACAAATTACGTTTTTTTAATCTCCACTCCGTAATTTTTTTCCTAGATACAACTTGTTTTGTTGAGGGATGGGGACAGACTGAAGACAGAATCTGTCATACAAGGAAAGAGAAAAAAAACTGTAGGAATTGAGAAAATGCCAAAGTCCCATTCCTCCTGTGTCCCAAACATACCCACTCTCCCCTACATATAATTCTTATGAAAATACTTACATTATATTTATAATTCTTAATAACTTGGATTTGAACTTGGTTTTGGCAAATGTTTTGGTTTTGTAGTTGGAATTGATGTTGGAATTGGTGCTGGTGATGGTGCTGGTGTCGGTTATGGTGTTGGTGGTGGTGTTCGTCTTGAACTTGGTTTTTGTGATTGGTTGGTATTGTGGTTGATACTGAAATTGGTGCTATTATTGATGGTTTTATTGGTGTTGGTACTGGTGTTGATGCTGTTGTTGGTGCTGGTGTTGGTGTTGCTTGGTGTTTGTGTTGATGTTGAGGTTGGTACTGGTGTTGATGTTGGTGTTGAGCTTGGTTTTTGTGTTGGAGTTGGTGTTGGTGCTGGTGTTGGTTG
This sequence comes from Sphaerophoria taeniata, assembly GCA_943590905.1. Lineage (NCBI taxonomy): Eukaryota > Metazoa > Arthropoda > Insecta > Diptera > Syrphidae > Sphaerophoria > Sphaerophoria taeniata. The sequence goes on from OX016542.1 coordinate 52,635,119, forward strand.
GTGGTTTTCCTTTGGTGGTACTTCATTGGAATAAGAAAATTGTACACACTTTTAAGTACTCGCATCTATAATAATTTTAAAAGAAACAATTAGAATTACTTCTGTTAAGAATCGAAAAGTAGTTTACCTTTTTCAAAATCCGCTTCTTTTTTGTTTTTGAGTGTCCAATACGTACTTATCTGCAATTGCCCGTAGCTTAGTTGGTAAGTGCGTTGGCTGCTAAGCAAAACGACGTGGGTTCGAGTCCTACTCGTGTCCATAGTTTTTATTTCATCTTTCACGGAAAGAACTAACAAAACTTTCAAGAGTATCAATCAGTCATGAAAAAGTGCTTCTCAAACTTACCTGTTCGGAATCGGCGTTAAATTGTAGGTCTCCTCAATTCTTCACACGCACCCAGAGAATTGTTGATGAGAGTAAGCCACTTAGGTCTTAGTTCTGCAAGAGCTGTCGCGCCACTCGCCATTTATTTATTTAATTTAATTTTTGCTTCTTTCTAGATTTATTTGTATATTTTCTACTTTTTTACACTTCACTTACGAACGTCTGATTGACTTGATGCACAACTACTAAATGAGGATTACACTACTTGTTGAATTCAAGATAAACTCGATTTTCTTATTGAAAACAATAATAATTGTCAATTTGATGACCATAGTTTTCAATATGACAACCTTATGTGGTCGATCATCGTACTGACAACAGCAATTGTAAATATGACTTTTAAAAACGGTTAAAGCATCACATTGACTACTGCGGTTTCAACTTGACAATTATGGTTTTCAATACATTAATTTTGATAACGGCATGAGCAATTTATCGTTTGTTTTTGTTTGTTCTAGCTCAATTCAAGATAAAATCGATTTTCGTACTAAAAACAATAATTGTCAATTTGATGACCATATTTTTCAACATGACAACCTGATGTGGTCAATCATCGTATTGACAAACGCAATTGTAAATATGATTAATTTGATTGAAGATTTGAATTTTTCAAAACTTGACTTGGAAGGCTTTGCAAGTAATAAAAAAACTGCTATTTTTTGAATTTTTGCAAGGCTTTCTAAGTCAAGTTTTGAAAAATTAAATTAAAAAACAAAAACTCGTCATTTATGCATTAAAATTATGATCATTATCATAATCATAAACAACAATTGGTCGAAAAATCCTATTTATTAATGTTAGTTTAAATTTTCTCAAAAACGGCAACTACCATTTTCTTAAAACATTCTTGTAATTTTTTTTGGAACACTGATGTTTTTAGTATAAACAAATTATTTTTGTATATTGCTCCAAAACGGTTCCACTCATAGAACCGTTTTTCAACGTCCCATAGGAAGTTATTGTAATGGGGCTGATTTTGTGAATATCCAGTTATTGCATATCTCAATGTTTCGAGGTCACTAGAATCCGAATCAACCCTTTTTATCATGATGTCTGTATGTGTGTACGTACGCGAACCACAGCCTTATTAAGGCTGATAAGGTTTTGAGCAATATCGGTTTTGCGGTTTTTTAATGGAGGTCAAAAAACTAGGACATCATGATAAAAAGGGTTGATTTGGATTCTAGTGACTTCACAAAATCGGTCAATTTTTTGTTTTTGTTTTGTAAATATGGACTTATTTCCTCCAAGAAAGATGCGGCTTTATTTCCATAAATTATTCCAATTTTGTCTTGAAAATAAAGCTCCATTTTAGATCACGTCATATTTCGATAACGAAAAAAAAACTCCATCATCATATCGACATCATGGGTTTCAATACGAAAACTTTGTCGACCAAAAGTCTTCGCTAAAGAACTTATTTGTTTTTTTTTACTTCTATTTATTTTGATTTATATTCTAACAATCGAAATTTTCAATATACCAACTCTAGTTTTCAATTTGATGCCGGTAAAATTCAGTCATCATATTAACAACTGCAACTGTCAATTTGATGATTATATTTTCAATGCACTTGTTGCATTAAGGTAGTAATCATATTAATAATCATTGTTGTACAAATGATGATTGTAGTTCTTAACTCACTGACGGACAACCTAAGGTTTTCATATTGACAACCATAATCTTCTAATTGATCATCTCAGGTGTTAAAACGACAACTTTGATTTTCAAACTAGCAACAAGATATTGAAAATTTCAAATTGTCCCATTTACTATCAAATTGTTAGATTTTGAGACGACTTTAGAAAATTTATATCACATTGAAATTTTTTTTGATCAATATGAAAATTTTTGGTTAACAACCAGTAATTGTCAATATGACAACGGTTATTTTTTTCAGTGTACTGCAGTTATTTAACTTTTAGTCAGTTGAGTGCAAGTAAAAAATAAAATACTGGCTGGTTACTGTTCCTTTCCAGTTAAAGTACTTTTATAAGTTTAAAGACTTAAAAAGCATGATTCGTGACTTGACTAAAGTGCCGAAATGACTGCTGTGATGTGCTTTTTGTTTCCCAGCCGAGGTTACGCTCGTCGGTGCCAAGGTCTATTGAAGAAAACACGAAACTCCAATGATAGGTCTTCTGAACCTTATAACAAATTCTTTATTGGAAATGCTTAATAACTACAATTATGATCAAAGTAAAAATAATTCAGTTTTGACTTGATTCCTCTTGAATGAGCATTCACTGGTGTCACTTCCGGTATGCGTTTGGATCTAGTTAAAGCATCCGCTTGTCGGATGTCTGGTTTCTTGCTGGCGCTAGGGATTACGCTACTGGGCTTCCTGTTCCTGTTTCCGTTTTTGGTAATTCTTACTCGACCGGTTTATTTCCGGGGGATCAGCAGGTTTATTTAAGGCCCCTGGTGGCACTACACGGCAGGCAATAGCTCTGGTGGATCAGCAGGTTTATTTAAGGCCCCTGGTGGCACTACACAGCAGGCAATAGCTCTGGTGGATCAGAAGGTTCATTTAAGGCCCCTTATGGCACTACATGGCAGGCAATAGCTCTGGTGGATCAGCAGGTTTATTTACGGCCCCTGGTGGCACGCAGAACAAATCTCCTTCAGTATTTAAAACCCCTTACCACTGGTGGGGGGAAGCTTTAGTACTGAAATGGCGGTTGCTGCACGGTCGGAATTCAGGACAATTTCCTTCGATATTAAAACCCCTTACCACTGGTGGGGGGAAGCTTTAATAACGAATTGGCGGTCGGCGGCGGAAATGACCAAAAACACTCAATTCGAAACTCAAAGTTGAAATGACAACTAATAGTAGTGACGACAACAGCCAACTTTAAAACGAACCTTGTATCAGTTGTTGATGAAATTAGATGAACAATTCCGTCAGAACTTCATCAACCAGGCCAAAGCATCGCAATACAGGGAGTATTACAGCAAACTGCAGTTTGACCTAGGTCCTCGAAATTATTTCAATGACAGAAATTCTACGGAAATGATAGCTTTTATACTGCGTGCAAGAGGGAAAATCCTTCCTCTCAACTTCATTCCTCATAGACCAGACCTGCCTCTTGAGTGCGAAGTCTGCAACATGCGAGCTAGAGAAAACGTGGCACACTTTATAGGATCTTGTCCAATTCTACAAGAAATTAGAAGAGATATCTTTGGAAAAAACCAGCTGACATCAGTCGAAGTTATCCAAATTCTAAATGGCACAAAAAGCTGGGAAAATCTGTACAAATTCGTCCGTTTGGCACTAAGCTATAGAAAAAGAATATTAACAGAATGCTTTTAATGTAACAACACAGCTCACATTGTATAAATTTCATGTATTAATTGTTATATTTTATTAATTTTTTATATTTATTGTTGTATTTATTTTTATGAACCACTCGGGTCGACGGCATTTATGCTATGCCCTAAATATTATCAGAACAAAAACATAAAATGTAAAAAAGAGCCAAGTTCTCTTATGTGCGAACAACACTGTGTAAAAAGTTAGCCACCAAAAGTAATGAGATCTAAAAGAACGCCAAGTTCTTACATCTAAAAGTGTTATATTGAATAGTTTAAATCATAGGAGATAATACAACAATATTAAAAGAAAATAGAAAATAGTTTGGATGAAAATTTACAAGTTCACTGTTCAAGTTTTAAAATGTTATTAATCACGCTTCAAACGAAAACTTGCCAAGTGAACTTGTAAATTTTCATCCAAACTATTTTCTTTTTTCTTTTAATATTGTTGTATTATCTCCTATGATTTAAAATATTCAATATAACACTTTAAGATGTACGAACTTGGCGTTCTTTTAGATCTCATTACTTTTGGTGGCTAACTTTTTACACAGTGTTGTTCGCACATAAGAGAACTTGGCTCTTTTTTACATTTTATGTTTTTGTTCTGATTTCACATCTTTTTGCAAAGTTTTTTTTTATGGAAGCATGAACCTCGAAATAACTTTATAAGCTAGCCATTTGCAAACCTTAACAATGTAATTGCTCTGCCAATTTATAAATAAATAATAGGTAGGTTAGGTTAGAGTGGCTGCCTAGCTAGACGTCACATTTAGACATCAAGGGTCCATTGTGAAACCACTAAGGAAAATTCCTCATGGAGTTTTATGAAGTTTAACAAACCAGAATTCTAAATTTCAACATCCAATGAACATTTTAAGGAAGTGGGTGCCAGCTACGCCCTTTGAATGAAACTGCTATTTTGTACTTCTATATTCTCTTATACTCAACCGAAACCCTATCAGAATTTCGAATTTAAACGTTTTCGACCATTTTAACAAAGTGGGCAAATACCACGCCCCTAAATGGAAACAGAATTTTTTCTCATTTTTTTCATGTTATTCAACCAAAACCTTACTAGAATTCCAAATTTCAACATCCTATGACCGATTTAAGATAGTAGGCGGAAACCACGCCCCTAAATGAAACCAAACTAATTTATTTATATTTTTCCTTATATTCAACCAAAACCCTATTAGAATTCCGAATTTCAAGATCCCACGGCCAATTTTAGAAAATGGGCGGATACCACGCCCCCTGAATGAGCAAATTGAAATTTTCGATTTTTGGTTTGTATACACCAGGAAACCTACCATTGTACCAAATTTCAAGATTCTGCTATTGTTAGAAGTGCTTCATAATTTTGATGATCAGTGAGTCAGTGAGTCAGTCAGTGAGTCAATTACGGTTTTTGAAATTTTTATTGTTCAATATCTCAGGAAGTAGTGGTTCTACAAAATTATGTTTTTCACAGAAGCTTTGTGCCCATGAAGTTAATACGTAATTCAAATTTAAAGCTTCTAACTCTATGGATTCAAAAGTTATGAGGGGTTAAAAATGTGCTTGAGTTCGATCCTGTAAAAAGGGAGTAGTGCTAGAACTTGGCTGGGCACTAACAAAAAAAAAATTGTTAGAAATGTAAGAATTTATTGAATAAAATCTATCCTAATCTAATCTAGTAGTGACGAAAGGTAGTGGTAGTGGTGATTTTAGTACGAAAGTACTGATCCTTATATGAACTTTACTACTAAAACCGAGTGTGAATTGTACGAATGCGAAAGCTAAACTTTCATGTGTTTCGGTTTAATTTGCTGTCATGCATTAAGAATGTTATCGATGATGAATGTAAACACGCCATGAGTTAATGAGTCATACGAGATTGTTTTGCTTATGCATTGTCTGGTATGGATTCAAGGCAAAATAAAATGTATGTAAATATACGCTTGAATTAGTTTTGCCTGCATTATTGTGATTTTTAGAGCGAATGTGAATTATACGAATTCGAAATCTAAAAACTGACCGTCTATTGAGTATTTGTTAGAAAAATCGATATGGTTGTATAGCATGTAACACTTCTTTACACTGCAAACTTAAAAACTCTGGTCACAAAGAAGAACCAACAATGACATCGTTCCATTTTGTGAAGAAATCTTGATTAAGCAAAAACCCACCCATACACTAAAATAATACCTATATGAATCGCTTATTTGTTTTCCAAGCTTTTTATACTTGCATCAAAACCAAATTCTTATCAAGCAATAGTTTTTACTATCAGCTACTCCAAAAGCATCGTATCTTTAAGTGTATTGCATAATAAAAATAAACTTTTATATGCCCGATAAAATAAAACCTATAACAAAATCAGAAGAGGAAAAGAACAAAGTAGTAATAACCATATTTCAAAGCAGGTGTAGGTCTAGATATTCTTATTTACACACGAATGAGTTCTAGTAAATGAAGTTTCTTCTTCGTTCTTTTTTTTCTTCTCTTGTAATAGTTCGATAGATAACCGAGTTTAGCGGAACCTACGGGTGATAAACATCCAACCACAAACATCGTGCTTTATCCATATCCTGCCGCTGGCTGCCCCCGTTTCCTTAAACTAAACGAATACGAGTGAACTCTCACCATCTCTCTCTCCTGTTCGATATTCTGCACTTGACGCAATTGAAGCCTTTCTTATACCTTTTTTGATATCTCTGCCAAAAATATCAGTCGAAAATTGCTTCAGGATTTTCCGGTGCGGGGCTCGAATGAACACCTTTAACATGTTAGAGAGATATGTATACAGTGTGGCACACTGCACTATACACGAGTTCAGGTTATAAGCAATAATCGTAAAATCTGAAAGAAGAACAAATTCAGCTTTTCTCATGTTTTGAAGGGTACCCCCAATACCGTCTAAGTTTGTATATTTCTTATACCTTGTCGTCTGTATATGTTTAGGTGGATATCTTTTTTGGAAAAGTTTGAATAAAAGGTAAAACCTTACTTGACTGCGTCATCAAAAAATGATAAGGAATTGTAGTTCTTTATTTAACGTTTTCTCTTCAGACAACCTTTTCGTATAATTTTTATGAACATTCATTTGACTCCCCCTGCCCTCGCTTCTTCAAGTTCTTTTTCGACCTTCTTAACACAAACGAAATTTCTACACTAAGAAGGCATAATTTTATTAGAAAACCGTATGTTAGGTGAACCAAGTGTTGAAGAATACACTTCTGTTTATCAAGGTGACTTAAAAAAGAAGTACCTTTAACATTACTTCGATAACTAAGGGATGGGAATTGTATACATTTGATTTGAGCATCACTTGGTAAAACAGAATGCAGAACACGAAGGAAGTCAGACTTTAAGATAATATCCCTCATTCTCGAAGAAGGTTTGTGTCATTCCTACAGGTACAGTTCCATTTCAACCAGTCAGTTTACTAAATTTTTGTTGGATAACTGGTAAATAGTATCTTGATAGTTGAGCCAGCTGCTCTTATAAGAATTTTACAGTCAACGGTTGGTGGTTTTTTTTTTTTTTTGACAAAATCATAGCATAATATCCTTTTCTTTACTTTCTGCTTTTAAGCTATTTTCTCCTGACTGCGACTCGACTGGGTATTCCGATTTGTATAAGGTTATCATGCAGAAATTCGCTTCCTCCTTCTCCCAATAAAGATCTATTGTTGTCAGGTATATCAACCGTGCCCGGACCACTAATACTCATATATAAGTTAGTATGTTGGTACTTATAGTTAGAGCATTTCATTACAAACAAAAATAACGACTAACACCTACAACTCCAAACCCAGAAGAAAGTTTTTCTTTATCTTTTTCTCAAAGCAAAAGAAAACTAGTATAAGAAAGGACACACAAATTTGCTGGGGTTCTTCGCATCCTTGGGTTTTAATTGCTTTGGATATGCTTTTAGGTACGTCTGTTTCGTTATAAAAAAAATTTCATTGGAATTGGAGCGCGGGCAACATGTGTGCCGTTTAGTTCAAATAACGATAAAAGAAATTACTTTTCTGTGACAGTGTACCCTCAACCCCCAAGAAATACTGCTCTTGGATACAACCTTTCTCTTGACAACGGTGGTGGTGGTGGTGGTGGTGGTGTTAGGTTTATTTTTATTGATAGTAGCAGTAGGTTGGAGAGGCAAAGTGGCTGCCCTATGTCCTCGATAGCCTCACGAATTCCATCTTTGAGGTCTCGAATCGACGCTGGGCTGTTGGCGTAGACCTTATCTTTCACGTGACCCCAAAGGAAGAAGTCGCAAGGTGTTAAATCACAAGATCTCGGTGGCCAATTGTGATCACCTCTCCGAGAGATAACACGGTCCGGAAACTTTTCCCGTAAAAGATCGATGGTTTCATTGCTTGTTTGAATTTTTATAGTGAATTTTAATAACTTGAATGCGTTGTTGAAGCGTGTGTCGTTCCATTTTTATTAATGGCGTAGTTTCTACTTGTCAAATGTCAAAAAATGACAGCTTCAAAAGTGACAGCTACCGAAACAGTGGGCTATTCAAAATAACACCTCTTATTGGAAAATAGTTTATATAAAGGATTCAAGGTCATGAGCAGCTGTACAAGCAAATCAGAATTATTTATTTTGACGCCTCGGGTCTGACATTTTTTCCTATACTCCCTCAAAACTCCAATTTTGAAAATTCCTAAACAAACCATAAAATAAAAAGAAATGAAAAAACAAGAAAAATAATTTTTTCCGCTCAAATGATTCACAGCCAATTTTGAAGTATGAATTAACCCTTTTCAAAGGCCAAAGACATCAAAAAACAGACAGGTTTTTTTTTTTAAGCTTCAAAAATGCTTTTGCTCACCTTAACTTTTGGTAAAATTCACCTCATTTCGAGATTTTTGTATTCGAGATAACGTCATGATCGCAGCTTACTCCCATCAACAATTCTCTGGGTGCGTGTAAAGAATTGAGGGGAACTACTATTTAAACCCGATTTCGAACGGCAAAATTGACAAGCACTTTTCATGACAAATTGATACTCTTGGAAGTTTTTGTCAGTTCTTCGCAAGAGGCAGTCCCCGTGAAAGATGAAATTGTAACAACTATGGGCACGATTAGGACTCGAACCAACGACGTTCTGCAACGCACTTAACCACTAAGCCACGGGCACTACAATTCTCATTTGTCAAAGATAAAACCAAGACCCTTGAGGCAAATTACAATATTTCATTACTTTTCGGTTCGAAATAATTTTGAATATCTAATTCAATTGGGAATCGATTAAATGTCCCATACAGCGTTAAGACAATCCCAAACACAGTAAATGCTCCATTTTCACATAATCTTCGAAATCTTATGGTTGCAAATCTCAACACTAATTGAACTCAGACAACATAATTGGTTGTGGGGCCTTTTCAAAATTAAAATTAATAACAAAAGTATTATAACAACCCCTAATGTGTTTCTTTTGGGGATTTTGTCTTCCCTCTTTATTTTAAGGACTTATCTAGAATCAATGTGGACGGTTTAAGAGGTCAGAAGAATTGTTAGTTTTTGTGTGCGTGTGGCTGAAAAGTGATACAATTCATATGCTGTTCGATGAAATTATTAGATAATTAACATTTATTAAAAAATAATCACCTTAATGGAACGAATATAGTTCTCTACAACCCTTGTGACGAAAAAACTATGGGGCGTGTGCGGTTGGGGAAAGCATTTTATGCTGCGCTGCTACACTTTACTGGAAGTAATGTCGAGTAATGTATTAAAATGTGTTGTGTTTGTATTATGTGTAAGTGGGTTTACTCAAAAACAACTTTTGCCCGTTTTAGTTTAGTTGAATATTGAAAGTATTATAATTGATCTTTTGTTGACGGTAGTGGAGAGGCTGTCGATGTGGAATAATAATTCTATTGTTTATGTCATCATTTTTCTAATAAGGCCGCAAAGGGTGTGGGATTACTGATGCAAAATGTATAAATTAAAAAGGGAAATTAGCTGACTAAAGTTAAATTGAAGAAATTAGCTGATGTGACTCATACTGCGTTACGAATTTAAATTAAATATTAATAACATTTTTAATGCGTTTGCGTTTTTTATGCTCGGCAGTTTTAAGAGGATAAAATATACTTAAGGTTGCTTTTGATGAATGTTTTTAACATTTCAGTTCTGCAAACTTTTTGAAAACAAAATTAAGTTTTAATAATTGAACAAGAGTTGACTTAACGAGCATCTTAACCAAATTGAAACAAATGTTAGTATTTGTGGCACCCAATCTAAGTTCTGGTGTGTAAGTGTTGTAGACTCTTTAACAATTCCTGAAAAATTGAAGTGATTAACTATTTTATGTGGACTCCGGAGGGCTGAGTTGAAAATCTCCTGTTTCGTGACTAATTGATACCAATGGAAGATTTATCAAGAACTGATAAATCTTGTCCTGCAGGTCTCTCCACATATAATTTTGTTTTGTGCTATCTGTTCATGATTTTACTTTATACTTGTTTGTGTCACATTGATGCATGATGCATGCATTCTGTCATGAGGAAGAAGTTGTCCTTATTTTGCTAAAGTTTTATGTGATCCATCCAACTGTGTTAGTCATTGAACTTTAGCTTCTCCAGTCAACAGGGCCGTCCTTACCCTTTTGGGGGCCCTGGGCACTTTTCGAAAATGAGGCCCCTGTATGTAATCATAAAAATGTTATGTTGTGTAATAAAGGTATACAGAAAAAAATCACATAACTTTGAATTGATTTTTATTCTTTTAATTTTTTAAATAAATAATTTTTTTTAATTCATTAAAAAGATAAATAGTTATTGCAGCATTTTAAACATAAACACAAACATAGTAAAAATAAAAACAAAAAATAAATATTTCATATAAAAATTCTAAAATAAAAAAATTTAAATAATAGACAAATTAATAAGTTATTGAGACTCAGACTATATTTTTTCAGGTAAAAGAAAGGAATATTTATTGAAGGGTCTTTTTCTTGATTTGAGATTAGCACAATCATTGATCACATCTTCAAAATCGATGCCTTTGAGGATGTCGCTTTTGATTGACATCAGCGACAAACATGTCAACCTTTCTTGAATCATTGTAGTTGTGAGTTCGTTTTTGATTCTTTTCAACTTAGAGAAGGAACGTACCCCACTGCAATTGGTCACCATCATACTTAAGAAAATTCTTAGTGCAATTTCAACAGTTGGAAATTCATCTTTAATTTTATTAGTTTTCAAAAAATTATAAAGCTCTAGAATGTTGCCAGTTTTTTTTCATTTTCGTGTCGACTAATTTTCAAGTAGTCTTTTAAATTCAGGCATTCAGCATGTAGTTCATCTCCGTTCACATCTTCGGTGTAAAATTTAGCAAAAGATTTGCAGTTCTCTTTTAAGTCTTCTGAATTCAGATTTTTTAATCGAAAAAAAAGTCAAAACGTTGGCCAATCTTCGTATACGAACCTAGTCGCTGTTTCAAATGAACGCTTAGTGTGTTGATGGGAAGAAAGGTTTCAATTTTAAATTTTTCTTTCGCAGTCCGAATTACTGAGGGTCCAGACTCCAGAGCCGTCAAAAAAAAGTTTGGCGTGAGCTTCTACACCTCATCCTTTCAGAAAGGTTCTTATATTCGGAATCCGTGTTTTTTTGTCTGGCTGATGAATCAAAGTTATCAAAATTGTCCCTGAGCCTAATTATAAATTCATCCATTGCACTCAGCAAATTTATTGCAACAGCCAGGGTAATATGTATTTTGTTTTTGAAGTAAAGTAAAACAAGTACTATTAATTCTTTGCAATACAGAGTTCCAAAGTTCTGTTAGTATGGTAAATTCAAGCTTGGACATTTTTTTGCAAAGACTAAATGCTTCCTCTGGCCTCTCGTGCCTGTCCTAGTGAGAAGTGTAATCTTTCATCTATCTCATCGAATGGCCAAAAACAAAAACTCTTTACCTCACGACGGATAGTTTAATCGCCTACTTTGAGTTACTGCGTTGATGCAAACTAGGCGCGTTGCAAATATAGAAACACCATTATCTTTATTTTTTCATACAGATACAGTAATATTCAAAATGTGTGTGTGTTTTTTTTTCTGTCAGAAAGCAAACTGCATTGCCACTCAGTTAGTTATTCATATTTCTGTTTTAATTTGAATATAATTTCGCAGAGAATGTGATTTAAATTGTTCAGCAAGGAAAGTACGAATTCTGATCATTCTTCATGCATCTAAAATTGTATCGAAATTTTGTTTTTCTTGAAAATAGACCATTAGAGATTAGGTGATATTTCAGCAATTTGGGGGCCCCTGGTGATTGCGGGGCCCTGGGCCTGGGCCCAGTGGGCCCAGTGGTAAAGAGGGGTCTGCCAGTCAAGTCAGGTTATGTCTTTGCGTAGTCCTTGATTTTTTTTTTCTTCTCATCGAAATTCCAGTCCAATTCTAAGAGAGACGTTGGTCGATCGAGAGAATGCTTCGCTCTGTTGAAGTTATCGATTTGTGTGTAACTTGCTGAGTTCTACTGCTGAGCCAATTTCAGCTCAGGCGTTGCACCAACTTTAGAGACTTCATTCCTATAGTACTAACGAAAGAACCTAGCACATTTTGATTGTTGAGTTTGGAGAGGATTACAGAATTTAACAGTGTTCTCAATAGTTGAGATAACTGAGAAAGTTCTACCAAACCATAAAAGATCTTTTTACTTAACTCCAGTACGCCTGAGGCCTGGAGTTATCACACTGGAGGGCAAACAATCGGAATATATAGGAGAACTTACAGGAGTCCTGACCCGGAGGCATACAATTCAAGTTGAAAAATCGTTGAAACCATTTCCAAGAAAATTTGACAAATATGCAAGGCTGCTTATCTAAGATCTGGATCTGACTTCGCATTGGAAAATAAGTATTTTTTGTTTTAATTTCTTGCTGCAGTTTCTTTAATTTTTTTTTTACTGAGAGTCCTTCAATTCAATTGAATCGAATTCGTATGACTTTTATCCAAGCAAGAAATCCAGACGGTTTGATCTCGGGTTTACACATGAATTCAAAACAAAATTCGTAACATTCAAGTGAAATTGGATAGTGAAATTAATAGCTTAAGTGAAAAACTAAAATCTTTCAACTTTTATTTCCATATAAAGTCGACTCCGCTTAACTGTAACACCATTTCTGCAGACAATTTGTTTCAGTTAAGCGGAGTTTTCAGTTAACCGAACTTCGGATAACTGAAACTTGTTTCAAATAAGCGGAGTTTTGTCAAAATTCAAACACTGCCATGTTTTAAAAAACAAAAATAAGTAATAACAAACAAAAGATAAAGTAAATATCTTAGAGCCATTCTCTTCACTATTGCTCAACTTGTATAGGAAACCCTCAAGTTGGCCAATTCTAGAGTTGAGAAAAACTTGAGCGTTAAGGAACAAGTTGAAAATGGGTTTTCTTCACTTCTGTAAATCTCAATTCGAGAGTTGAAATTCAAAAGTTGGATTCTCTAATTTTTTCAAAATTTCTCTGGAATATTTTGGAGTTTGTTTCAACTTAAGATTTGAATTTGTGTCAAATCAATTTTTACGTAGCGGTGAAAATTGTCATTTTGTTTCTTAGCTACGTGCAAAAACTTATGATCAGTCCCCATACTTTTTTCAATTGAAACGGTTCGGTCTGAATTCCATTTTCTGTAAAATTATTCTCAACTAAAAATTACCAGCATTCGACCAATTTGTCCCGCGTAAGCTCAAAAGGCCAGAGAAGAACTAAACGATGTCGAAATAAGCATACCCCGTTTCACGATGTTCTTTCAAGCAGCAGCTGACAATACCAGAAGCGGGAGAAGAAGGTACATATTATACTCAAGGCCAAAAGAGTACCCATAGTAAATATCTACAGCTAAGGATATAAGACCCAAAAAACAAAGACAATATCAACCGAAAAAGCACTAAAAAGAGTAAAATTTTAAATTTGAAAATTTATATCAAAATGTTTTCCAATTCTCATTTACGGATGCTTGTGACCAGCTGGTGTTCGTTCAGTTTCGTCGACAAAATAAAATAAATATGAAGAAAAAAAATACGAAAATAAAGGATAGGTATATTATGTATGCGCGTAGACGAAATATAATATTATTAAAGGATTCAAGTTTATAGGAGGTAGAGGTAATAGGGAGTGCTTGTCAAATGTCGTTGTTGTCGTTCATTTTCTTCGTCCTTGTCCCCGTTTCTTGTTACTGTCGTTGTTTTTGAGTCGACAATTTTGAACACTCACAATAATACTGTTTGCTACTTTATGTAACAGTTAAACATCAGGATTATTATTCCGTGAAATGTAGATGGTCGAATAATTTATATCATTGAAATTGTGTTAAGCTTTGAAATGTTGATTTAATGATTAGAAGAAGTGGGGATGGATGACATAAAGTTTCTCTTACATTTTTATTTTTATCTTAAAGATGAATAATTGCCTTTGTATTTGGGGATCTTTTTACCTGATTGTTAATTCAAGCTTTGAGATTAATTTTTTGATTAATTCTCTTTGTTACTTCAGAAGTAGGGGTCATTAATTTCATAATATTGGAAGCCTTGAAAATTTAAACTTTTGTCATATCTCAAATTCAAATTTTTAGAGAGATAGAGAGAGAGCCACAACATGAATGAATGAGGTTTGGAATAAGTTAAACGAAAAGGTAAAACAATCCACTAAACATTTTATACGCCGAACTTGTAGATACCATCAAGTGAATGTATATAGTAGAAAGAAAGTCAACCAACATGAGATTCTGATTCTTTCAAAAGTGCGATCAAAATCAAAGGGGTTAACGAAGTCGAGATTGACATAAAATGTCAGTGAAGACAGAGCAAAGGACATGATCTCCCTGAGATTCTTTATAAATTTAAATGAGGCAGAAGAATTCTTGTCAATATGAGAAGTTAAGTCCTCTTCCAAGCAACTGAAATGTCTTTTTATAAGCCACTCATCATCCCTACATATAGTGTAGGCCCTTGATCTATGAACCTTGGCAACATCCAATGAAAACGCTTTGGGTTGCTTCGAGAGAAAAATTCTTCGCGTGATTTTTCCGCAAAACTGGATCATGAAGATGGGCTGTTCAGCAACATGGAACTAGACAGAAGAGGTCCAACAACTTAGGGTCATCTAAAGTGAATGCAAAACCGTTCTTCTTGGCGTAGGAGCTGGGGACTGATCTGGGTGGAAAAGCTTGTTGGATGAGACCGTAACTGCAGTGCCATCTTAAATAGTAACAGATTTAACCCAAAGAATTAAGAGCCACTCAAGGATACTAGGTCCGTAAATATGCATAGTTTTCTATCAAACACGACTAAGGATTCAGAGTGGATCCAAGTCTTAGATCTCTAACTGTATACGGTAGCAGTGAATTAGAGCATTGGTTGACTTATTTCTTGATCCATGCTGTTATCGTCTAATCAAAATGAGTGCATCTTAGTGCCTCTTAAAATTAACTTAATATTTGAAAATTTATTACTTGTCTTTGCTTCTCTTCTTTCACATCGGCAAGTCTTAATTTTTTTAATTAAACATTACAAAACTTAACCACCATAGGTCATTTATTTTCCTGTTGCGGACGATTCCTTTTTTCCACAACAAGACAGGATACAAAGCGAAAAACTGAAAATGAGAACAACAGAAATAGATACCGAAATTTCCTCTCAGCCTCCTTAAAATAGCATCCCATTTCTTGAGCTCCAAAAGTCATCTACAACAACGACACAAAACATAAGGCCTTGGTCAAAGGCTGAGACGACGACAACAACGTGCAGGCAAGAAACAAATCCGCAGCAAAAAAAAGATTACCTTAATGGCTGTTCTAGTGGAAAAAGTACATTATCCCTAACTTGATCTTCAAGGATTCTCTCGATTCTGTGACTGTTTCGTTAGATGGTTTCAGTTAATTCTTATTTTGTGTATTTTTAACATTGGTTCGTCTTGCACTTCTCTGGCTCTCTCAACTCAACCTCTCTAAACTATTCACAATACCATTTTAAAAGTGATCCACATATACAATAGCAAGAACATCTGAAAAGAGATACACATACATTATTATGCAGCACACAATTTTTAAAGCTCTACTTCTAACTTTTCTCGAAAAGAACATCGTAAAAAAAAAACAATTTCCTACTTTTTTTTATTGAACTTATTTAAAGAAAAGAGCAGTATTCCATCAACAAAAAGAAGTCAAAAGAAAATAAAATAAAAACCATAACTCCCGTCCAATACGAGAAACAATTTTAAATTTTTGTATTCAGTTTTATTTTTGCTCGTTCTCGTTCCATTCATCATTTCTCGGTCATTGTTGCTCCTTTCATATCTCCCAGCAAACCATCGACTTCCATTTAATTTTCCTCGACCATGGTCTAAGGTCTGAATATCTGACCAACCAACATGACTATACGATGAGCAACGACGGGACGTGCCACATGCCATTATTTATGTCTTTATATTCCTCGAAAATAGACCCACAGAAGAAAAATTCAATACCAACTTACATAATATAACTTTTATTTAAATAAAATGAGGTACATGCACACAAATAAAAAAATATATAGATGATATTTATGTATGCCTTCAAAATTAACTTTTGTCCTTCTTTCACCGGAATCGCAAAGAGAAATAACAAAAATTTTTAGAGTATGAAAGGGTGCAAGGGCACTTCGCTGGCTGTTGGTTGGTTGAAGGACATTCCTGGTTCATCTCTTCTTCTTTTCTATCATTATGTGAAAAAAATAGGGTCACTGCCCAAGTCATAAATATTTGTTTTATAACATTTTGTAACTCTTAACCCAAAATTAGTCAACATGTCTGGAGGCGGACTTGCATTTTTGTCTGGTTGAATCTTTTTGGTTTTCTTGTTCCCAATTTTGTTTTTGTTTTCATATTTAAGTGAACTTGATTATTTGTAAAGAATTTTAAAGGGGTACGTCAGGATGGTTGATTATGTATATTTTTCGTGCCGAAAAAAAAGTTTTTGTTGTTCTTTATTTGTTGGTTAAATTGAAATTTTGCGGGAAATTTTTCTATCGGAGAGAAACAGTACAAAAATAAAACTGAAGAAATTTATTTTTAGGAATTGACATTACAGTAACAACACGCTATTTTACAAACACCATCATCCATCAAAATGTGTTGTTTATGCTTAATTAATATCCAATTTCCGGTTTTAAAGCAACCCCTTTGAGAGGTTCAGTTTCATTGTGTTTGTGTCGGAAGCAAATTGCTTTTTATTTTTATTCTTCTTTCTTTTTTTTTCCTTTTTGTTAGTCTTAATTTCATTTTTTAATGAAAAGCTGGAATTCTTTTGTGAACTTTGGATAAAGGATAATAAGGTTTTTAAAGATGGTGGGATAACATTTTCAGTTGTCAGATTGTGATTTGTTTATGTTTGATTATTGTTTAATTGAAAAAGGCTTGAAAAAAAAACAATATTTGTTGGTGCCGTTTTAACGCAGGTTATAGGCGTGACTTAAGGTTAACTTTTGTTATAGAACAAAAGACGACAATGTAATTTAAGTCATCGTGCACTACGCTGTATACGTACTTTTTCCACAAAACGCGTCCGTTTTGCTCTCTCCTAACAACAACTTTAACATCGTGTGACTTAGATGGATGATTTTGGGCTCTGTTTATGAACCTGTAATTTCTTTTAATTTTTTTCCTGCTTGTTATTCTTAACGAATGTTCACTCCAGCACTCCATAAGCACGGAGACCGGGCCTTTTATGTCTGTTAAAATACGTTAATGATTCCTTTTACTCCTTAGGCACGCCTTAACTAATATATTTTCAATTATCTCGTCGATTTTATTTTCAGATAATTTATTTATCACATTAATTACCTTAACATACGTTAATCCAATCTGCAAAACATATCGAACCCCACGAAACCTAATAGTTTGCTTAAAATATCTTATGATGTCAATACAACTTAATTGACGCCCTAATAAATAACAACAACTTTCTATAAATCCATGACACTACTACCGACACCACCGAGAAAAAGGCTCAAACCCACCAAAAGAAGTGTAGAAAACTTTTCTTTCTATATATTACGATAGCAACTTGTAAACACACTTCCCTCTCACACGGTGCGACGACGCACGCGACGTTATGTGATAATATACAAAGTGTACCAGCTAGAGCGTTAAGTAAGTATGTTACACTTCTGTTGTGTGACACGACATGAAACGAGGCAGTCGAAAGCACTGCTCATAAAAAAGCAATTATCATTAGATAGAAGATCATAATTTTCGGTTGTCTATTCTGTGTTCACATGCATTAGTTGCTGTCGTTCTGCTTATGCTCGCTAGCTCCTCGCTTTTACCATTACGTTTTTAACGTATATAGTACTCATGTTCTGGAGGGATAAATAGCAACAATATAGCTAGCCTAGCTAGCTATATTCAACCTTACGCCATCCATACGGTTGGGGTCCGCAGGCGTTTTCAAAATATGAATGTCTGGGGCCACCAATATCAACTTTACCCATAGTAAGAGAGCATTAAACAGGATGCTTATAGAATATCCTTTAAAATTCAAATCCCCCACAACACAAAGTGTACGAGTGATGTGGATCATTTAAAACTTTGTTGTCTACAGCCTTGGGGCTTGGAATGTGTGGGATACATTCCATTTTGTTTACTATTTACCTGAATTTAGGGAATTAAATTTGGAGGTAGATTATGATAATGCCATGAAAGGAGCGTGCAATTACTTTTATGAACGGTCACTATACAAAAATAATTAAGTCAAAGGAAAATTTTAACTGTGAAACAAGGTTAATCTCAGGTTTTTCGGCATTTTCAGTAAATTCATTTATAAATCAACAAAACGTTTGCCATAATAATCCAGTTAATAAACTAAAAGCTGGCTGAATCACAATGAGTAAAGTTGCGGAATGTGAAACTACATAGGTAAAGTTTATTGGACTTAGGATGAGGCCATTTGAAAAGTAATTTTAATGTCAATTTAAAAATTAACTTTTTTTTGTTCCATTTCAAAGTTTTATATCTTTAAAAAACACCCTTATTTCCCATATGGAATTTTAATGTCAGGAGTAAAAAATTCTGAACTAATTTACACCGTCCTAAACACAACAACACATTTTTAGTGTTCTTCCTAAAAACATATATTGTGTTCTTTTTATTTGTAGGTCCACTTGTCCTTTCCGAAGCCATTCAAGGGCTGCCGTGTAATGTAACACCACCGGTGCCTGAAGATAGAGTAGCTTTAGTGACATGGTACAAAGTGGGATCAAAGACTCCAATATACAGGTAAGATAAATTTCACAAAATAATTGTGTGTGTGTGACCCACTCAGGTCAGGTGTGTTTATGTAGGTATAATTTTATGGTTAAACTTTGTACGACCTTTTCAGTGGTTTTCACCTTGAAGCATAGTTTGGCATTCTTTGATGGCAAAGTTGACTTTGTCATTTACACAAATTGAGAAAAAATATTTAATAATAAATTGAGTGCTTTTTTCCAATCATAATGATAGCCAAGTCAACCAAGCGTATGCTACAAATTGACTAACAAATTTATGAAAATGTTAAATTAGTCAAAGCAGATGTTTAAAAATGATTTATTGTGATACGCATGCACGAAAACACCGAGACAACCGAGAACTTTCGGTTTTTGTTTCATTCTTTTATGTACTACTTAAATTTCAAAACGACCACCAGATGAAAGTAAACCACTAAAGGAGCCAACGTTCAAGAAGTGAATAACAACAGTTTGTAAGTAGATAATTTAAGTAGGTACAAGCACAAATTAAAGGTAATTAAAACCTTCATCTTGTACTTCGTCTTCTGTGCGGAATGTTGCTCTTAAAGAGAAGAAGAGAAAAAATATTTGAAGAATTTTCCTTTTAAGGTTTTCTTGGTTCTTTTTGCTCTATGTGAAGATTCGTTAATTTTCCATTCCATAACCATAATCAGATATTTTATCTTAAAGGAAAGTTGATTTATAAGAGATGAAGTACTTTCGAGATTCTTATAGCTAGAACAAAAATTATTCGAAGCATAATATCGCATTTTAACAAGGACGTCGAAAGTCAAAGGGACCTGTTTAAGTCAAATCTGAATGCTGCTTAAATAATATATACCAATTACTAAATTTAAATAATCACTATGGCGACTAGGTTAGGTTAGGTTAGGTTGGAGTGGCTGTCTAGTTATTATTGACTCACTTTGACCTCAAGGATCCGTTGTGATACCACTAAAGAAGTTACTCATGGGAGAGTAATGAACTTATACAAACCATTTCGTATTTTTTAATGAAGTTAGAGAGACATTTTGTGTCGATCGTTGTCAGTTCACTGGTATTTTCGAAGAAGGGATAACCGAGATAATTATTCCTTCTATTGCAGAGTACAGGACATGTACACAGAAGGTGTTGGACCGTTTCCTCTTCCTCCTCTTCCATGCAGCTTCTACAGAAGTCGTTTGCGTAGACCCCTAGCCAAAGCATGTCTACCTATGAGGCAGTGTCCTGTTATAGCTCCAATTGTAGAGCTTATATTTTGTCTGATCAGGGAAATCAAGCCTTTTAACCGTTTCAGGTCTTTGCTTGGCCATATTTGTTTGGTTGCTAGGCAGGTGGTACCCTGTGACCATCTAACATTTGTTGATTCTAGAGCATA
Organism: Sphaerophoria taeniata; assembly: GCA_943590905.1. Taxonomy (NCBI): domain Eukaryota; kingdom Metazoa; phylum Arthropoda; class Insecta; order Diptera; family Syrphidae; genus Sphaerophoria; species Sphaerophoria taeniata. The sequence goes on from OX016542.1 coordinate 52,655,447, forward strand.
TTGTTTGAGAAGATATTTGCATGTAGCAAGTGGTGTTCCTATATTATGTCTTTGTCTAACAGTAGGCAGAAGTGTTCCGTTTTTGGCGAGCTCTTCGGCTTTGCAATTTCCCGGGATGTCTCTGTGGCCCAGCACCCAAACGAGGTGAATATTAAACTGTTCTGTCATCTCATTTAGAGATGATCGACAGTCGTGGACCATTTGAGAGTTTGTAAAGACAGACACGTGAGATTTGAGAGCGGCTTCGCTGTCCGAGAAGATTCGTATATCCTTGCAAGATATAACGTTTTCTTTGAGCCAGGATAGTGCCTCCTTAATCGCCCTTACTTCTGCCTGGAATACACTACATTGATTAGGAAGTCTATATGATAGACTGAGAATCAAATGTTTCGAATAGATATCACTTCCAACGCCGTAATCGGTCTTTGAACCGTCTGTTTAGAAGTGTACCGCACTGTCTTCCAGCGGTCTCTCTTCTTCCCAAGAAGATCTTGAAGGGATGGAAACATGGAAACTATTATCGAACACCATTTTTGGGGTGGTATAGTCTAATTGATCTGGGATAGATCTGAAATTGTCCAAGATAGTAGTATGACCAGTGTTGTTACTGATCCATTGAGAGGTGGCTTTAACCCTCACCCATGAGTTGGCTGCCACCATTTTGGAGAAGATGTCAAGAGGTGTTAGGTTTAAAAGCATTTCCAGGGCTGCAGTTGATGTTGCGCGAAGTGCTCCTGTGATGCACATTGCACATACCAGCTGACCGCTGGACTTTGATGAGTTTATTTAGATTTACCATCTTGTCCAGTGCGGTCCACCATACGACAACTCCATAAATGAGTATTGGTCTGATTACCGAAGTATATAGCCAGTGGGTTATTTTTGGGGAGAAAACCCATTTAGAACCTATGGCCTTTTTACAAGTAAAAAGCGCTACGGTAGCCTTTTTTACTTTTTCATCAATATTTGCCTTCCAATTTAGTTTTTTTTTTTTGTCTAAGATGAAGCCTAAATATTTGGCTTGGTCGGAAAAGCTTAATGGTATTCCTTTAATCTTGGGTGGGTTAATCTGAGGAATTTTGTACCTTCTCGTAAAGAGTACTTATTCTGTTTTATGTGGATTGACGTCCAAGCCACACTGCTTAGCCCACTTTGTTAGCCTATTTAAGGCATTTTGTAAGAGTTCTGAGAGAACTTGGGGATGTTTCCCAGATACAGAATATGGCCCACATGGAATATGGCCATGAAGTCGATTGTATTTACACGGACTTCTCAAAGGCTTTTGATCAACTATCTCATGAGGTTATAAAGTTTAAATTAATTTCTTACGGCTTCCCACCTTTTTTTATAACGTGGATTGTGTCTTACCTTGAAAATAGGTCTTATCAGGTTAAATTTAGAAATAGTTACTCGAAATCATACTTTGCTAAATCAGGTGTTCCACAGGGTAGCCATCTGGGACCCCTTCTCTTTATATTAGCTATCAATGATGCACCGTTATGTGTAAATAATAGTGAAATTCTCATCTTCGCGGATGATATGAAGATATATAAAAATATAACTTCTGCAAATGATCGTATTTTACTACAAAATGATATTAACCGTTTCACAGTATGGTGTGAAAAGAACAGTTTAAATCTAAACCCGACAAAGTGTCAAACGATGACTTTCTCAAAAAAACGTTCACCTTCATCTCATGACTATGTCATTTCGCACCACATTTTAACGCGCGTTTTAACTGTTAAGGACCTTGGAGTTCTTTTTACACCTAATTTAGATTTTTCTGAGCACATTAACGGCATCGTTAACAAAGCTAATTCCATGTTAGGTTTTATCAAACGGTGGTCAAAAGAATTCCGCGATCCCAATGTTACCAGTGTTTTATACAACAGCTTGGTTCGTCCCCATCTGGAGTATGCATCGCAGGTATGGTCTCCTTTCTATAATATTTATATTGAAAGATTGGAATCTGTGCAACGGAATTTCACTCGTTTTTTGTTAAAAGGGTTTCAGTGGATTGATGCCCTAAATGTCCCTCCGTACGAAAACCGTTTGTCAATCCTTAATATGCAAACACTTCAACAGAGAAGAAATAATAACGACATTATCTTTTTCCATCAAATTATTACTGGAGTCACGGATGCTCCTGACCTTCTCTGTAAAATTTTGTTTTGCTATCGAGGGGGAGGTTATAATCTCCGTAGTCAGGATTTGATTAGGATCTCTATGCACCGAACAAATTATGGAATGCATGAGCCTTTGACACGTATGGGTAAACTTATAAACTGGAACTCACAACTTTTTGATTTTTATTTAAGTAAAGCTATGATTACACGGTCAACGAAATCGGTCAAAGCGTTGACTCTCTGACGTCACAAAAAATACATATTTTCTCCGTCATCTCACCGTCAAAGTTTACAGAGTCAATGCTTAAAACATTGACTATCACACGATTGACACTATTGGGTCAATGTTGTCCCAAATTACGTTGACGCACAGGTGTGTCAACGTGACTTTTACTTATCAGTGTCAATGCATTGACTCGCAAAACTTTGATGATCACACGGTTTGACACAAAGCAAAAAAGCCGTCAGCACAAGTCAAAGCTTATATTGAGGAAATAAAATAAATATTGTGAGTTTATTAATGCACATAATTATATAGATATGTTTAACTTAAGTGCAATTCATTTTCAGATAAAACCAACAGCAATGACAAAAAGAAATATGGAGATAGCTGTTTTGGCCGCATATATATTAGAAAGCAGCACGGACGATGAACACGAGGACGACATCCGGAGTGCAAGGCCTTTACGAAATCAGCGTTCTGTGTGGACAAAAAATTGGTTGAAGGTCCTGGAGAAAGAAGGATTTGGTGTGAAATTATTACGCGAATTGCGCGCTGAGGAACCAACTTTATATCGGAATTTCCTCCGCATGGGCGCAAGCCAGTTTGATTACTTGCTGGCGCTGGTTAAGCCTCACATACAAAAACAAAATACAAAAATGCGGACGAGCATTTCTGCCGAGGTGCGATTGGTCCTCACACTGCGATTCCTGGCCACTGGCGAAAATTTCAGATCTTTGCAGTACCTTTTTAGAATTTCCCAACCAGCTATATCCTCTATTATTCCCCAAGTTCTTGACGCGATTTTCAATGTTCTTGTTTCTGACTTTATAAAGGTTTAGTTATTCATAAAGTGCAGAAATGGTTAACTAAAGAATTAAAGTGGATTTTTTTTTTTTTTTTTGATAGATTCCGAAAAGTGAATCTGAATGGGAGGCAGTAGCTGAAAAATTCAACGAAGCGTGGCAGTTCCCGAATTGCGTAGGTTCAGTGGACGGAAAACACGTCGTCATAGTCGCTCCACCTCATGCCGGTAGCGTGTACTATAATTATAAAGGTATTTGATATTTTTGTTTTAACACTGATAGTAAACGTATTTATATTCTTTTCTTCACAGGGACACATAGCATAGTTCTAATGGGAATATCTGATGCCGAGTACAAACTTTTGTACATTGACGTCGGCCGCAACGGCAAATTCTCGGACGGTGGTGTATTCAACAGATGTACATTTGGCCAAGCACTACTAGACAGCAACCGTTTGCACTTACCTGCTCCAAAACCGCTGCCTGGAAGAGAAAGGGCCGTTCCATATGTGCTTGTGGCTGATGATGCATTTGCATTGCGAACAAATATAATGAAACCGTTTGCCCACAGAAGTTTAACCTTACCAGAACGTGTTTTCAATTATCGACTGAGCCGAACTCGTCGTATACTTGAAAATGTGTTTGGCATTATGTCTGCACGTTTTCGTATCCTTCGTAAGCCCATTCATTTGGAACCTTCCAAAGTAAAGAAAGTTGTGCTCGCATGCTCAGTGCTGCACAACTTTCTTATGACTACTAATAGAACGCATTACGCACCAACCAATTCATTTGACCAAGTGGACGAACAAGGAAATATAACGAGTCCTGGAGAGTGGCGTTCCGAATCAACAACGTCAACTCTGTATTCACTAGAGCGGGCGAGGGACCGATGTGAAGATGCCAAAGATATCCAAAAAGAGTTAATGTATTATTTTACGTGTGAAGGCGAACTACCTTGGCAATACAACCATATATAATTATTATGTTTGTTTCAACACTTTCAATAATATTAAAAATGTTTTGTTCTCTTTTAAAACAAAAACACTTTTATTTTTTTATTTTAAATTAGGCGGCCTAGGATATCTATGCTTTTACAGTGGTTATCGACCTTTTGACCCTTCTCTTTTCTCCTATTCTATTCTGTTGTGGATATATGCCTATTTCTCGTCTTCTTCGTTTTCTGCTATGAGTTGCAAGCTTGAAAGTGGATTAAGTAACAATTTATTTATAAATAAAAGAACCAAATAAAAAAAGTTAAATATACTTTTGAACAAAATATTTATTTATTTTTATTCACCGACATTGAATTCATCGTCCCCACGCCCATCATCTTCCAACGTTTCTAAATTCATTGTAGGTTTGGCAGTGCCCGAAGGATTTGTTATCACCTCTTCCCGAGTGATAAGAAAATCATACATGACTCGCATCAGCCCTGCTTCAAGCCGCAACGAATCACTAACAGGTAACGCGCGAAGATTTCGCTCGACGAGTTCACCAAAGGCCGTGTACCTATCATTTTGCTGCGATCTTGTGTGCAAATTCGTAAGAACCTCGGCAGCCAAATCCTTCATGCTGCCAGATTTTCTGGAATTTGTTCTTGGTGACGCTGATGAACTTTTTTGTTTTTTTTTTCCAGCCGGAAGTAGATTTTCTTCGACGTTTTCGGAGCTGAATTGCTGATTCAATTCATTCAGAATTGAAGCATCCGTGTAGGCTCCCTCCTTAAAAAATATATGTATGTATATTTAACGATTGAATTTATACAAAAAATATAAGCTTACCAAGGGCAATGTTGAAACTGATTCAACTGATTGAAGCACTTCGGCAGACTCAATGAACATCATTTCGGAAAAGTGAGCCCATGACACGGTCGCTATTTCCGAAGTGCCTTGGCCCGATTTTTTGGCTCGGATCTTGCCTAGATTTGCCTTGAAGAGGCTACGAAGGGCGTTCCATTTGTTTCTAGCTTCAAAGCTATCAACATTTTGGATCCCTAGCTCCTCAGCAACTTGTTTCCAGCACTCACATTTTATGTGAGCCAGCTTATAATCGCTGCATCCTCCATCCCAAAGCGCTGGTCGCTTTTGGACAGCTGAAATCAACGCCGATATTTCAGTTTTTTTGGCCCAAGCGTATGCAATTTTTCTTTTGCGTTGCGCTTTTTTCTTTTTTTGGTCTTCATCTTGGGCAAGTGACTCCTGTCTTGGAGTAGCATCGTCGATATCTTCCATCATAATCTGATAAAATTTTTATCAAAGAAAGGGACATTATTTTAAATTAAAAAAAAAAAAAAACTTACCAGCAGCTTTAAAATTTCAATATATGTATGTCCTGTTTTGTTTTTTTATATTTTGAATTAAATGATGTAAAAAAACCAGGGCCATGTTTTTTTTTATATGTATAAAAATCACAGTCAAACTGAGACGATGACACGGTATTTAATTCTGCCCCGTCAACGCTGGGACACGGTCATTGCGATGACACGACTCCGTCAACGCGTCCCAATGACGTTGACAGAGAGATTACACGGTCATCGAAAATAGTCAATGCGTTGACCCAAAAATGTGTGTCAACGCGAGTGTCATCGTACCCGTCAACGCAATGACACTAGTTTTCGTTGGCGATCACACGACGTGACACTCTTGGGACAAATTGTGACGTCATTTTTACGTCAGAGAGTCAACGCGTTGACCGATTTCGTTGACTGTGTAATCATAGCTTAAAACTCAACTTAAAATAATTTTAAAAACCAGTGTTCCACTCTCTTAAATGTTTTATGTTAATTTTGTCATGTTTTTTGTTTATTGTTTATGTTAATTATTTATGTGTGCTGTGTTATTTGTTATAGTTTCGTTATTTGCCTACTAACAACTAACACCACACTAAGTGATGAGCCGGTGGTATAACACAGTTCCTGTGTTGGCAAACCATTGGTCGTAAAATGTGCTTGCTATAAGCCCATACGACCAATTCTGATAGTATGTAAAAAAAACAAAAACAAAATACAGATATTGCAACGTCGGTCGTCAGCATAGGCAATCACCTTGAAACCCTCTGCTTCCATTGATGTTAGTAGTTCGTTTACTACCATGTAACATAAGAGAGGCAAAATTACCCCACCTTGGGGGGTACCTCGATTCACCGATCTGGTGGTAGTAAAACTTCTCATGCTGGAAGTTACTGTCCTGCTTTTGAGCATGAGACTTATAAGATCTATGAGTGATTTCTCTAATTTCAGCTTGTCCATTGCTGTTGTGATCGCCTGGTAGCTGACGTTGTTGAAAGCTCCTTCGATATCTAGGAAAACTACTAGGTTGTATTCTTTGTATTTGAGGGAATATTCAATACCACGTACCAGCGAATGAAGTGCTGTTTCTAACTATGGCGACTAAGCCACTCTTAAATTCTCTCTATTTCATCCTTATTAACCTTTAAGTTGGTACTTAACATTTCCTGTAAGACCCAATAGCTCTCTTGTATAATAACCTCCAATCTGGTAAGACGTACTTCTGCTCTAATAAAAGTTATACATACTTTGTGAACCGAATTGACTTGGTGTTTTAATTTTTCGGAACCACATCTTTAAATATCTAATTTTGTTGGAATCTACCCCAAACAGGACCCTTTGAGGGACCTAAGTGAGGTCGTGAGCGCATTTAATGAAAAGTTTTTGGTTCATGTCAATTAAATGCGAATTGGTCATTTTAACTTGGCATTTCTAAATTTTAATTTTTTTATTTTTTAATATTTTCATTTCTTTCGTGATAACATTGGGTCAACTAATTAATACTTAACTAGAATATCTCTATGGCATATTATTTTGCTATCAAAGGTATCTTATGAAAAACAACAACAATTAATCATTTTACTTTTTTGATTTACAGTAGACGCTCGATATAGTGATAGTGAGTCTCGGTAGAGTGAACTATCCAGTATAGTGAACACCCAAAATTTTACATGCACTACTCTTAATAGCGAACAATAAAAATCTCGAAATAGTGAACACATGTATTTTCTCAGGTTTGAACAAGAATATTGCAGCTGCAATGCGTCTGCAGCATGTCGACTGCTTTTGAACAAATCTTCCGTTCATTCGTGTGCATCTCACACTGAATTACAAAATACAGTACATAGTCACAAAACAAATTCGAGCAAATGCTGAAGTGTGTGTAATACCTTAAATTTTTGTTTGGATTTCTTGTGCGTAAGGATATATCTGCTTAATTTTAGTGCATTGTAAAGTTAGAATAGCTCGAAATTTTTAAACATTGCTTAAAAAAACTGATAAGCTGTCAGCAGGTATGATACATTTCTTAACTTTAAAAATAAATGGTAACTGTTAAATTCACATTTGTTACAGGTACTTCGGCAACGTTTTTAGCCATTCCATACATATATTATAAAAACAGGACAAAATAACAGCTAGTGGCGACTGAGACTTATTGTGGCCCTGAAAAAGAAAAACTTTGAGGACATCCGAACTTCCAGAGGTAGAAAATGTTTGTTTATCGAATGAATAAATATAATTATCTTCACACTGAACAAAATGTGCATTTTTGATTAAATTTAACTTTGGAAAGCGTTTTTAGCCTAACGATCGAAATAGTGAACAATCTCGAAATAGTGAACATGGCTGGTTTTTATTACTTCACTATATCGAGCGTCTACAGTATATCATTTCTGAATCCTTCGAACAAACAAAAATGCAAACAGAAATCTTGGAAAATTATACTAGCTATTCGTTGCTTTTTCGGAAATTGTCTCAACTCTGTTAATTTACGAGAAAACTGCACACTCAACCTTTAAGTTACCACTTAAAATGTCTTAAGGGCTGATACAACGTCCCACGGGTCGGCTAGTATAATACAAAACTATATTTAAAAATTTGCGTAAAAAAACGCAATCGACGTGACATAGCGACAATAATTTGGGACTGACGAGTTTCAAAATAAAGTGCAAAATCGAATTTAGAATAATATCTTTTTATTATGGAATATTTTAATTTATTTTTTTATAAAACAACTCATTAATTTTTAATCTTAAGCCATTCTAGTACGTCAATATTATTTTGGGCAAAAAACTGCTTAGCTGCTCTGCTTGTATGCTTTGTGTCGTTATCTTGTTGGAAAACATAATTTTAAAGAAGAAGCTAAGTTTTCTCTTATAATATTGACGTAACCCACGCCCGTCATTTTGGTGTCGATTTTGACGATATTCCCAACGCCACCGAAGGAAAAAAAAACTCCAGACCATCACCGAACCACCTCCGTGTCTTACGGTTTTCTGAATGCACCTTTGGCTGAGTCTTTCAGAAGGTTTGAACTAAACTCGCTTTCTGGCTTTTCAGTTTTTTAATACTTATTTAGACTCATCAGACCAAATGACGCTTTCCCAAAATGATTGCGGCTTTGCTTAAAACTTTCTTTCGTAAGCTAGCCGTTTTCGAATATTAATTGGCCGAAGTAGTGGATTTTTTTTTGGCAAAAAAGTTTTTTAAACAGATTTCATATAGAGTCGCCTTTGTACCGTAATTGTTGTAATTTATTTAACTGGAGATCATTCTTAATGTTTCTGGCTGAAGTTATAAAGGGTTTTTTCGAGCTTCAATTTTAATTCTAAGGTCATCAACTGCTGTCGTTTTTCTCTTCCTTCCACAAAAACTTCTGAAACTGGCAACTGTTCCTCATTCAACGAAGTTAAGGCAAATCTTTCTTACCCCAGAAATTGACAATCCATATTTCTCTGCCAGTTTCTGGAATGTCAAACCATGTTGACGGTCCAAAACAAGCTATTCCTTTACTTCAAGTGCCAGCGATTTTTCCTTGAAGTTATTAGCTAATTAAATAAAACTTTTACCGCTTAAATAATTATAAATTGATATTAGTATGTTCTACCTTAGAATATTTCTTCGATATGAAAGTTTTATTGTCCTTGGCATATCACACCGAGCGAATACCATTGTGTTGGCGAAACACATTCAAAGTGGTCTCACTTCCACACTCTCTAAAAAGAGCAAATGCATTTGACTACATAACGAACGTCCATTTTTGCAAAATTATCCTTATCCTTCCACACGAAACAGCCAAGTTCACCATCTTTAGGTTCTCTTCGACTCTGAATTGCATTTTTGAAAGCTTGTAATGATGCTCGTTTGAAGTAATTTTATACTATTTTCCGTCTGGGCGATGTTTGGAGTATAATAATATGGCAATATCTTCGACAGATGACTATCACGAGTAGACAGTTCGTTTTCACTTCGTGTTTGCTTTTATGAGGTTAAATTGACAGATTAAGATTAACGTATTCATTTATTTTAATGGAATTTAAAAACACTAAGAAATCTGTAGGAATTCGATTTGTTGTTTTTTGTTCAGTTGTTTGGTGCATAAAACTTCTTTGGAACGCATTAGGAATCTTCTGGAATTCATACGGCAAATTCACATTTATGATCCAACCATTCGTTATAGCTGACCAAATTCCTGTTGAAGATTGTTCCTTCAAAACTACTGAGAACCTCTTTCATTTTGTTAACAGGACAGCAGAGATTAAAAAGCCTGCAGAACTCTGGAAATTCAGTTAGTAAAGTCTGCGACTTAATTAACTTAAAAACAGACCTTTAATTACAAAAGTTCTTTAACTGGAAAGGAGAAGTAACTAGTCAGTACTAACTGTTTAACTCGCAGTCAATTGAATGAAGTCCATTGACTAGAAGTTTACTAAATGCACTTACACGAGTTTAGTTTTAGCCAATAAGTCTTTTGACTGCAGTTAATAAAATTTTAGTCTTTTTGACTAAAATTCTTTTTTAATTAATGATAGTATTGAGTTGATACTATTGACAACTTTTATCTCAGCATACAGTGGTTGTTTTCGTTTGAATTAACCCTCTGCAATATCCTGTAGGTGAATTTTTCCAATAATTTACACCAATGTGGTATATGAATCGTACGCACCTCTGCTGTCCAAATTTCAAGGGGCAGTGACGTACATATAACTTAGTAGCTACAGAGGGTCTGCAAAGGTACAATGTACAATATGCACCCCTAAGTTTTTTTCGGCCAGGTTGATCATGGGTAACTGAGCTGTGTTCAGTTTGTGGGTTCTTTTCAAGGATGTCAATGTCGTCTTCATAGGCCAACAATTCTTCTGCATTTTAGAGTCATACATTCCACAGATATCTCAGCTTGGCTTAAGACCTGTTAAGTGCAAAATGTATATTATATAATAATTGAAATAATGAATCAACTCAAAAAGCAATAAATATCGTAAATGAATGTATGTCACTGAAATTAGCTTTTAAATATTCAAAACAAATTTATCTTTTTTTTTCTGTTTATAAAATCCATACCTGCCTTAAAAATCATACCTACCAGTTGCTTCAGTCAAAATATGCTGTCTTCTGTTGTCCTTAAATTTTTATCGGTTTTTACATTTAAATTAGGTGCAATATTTTGATATTATGAATAATTTATTATTTCAACTTATGTTTTCTTTTGAGCATGAAAATGTTGATACTATTAAAAAAAATAGAATTTTATAATAAAAATAAGCACCTTTTCCCACCCTTTTGTCATTGCAGCACCCGCAAAAAAATTAATAATTCTAGACAGCAAAGGAAATCACAAACCACATTATATCCTAGTACCTAACAGCGAAGGAGCTTCCGGTAATATCACATGTGACTCAACAGGAAGTAAGTACCTACCAAACATTAAATAGATCTCTCCCGACCGAGCAAAAAATACAATATATGTACATTAGGGTGGTTCTTATTTGCCTTTGTTTCGATAATTAATGAAGACACCTGCTCAATTGTCTCCAAATAAATAAAAAAAAATCAACTTTTATTAAAACAATGCATACAAACGTGTTGACCAAATTTGCAAGAAATTGATTTAGCCGTTATTGAGAAATCTAGAAAAGAGTGTAATAAATATATTCAAGAATATATTTTAAATAATATCTTGGAATGCAATTTCACTAAGTAAAATGTTAAGTATAATTGTGCAAAATTTTAACAAAATCGGTAAAGCCGAAATAGAGATATATGGGGATAATCCAAAAATCATCCGCAAAGTCCCAAGTATTAGAATTTCACTTTGACACAGGGCCAGTAAGGGGTATAGATATAAATCTGAAAAAAATAGATGATTTTTTTTTTATTTATTTGGAGTTAGTTGAAGCAGGTGTCTTAAATCATTTTATCTTAAGCACCACCCTAATGTACATACTTCGCAGAGTATAGACTTATGGTAAGGACTGATTTCATATAAGGACAAATAAAAGAAAACTGAAAGTCGAAGACGAAAACACATTACTTACCATTTATACTTATTAGGTATTTATATGATAATTCCCAAATGCCAGGGCTTTTTCATCTTGATACGTTTGATGGCCTTGCTGTTCGAGTTGTTTGATATTGAAGATTGGAGGAGAAGGTGTGTGTTTAGAGAAAACACACACATACGGCTAGAACAAGGACTAGATCTCGGCAATATGGCAACGGCGAATAAGAATAACCTTCAGTCTTTGCTACAGTACATATAACAATAATGATTATAAAGCTTTTTTCATATCAAAATACATACTTACCAAAATTACTTGTGCGTCAAACGACTTTTTTGTTGCTTCTTGCCCTTCTTTTTTTCTTGTTTGTTTGTATTCTCTTCTGGAGCTAGTGGTTTTCTTTTGTAATTTTCCATTCAAAAATTGTCTTTGTTAGTGGGGCGGAAAAATGTTGACAATAAATAAAAATGGCGGAATGTTGTACACATAGAAAAAATCACAAGGTTGTCTTCAACATTTTTGAACACTGCGGAAATACTTTTGCAGAAAGGCACTGGTTTCGGCAGACCTTTGACAAGTTTTTATTGGAAAATTTAATTGCAAGTTATAAGAAAATTACAAAGCCAAATTTTATTTAGGTTTACGCCCAATTTCTTCACAAAGTTCTAAGTTCGCTTTAAAACTCGATCTAGTGAACCTCGGTCTAAATTTAGAACTTAGTTTTTAGAATAGTTGGAACTCGGGCATTTCTTCACTTCTCTAGAACTCGATCTTAATTCATAACTGAGGTCTAAGCGCTTAGAACTTGTCATTTTTAGAACCTAGTTCTAGCATGTTTCTAAAATTTTTGAGTTACCCGGAGTATGTGTGTACGGTGTACCTATCTGTGTTTATTTTTGTGATGTCCGTGGCGTGTTAGTTTGTGTGTTGGCTGTTACGCAGAACTTGGGGTTTGAATCCTACTCGTGCCCATAACCTGTCAAGAAAAAAGTGCTTCGCCGTCCGGGATCGGCGTGGCGTTAAATTGTGCTTCACATGCACTCAGAAAATTGTTAATGATGAGTGGCTTACACTTAGGCTTTGGCTTTCTTTAAGCTGTCGCCATCGCCGAAGTATACTTTATTGACCATTTGCTAACAAGATTAGCATCATTTGATTCTGATGCAATGCCACCAGATTCCGATGTCTCCTGCAGACGATCAATTTTTAATCGACAGCTCATGTGTCTACAGCTTTGTCCACCGAAACAACGGTGCCGCGGTCGTCTGACAACACCAACAATAATTCATTACCAACAAATGATACAAAGAAGATATCAATTTTTCCCAACGAACGGTCGACGCCGTTTTCCGATATGAAATCAGCAAATTCTAATAAATCCAGGTTCTAAGGCACTAGACCCCCGAATTCGAGGGTCCAATTTTATCGAAGTTCCAACTTTAACAAAGTTCTTAATCGGAGTTCAAACGCGTAAGAACTTGGTGAAGAATTGACTTAAAACTCAAATGAGTTCCAAAATTTCACTAAACCGAGTTTTAAGGGCTAGAACTTTGTCAAGAAATCGGGCGTTAGTGTCTTACTCTGTTTGTTTCAGGTTAGTTGGTTGTTTTTTTTCCGGTACAGGGAATCGGTCTTCACACTTACAGGTTTTCGGTGAAAGAGGTATTAAATGTCTGAGACTCCGCTTGCATACATTGGATGCAAATAGGCTAGGCTATCGTTTCTTGAGGATAATATCAATGGTCCAGTCTTTCTAGATGTCATTAACCATGTCAGGCGTTACTTTTTTTATACATTAGCAAGTATGGAGGCAATTGGCGTTGTTTGCGATGTCAGGACGGTAGTTCATAAATAATATTTTAGAGCTGCTCAAGAGCAAGAGCGAGACGAAGTTCGCCGGGTTTTCTAGTGATTATCAAAATACTTGCAAACATAGAACCAAATGTCTGTTTTTTATTTAAGTTTCTATTCGCTAACGAAAGCTGAAAAAAAATTGTGTTTTTATTCAAAAAATTTAAATAATATTCCTTTTAATATGTATCTTCAGGTTTCTAATTTTTCCGTAGCTTTGATTTTTTTTATTTGTTGAAAACATGCTCTTGAAACGATTTGCGATGACTCTTAACAAATAATATCTATTTTGTTTGTAATAATAATAGTTAGCACTGTGAAAGAAAAAAACGTCCAACCGACTACTGTAAAAAGTCAGGTATTCCGACTTCACTGGCCTGCAAACTCAAACTCTTTTCCCCAAATTGCGTTCCTCTTGTTGCAACTTATGCATCCGGCTAAAGTTTCTCAACAAATCAATTTAAGAGCATAGCAATGTGAAGGCAAAGGACCCACCATGAAAAATATATCAAGCTAAAATATCGTTTTATTATACCAACCAACACAGTCCCACCTACTCGACTGATGTTTAAAGGTAAACGAAAGGAAATAAATGGCAGCAAGAAATATCCTTGTTGACTAATGGCGTTTTTTCTCTCTCTTCCTGTATGTTCAAGAATAAGACCAACTACAACACGACGATATTTATTTTTGGTCTTCTTATTTTGCAGTACACTTTTGCCAAGGTGTATTACCAACATTATTATTATGCGACGCAGTGTTAATTTGTTTCAAGGGAAAAAATTAATGTTTTATATTTGTAATAAGGTCGACAAGGTGAAAACCAAATGCTTTAAATCGTGTCGTAGATTCAATATGATTAAAAAAAAAAGCGGAGAAAAAGTGAAACGAAATGAAACTCTTGTGGTTTCGACTTTCGAGATAAATAATATTGTTCTATTTTTTTTTCTTTTTATTACGGGACACAATTTCTTTTTTTTTTTGTAACTTTAGTGACTGTGTACTTAATTTTAAGTGTACACGATACAATGGTTGTTGATGGGCAAAAGTGAAATTCGGAGTCAAGGCAAATGAGTTTTGTGGCCTTGACTTGCTTATTTCTTTTGTTAAGGTACATAAAAAGAAAAAAAAAGTTTACAAAGTTAATATTTGATGTAAAGAGTTGTTGATGTTAGAGTTGTTGCATGTTTAAGGAAGTGGCTTGTCGAGTTTGAAAAATATAAATTTGCTTTTTATTGTTCATATTCTTTTGCAACAAAATTTTCAGGAATGTTTGTATTCATGTAAGACGAAAAACTTTACGCTTTCATTTCGTCAGAATCAATTTTAAAAGCATAAAAATTATTACATTTTTTGGAATACATGGATGAGAAGCAGATTAGTTTTAATTTGAAATTCCTGGAGCTTTTCCAAGATCTGACGTAGAGCGAATATTTCATCGATGGTGGAGCTTCCGGGACGAAGCCACTCGGACACAGAGATTTAAAAGTCAAAGGGGTACATCGTGATGGTTTTTTTAGTTTGAATTCACCCTGTGCTAAATCCTGTAGGGGAACCCGTCCAATAATTTACCCCAATGAGGGATATCGTACATCATTAGATTAAGAACAGCTTGTGAACGATTCTGAGAATTTGTCTTAAGAAAATTTGCAATTAAATTAGTAGCCCGCACCACTAACCGCTTCACAATTTTATCCTGAGAGACCATGTAATACGAAAAAAAGTAAAATTTTGGCGCGTTTTCATCTCAAATTTCACGTTGTTAATACCATAATGCATCTATACTTGATCACCTCGGTAGTGGCCGGCGGCGGCCGGCGCACAGTGGTTTCAAAGTGGAAAAAACCCCCAAAAGTGAAATATTTCTTTCAGCAATTTTGATCCTATATTTCGATTGTATAAATATACAAATGCGAAATAAAAAGAAAATTATGTTCTTTTCTCACTCTGGTTCTCCATACCATCAATTCAATGTTGAGTCTATTATAATTTTCAGAATTCGGAAAAAAATGGAAGCGGTTTTTATGTGTAATTTTTTTGAATGAGAATCAATTTTAGGCAAACAAAAAGTGATTTTTATGTTGAATATAACATTTTGCATTCATAATCCGTTCAATATTTCTTAATTTGATTTTCAATAAAAAAATTAATAGCTTCTAATCAAGGTACTTCGAGAATTAGGCTTAAAAGTTGTTTATTGGACATATTTTTATAGAGCTAAGCGTTGCTAACTTTTGGCACTTACATTTATTGTTTCCTTGTTTAATAACCTAACAACCCTGTTAAAACTAACGGTCACTTTTAGTCACTTTGATCGTGAGAACGTTTTGAGTGCAAAATCACGAGGTCTAATTTCCTTGTGAAAAAATCAGGGAAATTAAAACATTTATGAAATTTTTTGGTATGCAACATTATTAAGACTTTGCATATAAACGTGTTGAAGAAATTTCCAAAAAATTGGTTCAGCCGTTTTTGAAAAATCTAGAAAAGAGTGTTATAAACCCAAAAGGTACTACAAAAATGGATCTCTTTTCCGATTTTTTTGTTATTGAAGAATATATTTTAAATAATATCTTGGAATGCAATATCACTAAAGATAATGTTAAGTATAATTTCGCAAAATTTGAACAAAATCGGTAAAGCCGAAATGGAGATATACGGGAATAATCCAAAAAACAGCCTCAAAGTCCCTGGTTTTAGAATTTCTCTTCGATACAGGGCCAGTAAGGGCTATAGATAAGAATCTGAAAAAATTAGAGAATTTTTTCTTATGTATTTGGAGACGATTGAGCGGATGTCTTCATTAATTTTATCTTAAGGACCATCCTAATGTATATATATATATAAATACAATGTTCGTTTTTATTAGCTTTTTTTGAATTAAAATTTCAAAAAAAAATTTTTTTTTATTTAAGTTCAATAATTAAAATTCACAATATTTATTGAACATTTAAAATTTCAACAAAATCGGTCCATCCATTAAGTTTTTATAGGTTTTTCCATAATGTCCATAGAAAGGAACCACTGTGCGGCGCGGTATGCTTTAACCGATTTGAATTTTTGGTTTTGTGGTACTCTAGTTGTAAAATAGACTTTCGTAAGATTTACTTATTGCGTTGACGTTGGAATTCCACACAATTTATATTCATTTGCTTTGAAAAGTCTGACAGCTAACCCTATAACTACTATAATGATGTGATAATGTTTCAATCTACTTGTTCACAATTTAGGGTAAGAAGGCTTGATCATCTGCATGGCCTTTAATTCGGTGTTTGCCATAAAGAGCTCTCAAAGACTCAGCGACAGAAATTTCGCTAATATATTTAAAAAAAAACATTGTTGATAACTTTATTTAACACATCAACATTTTCCTTTAAATTTTCATAAATTCATAAGACGGCAAAATTCTTCGAAACTTTCTTTGACAAAAATTTAAACATATTTGTCATAAGGTATCTTTATTCAACTAAATGGTTACATCTTTGTCTATTACAAAATATTTTTCAGAAAGTTAAACATACCACTTCTCATTATCATTTTTGCAGAATTCCAAAATTTAATCCCACCTTACATACAAGCTCAAGAGTCACTGATATTCTTAATTAAATTAATATCTCCTCTGTCTCTCACACACATTTTTCCTAAAATTCTAAAGGAACATTATTTTTCAAATTAAAAGAGGGTAGCTATTTTAATAGAATATCAAATAATGAACTTTTGTACCGTTCCAAAATACTGTAGCTGTAGGTAATAGCATACACTAATATATCACACATTCACTCTTAACAAAGTTGCCTACACTTCATCCACCCTATCTTAAAATTCCATTAGACAAAGTTTTAATGGCACCTTGCACTTAGGAATCTTTAAAGTGGTCACAAAGAAACATTATACAACACTCCATCTCTATCTAGATACAATTATTTTAATATGTCCTCTAGCTAAATTTGTTTTAAGGAGGTATTGCCTGGTCCAACGTCAACGAAAGTAGAGCCAGCCAGAGGGTAAATATGCTAAAAAAAAAAACATCAAGAACAAAGTTTAACAACTTAAAAACTTTCGCTTCCATTTATTTTGCTAACTACCCAAAGAGCGTGGGACCAAGTTGGCACAACTACAGAATGAAGGACTCTTTGATCGAATCTCTGTTAACAAGGAACAAGCTAATTGAATTATGCGGCTGCAGGAGAAGTTTGATGACATTTTACCATTTATACCTAACGTATATCATAATGAATGAAAAATAAGTAACATGTACCTAAGGATGTAGATTATTTTGTGTACAGAATAAACATTAGACAATAAAAAAACTAAATTTTGTATCCACGTTACATTTATGGGTTTTAAGTTGGAGAATTTTGGAAATTTAGGTACGTTGGCAGAATGGATTACAAATAATGAATTAATTTGCATATTTTGGTAGTTTCGTTCAATCACTACTGCAGTTGGTTTTTGTTTTTGTAAAAGTTGTGTGCTTGGAGTATTTAATGCAAAGCTTTCTGCTTGGCTTTTTCAATAAAAGATGACAAGTTTTGGGCTTGCACCTGATGGGAGCATGTATATGGAACGTGACATTTTGTTTACCAGTTTTGCCAGCAAAATTGGCACAAAAACATAATTTTTCATTTCAAATTTTGTTTCAAGGAGCAAACAGATGCATCCGAGGCCAATTTCCTAATTTCGTAAAGAAAGAAGTCAATCCAATATCTAAAAGTGTCACTCAGTTACTTTTTTCCCTTTGCTTTTTGGTTTCTTCCTTAATTAAAATTCATGCCCTAAACCCCCCCCCCTAGACCCCCACCCTTAACGAAACGTTTTAATCAAAACAAAATTAATCAAACTCTCAAAACATCACACCAATTAAAATGCCTATCACCATATAAACCAAATTAATTGATGGTTTCTCTGAATTGGTTCCTCATCATCGCACGTCGCTCTCCTCACCATATTTAAATTTTGCCAATACAAAAAACAATAAAAAACAATTGCCCGTATGCTTATTTAGAATCCCCGAGCACAATTAGCAATCTTCGCTGCCATTGGCATTCATCTGTGCACGCCGTAGCATTGCTCTTTTGAAATAATAATAACAGAATACAGACACTCGTCTGTATCATTCTTTATTCTCATAGCTGGGATTGGAAAGGTGAATGTGTATGTACTTATGTAGGTAGATTTTGTCTTGCTTGAATTGATTAAAGACATAAATTAACACGAAATGGCGGTAAATACCCACTGCTGCTTGCTTTGAGAGTACAATTTGCTATCTGTTTCTTATGCTCTTTTGGTTCAGCGTAGTATTGTTTTGTTTTTATCTTCTTCTTACCTTTTTTTTTTGTACCTTTAAAGAGATATGTTGGTGAATTGAGCGCTTTTAGTTTGTCCTTTAACTTAAAATGTGTCGAAACCGAAGTATGCTTGGGATAAAAATATTTGTCTTTAATATCAGGGACAGATTTAGGTTAGGGTTTAGGGAACAGATGCACAAACATACTTAACTTAGAAACATGTTTTCAAGATATAAAGAATCCTATTTTGTGCTTCTCCAATGAAGAATACTCCGGGATTCTCTATTCAACTTTTTTTTTTTTTTTAATTGATTAACAACTGCAAGATTTTGTACCGCACATTGTGAACTTCGGAAGCAATTTGTCACGAGCTTTATATGTCCAGGATGCTCGTTGGAAAAGACCCTGGCCTGATCGGGACTGTAGAAAGCCTCTTGAGATTTTAAGACTGTTTAAAAAGATTGTTCAAGGCTATATCATAATGAATTTCATACACCCTTTACCCGAAATAGGTATGTTTACTGACAATAGAATATATGTAAAAGTCCCCACTGTGCGTCATAGTCATCCTACTTGTAAACGACTGTTTATGGTTTGTTGCCATTGCATAGAAATTATTTAAATAAAGGCATTGCATTAATGCAAAAGTTTGTGTATAATGTTAATTGTGTGTTATTCAAATTGACAACAGAACAATGAAAAGCACACAGAGCTTGCCTCAGCATCATGTCTCTCTCTAGGGGGCAAGAAATTTACGCAGCACAATCGGACGACAGCAGCCAACATCGAGCTGTAGTAGAAGCAGCAGTTCATTCATTTTGCACAGTGGATTATCAGAGTCACTCACATTTTTTTCTCTTTTTCGTTTAAAATGATTTTGCATTCATAAAATGAAAAACAGACAAGAACAATGTTCAATTTAAAAAAAGTAGGTTGAGTGTGTTTTAATTTTGCGTAAGTCTATTCAAGTCTGATGACGAAGAAAATAAAAGCAATGCATTTTTACTCATCTTCATCTAATCATCGTCAGAGTTCAATGAAGTTTCTACCTTCATCTGCACCACAACCAGGATTCGAAGCCTCTTTCAGCTTATTAATTCATGTATATTGACTAAAAACTGCTGCAAACTCGTGCTGCACTTCCTTGACAGTTCATCTACATCTGCAAACGTTTACTGCAAGTGGAGCCACCATATACGAAAGTCGCTCTTGTAGAAGTTTCAGAGTCACGGATTGCTTTCTCCGATGCCACTTTTCGTACTCTGTTGAATATGTTGACGTGTCTGACTACCTTTATAATATGGCTACGTTAGGCATGTTCAGTCTCCATAGACTAATCAGTTCATTTTGAACGCCAAATTTTTTAATGGCTTTGTATACAGTTGTTCCCTGCCTATGGTGCAGTATAGGCTTAGATGTTCATTTCTAGACATTTTTCCATCTTCTGCCTCAGAGTGAATATCTGATCAATTTTCGATTTGCCTGGTTTGAAGTCAATTTGATATTTGCTGCTAATGTTTCCACGCTATCTTGAAGGATAAGCATAAGACTGATTTGACATAATATATTGTCCTTTTCGTCAGTCTTCCGGCATTTATTCCTGTTCCCAAACGTGCTCTACTATTCATTGATAAGTTGGTTGGAGCCAGAGCCAGAGTGGCCACGCAGCTTTTGTTACGAAATACGTAGACAACAATATCTGCACAGATTATATGACCCCTTATTTAGATTTCAACAAATCTTTTAGTACAAGGTTCCCCGATAGACTAGATTGGGAAAATAGTGTGCCCTACACTAACGACTCAACCATTACCATCTACACCGATGGCTCTAAAATGGATACTAGAGTAGGTGCAGGCTTTTACTCTGAAAGCCTCAACCTTGCCAAATCTTTCAGGCTCCCCGACCATAGCAGCGTCTTCCAAGCTGAGATCTTGGCAGTGAAAAACGCTGCTAAACAAATATCCATGATGGCGATATCACACGCGGACATCATTTTTTTCATTGATAGCCAAGCAGCAATAAAAGCTATCTCTGCCACCCAAATCAAGTCGAAGCTTGTCTCTTGCTGTCGCAAAGAGCCTAAAGGTTCTTGGCACACAGCATAACGTAAGACTCTGCTAGGTTCCTGGCCACAGTGATGTACCAGGCAATGAAAAGGCGGATGAACTTGCTAGGGAGGGCTCCACACTCGAACCCTCTCAGATAGACCATCATATAGGGATACCGTTATGTGAACTGAAACATAACGTCAGTAAAACCATCATTCAAAAATCCAATGACAGATGGAATCTCCTAGAAACATGTGTTAACACCAGGAAGCTATGGCCTAGATACGATAAGAAAAGATCCGATTGGATCTTAACTCTTAATAAACCCTCCCTAAGATCCCTTATCGGCATTATTACAGGACACAACCTACTCGGCTACCATAAGAAGAAGATGGGGCTCAGTACTGATGACCTTTTTAGAGGCTGCGGTGATGAAAACGAGCATGAAGACACTGCTCATTTTCTCTGCCACTGTCCTTCGCTCTGTCTTGCTAGGAAGAAAACTCTAGGCAACTTCTTCTTTAATGAACTAGAGGAACTATCAGAACTGCCAGGCAAAAGTTTACTAAACTTTGTCAAGACCTCTAAATGGTTAAACGAACCACATGATTCATAGGTTATTATATCTTTTCAGGAAGTTACAACACTTCGGGGTACCACAATGGATCTACATTGATCTAAGTGTGATGGTAACAACATCAACTATCAGCCCGTTCAACCTAACCTAACCTAACCTGGTTGGATAATCAGCTCGGCTGGAAGCCCAGCCCATTAACCAGTTACTTGGTTTTTTGAATTCATGAATGTTTAGTAGCTGCAGCTTGAGAATGTCATCTTGATATGGTTGATCTGTCATTTGAATTAAGATTTTAATAACAATTTTTCTATACTGATGTGGGTACACAGTTTGATACAAGTTTATTGCCCCTTTCTACCGTTTCTTTTAAATTCCAGGTTATCTAGGACCAAAGTCAAAGAACATTATTTATACTTTATTTTCCTTTTTTGATCGAAATGAAAAGTTAAGTTAGTTTGTTGCTCGTCCTCAACAATACAAATAAACTTCCATCATAACTTTGTTTCTGTCTGTCTTTGTTTTCTTATTACGTTCTTATTTCCCACTTACATCTGCAAATTCTTGAAATTGCCCTTAATAACTCAATAAAAATAACACCAAGAACAAAAAAAAAGTTGAACATCATATAAAATATCTAAAACCCGACCCGACAGATGTATACTGTTTTCACTCTCAGGAAAGTCGAAATAAAGGATAAGAAAAAGAATAAGAAATTTTACAAACTGAGATTTTAATCTTAATGTTTTATGGAAATTGTTTTGAAACAATTCCAGATTTTTTATTTCCCCGAGTGTGTATAGAATTGTAGAAATATAATATACATGGATATTCTTTCAGCCAATGTAAAAATAAATTACATTACAAAATAAGAAGACCAAAAAAAATCCATTATTTGACTCATGGTAGTTTATCATTTCGAAAAAGAACAAATAAAAAAGAATTTCTAGCAACATTGCACAAAATGATAAAATCATAATTTTTTGCTCCCCAGAGCGGGTCATTTCCAGGGTAATTATTTAAAAATCTTCTTTTCAGAAGGATATTTACCGTTTTCTTTCATTTCCATAAGTAATTATTTTATTTTATATTGTTTCGAAAATGAAAATAAAGCAAATTTAAAAAAGAGTGAAGCAAAATATTTTTAAACATTGATGCTTAACCATGGAGTAGGGATCAGGAAATTGGAAGAATAAATTTGAAAATAATGTTTCAAAACATTTTCTGGCTTCTAATAAGTTCTGAAGAAAATCGAAATCCAAGAAATAAATTAAATAAAATACAATACAAAATTTTCAATATCCTTCAAGCAGGTGCACACGATGTCTTCAGAAGTCATAAGGTACCTGATTTGTTTCCCTGAAGCATTTAATTAACTAAAAAAAAGATCAAAAACATCCATCTTACAAGATTTAACACTTTTCCAAAAAGTGACCATCCATCACTTCCGCGCTATTTAAATAGCAACCCAAAATATTTGTTAATTTAAACAGATATTCCTCCTCAATCACAGTTCTGTCGTGCGCCATGCGTCGCCATGATCATCATTTCCATCTCTTCATCTCTGCCATCAACTTTCGTTAATCTTATACAGAAGTTCCTTTGAAAATTCATTTGCTTGTATTTTATTCAAGCCTAAATGGATATAATAGGTACATAAGTTGATTTTATACATTCACAATAACTCAGAATTGAACTAAAGTACCTTGCCTACTCAATTATATACCATTTTTAGGCACATTCTGAAAACCCCAAAAATACATTCACCAAGAGGAAGAGAAAGATTAAATGACATTAAAATGCAAAATGAACGTAAAATGAGTATAAGACACTCGAAGAAAGTCGTCAGTAGCGTCTTCCGCCTTTAACGTATGTTTGTTCATAATCAAATACCTACATTTCAATCCGTCATAGCGTCTACCTATTTGAAAGATTAAAACAGCTAACAAAATATTCAGCATAAATAGAGGGTGCCCTTCCATCTTCTCGAGAAGTATGGCTTCTTATACCCGGAGAAATGACAATGAATGAAAATTGATATTTCATTAAATATCCTGATTTTTTTCTTTACTGCTCTGTTGCCTTAGCTTTGTATTTCTGCCGCTGCTTGTAACTTCTTGTGAGAATAATCTTTTAACGTGTGTCACTTACTTTTGTACATGCATGTACAGAAATGATGATTTTGTTTGCATACCCAACAAGGATTCGAAAAGAAAAGCAGAACAGCGAGAAAATTCTTTATCTGTTTTCAATGCTGCTGGCTGCTCCTGCTGTTATTATGCTTGGTGAACTCTTCATATACTTTTTTCTTATTCTTATCATCATCATCCTCTACTTGGCATGGGACTTTTTTTCTAAGAGTAATCTTGATAAAAAAAAAAAAAAAATGTTGTTGTTGTTATAATTTCAAGAAGGCTTCCTTGAATTATAAGATAATACTTTGTTGTTCTGAATACATACGAAATATATGTGTAAACGGGCGAAAAAGTAATCCTTTATCCTTAAATGTGTTGAAAACTCGTTGTATTGTTCTTCTCGCTCAAATTGTCAACTTGCCAACCGGGAACCGACAAGCCATCTTAAGGACAAAAAAAAAACGGAGTGCAAGCAGACGTGAGACATGCAATAATTACGAAATGTAATTTTTGAATTCTTGAATGGGTGGCTAAGTATCCCTCATAAGTAGATTCATATTCTTCACCACAGTACTGGTCCTTTTTCATCCGCAGTATCTGACTTTGCCAAGAGTCGTTGGCAATAGGGTAGTCCGAAAATAACGAAGTAAATAAATAAAATAGATAAAAACATCAAATTTAAAAAGGTCGGCTCTAAGACCAGCTGCGAAAGTCCTTAGGTAATAGTTAGTAGGATAGTTAGTAGTAAGAGACAACGGAGCAGACCAAATTTTCGCTCGAAGAATGCCGTAATAGGGATACATGGACAAATTTGTTGAACGAGGTCCTAATGGGATCTCGTTTGTGGCGCAGGAAAGAACAGCAACTTCATCGGCCAGGCCGACGATGATTGAAGATCAGTTCACCAGTTAAATGTTAGAAGATCTAGGAAAGTTAAATTTGTTGCAACTGCTATCAAATTGTAAAATAATTATTCATAGAACTTATATTTGTAACTAGTTAAAGAGCCTAAATGTTGCAACTGCAATATTTTAATCGCCTTCACAGATTGAAATTATTTATTTATTTTCTGACCATTCTAATGAACGAACGAACATACATACAAATGATCTAATTTTAAATTTCGAATGACCATAATAAGGACTTGCAACAAGGACTCTGCCATGCAATATACTCTTATTCTTGCTCATTTGCTTATATTTTTCATCTTTTTCTTTTTTTCATTTTGTAAATTTCAGGACGACCACAACCGATGGTAACCTGGTTGCATGAAAACACTCTACTCGATGACACTTCACACCCATTGTCAAATCGGCGAGTTGCCAATCTGCTCTCACTGGGAAAGCTCAAAAGAAAATTCAACATGCAACTGACATCGAACAATAATTTAAGAACGCCAATTAGTAGCAGTGTCACTCTTGTTATGAAATGTGTACGATTTTTATTGTCTTAACTTTTGTCTTTTTTACCTGATCGTATCTGTGACTTTGACGGGAGTACGTATTATGAGTTGAAAAAGCGCTCTTGACTATCTTCCAGTGGCAGAATATCGTTTGTAGAGTCACCTAGAATTCTTGGTGCATTCGAAATGTTTTTTACTTGCTTTTGCGATGACATTCGCTCATTGTCAGCGTGTCCTTGTCACTCAACTATACCGACACTATATGCATGATTGCATTTCAGTCAGTAATAGAGGTTAAGCCTTTTATACCCGTATTCAATCAAGTAAGTTCTGAAGAGAATTTAGAAAGGAAGAAGAGAGAAGGCATGTAAAAGCGCTTCTATTTGAAGGAATTTCGTCTGTTGCTGCAAGAATTGCAATTAAAATTAAATGTGTGTGACAACACAAAGCACTGCAAACTTGATCTCATGTTTGTTCGAAATTCGATTTTCTACTTCACCACGTGCGTCGCATCGTCGTCATCGTTATTATTATCGGCGTCATCCTGATTGTCAGAGGACATAGAACGGTATTTTTCGCTGCCCTCAACTCGAATAAAATTGCAATTACACCAATTTCTTTGGTGAAAAATTTTATTTGCTGATTACTAGCAATGGTCCTGGCAACGTCAATTTGCAGTTTCATATGAGGCTTGTATGGGTTTTCTAGAAATTATACAGAACGAATTTTGAATTGAGTTGTATTATTAACTCATAATGAAACGGAAAACAAGGGTTAGATTTTTATTGAAAGTTAAAAAATTGTTGTTTTTTTTTAATGGGTACAAAGGCTATTCAAAATCATTAGCAATTTATTGAGCAAAACGTTACGTATACGCCGTAGTGCATATGTAGTTAATGTTCCCCAAATTAAAATTTGACGTTGGGTTTAACGGCATGGATGGTTTCATTTAGAGAGAATGAAAAGATTTTGAATTCGAGGAAAGGAACAGGAAAACCGTGATTTAAGTAGCAGCAGTGGGCAAAAATACGTTGCCAAATCGATTTGATAATAATTCAAATGATTTAAACTGCGGACAGAATAATTTTTAAGCTAATTTACATTCTTGCTTATTTGCAACCGACATAGTTTGCATTTCAATATCTCATCGAAAGAATCTACGAAAAAAAAAACTTAAACAAAGAGAAAAACCATGACTCAAATAATACACTCGCCTTTTTAACCAAAAACTTTTTTCGAAAAAAATTACAAAAAATCTCCCATTCGATAAACCTTGTGGGTGTCATATCATTGCTTTCACATGTAGGTAGGTTTGTTGCACTACAAGCAAATTAAACAAAGATTCATTCAATTATTTATATTTCAGTGCGTCCACTTGTTGTCAAGCTACAAGGCGAGATTTGAACCCTTTCAGCTGATAAATATTTACAAATTCAGTTGTGTTTTTGTCGGATCGCACCCAGCCCCAAAAATAACCTGGGGGAAAGGAAGCACCTCCTTGAATACCCTTGAAATTGTAAGTTTATTTCTTTACCTGCATTACATTAAAATTAACAATATTACAAATACATATACAATATTAGTATAGCATTATTTAGTTGACTTATAGTATAGTTTGCGTGCAGAAGCAGGATTGTGTAAACAAAAAATTTAATGTCACGAAATTTTGAAGTGGCTTCAATATTAGAGGTCTCATAAAAATTCAAAGAGTTTCAACAGGTATCGTTCAAAAC
This sequence comes from Sphaerophoria taeniata, assembly GCA_943590905.1. NCBI lineage: Eukaryota > Metazoa > Arthropoda > Insecta > Diptera > Syrphidae > Sphaerophoria > Sphaerophoria taeniata. The sequence continues at coordinate 52,681,918 of OX016542.1, forward strand.
CCTTGTAATAGTTCAAATACTCTCGAAAATCAGAAGTACCACAAGGCAGAGTCGTACGGACCGAACTGTTTAAAATCATTTTTGAAAAATTACTCTTTTCCACTTAAAAAACATTATACGGCACTAGTGTTGTTGCACTATTCATTCTCTTCTTATTCTCTGTTGTTACTTTTCCTTGACTTTTTACTTTTTCTATAAGAAGATAAACGTACCTATTTGTATCCAATGCACGACTGCAAAAGAATACGCAAAAAAGGCAACGTCATGACAAGACCATGAGAAGGATATCAGCTTTTGGCTGAATTCAGTCCATATTTCTGCTGCGCGTATTAAATTAAATTTTAATTTACTAACTTTGTGTGCAAACACGCAAACTATACTGCACCCACAGTGACTCACAATTCACAAATGATTCTTTGGTCTTTTCAATTTTTGTTTTGCTTTTACTCATTTTTCATTTCATATTCTTTCTTTGCGTTATTGCGGTCGTCCTTATGACTTTGAATGCTCGTTTGTGGCGGGTTTTTTACCAATGATGATGACTCTTATCTTATTAAAATATGGATCGACGGATGGACAATCTCTCGATGCTACCGCTTCGTACCCATAAATCCATTACACTATCCTGCAGGCACACATACAGAATTATGATACAAACAATTTTGTGAAGGTATGTATAGTCGAATCCGGATGGAAATATGACAATGTCATTATTGACTTTCACAGTGGCGTCGAAAGCGGGAGGGGGGGGGGGGGGTCAGGGGGATATATCCTCCCCATTGGGATCCATAATTGTTCAACATAACCAGTCATGCCAAATAAGTTAAAGAAACGCGCTCTGAAATTTAGTACCTACATCCAAAGTGAATCAAGTCTTATTAGTACTCAAAGGATTCCTAGAGGCATTGTAAACTGTACATTCTATACCTTCAGTCTACGGGGAAAACACAAAGTCAACTTCATCTGAAAGAAATTATTACATCGGAAAATCACCTTATATTTTAAATTTCTTTTTTATATCGATTTTTAAAAAGTATTTTTTTAACGTCTCTCACCAATTGATAATAGGTAAACGAGCAAGAAAACGAGCTTCCATCCAACTTTCCATCAAATAGCACAAATGCCCACACCGAAACAAAAATTGAAAATTATTTAGATTTCTTATCACCGTGTATCACTTTGTTAATTTGGTGTAAGAAGCCACCCAAAATACGCAAAACACTCATCCACACGAACACAAATGTTCGCACAACTGGGGTGAAGTTAATGCGAATCCTAACGGTAACGATAACTCACACTAATTCATTTTAACCAGAAAGCAAAATGCTCTATTACCCATTGCATAAAGCATGCCTTACACAATTGGCAGATTGACAATCATTCTTCGTAATTTTGCGAATTATTTGGAGTGTTTTTTTTTTTTTTATTAATTTTGTATACATAAAATTTTTCGAAAATGTCCTAAAATTGGGTATGCAGTATTCAAGAATATGTAAATTTACATTTTATTAATGAATTTCGATTTTAACTATTGATCTGTTTTCGAGATATAGAATTTTGAAAAAAAAGTTTAAAAAATACAAAAAAAAATGTAAAATTTGTTTGAAAACAAAATATTATTTGGGCAATTTATACACTTCCAGAAAAAAAGTACGTTGATCAGGCTTTTGTTTTTCTAAAAATCTTATAAGAAAAAAAAATGCAGGTACCGTTTTGATAGGTACCATTTTAAACTTTTGGTTTTTGGCCAAAAAAATTCTAAGGTGGATTAACTAAATTTTGATCTTTAAAAAGACCAACGCGAATTCACTCAAATCTCTAATTGTCAAGTTATAAGTCAATCGGACCAGTGGTTAAGGCTGCAGGTGCGTTTACAGAAAGACAGACAGACATCCAAAACTTTTCATATATTCTATACTAGCAGTTGCCCGCGACTTCGTCCGTCTCTCCCTTGTGCTCCGGCCAGAGGTGCGTCTTGACTTGTGCACCATGCGCGCGATTTGGTTGCGAAGTTATTTTAAAATTGAATATTAGTCGACTCTCCCTAAGTCAAAATTCTTCTTAACTAGAAGCCTTCAAATATGTATTATTTTCCCCGTTTTAGTTAAACTTTATGTTATGTAGCCTAAAGCCTTCCTCGATTAATGGAATATCCAACTCAAAAAGAATTTTACAATTCGAACCAGTAGTTTCTGAGATAAGCGCGTTCAAAAAAAAAAAACTCTTCAGCTTTATATATTAGTATAGATGTCGAAAGTAAAAATGAGCGAACTAGATCCTCCCCCCCCCCCTCCTCCATAGCGAAAAGCTATCTACGCCACTGGATTTTCACACCGACAATCGACGATAGTGCTGAGCAATCGATGATACCTGAATCGGTAATGGAAGATGGATGGAAATTGGATAATGTATGAAAGTAAAGAATTTTAGATACCTAATTGTATTATTTTATATTTATTATACTTTCTCGAACAGTATATTCGATTTTTGTATAGTTATTTCTTTTGTTTTCTTTTGACTTTTAGTATTTTTTTTTGTGGTCCTGATGGGACGTTAGGAACGGAAAATTATGAGGAAATGTGTGTTTTCTTATGTATGGAGTTGACTCATGGGTTTTTACTGTCTCTTCTTTTGTTTTTTTTTTTGTTTGTAAAAATCACATTCTAGATAAATAATTGAAAGAGAAGTCAAAAACAATAGGTTCGTAAAGGAACTTGTTTTCTATTTCTTTATTTACACCTTTTCTTTATGGCCAATATACAAAACAAAAATGTTCGGCTTTAGTGAGTGTTTTTATTTTTCACCAATTTAACAATCTGATGGCTGCTCTCCGCTCAGAATGACCTCGTTCATTAGCAACAGTAGAACCGTCTAATAATTTCCGATCTCTTTCAACCTCATATCGGTTATGTTTTGCACACCCTGACTAACTTGTACCTTACAAGGAATTTTTTTTTTATTCGGGATATTCTCACTCATAAAATTGATTGCTCTTTTCTTCTTTCATTGATAAAAATATATAGAGTACTGCGTGAGCGTAACTTATTTTGAACCATTTCATAGAGTAAACTATGGCCTCAATGAACCTTTAACACGGTGTTTAAGGCAATCGAATTCAATTTGTAATCTTATTGACTTTAATGATACTATAAGCCAAGATTTGTTTAATCTAAATGTTATGTATCACTTAATTATTCTTTATCCTGGTGGTTAGCCTGTTAAGTATGTATTTTTTTATTTTTTTTTATTTTGTAAAGTATCGCAAGTTGCTACAGTACTTCAATTAGTCTATAAGAGTATATGTTTTCACTAAGATTATATACATATAGTCTGCTTGACGAATAAATAAATAAATACATTTTAGATATAGCTTAGGTATAAAGCGAAAAAACAATGTCTTCTGCTAGCTGTAACGGATTGTCATCGCATTCCAGGTTTTATAAATATTATTTAAATCTGTTGAGCTAAAAGTGGATTCTTTGTGATAAAAACCAAAAACAAAAAACAAGTCAGCAACAATAAACACAAAAAAAGAGACTCTCTAATTAATTAGAAATTAAGTGACTTCAATTCACTCAACCCCAAAAATCTAGAGATGATTAATATTTCCTCAATTGATATTTTCGTTACTCGTTCGTTTTGTGAGTAACTCTCGCATGCGATTTCTTGAAAATCAGTTTCAGTACCACAATTCCATCGAAGCTTGAAACAGAATCAATCAGCCAAGAGAGAAAAGTTAGAAAACCTACAAAACACTCCTGACAAGTTTTTAATTTTTTGTAAAATTATGAAGTGATTCGACAATAAAGCAGAAACAAGGTTCATCAATCATTGCCATGAACAAAGACAAACAATAATTAAGAAAACCAAATTGTAAATTTTGAAACTTGATGTCCGTATGCCACCTCAATTCATTTCACTTAACATGGAGCAAAGGACTCTTCGTTGTTAGAGTTTATGATCCATTATTTGAATTTGAGTTGTTGAAATTTGTGGTAGGATTTAGGAGTTTCCGATTTAACCGAAAAAATATTGATGATTGAATAACACAATCAGATTAGTCGACTTTTTGTCGTCACTTTGAAGAATTTTTGGATGAGTGATTTTGTCAATAAGGGAAATGTTCTCATTTCGTTGAACTAGCAAGAGTAACCGGGAACCCTTGCAGCCAAAACTGAAGATTTAATGCTTCATCACTCCTCTTCCTGTTTTTTTGAAAAATTTAAACAAAAATTGTTAACGAAATTCTTTTAAGACATATGAGCGTCGTTATTTAGCTGCTTAGCATCCTTTCAGCCCTGGAAAATTATTTTAATTTATTTTCCTTAAACGTTGACGTTTTCAAGCCTTAGCGACAAAATAGTGACAAAGCACTTATTTGATAAATGAAATAAGAAACTTATCTTTGGCTTTCTTTAGCCTTTGATTAAAAATTCCCACAATATCGCTGACGACATTGAAATTCTGCATTGATTTTCCTTAATTAATTGAAGTAGAGATTCATACAAAAAATTACATGGAACGATTCTGTATCCATTACAACCCTCCAACCAGCTCTCGTACTCTTTCCTGCCATCAGTTTACGTTTAGTGAGTCGTCTTTAAGATACCTTCAAAGGAGTAGAATTTCATTTGATTGCTAAACTCAATTTCGGTTTTAAAATAAATTCTGTCGGCTTGCTTCGAGCAAGCCCGTATTTTTCTCCACCTGGTTCTTATACGGTTTAAAGGAGCAAGAAAAACTTGAAGTGTATCCTTGGTGCGCTAACAGCATCTCTGTTATTTTCCAGAATTTTAATTAATCTGGTGCAGAATTTGTAATTTCTAGCTATAAACACACAACCTGAATCAACTTGAATTCTTTGGCTTGAAGAGGACCAAATGATTCTTGGTCGGTCGTCCTCATCGTCGGTCGGCGTGCATCAAATCCAGGTCCAGACAATACAATAAGAATCGAGACGGGAAGCGGGAGATAAGAATAGTTTTCTTTCTAGGGTCGTATTATTTTTTTTTTTCTTATTTCTTCATACCTTCTTTCGTTGTTATAGTTTTCTTTTGTGCGTTGCAAATGGAAGAAAGCTTGAAGAAATTAAAAGTTATGGGCTTTGCTTTTTTTTCTGTGTAATATAAACAGGCAGACCGTTATTTCATCTACCCCATCCGCTTTTATTTTCTGTCGCACTCATATTCTTGTTTTTGGTTGCTCTGTTTTATGGTTTCAAGGAGATGTTAAATTTGGGTCTGTGGGTTTTCTTTTGTTTGCTCTTTTTTCTGTGTGTATTCTAAAGCCGAAACGAATTGAAGTGAAGCAAATATTAAAAAAACACTTCAAAACTCAATTAACACTTTTATAACCCACTAAAATCGTAAAGACAAAAAGTAATTAATGCCCGACAGAGAACCTTTAAGATGTTCAAAATCGTTAAAGTCACAATCGGGTTGGAAGTGTGGGAAAATTATTTTTTTTTGTTTTCCATGTGCTTCTCGTGTTTTATTTGGGTCTTAAATTATGATCCTACTTTAGAGAGGAGCTTCAACACAAATTTCTGTTTGCTGCTTGGTTCAATTAAATGTGCTCAAACTGCTCAAACATAATAAGTTTCTATTTCTCCGTTTTCGCGAGAGAATATCGTTGTTGCATGTTAAATTCAGTTGCTTTTGGACATTTTTTAGTTAGCCACATCACACATCACATCATTTCGTTTTAATAAAATAAACTGCAAAACCTTGTTTTTGTGCTTGCAATAAGTACACATTTTGACATTTAAGATTTCCCTCAATAAAAGCCTCAAGACATCACAGCCCTTTGCAACTACGTGAGGTATTGTGTACCGGAAGTGAACCAAATTCCTCTTTTTTATTTTTTCTCGAAATAGTCCATCATTATTATGGGCTCAACAAAAATTAGCAACAAGTATTCTGTATTTTAATGTGTAGTATGACATTGACATTGACATTACAGTCTGAGGCCATCGTCTGGTATGTTGGAAATTTTATTCTATTGCAGGAATAATTTTGCAATGCCCACAGGTCCTCGGGCAGCCACAACATAAGCATTCATACATAGTATATTCTCCAAGTCAAGCGCCAACAATACAGTCGGCAAAACCAGAGGCGCGGTAATGGCGCCGTCCGTCGTGGCATTTATGTTTATTGTCCTAGAATATGTGTTGAGTGTACATAAATTATGAGAGTGTTAAGTGTATTATCCGGTTGAAGGCGATAATTTGAAACGCCATTTCCTTATCGGAATGAAGACATGAGGAGACTCATGCACACAGCTTAAACATTATTGCACCATTATGATTTTATGTGAGCGCCTGGGGTAGGAGTGAGTAGAGATTGCTTGAAGGAATAAGGATGTTAACTTTTTAATTCAATTAACAGCAAATTGAATTAATAACAGAAAATAAAGAGTTTGCATGATTGTTCAAAAGTGAATGACCGTCTTAGTGGGTAGTTTAATGACAGTGGCTACAATATCAAACTCATTTCTTTATTTTCGCTAAGGATCCTTGGAGTAAAACGTCAACCCTACCGCTGAAAATTTTGACGAGTAAAAATAAATGGAAATGTAATTCTCTCAAGTGAATTCTGTAGTTTTAATTATAGTAGTTTGAATTTTGGGCTTTGGATTCGTCGTTAAGAACTGTTCTGAAATTCCAATGAGCCTTACTTTTTGCATACGTTCATCAAATACTCCATTTTCAGACCAGCGCATGATTATTTTATTTATTTGGTGTTTGAATAATAAAAATACAAAATAAAGCCAACAGTGGACTTGGACGTATACGTAACAATTTTTTAATGCATTGTGTTATATTGAAAATCTTCACATATGATTTCCATTACGACCTATAAAGAATTTTACTGTGAGTTAGTTGAGGATTTACTTAACAACTTTTTAATTTTTTTTTTTTTTCAATTCGCTCTCTTCTATTTTCATGGAATTCAACACACCATCCAACTGAAATATCTCCGGCTGATAAAATTCGAATTTTAGTCCGAAGTCCGAACACAATCAAGAAGATTGACTTAACATACGCCGAATTAGCTGCTTCTGGTGGCCAACGGATACCCTATTGCAGTGCAACACCAGGCCGACCAAGACAATCTGATATCAAACGGGCAGAGCCGATCATTTATTCTCAGGTAATAAATTTTCCTGAGCCCCATTGCTCTGAACGTTAAACGAACGAAGTTATGTCTACAACAACAGGAGGGAAGTTATTTATGTTAAGATTTTTGCCGCTTTTAGAATCAAAAAGAAAAAAAATTGAAACCACGCACACAATTCACTAAACAAACCTTCCTATTTTAACACAAAAGCCAAACACACAAACAAAATGATTTTTGCTTAGAAAACTTTGAGAAACAAATAAATCTAAAAGTAAAGAAGGAAACCGAAAAGAGCGAATATGTATGTGAATTTGAAAAAAAATTTATTGCAAGGAACAAGCAAAACAATCACAATAAACTCGGAACACAAGGAGGGTATTGCGAGAAACAATCGTTCTGAGCAGCCGGGAGCTGGGGATGCATCAGACCAAAGTGCAAATATAGAATTGCTGGTAAACTTGGAGGGCTCCATGCACATTGTGTAAAATAAATCCTTCCTTGGCCTCTGTGTTTGCACAATCGGTACATAATAATTCATTGTTGTTCTTGTTGAATTCCTGTTCGCCTATTGTGGGTACTCATATGTTTGCAGTGCGGACGGAAGGCACAAAATAAGTAAAAGTAGGCTACAGCTACACTTCAATGCGTTTCCTTACAATACGTCACACGTATACAGGAACAAACTCGCACATTTTATGAATGCCTTGTTTTGTTACGTATCCAACGTTCTCGCATTCACAGCGTCTGACAACAACACTACTCTCCATCTCGAACTTCAATTTGACTTTGCAGACATCCAGCGTCCAGCATCAACATCAGCAAAAAAAACCATCAGGCCAAACAAGCAAAAAGAAAAACTCTTGCCCTATAGTGAGCCTAGTGTACCATTTTGTCCTTTTTGTCGGGCCTATAGTGATTGTTCCTTTTATTTTATGCAATTTTACTTTTTATGTTGCGTCCGTAGGCTTGTTCATTATTTTTTTTTTATTGCGCTCTATAAACTTTTTGAATTCTTATTCTGTTCAATAAGATATGTCCGCTTGGCTGAATGCCCTGATATTGTGCAATGTGCCAATGTCCATTCCGGGACTTTAATGGCGTTGTTATTTAATTTATTAATTTTATCGCATCTTTTGAAAAAAAGTGCATAGGTACTGATACACTTTGCGATGCGATTGTTTAACCAACACTTTGGGAATATGTTCATTTTTTTTTATAACTCATCATGCAAACTGCAAAATTTCCATTTTTGTAGATTTTATTTCAGTGATTTTCACAATTTTGATTGACCTCATCAAATTTCAGTGAATTTTCCTTAAATCCCATGAAAATTGTTGATCGACACTAAATGAACCAATGATGGCCCCTTAAGCTAAAGAATAGTATTTCTTTTTGCTGTTCTGTTGGTGGGCTTTTGGATAATTGAAAATGAATTTACAATATTTTCCCATTGAAAATAAATGAAATTTTAATCAAACAACTCTGGGGGTTTCACATAGGGTCGAAATCTAATTTGTTATTTTTATATTTTGGGTAGAGTTAACTATGAAATAATTGCATTCAATCTTAATATTTATCAATGAATGAAACGTGTTGATGGTGTATAACGTTGAAATTAAATAACATCTCGAACTTCAACTAGGTTTTTGTGGATAGGTACCGTTTTTTTTTTCTACAACAATACTGAAAAATCCAGTCAAAAAATCAAAAACACAGTGATTAGGGTTTTAATTCCTCCTTTGGTGTGATTTAAAATCAAAGTCTTTGTTTACAGATTCTCAAGTTCAAATACCTTTCCTTATGTGTTTCAAAGTTTCTATCCCTTTGTAGGGATTGAAACCAAAACCGGAAAATGCAAAAAACGCAAAACATAAGCAAACAAAACAAAAAAAAACCCTCATAAAACATTTTAATGATCTTTCCAACAAAACATTTTATCACCTTTTTCTCTTGCCAAATAAGCGAACTCATCTATCTACAACTATAAAACTGTCTTCGCCTCTCATTGCCCACATCCAATACCGGTTCTTTGGAAATCATAAAATGATTTCGTCGAAGACTGTTCTTTCGCTTGATTGTTCCTCCATTGAAAATCGGATCATCAAATTGAATCAATTAATGGAATTGTGTTAATGTGTTCTCTTGATTCCGTTCGGTTAGCGTTATCTTCGACAAAATCAAACAACAAACAATAAAAATAAAATAAAAACAAAATAAACATTAATGTCCTTGTCCACCTACAGTTTGACCTGGCTCACCATCCAAAGTATTCGACTTGTCCGATGCTCGGTACGAACAATATTACTGGTGTAACTACGTCACATCCATCGCAATTGGCCACATTCTCGACGCCAACACATCTGACAAAAACGGGATGAATCCTGGAAAAGTTCTAAACGAAACAACCATCAGTCCAGAGCAGGTAGTGTGGGTGGCGGTGGTGTCGATGGAGGTAGCGTCGCCGGTGGAATGACCTAAGGAAATGGTGGCGGAACGGGCAGTGGCATGGAGTCCTTACTTAACAGTGGCAATATGCTCTGTTTGGCAAGTGTTGGTATAGAAGTTGCGGCTATGCACCAGCAGCAACAGCAACAGCAGCAGCCACCATCGTCATTTATTTGTACGAGTATAGCGCCATCGTCGCTAGTGGGTTGCATCCTGTCGGAGTTTCTATGGCAGCAGATGCGGGTTGCTTCGGAAAAGCGGTAAATGAAATTTCCACTATATTACATAACCAGTAACAAAATTACTTCTATTTTGTTGTGTTTCTGTTTTATTTTTGTTAATTTCTGTTAATGCGTGTTTTATTTGCTCGAAAGGATTTATTGCCGCTTTGTTTTATTGTGCGTTTGCTTCCTTTTTTGTTTTATTGCTTTGATGGCTTTTTTGTCTAAGTTTGTGTTTTTTACCTTTTTGACTACTTTCCTTTCCTTTAAATTGCTTTTCTTCTGCTATATTCCGAGCGTTTGTTTTTTCTATTATGCGCACGTATCCAATTTTCTTAAGGATTCGGACTTCGGAGGGCCTTTAATTGGCTTCTTTGGTAAAATCCGAGGCCGCTGTGCTTTATTCATGCTTTAAAAATATTTTTTCTCTATTTTTTGTATGTTTAACTTTGTGTATGTTTTTTTTTTCTTAATAAGTTGTACAAATTATAAAAAAATATATTATATTATTAAGATTTCATACAAATTAAAGTTCTTGATACAGGTTTTTGCAAAGTTTTTTTTTTTTTTTTTATTGAATGGTTGTGGCTTCAAAGAGATTTTTTTGATTAAGAAAGAGAGATTTAGAAAGAGAGATTTTGATTGGAGTTGCCGGTGTACATTGATGTTGAATTCTTCGGGAGCGTATCGGATTCCCGCTTTTTAAAATCCCGTTTTTCAAGAATCCCGAAAAAAAAAGTTTTAAAATCCCGTCTTCTAAAATACCGCTTTTGTTAAATCCCGAGTTTTAAAATCCCGTTTAATCAAAATACCGACCTGCTATAATACATTTTTTTTAAATCCCGGTAATCCCGTTTAATACCGCCAACCGGTATTCAAAAGATTTAAAATAAGACTAAAAAAAATGCATGAAATTGTTCTCTTGGATTAAATTAAAACTGCTTTTAATTACTTTTACAAAATCTAGCGTAAACAGACGCTGCTTATGGATTTCCTGTTATAATTAAGTTATGTATGTTGCAGCAACAAATGGTTGGGTATCCACACATGCATTACCTACATTATGTACCTTGAGATATCTTAATATTTAGTATTGTGCAAGTTTTGTTATATTATATCTTTGATTCTTGGAATGAATACACTACTTTCTTTTATGTTTTCTTTGTTATAATAATCCATGCTATTAAAAAAACTCATGTGTTTTAACTTCATTTATTTTGCCGTTTTTACAATCAAAAGCAGTTGCTTTGTTTTGAAAAATCGCGCGATTTATTATCCCGTTTTTACAATCAAAAGCAGTTGCTTTGTTTTGCGATTTTTCGAACCAAAGCAACTGCTTTTGATTGTAAAAACGGGATTTTGAAAAGCGGGATAGTAAGAAACGGCATTATATAATACGGGATTACAAGAAATCGGGATTATAAAAATCGGGATTTTAACAAGCGGGATTATAAAATCGGGATTTTATTAAGCGGTATTATAAAATTGGGATTTTGAAAATCAGGATTATAAGAATCGGGATATCGTACCCAACCCGAATTCTTCAATATTGCAATAAGATCTTGGTACTTCTGAGAAGGTAAACAAAGCTCACTTAGCAAATGGTTTGCAAGTCCTTAAGAAAACAAAATTCCAAAGGTCCATTTGACATCTACAGGACGGCTGAAAACACGGTTCAGGGGTGGAATCGTGTAAGGTGATTTGTGATTATCAACTTTGTGACTATAAAATGTGATCACATTTTATTTTCCTTCTGTGTAAGGTGATCACCAAAAATATTCCGAAGCTTGGCATCATTTCCCAAAAAAACAAATGACATTATGACTAGTACAATCACTCTGGCAAACGATTGTAGCGCCACTATTTGCAAGCATTTTATTACATGAGTTGATATTGAAAAAGAAACGGCGGAGCAGAGAATTAGGAAAACAGAAAATTAGAAAACGAAAAAGTTTCTTTTTTGAAATTGAAATTGAAATTTGAAGTTCGAATATATTTATTCTATTTGACTGTTCAAGTATCAATAAACAAAAAATTTTATTCAATGTGATAGCAAAATAGCTGTCACAAGGAAAATTAGCAAATTGGTGATTATCACTTGTGACTATCACCTTACGCAGACAAAATTTGTGATTTGTGATTATCACCGATCACAAATCACCTTACACGATTCCACCCCAGGAATCCGGTGTAATCAATAGTGGCATGAAGTCCAATTTAAGATTTTATTTTATTTAAATAGATACAATCACATTTCAGAATAGAATTGGATTCGTTCAGATAGTCACTGAGGCATGTTTTCAGCGGTAGATAAGTTGGACCCAATTTATAATGACTCGGCCACACATTCCGATCCGTAGCAAAAATAATCGGTGATCGGCGCAAATTTTGACAACGCCTTGGAATTAATTGATAGGTAAGGATCGTTAGCTATGGACGGCTGAACGGCAGCTATATTTTTGAAACTTTGGCCAAACCGTTGTCCCACCGACACGAAAATATCGCACAATGAAAATGTAGACTCAAATTTTTGCCATAAACTTGTTAGTTGTTATATCCTGTCAATTATTTACGAACGAAAGTAGAAGTTAACGCTCTTAAAGTTACGGTCACCGAACGTTGCTCGTTCGTTTACCTAACCATCATGAAAATGCTGAGCTTAGTTAATAAATTGACAATTTAATTTTGATGAATACAAAGTTGTTAAGTCTCTATTGGAAAACCCGATATACATAAGCCGCACTTTTGTTTTGTAATATGGCTGTCGAGAGAGAAATAGTACAAAATCGTTGTACGAGTCAAGCTCCTCTAATGCCCGAACTGCGGAGCGATAACGAATCAATCCTGATCCTCAGACTACAAAGTGAGTGAAATTTTGAGATTTTAAGATTAATGGCGAGTTGAAATTGAGTCGCCCACTCGCAGCTACAACAGCTACATAATAATTATATCATCTGTGTACCTACATGGTATGACCAGGGCTACACATTGCGTAAGACGTTTTATTTTATTGCGAACAGAACTTCGAATTTCAAACAGCTATGATAGCTGTTGTGCTTTAAAAAGAAACTACCATCTCCACTCTAATAGCTATTTTCTATTTAATGGTGTCCAATGCCAACCAAAACTAGGCTTTTTTACACCCTTATTGATTCAGAAATTAAAAATTCCAACTAATTTCAAAAATTTACCAAGCATCCTTCCGCTTTGAACTTTACCACATTGAATTTTCGAAATCCAGCAAACAATCATTTATTCAGCCGAAAACCACAAAATCTAATTGATTTAAAGAAACAGACTTTTTCATTCATATCCAATGGCATTAGTCTGTCGCAATATTTAATTCCGTTTACAATAAAATTATTCCGTTTTCTTATTTTCCTCCGCATTCATTTTATATTCAAATGCTTATTAAATGATAATATATTTCAAATTTATGTAAATCATGATCAAGGACATTCAAATCCCGACAATTACATTTCAATCAGAATATAAAACGCTTGCGTACCCTCTACCAATCTATATCGTTTAAGAAATGAACGGGGGAGGACGAGAAAAAAAAAACAAAAATTTATTCAATCGCAAACCGCCCACAACCGCCGCTTTAGCGCGGAAAATAAAATCAAATTCTCATAATAATAATCCCCCTATCCGTTGCTTTTATGGCCTTTCAATGGCTCCGTTTTTTCGGATGGCTTTTAAATCAGCGAAATCCAAAGGACTGCCTCGATGTCGATGTCGAAGCCCGAAATCGGACCCAGTGCGGTGTATCGGTCGATTCAATATAATGCTAATAGTCCAGTCATTTGGTAAAAAAAAAGAGGGTTACCTGGAAAGTTTTCCGGGAGTTTTGAAAATTGGTTAATTTATAGATTTGGGTTTGCTCTTTTCGAATTTCAACTTTGCCACCTCGTACCCCCCGCCGCTCGCGCCGCCATCTTGAAAAAATGGCGTCTAAAAACGGTTTTTTTTATGAATATGTATCTCCCTTCCTACGCATTTTACGAAAAAAATATGTTGTACAAAATTAAACTAGAAAAAATTTCCTACTATTTATGTATCAATAATTTTTTTCATAAAATCAATAGTTTTTGGCGTACGAGCGCCATAAAGTATCATTCATCATATTACGAGAAATACCTGTGCTTCAACTGAATAAGCACACAATTTTTCTGAAGTTTGTTGTCCATTTTTTCCTAACTTTGAACGTTAATGCATCATTTGATGATGCTTACCGATAGCTTATGATGTTGAGAAAACAAATCAAAAAGAATGATTTAAAAAGGACCACTATTTCTTACCTGCCTCTCATGCAAAGCTTTCTAGATTGAAAAACTCATTTTTTTTTGCGTCAACTGAATGAGCACAACTTTTAAAAATGCAGATAAAATCAAACGGATAGAAATGAACAAAATTTTCTTTAAATATTTTTTTATTGGTTATTTCTAATATTGGGTACTACCACCTTTATTCTTGATTACTTCATAAATTCGGGCTGGCATAGAATCGTATAAACTCTTTAAGTAGTCCAGCGAAATTTCTCTCCATGGTAACTTAATGGCTGGAATAAGCGATTCTCTGTCCTCAAACTGACGGCCTGACTCATAGACTTTACGTACCAACCATCCCCATTCATTTTCTATGAGGTTCAGGTCAGGTAAATAGGGCGACCGTTGAAGTAATTTAACATTCTAGTCCTGTATCCCACTTTTCGTCGTTGTCATATTGGAAAATCCATTTATAGGGTCCAAAAATATCCGAAAATGAAGGAAACTTTCTTTCCAATATTCTTTTGTAGGTAATTGCAGTCGTTTTTGACGTTTAAAACTCAAGCTCAATAGTCCCATAGTAGCTAACTGCTCCCCATATCATAACTCCACCTTCTCGACCATGATGCCGCGCTTAAAATCGTTCTTCTGTTCTCAATTCGTGAAAGTAATAATTAAAACCACCAGGGACATCAAAATTTAAACTCTTCTGATCCGAAAAAAACCGCGTTGTGCCACACATTTTTCCAACTCACATCGAGTCTAGAAAATCTTAAACGAATATCTTTTCGTTGCTCGTTTAATGGTGGTTTCTTTTGAAGTTGCAATCATTTTAAATGATCTGCGCTGTTTGGTACTCTGTGGACTGTTGAAACACCTGCAGTTACACCAACTTTTTGTTTAATTTTTACCGCGGAGCCACATGAACTGGAAGCACATCTCAAAATTGCTCGTCGATCAACTTCGAATGTTGCCGTTTTTTACTACCTTTCATGTTTTACTCGTACAAACTTCGGTTTCTGAGGTACGAATAGACAACACTAAGACTCCGATCAACGTTGGTAGCTTTAGTACGCACGCTCAGTCTTTATTCTTTTAACGAATCAACCTTAACTCGTCCGACACTATTAAAGCTTCTGATCTAACCATATTTTTTTAAATTTTAATGTAACGGCTAAATGCACTAACAGCACTTCAACTTTTGATTTGGTATACCAATTAACTTAAAACTCTCAGAACCAACTAAAATAATGAGAGTGAAAGATCGTGTGCTTATTCAGTTGACGCAAATAAAAACTGAGTTTTTTAATCTGGAAAGCTTTGCATGAGAGCCAGGGAAAAAACAGTGGTCTTTTTTAAATTATTCTTTTTGATTTGTTTTCTCAATATCATAAGCTATCGGTAAGCATCGTCAAATGATGCATTAACGTTCAAAGTTAGGAAAAAATGGACAACAAACAAAAATTTTGTGCTTATTCAGTTGAAGCGCAGGTATTATGATGAATGATACTTTGTGGCGCTCGTACGCCAAAAACTATTGATTTTATGAAAAAAATTATTGATACATAAATTGTAGGAAATTTTTTCTAGTTTAATTTTGTACAACATATTTTTTTCGTAAAATGCGTCGGAAAGGAGATATTCCCAAAAAACCGTTTTTAGGCGCCATTTTTTCAAGATGGCGGCGCGAGCGGCGGGGGTACGAGGTGGCAAAGTTGAAATTCGAAAAGGGCATACCCAAATCTATAAATTAACCAATTTTCAAAACTCCCGGAAAACTTTCCAGGTAAAACTACCAAATGACTGGACTATAAAGCCCGTGGGGAGTTCGAGTGATTATAGCATAAATTTAAGAAGTATTAGTCCGCATTCGCATAACAAAACGCAAGGATAATTTTAACCTCGTCTATGGTTTCGTTTTATTTTTCTCACCCAACGACAACTACGCGAAGAGAATAGAGAGTATTTTCCTTTGTTTCGTAATTTTTGTTTTGTGTAACGAATTTCTAAATGGGGTTTCGTTTTCACTATATACACTCTTGTCGGAATACCTCCACAACGCCCTCATCTTCTCGTTGTCCTCGTCCTCGTCGTTGATTTGATCTGGTAGTAGGACACAATTCGCATAATATCTGTGGCGATTATTTGTTTTTCTATTTTTCCTGTTGCCTTCATTTTTTCCTTTGGTAGATGGGAGTTTCTTTATGTTGCAGACTCAATTTGGGGGCGAAGGAGGTGGCTTCAAGGAGGACTGTGGCTGGGTTAGTGTTGTTTTGTACCCTGTGTATGGAACTCTCATTTTAAACCATCTTACTAAGCAAGTTACATTATGAACAGGAAATGGGGCCTAAGGCATTTGTTCCTTTTTCTTGGTCTGTCTCTTCCACCCCTTTGTCCATCCAATTTTTGGTTTTGTTTTGTAGATGTAGTTTTTTTAATGATCCTGCTCTTGTTCTTATAGTTTGAGTGTTATATATGGCCCAGTAGGCACTCCTTTTCTCTCTGGTTTTAGTTCGTTCGAGTTCAGTTCGCAGAGGGATATCACCGTTCGTTTGGCAAAACTATCCAACTGCTTGTTGTGTTATCAACAAAAACGACAAAGACGCATAAAGTTCTATATTATTATTTTCCAGGACAAATGGAGAGTATTTTATGTGTTATTTATGTAAAATCGAGTACAAGGATGAGAATTTATGACACGATTTTATTTTGTTTGTGTGAATTTAGAGATGCCTTGTTGTGGTCGATTTTACACCGATTGTACCTAGAATAAGACATACCTATTTGTTTATACTTACATCAGTTTGAAACGACTGTAAGTGGGTGCGAGGTAGTAGTCGGCTTATATTATTATGGGAATTTGCGGCTAACGATACTTGAAAACGCCATAAAGTTAATAGCCTTAGTTATCGGGCGGCTTAAGGTGTCTTGTCTTGAAAGGACATGCAAATAGCTTGTTGTCGGTTAGTGGCTAGTTAATGCTAGCGCACCTGGTAGACTCTTGAAAATTATCTTAGCCACAAAATTGCAATTGTATTGATTTGGGGATTTGCCTGAGTGCTTCTTCTACCGTAACCGCATTTGTTATAATATGGATATTTATGATGGACATTTTTGGCAATACTTGCAGTTGCCCGTAGCTTAGTTGGTAAAGGCGTTGGCTGCTAAGCAGAACGTCGTTGGTTTGAGTCCTACTCAGTTTTCAATTCATCTTTCACGGGCACTGCCTCTTGCGAAGACCTGACAAGAGTATCAATCTGTCATGAAAAAGTGCTCCTCAACTCTGCCGTTCGGAATCGACGTTAAATTGTAGGTCCCCTCAATTCTTCACACGCACTCAAAGAATTGTTGATGAGAGTAAGCCATTAAGGCCTTGGCTCTTCAAGAGCTGTCGCGCCACTCTATTTATTTTATTTATTTTGCATACATTATAGAGTTGTTAGGAAAAATTCACAGTCAGCAATTTTTATTTTATGTTCTGTGTGAAATTAAGATGACGTCAAGCATAAGTTTAAAGTGCAATGTATAAGTACAAATGAACGATCTTTTCCCATCCAAAATGTGCTTTCAAAGGTCTTGTTCGAAAAACAAGGAATTGATAATAAATTTGACATTAACATTCCTTCAGCCTATTATGAATTATTTTGTGGAATTAATAACAGAAAAATAAAACAACGAAATAAATAATTCCACAAGAATCGAAACAAAAGGAAAGAATAATATGTTTATCATACATAATCCATCTAGTTGAAGTAATGATGATGGCATAGCTTTCATGTTAAACTCATCAGTGGTAGAACAATGTATACTTGCCTACTCGTATAAGGAAAATTTACCTGGATGATGTTAATTAAATCCAGACAATATGCCTTTCAGTTTAACTTTCCATATTCCCGACAAACATCCTTATTCAGGGCTACTTAAAAAGGTTTTAGAATATCAACCGAAGCTGATAAAAATATTATCTTCGATTATATTATTTCCCATGGTATTAATAACCATTGACCTGAGATTTTTTTGTCTGTTTAGTACACACACAATTTTTTGTACGTTCATTCATTTAAAAAACAACAAAAAAAAAAACATGAAAATCATCCATTGCTAACCGCGATCTGAGATGAACAACAAGAAAAGTTTTGGGAGCTTGTCCTAAAGCCCCCATGCGACCAATTTAAATCCATTTTCTCCACACATTTTCACCCCCACGAGGTCTCTTTATTTGTTTGTTACTTTGTTGTTGCTGTGTTAAAAATCTTTACATGGAATGACAACCCGCTTCAAAGTTGTTTGCTAAGAACAAAAGAACAGGCAGAAAGATTCAAGTCCAGGACCGAAGCCGATACGCCTACATTTAGGACTTACTTGAACAAATACACGCTTTCATATATTTTATACATTGATAAAATAAAAAGAACTGAGATGAAGGCATGGAACAGGCACACAACTATAGCGAAAACTATACAAAACAACAAAAACGAAGACAATGATGAAGATGGGAAAAAGGTAAATGGAAAATATATTTGCTTGTTCACAAGCAACTATACAATTTACATTTGTGTTTTTTCGCAATGTCAAATGTCAGAAACGTATTTAGAAAGTTTTTGAGAAGGGATGATTTTGCGACTTGGAAGACATTTTTAAGAGTTTTTTTGAGGAGAATTGTCATGCTTGGAACTAAATTCATGAAAGGCATTTGATATGTAAAAATTGGAAGCCAATGTAAAAATTGAGAAAGTCGATTTCAATTCATCTTTCATTAAGTAGTGTGGGTCCCGTTAATCTACGACAAAAAATATCAAAGCAGCTTATATTTAAACTAGCCAACCCGCGGGACGTTGTACCCGCTCTTAAGAAATTGTTAGTAGTAACTTAAGGGTTGAGTTGCTTTCCCGGCACCAGTGAGAAACTGAGAACCCATTTCAAAAGACGATAGCAATTCCAATACAATTGTGAAGAAGAGACAGGCCTAAGAACTTATTGAGAAGACAAATCGTCGCCCGAGAATTGGTTTGTTCCATACGCCACTTTTGTCGGTTTTGAGTTAGGAATGGATTCTATGGGAATTTTGTATGCTCTTTCTAAATCTGTGATTAGATTTGCGCTACGTCTTTTCAATCCCGAGATATCCAATATCAATTTTGTTCCATATCCACCAAAATCAACATTTTCTAGAATTGTTTTGTGCCATAAACCATTTTTTGGCGTTTGGGACATTTTTTCCATATAAAATTTGTCAAGTTTTTTGTCAGAATTGTTTTGTTCCACGTGCATATTACGGTGACAAGGGATAGAAAAAATCCTAAGAATGTTGAGAATTGGTTTGTCCTACGTGCACTTGTGTTAAAGAAATGCTATGTTTATGGGACAATCATCGCAAACAAAATTTTAGTATTGGTTTGTGCCATATCCATTACAATTGTGTAGATATCCCGAGACAATGGTATGAAATCAGTTAGTCGTGGCTTGGCTTGGCAACTACTTGACTCTTCAAGCGATGAAGATGGTAATGAATTCAATTTTGAACACTTTTTTCGAAGAAGGTTAAGTTCAAATGACTCTGCCCTTGATTTGCAAGATAGTCACTCAAAAGTGGAAAACTTCATTGAAACTATAGATGCATACAGTGAAGAAGATTTCAAGTCGCATCTGCGGCTGAACCGCTTGACTATAAATCAGTTAACAAGTACATTACTTCCTTAAGAATTGCTGTACCTTTTTTTTTATTTAACTGCGTTTTTTTTAGTTGAATATTCACAGTCGGAGTTCATCTCAAATCCATCAACTTCGTTTTATGCTGGAAAACCTAGTATTGGCGCAAAAAATAGAGGTACTCATCTATGTATGGTACATAAGCAACACTATCACTTTTAGGCAATTGGGGAATCTATTCGGTGTATCAAAATCTTCTGCCTCGGATGTTGTGGGTCGAGTAAGCAGCTGGCTTGTTTCCAAAGCAGATGTGTATATAAAGTGGCCACAAGGGGAAAGTATCTCTGAAAACTGCCGTCAGTTCGAAGCAAAAAAGAAACTACGAGGTGTAATCGGTGCCATTGATTGCACGCATATTACGATTGCTGCACCAAAATTAAACAAAGAGTGATATTACAATCGTAAGCAAAACTTTACCATTGTTTTGCAAGGGGTCGTCGATGCTGAAAAAAAAAATTCATTGACATTTGTGTTGGCGAGCCAGGATCCTTACACGATAGTCGTGTTTTGCGAAGATCGGCTTTGTATAGATGAGCTCACTCTTACTTTGCCCAATTGTTGTCCAACAATACATTTCTGTTGGGTGATTCAGCCTACCCTGCTTAAAAAAAGTTCCACCTTACAAGGACTACGGCCAACTTACGGACCAACATCTAGCATTTAACTACCTGCATTCAGCTACAAGAATGGTAGTTGAAAATGCATTCGGCTTGTTTAAAGGACGATTTAGACGCCTAAACTTTGTGATAGCGCAGTAGAACTGCTTTAATTTTTTTTTTTTTTTAAGAAAAATGTTTATTTTTTTTTTTTTTTTTAATAAAGGCTTTATTGAAAACAAAGATATAATCGATTTTCTTTTAAAATTTTAGCATCCAACTACATGCTTTCTTGCCTTTCACATTATGTATTGATGGGAATTGGTTTGTGCCATATCCATTTTTGTGTGTCCCACGTGTATGGAAAAACAAATCATTTTCAAAATGTATGAGGTGGGACACAAGCCAAAAAAGTAGACTTTTGTGCTGATAAAGGTATCTTGTTAACGGTAAGGCAAAACACTTTGAAAATTGGTAGGTGAAGTCTTAATAAGACTAACTTCAATTTAAAAAAATAAAAAAAAAATCCTATCGCACAGTTTCGGAGTACTAACCACGCGAACCTTTAAATGCGTTTTTCTCGAAAAAGTGCCGATGGCGTATGGAACAAACCAATTCTCGGGCGACGAAATGCAACTCCATTTAGTTGGCCGTAGGCATACCTAGAGCAATTCAAAACCTGGAGGCCTTCCGACTTTTCCTGAGGCCAACCCTGCGAACCCTCATGTGGAGCCATAATGGGCAGTAAAGTGGGAGAGTTGTGAGCCCATCTGCCATCATGACTGCTATCGAAAATGAAGAAGAAAAGAAAAATTAAATTTACCCTTCACTACCTACATATGTGCATATTGTACATACATATGTATATAAATAAAAAGGTACAAATTTTATTCAGGTTAAATTTTAAATAAATTTAAAAGCATAATTTCTTGCCTTCGAGTCTCCTTCTATGTCGTCGTTGTATAGAAAAACAAAATTTCAAATAAAATAATTAATTTTTATATGACATAAATTTGACGAAAATATTTGAAATATGTAAACTCATACAAAATTGAGTATTCGTATATTGATATATCTTGCTGAAGTGGAAAAAGCATTATTATTTAACATTTGTGAAAAATATATTTTTTTTTGTTATAAGCCTTCTACACTTATTCCCCTTTGGTTTAGAAAAAAATATTAGCAAATCGGTCAACCGGTTGTCAACTGAAAAGGTAACAGGAACTTAACGAATAAGTCTTTTATGATTTACTAGCAGTTGCCCGCGACTTTGTCCGCCTCTCCCTCGTCCACCGGCCAAAGTATCGTCTCGACTTGTGTATCATGCGCGCGTGGAGTTATTGTAAAATTGGATTGCAGTTAAGTCTCCCTAGATCGTGATTCTCTTAAACTTGAAAAATTTGAGCATTTTTTATGATTCCCTTCAGTTTTTCATACTTAAAGCATTCCATTGGTCGAACTCTCCCTAATTCTAATATCTCTCTTTCTCCAACACGTTTTTTTACTTCTGCATCGTTTTTATTTCCATAAGTCAATTTTTTTCCTGTTTCTTTAAACTGAGCAAATTTTTTAGTTAAGAAATATATAAATGACTAGCTGACCCGGCAGACTTCGCACTGCCTAAATCGATAAATAAAAGATCTAAACTTTTGTAGCTCACTACACAGCCCGCTACCCTGCTACCCTGCTACCCCACTACTCTGTTACCCAGTTACCGCGCTACCCGTCACCCCACTAAACACTGCCGGCTACCCAGTATTTACACGCGCTACACGCTACCCCATTACCTGTTATCCCGCTTCCCCTTACACTACTTCTAACTACTCACTATCCGTCAACCCACTACCCGCTTCCCATTACCCCGCTACCCCCATCAACTACTACCCTGGCCATTTCTCATGAAAACGGCTTGGTCGATTTTGTACAAAGTACTAAGAACCCATCTACGCCGCTAACCGAACATTCCCTCAACATTTGGTTCTAAATACTACACTGGTATAAAATCAGTGAGTCCTCAGCGAATTTGTATGAGATTTTTATATATCTAAGAAAACAACGTTTACTTGATCAGCTAGTAAGGTCGTGACAACTCAGAAATCTTCGTTGCTTCATGCACAACAACTTTGTTAAGGATATGGTCAAATGCATAGTTAACGTTCTATAGGGAAAATTGTGTTTCCACATTTTTTGCTATATCTTATGAACGGCTTGGCCGATTTTGTATAATTTTCTTAAAAACCCTACTGTAATAATACTCGAACATTTTGTCAAAATTTGATGACAAACGGCACGAACTTTCCATTTTACGAACTTTCCATTTTACCATTCCAAAAGTAATGCATTTCATTTGAAAGAGTGTTTTTGAGATTTTGTTTAACCAAATTTTTTTTGCATTTTAAATTTTCCATTTTTTTTCATTTTTCTTGCATTCTAGTTCGCCATCACAAATGTTCCAGTTTTAAATTTGAAAACCACTGCACCTGCAATAACATGCAATTTTCCCTTTGCAAACCAATGGATTTTCCGAGTTTTTCATCAAGAAATTTCTATTTTCTATTCGAAAACCCACTTTGAAAACCAATGTTCCTGCAATAATATGCAATTTTGCATTTTAAAAGCAATGAGTTTTCCGAGTTCCTTTCGGTAACCCATTTTGAAATTTTCCAGTTTTCCATTTGAGAACCACTTTACTACAGTTACATGCAATTCTCCCCTTGAAAACCAATGAGTTTTCCGAGTTTTTCATAAAAAAAATCTGATAAAAAAAGACCTTAACTTTTGTACCCTGCTAGTACACTGCCCACTACCCTCCTATACCTACTACCCACTACCAGCTACTTTTACCTGCTACCCGCTACCCCCTTACTCGCTCCTCGCTACCCCACTACCCCGCTACTCCACTTCCCGCTCTCAAGGCCATATCTCAAAAGAATCAAATCTAAAAAAGGAAAAAAAAAAACAATTTTTGACAAATATTTTCTTCACTGAAATTTTTTTTTGTGTGATGAAAATAAAAATATTTGACGAAATTTGAAATGAAATTGATTAATCGTTGGTATATTGATATATTTTGTTGTAGTGTGAAAAGCATTATTTTTAACATTTGAACAGTTTGTGATTTGAAAAGTACTAATTTTGTTTGTCTTAAACCATCTACCCTTAATCCTCTTTAGTTTAAGACAAAAATTAAGAAAATCGGCCAAACGGTTTTTATGCCTATATGCCGCAAACGAACGGCGCTAAATTTTTATAATATGTATAGATATTTTTAAACACAATAATCTGCACAAATAGTGCAATCAATCTCATTCACTGCAATCAATCACATTCGCAAATCAATTGAACTCTCAGTATTCTAATTTGAGCAGTTATTAGGCCAGTTCCACCTAACAACTTCTCACTGAGATCTCAATGTCACCTTGACTGAGGAAAAATCATTTGGTGGAACATAATTCTCAGTTATCATTGAGATATAATCGTTACCTTACTAATCGTTGTTGCATATTATGTCAACCACGTCAAAATAGCTGAAAGAGAAATCGAATCCAAAATAATTTCATCTCAGAGATCTCTGAAAAAAAAAACTCAGTTCTCAGCTGAGATTTTTTGTTCCACTTAAAAATCTCTGAGATCTCTGAGATCTCAGTGAGATGTTGTTAGGTGGAACTGGCGTATTTTATATCATTTGCTTGGCCAGCCTGCCTTAAGTGTGATACAGCCAACACATTATTTTTCATTCTCATCTTTCTTTCTGAATTGAAAAGGGACGACAGCGCACGGGGTGGCGGCGCTATGACAGCCATTGCTACTGAATGGGAAAAATAGTAACACTATGTCCACCTATACACGCTCGTATTGTTTTTTTTTTTTTTGTGAAATACTGGTACTTTAATTCTAAAATCAGTTGGTGCTGAGCAGTGCACACTGAAAAGTAATTTGTTCAACACATACCAAGAAAAATTAATATTTTTTTTGCCGTTTTTTTCCACTTTTCCACTGATTATTCGCTTATATTGCCTAATGTTATATAGCCTAAGGCCTTCTATAATAAATAAACTATTCAACACAAAATAATTGTTCACTTTGATTTAGCAGTTCCTGAGATCAGCAGGTTCAAGCAAACAACAGAAGCCTTCAAAAAAGAATATTTTTGCCGTTTTTGCAATATTTTTAACTGACCCTTCGCTCCTATTGGTAGCAGCGTAGTATGATATAGCTTCTAGCCTTCGTCGATAAATCCACCATTAGACACAAAAAGAATTGTTCAATTTGACTGAGCAGTTCCTGAGATAAGCGCTTTAAAACGCAGAAAAATAAATATTTTTTCCGTTTTTTTCCACATTTTCCACAGATTCTTCGCTGTTATTAGTCGCAGCTTAATTTTAAGTAGAATAAAGCCTTCTCCTCTCCAACACAAAAAGAATTTTACAATTGGAACCAGTAGTTCCTGAGATTACCGCGTTCAAACTAACAAACTCTTCAGCTGTATATATTAGTATAGATTTGCATAACAGCTTATTTCAATTTAGATTTTAGATCTTAATAGATACACCCGGAAGATCTTTCGGCGTTTCTGACGGTCAACTATATAATTCGTTCAAACCTTACCTTTATTTGTAAACAAAATCTAGATCTTTCGAAAAAAATAAGAAAAGTAGGTTTTATTCCAAGTAATCATATTGGACTGGGAAACATATTTACCTATCTCTGTTGCCAAAAAAGAAACACTTTCCCTGATTTTTAGAAAACAAATATAAGATTTGTTGAATTTACTACAATGATAGGGTGGCACGTCAGCTTGGAAGAACCATGGCCTAATTGCCTTATACTCTGCTAAAATTCTTTGAGTGCTTGTAGGAGGGGATCTAAAAGTTTAGGCCAATTCCGACGTTCTTTTTCCACTTTAAAAAATATACTCTTGGAATCTGTCAGCGTGTAAGACTCGCACCCACGACTTCTATGTAACTAGCCAACTTAATAACCATTAAGCCACGGGTATTAATATTTGTGAATTGGTAACTAAATCCCGCTTTTTGCAATCTCTCAAAAAGATTAAGCAATATACAAATTAGAAGCGCAAACAAGTAAATTGTCAGGAATAACTTCAAAGTAAATATGTAACTCCAAGGCTCATCCAAAGATCATTTGAAAAACATTATTCCTTTATTTTCCCAAAAACAAAATCAGTCCGAGTAGTTTCAAAGTTTGTTTTGTCCAAACACACGACTCCAATTAATCTCCATAGTGATCCCCCTGGCTACGCGCTTGTCAAAAGCAGCTTCGAAAATTACTTTTAAAAAATACAGTTTTTTCTGTGGTATATCGAATTGTCCGCCCACAAAAACAAACCGAGTAGAGTAGGGAGGATAAGAAATTCGATATCTCTTCTCCATTTTGTTGAGGTTTTTAAGTTGTTGTTGTTGATTTTTTTTGTCTGTACAATTGCTATGAAAGTTTGACATTTGACTTCTAATCTCCATTTGGTTTGGACATTCATTTCAACTTGTCTAGCATCGGTGGGGTTGGTTTATACTTCTTCAGTTGTATGGGACACTCATAGCCGTATTTAGGGGGAGGGTTACGGGGTTTAACCCTCCCCGAAATAATTTTGTAAAGCAAAATCAAATAACTATTGATTAATAACTTAATGTTTTCGTTTTTTGTCTTGCTAACACTGAATTTATAACTTTTCCATTGAAGCTTTATTTGTTTTTGTATAATCAAGATTTCATTTACTACTCTCGCCATCTAGTGACCTACAAGCAGAGATATCAATATATATATGACTAAAAATTAAGGCAAAAAATACTGCAATCTCCCAAAGGCAGTAAGAATTTTTGGTCTTTTGTAAAAAATATGAAGAATTTTTCTTTTTCTTCGGTCCCTACGCTCTTTGACAATAAAAAACTCCAGTTGTAGGCTCTCTCGTGAAAGCTGCTAGAGAGTAACATGATTCCCACAGTTCTTGAGCGCGTCAATGATTCCATGGGAAAAATCTTTTTCCGAGCTCGTACTGTGGTTAGAGTCCTAGAAGTTCTCAGCATACATTAATCTGCTGGTCCGGATAGTATCCCTGCTATTAATCTAAAGAGGTGTTGTTCCACGCTGTCAAAACCCTTGCGTAAGCTTTTCCATCTATCGTTCCGAGCTGTTGGAAAAAAGCATTTCTCTGGCCAATTCCAAAAAAAGGCGAATCTTCTTCTCCCTCCTATTATCGTCCGATTGCACTTACGTCCTTTCCTTGTAAGGTCATGGAAACGCTGATTAACTATCAACTCAAGAAATATCTCGAAGACCGAAAGCTTCTTAATGACCGGCAGTACAGTAACAGGTCCAGTGGTGATCTGATGGTTTATCTCACAAAACAGTGGAACAAATCTTTCGATATCGGTGAATCCCTTCTTCGTTGGATTAGAAACTTTCATTCGAACCGTTCACTACAAGTTAAATTGGACGGATTCAAGTCTGAAACCCACAATATAAATGCTGGTATACTCCAGGGCTCCGTTTTGTCTCCGACCCTCTTTCTCATTTTCATAAATGATCTATTGTCTGTAACTTCTAATCCAATCAATTGTTTCGCTGACGATAGTACCCTTAGCTTTTCTTATTCATTTCCAGACTCACATCCCTACTCTTCGGATTTGGAACTGCAACGGCAAAATATGATAAGCTCATTAAACTCTGACTTAAACAGCATTGTACAATGGGGAATAAAAATCGAGTAGAGTTTAATGCTTCGAAAATTCAATGCTGCCTTGTATCGTTAAAGCGAGATATACCTCCCAACATCTCGAGATTCTCGGTATGTGCATTACTGACCACCTTTTGTGGAACGATCACATATTATAATGTTTGGGTTTCTGAAGACAGTGCAAGAAATTTTTCTCCCCATCTGATCTGGCCCTTATCTTTAAGAATTATATCCGTCCAAAGCTTGAATACAATTCCCATCTTTGGGCTGGTGCTCCAGTTACATACTTAAGCTTCTTGGACGGTATACAAAAAAGAGCCCTAAGACTGATTGGTGATAGAGACATAACCAACTCATTCACCTCGTTAGACCACCGTCGTATTGTGTCGTGTCTCTTTCGGTTCTATCCATCGTTTCTTTACGGTAAGTGCTCAAATCAAATAGCCAGTTACATTCCTCCCCTAAAACAATTCGCCCGTAATACTCGCGCTTCTAGGAATGGCCATCAGTTTACCCTCGAGTCCAACTTCGGACGTACTCTCAATTATAGAGAATCGTTCTTTAGCCGTACTTCCAGAATGTGGAACTCCCTTCCGCACTCTGACTTTCCAATTCAATGCAATGTTCAGGTATTTAAGACCAATGTACACCGGCAGTCCGGCACCTCCTTTCCAACCCCTTTCCATTAATAAAGGGTAATAGATACACTCAAGAATTATTTTTAAACTTTCCATCAAACATTGTTACGTGAACAAATGAATTGGCTTCGGCGAATTGAAAAAATGTGATAAATATGTTTCCTTTTTTAATAAAAATTTGAAAAAATTATCATTTATCTTAACCCCCCCTGAAACAAAATCCTAGCTACGGCTATGGGGACACTACCTAAGAACAATTTTCTTTTGTTCTTTAATATAAATAAATCTCTTTTACTTAATACCATGCCTTACACGTATGATATGAACACAGCCGCCGATGAATATTCGTTCGATTTATGTATCGATTTTGTGTTATCGATTCATTGTTCCATTGTCACGTGCGTCGTACCAACTGACCTACCTCCCAGCGAAATGGCGCTCAAGCTTCCTTTTCGATCAAAACCTCCAACCTGACAAGATCAGAGATTCGCTGCCTTAAAGAGAATTCGCCTTTTAATACAAGTGTTTTAAGTTAATTAAAACAATTTAATCGCCGTGAAGCGACAATTAATTCGAGCTTCGCAAGAAATAAGAATTTCGCCAGAAACCTCAGAAGTAAGTGCTTTTATAAAAGCAAATATGCCAAATTGTGTTTTTTTTATAAGCCCAGCTCATCATTTTTTTTTAAATCTTAAATTAGACATTAGCTATAAAAGTGCTGTAAGTGCATTGGCTGTGCAAAAGCCACAATTTATAAGTCAAGTCCGAGCCTATAACGAAGCCACGCTGACTAGTGCCAAGGCTCTAAGGAAGCGCGTGAAATAGAAGTTTCTAAAGAAGCCACACCGTGGTGACTGCGGCTCAAAAGAAGTAGGCTTTTTCACGGGGCCCAAAAGCCCAGATTTTGGGTAGGGAAAGCCATACCCAAAACCACGTGGATTCCACT
This sequence comes from Sphaerophoria taeniata, assembly GCA_943590905.1. Taxonomy (NCBI): domain Eukaryota; kingdom Metazoa; phylum Arthropoda; class Insecta; order Diptera; family Syrphidae; genus Sphaerophoria; species Sphaerophoria taeniata. The sequence goes on from OX016542.1 coordinate 52,710,553, forward strand.
ACCACATCCAGGAAAATTTCTACCTTATTGTCCCGATCCAACATCCCACCTAATTATACACGAACCTTAAGAAGGTCCGACGAGGTCACGTCAAAATCTCGACCAGGTAAATCTAATTCGATTTTTTTTTAGAATTAGTCAAATCATAAGCTGTATTTATACACCTAGGAGAACATATAACAAGAGTGAGTTACACATTTGCTGGCTGGTGGAAGTCTTTCCAAGGCTACGTGTGTCGACGTCGTCGTTGAGGCACAGTGGACCAGCCAGCGTGTCATTCAGGCGCAGAATTGGTTTGACGTTCAAGAAGAACAAGTGAAGCTACATATACGCTTCGAGGTTTAGCACACACGCTTTATATACGTATAGCTGTACAGTTATTGTGCATACGCACAGAAAATATATGCATATGCTTATATATATTGTGAAGTCGCTTTGCATAATATCAACCTACCCGAGATACTTACCCGCTAAGCCTATACTTACCTGTCAAACAACGCCATCGTCCGTCATCATCATCAGCATCCGTCATCATCGAAGTCCAGCATCCCACTAACCTAGTTTTAAGCCAAGCTCTAGTTTTTTTTTCTATATGAAATTCGATACTCTCAAGCCATATCGTAATCACTCAAGAGTCAAGATCCACAAAAGATAAGTATTGAAGTTCCAACTCATTCTGAGGATCCCCAATATTTGCATAGTATAAATCTCTTTCTCTATTTTATTTAATATAGCGTTTTTAGTATAAGAGTTTAAGAACAATAACTCTATAATTGAATTCATCCTACCCCAACCAAGTCGTGCGCACAACTTCGCTGAGGAGAGAATGATCGGTGAGTCCAAATTTTAATGTTATATATTTGCTATTAGTGATATTTATCATATGTAACAATATTGGTGCAGTAATTGAGACACATAATTGCTCTTTAAGTTTTGGAGTTGACGTAGGTCAGTTAACAAAGCTTTAACAGGCATAGTTTTTCTTTTAAATCTATTAATGGGACAAACTCAAAGAATGAGGAGTGATGTCGTTGAGCTTTTTTTTAAGTTTTAATTAAATATATATATGTTTTTTCACTAACAATAGTTTTAAGTTCAGCATCTTGGAATTGGTCAATGAACCGAATAGTGTTAGATTGTTTAAGCTGAAGGGATTTTAAGTAATTTTGAAAAAAAAACTTAAAAACGCTCAAAAGAGAACTTTTTTTTTGAAAGGTCAAAGAAAAAAAGAGTTTATGTACCGTTTTTTTTTATGAAAAATCTACTTGAGAGTAAAGTGAATGCGCAAGGTCATTGAACCTTTGATTGATCATTTTTTTTATTGAATTTCCTGTTATTTGATTAAATCTTAAATTGAATTTAAAAATGATAAAGATTATTTTGAAAGAATTTACGAATTATAGTCTAGTTTTTAACTATTGAATAAAAGCTTGTTATGAAAAATAACTCTAAAATATTTCGTTTTAATGACATCTAGAATGTCAAGTGAATAATTTTATGAAGTGAGCTTGGGAAAGGGAAATGAATAAGGGTAGTTTAGACGGTAAAAAGTTAAGCCAGAATTAAAACATTTTGACTTTATTATAGGGGTTATCGTAAATAGAATTTATGTGGACGGTAGCCAAAGGAGAGTTAACTTTAAGAAGTTTACTGTGGGAGGGCCACTGTAAGGAACTGAATCCATCTAAAGTTCCATACTGAAGATTTGATTGAGTAAAATTCGTGATATTTGTTAGCTACTTTTAGTTTTTCTTTTAGATTTAATTTTATATAGGCACGTTAAAAGGTACACGGCGGTCCAGTGGCGGTTGCAAGATCCCACCCATCCGACGAGCTAGTTAAATTGGCATTCGCTAGCGTGCCTACAGCACCCAGCCGACTGGACACCCTAGTTGCACGTTCATGGGTATCTTTAAGGATCCTGTGGTTTAGGGATATTCAGGGAGTTGCATAAGATCGCACAATTAGTGAACTAGGAATAACACACATCCGTTACACAGGTGGCGCCCAACGTGGGGCAACAAGAATTGTGTCGCAATTTTGGCGGTTTCAAAACCTCAAACAATCATTTATTTATATTTTTAAGTTTTAGCCATTTCAGTTTTAAAATTTAATGCCAAACCCATTAAAATATTTTTGTTTTTTATTAATTGTTCCAAGAACTATATGAAATATTAGTATGAACGAATTAGGAATTTCTCCGGTAGTAAAGTTTATAAAACAGAACTTCGAGATGCAAATTCCGAAAAGGTTTATAAAGAAAATAGAATCTTTATGAGTTCGAATTAATATCCTGAAATTCAAGTACATGTTACAGATTTTTCAGTTAAAGTATTGTTAGACTTATAGAGTTCTGAGTTGGTAGAGCATTGGCTAGGAGATTACATCGGACGACCGGGAGATAACGTTTCCTTAAAATTACTTCTCCGTTCGCTGCGCCCGGGATATATTCTACCCAATTTAAAAATTTGGCCTAAAGTTAGAAGAAAACAATCACACAATTGCCCTTAAGCAAAAGAATGATAAAAGTATCACAAAGGTACAAGTACAGCATATTATCTAATAACAGCTTATAGTTTTATTCTTTTAAGATTATTGTTTGTTTTTGATCGACCATAGGAGATACGATTGATATTCGAAGTCTGTATGTATGCGCTCAGAAATATGATTTTTAAAGAAACAAAAACATGACCAATACCTTAAACAACAACCAATCTTCATTTTTATTTTTATTGGTTTTTACTTGCAAGATAACCCAAAGTTCTTTCCCTTTTTCCAAGCTCCAATATTGATGATTATAGTACAAACCTACAGTTTTTTTAGACATTTTATTTTATATCGAGATCCTTTATTAAAACATTCCATTAATTTTTTTTATTCACTTAAAATACAAATTTACACCCTTAACAAAAAAAAAAAAAATATTTCGTTTATAAATTGACACAAACATAATAAATCGTTTTTGGTCTTAAAATACAATTACCATTATGGGACCAAAACCACAACAAAATGCTACTCGCGCTACACGAAAAACTACTGCTGAAGATGATGAAGGCGATCAGTCGCGTAATAACCATGCAAATGGGGTCGGTGAACAAGAGAAGGTTGATTCGGGTCCATCTGGATCAAGTCAGAAAAATGTATCTCAGGATGAAAGGCTTACGCGTTATATTCAGAACATAGTTACAGCATCAGTAGGGTTAAGTATGGCTGAAGAACTTCAGAGGCGTCAGGCGGAAGATGAAGTTGAAAGGGCCAATCTCCGTAAACAAATAGTTTCAGACTTAAGAGAAGAAATGAGAGCTCTTCGCGATGCTGTTAGTTCAGAAGTTCAACCCGTTACAGATAATAACAGATTAAATGCTGACAGATTCCTTAATGAAATCAGATTTCAAAGCGACGAAGATCCAACTCAAAATCAGAATCTGAACGGAAACCAAATAGGAATTCCAAACCAAAACCTAGGGCAAAATCAGAATCTGAACGGAAGCCAAATAGGAATTCCAAACGAAAACCTAGGGCAAAATCAGAATCTGAACGGAAGCCAAATAGGAATTCCAAACGAAAACCTAGGGCAAAATCAGAATCAAGAATCAAACGAGATTAACAACAGAGGTCAAAATAGGCCTCAAAGGGAAGCTCATGAAAGTAGTCGTGAAGAATTAGACTTTCAACCTAGTGAAAATTTCCAGAATTTTATGAACCGACTAGAGGGTTTAAACCTCAATCCAAGTACAAGTAATCGAGTTTATAATCCAAGCAATAGAGTTTCTAATCCAACGCAACGGATTCCACGAGTAGATTTCAAGAAGTGGGGATTGACATTCGACAATAAAAAAGTGTCCATAGAAGATTTCCTTTTTAGACTTAACTTTCTAAGAATGAGTTATGAAGTTACATGGGATGAGATTTTTCTTTATTTCCACATTTTTGTAGCAGGTGAAGTTGAGACGTGGCTTTGGATGTACTTAAAATCCAATCCTGGTGCAACCTGGAAACATTTAGAGCTCTCTCTGTTAGAGCAATACAAAAGACTTGAAACAGACACTGAAATTTCCCGTCAAATGTTTGACCGACGACAAGGTCAAACAGAAACCTTCGACAGTTTCTATTTAGACATTATGCAATTGAATTCACGTTTGCAAATACCTAAACGGTCTCATGAAATAATAGATCTTATCAAACAAAATGTTAAGAGAAGAACGGGGGAACTGCTAATAACATTCACAACGAAGAGTCTTCCGGAAATGGTTTACGTTTGCCGTACCATCGAAAAACGCTTAGGTCAATATGAAAGTTTGAAAACAAGAACATTTTCAGTCACAAACTCTAATACAAGACCAAAAGTCAATGAGTTAGATTTCCAAGACGAAGAGTCCCAAAATTTTGATGCTGTTGAAGCTATCTCACAACAGAAAAATTTAAGTATAATTACTTGTTGGAATTGTAGGGCTAAAGGCCATAAATATAAGCTTTGTGATATTCCACAAAGGAATTTATTTTGCTTTAATTGTGGATTAGAAAATTATACGTCCACTAAATGTCCAAATTGTGCGGAAAACCGGAACCGGGGCAACCGAACCGGGGAGTTTTGTCCTGCACGAGTGAACCCGGAACAGAAACAAGCATAGAAATTTTTAAAAACTCGGATAATGAAAACACACCTGCCATTCCATACCAAAAATTACCTGATTTTCCAAATATGTTAAATAACTCTAAAAACAGTAACCAAACCTTAAATACCAATTCAGATATTAAAATCTTGAAGAGACCAATAAACAACCCTGAAGTAACATCAAATCAAACTTTTCATAAGCAAAGTCAAAAACATTCACTACACGAAAGGTTAATGAATTATTATGATGTGCGTGAACGTATTTTCAAAACACCATCAAACCGTATAGTAAAACTAAGAGAAAAATTCAAGGAAAAACGTAAGGCACATCAAGCTATTTCGGCTACAACACTTTGTAGCAGCGATGACCCAAGGCCCTACGCAAGTGTGACAATTTTCGGCAAAAAGATGCTAGGTCTGCTAGACAGTGGAGCATGTATAAGCTGTTTAGGTGCCGGTTGTCTCGACTTGGTAAAATCTGAAGGTATTCCTTTTAAGTCTGTTAATAATTCTCGTAAAGTAAAAACAGCAAGTGGTCAGACTCAATCGATAATAGGTGAATTTTGGACAAATGTAACTTACAAAGGACTTTCAAAAGAAATAAAGTTGTATTTAGTACCGTCATTGGAGCAACCATTATATTTAGGGGTAAATTTCTGGCAATCCTTTGGAATTGCAAAGCATATATTTTCGGAAATTTCTTCGCTAGATAATATTCGTGATTCAAACGCACACGAGCTCACTGCAGATCAAACAAAAAACCTTGAAAATGTTATTAGCTTGTTTCCATCCGCAGCCAAACTTGGGCTCGGTAAAACAACGCTTGAAGAACATATAATAAACACAGGTGATGCCGAGTCGGTAAAACAACGTTATTACCCGGTCTCTCCAGCGGTACAAGCCAAAATGTATGAAGAACTAGATAGAATGATATCCTTAGGAGTTATCGAACCTAGTCAGAGTGCCTGGAGTTCGCCAATGGTTTTAGTGCAGAAACCAGGGAAAAATAGATTGTGCCTCGACTCGAGGAAAGTTAATAAAGTCACCAAAAAAGATGCATATCCGCTGCACCATGTTGATGGCCTGCTTAGTCGTCAGACAGATACTCATTATATATCTACCGTGGATTTAAAAGACGCGTTCTGGCAAATACCACTGGAGAGAGAATCAAGGGAAAAGACCGCGTTTACCGTACCCGGCCGACCCTTATATCAGTTCACGGTCATGCCATTTGGCCTCTGCAACGCTGCTCAAAGGCTTTGTAGACTAATGGACAAAGTGGTGCCACATGAACTGAGACAAAATATTTACGTGTATTTGGATGATTTGCTAGTGGTGTCGTCAACATTTGAAGAACACATGAACGTTTTAGCCAAGCTTGCAACCCTTCTCAAAAACGCGGGGTTAACAATTAATTTATCCAAATCTAAGTTTTGTTTTAAAGAACTGAAGTTTTTAGGTTTCATTATTGGGGGTGGTTGTATACGAACAGATCCAGGTAAAGTGTCTGCGATAAAGGAATTTCCCATACCAAAAACATCAAAGCAAGTTAGACGTTTCTTAGGTTTATCTGGGTGGTATAGGAGGTTCGTTAATAACTATTCAGCTCTAGCTACGCCATTGACAGATACACTTAAAAAGGGTAAACCTTTCAATTTCACACCAGAAGCTTTAAAAGCTTTTGAAGAAATAAAACAGGCTTTAACATCAGCTCCTATTCTCGTAAACCCAGACTTTAAAAAACCATTCAAAATATTGTGCGATGCATCTACAACAGGAGTAGGAAGTGTGTTGTGTCAAGATGATGATGAGGGGGTCGAAAGACCGATATATTATTTTTCACATAAACTTACATCAGCACAACGCAATTACAGCATTACTGAGCTTGAGTGCTTAGCAGCAGTACTTGGGGTGGAAAAGTTTCGTTGCTACGTGGAGGGACAGGAATTCACCATAATTACTGACCATGCCAGTCTACGATGGCTTATGAGTCAGAAGGACTTAAATGGCCGTTTAGCTCGATGGAGCCTCCGACTTCAACGTTTTATCTTTGATATACAACACAGGAAAGGTTCCCAAAATGTCGTTCCGGATGCGCTTTCGCGCATCTACAGTGTCGATGAGTTAATAATAGATAAAGTTGGGACAAATAGTGCAGAAGTTTTACGCGTTGACCTTGGAGATCTAGCTTTCAAGTCAGACGAGTATGAAGATTTAATTAAGACCATAGAGAAAAATCAAAACCAGTTACCTGACCTTCGTGTGTCAGATTGTTATGTTTATAAGAAAGTAAAACCTTGTACAGGTAATCCTATTGAAGATGACTGTACATGGAAGCTCTGGATACCATCTAAGCTGACAACCAGTTTGATTCGTTTAGCACATGAACCAACTCGCGCATCTCATGGTGGAATAGCCAAGACGTTGTATCGTCTTCGCGATCGTTTCTACTGGCCTAATATGGCGGCTCAAGTTAAAACGTTCGTGGGAGATTGCAGCGTCTGCAAGACCACTAAAGCGCCAAATTCAATTCTGAGACCACCAATGGGTCAAGCTTTCTTAGTAGATAGACCTTTTCAACATGTTTATGTGGATTTTTTGGGTCCATACCCAAGATCAAAAAGGGGTAACATTCACATGATTGTGTGCCTAGACCAACTAACGAAGTTTGTTTTAGTTAAAGCTATAAGAAAAGCTACAGGCGAAGCTGCTGTTAGGTTTTTAGAAGAAGAAGTGTTTTCGGTATTCAGAGTACCAGAATCTCTGCTCTCCGATAATGGGAAGCAGTTTACAGGAAAAGAATTTTCTAAATTCCTTACAAGCTATGGTACAAAACATTTGAAAACGGCCTCATATGCGCCTCAATCAAACGCTAGTGAGCGACTCAACCGCTCGATCCTCGGCGCAATTCGGTCATACATAGGTTCAGACCAATCACATTGGGATCAACATCTTCCATCAATATTAAGTGCATTACGTACGACCATACATTCAGCGATTGGTATGTCACCTCACGAAGCTCTCTTCGGACAGAGTAAAGTAGAACATGCCTCTGATTATGAAATCTTACGAAAACTTAAAAGCGTTAACAATCCTGAATTCAACATAATACCCAAATCCGCTAAGATGAATATTATTCATGAAAGAATAAAAAAATCGTGCTCAATCACATAAAAATTACGAAAAAACCTACAACCTTAGAAGTAAGGGTAAACTGTATACAGTAGGACAAAATGTATTCAAAAGGAATTTTATTCTGAGTGATGCAACAAAAAACAGAAACGCAAAGTTGTGTCCGAAGTTCGTACCAGCTAAAGTGAAGAAAATAGTTGGAAACAGTATGTATGAGTTGACTGACTCAAGTGGAAATAGTCTGGGAGTAGTACATGCCAAAGACATACGAGAGTAGAGTTGTGCTGGTCAGTCATTCGAAGTAAAGCCATCTATCTTAATTACAAATAGTAAAAGTGTACCTTTTTCTTTTCCATTTTTGGTATAAGATATCAAAAATTTAAAAGTTGTGTATGGGACACTACCTTAGAACAATTTTCTTTTGTTCTTTAATATAAATAAATCTCTTTTACTTAATACCATGCCTTACACGTATGATATGAACACAGCCGCCGATGAATATTCGTTCGATTTATGTATCGATTTTGTGTTATCGATTCATTGTTCCATTGTCACGTCGTACCAACTGACCTACCTCCCAGCGAAATGGCGCTCAAGCTTCCTTTTCGATCAAAACCTCCAACCTGACAAGATCAGAGATTCGCTGCCTTAAAGAGAATTCGCCTTTTAATACAAGTGTTTTAAGTTAATTAAAACAATTTAATCGCCGTGAAGCGACAATTAATTCGAGCTTCGCAAGAAATAAGAATTTCGCCAGAAACCTCAGAAGTAAGTGCTTTTATAAAAGCAAATATGCCAAATTGTGTTTTTTTTTATAAGCCCAGCTCATCATTTTTTTTTAAATCTTAAATTAGACATTAGCTATAAAAGTGCTGTAAGTGCATTGGCTGTGCAAAAGCCACAATTTATAAGTCAAGTCCGAGCCTATAACGAAGCCACGCTGACTAGTGCCAAGGCTCTAAGGAAGCGCGTGAAATAGAAGTTTCTAAAGAAGCCACACCGTGGTGACTGCGGCTCAAAAGAAGTAGGCTTTTTCACGGGGCCCAAAAGCCCAGATTTTGGGTAGGGAAAGCCATACCCAAAACCACGTGGATTCCACTACCACATCCAGGAAAATTTCTACCTTATTGTCCCGATCCAACATCCCACCTAATTATACACGAACCTTAAGAAGGTCCGACGAGGTCACGTCAAAATCTCGACCAGGTAAATCTAATTCGATTTTTTTTTAGAATTAGTCAAATCATAAGCTGTATTTATACACCTAGGAGAACATATAACAAGAGTGAGTTACACATTTGCTGGCTGGTGGAAGTCTTTCCAAGGCTACGTGTGTCGACGTCGTCGTTGAGGCACAGTGGACCAGCCAGCGTGTCATTCAGGCGCAGAATTGGTTTGACGTTCAAGAAGAACAAGTGAAGCTACATATACGCTTCGAGGTTTAGCACACACGCTTTATATACGTATAGCTGTACAGTTATTGTGCATACGCACAGAAAATATATGCATATGCTTATATATATTGTGAAGTCGCTTTGCATAATATCAACCTACCCGAGATACTTACCCGCTAAGCCTATACTTACCTGTCAAACAACGCCATCGTCCGTCATCATCATCAGCATCCGTCATCATCGAAGTCCAGCATCCCACTAACCTAGTTTTAAGCCAAGCTCTAGTTTTTTTTTCTATATGAAATTCGATACTCTCAAGCCATATCGTAATCACTCAAGAGTCAAGATCCACAAAAGATAAGTATTGAAGTTCCAACTCATTCTGAGGATCCCCAATATTTGCATAGTATAAATCTCTTTCTCTATTTTATTTAATATAGCGTTTTTAGTATAAGAGTTTAAGAACAATAACTCTATAATTGAATTCATCCTACCCCAACCAAGTCGTGCGCACAACTTCGCTGAGGAGAGAATGATCGGTGAGTCCAAATTTTAATGTTATATATTTGCTATTAGTGATATTTATCATATGTAACAATATTGGTGCAGTAATTGAGACACATAATTGCTCTTTAAGTTTTGGAGTTGACGTAGGTCAGTTAACAAAGATTTAACAGGCATAGTTTTTCTTTTAAATCTATTAATGGGACAAACTCAAAGAATGAGGAGTGATGTCGTTGAGCTTTTTTTTAAGTTTTAATTAAATATATATATGTTTTTTCACTAACAATAGTTTTAAGTTCAGCATCTTGGAATTGGTCAATGAACCGAATAGTGTTAGATTGTTTAAGCTGAAGGGATTTTAAGTAATTTTGAAAAAAAAACTTAAAAACGCTCAAAAGAGAACTTTTTTTTTGAAAGGTCATTGAACCAGAGACCATACTCAAAGAAAAAAAGAGTTTATGTACCGTTTTTTTTTATGAAAAATCTACTTGAGAGTAAAGTGAATGCGCAAGGTCATTGAACCTTTGATTGATCATTTTTTTTTATTGAATTTCCTGTTATTTGATTAAATCTTAAATTGAATTTAAAAATGATAAAGATTATTTTGAAAGAATTTACGAATTATAGTCTAGTTTTTAACTATTGAATAAAAGCTTGTTATGAAAAATAACTCTAAAATATTTCGTTTTAATGACATCTAGAATGTCAAGTGAATAATTTTATGAAGTGAGCTTGGGAAAGGGAAATGAATAAGGGTAGTTTAGACGGTAAAAAGTTAAGCCAGAATTAAAACATTTTGACTTTATTATAGGGGTTATCGTAAATAGAATTTATGTGGACGGTAGCCAAAGGAGAGTTAACTTTAAGAAGTTTACTGTGGGAGGGCCACTGTAAGGAACTGAATCCATCTAAAGTTCCATACTGAAGATTTGATTGAGTAAAATTCGTGATATTTGTTAGCTACTTTTAGTTTTTCTTTTAGATTTAATTTTATATAGGCAGGTTAAAAGGTACACGGCGGTCCAGTGGCGGTTGCAAGATCCCACCCATCCGACGAGCTAGTTAAATTGGCATTCGCTAGCGTGCCTACAGCACCCAGCCGACTGGACACCCTAGTTGCACGTTCATGGGTATCTTTAAGGATCCTGTGGTTTAGGGATATTCAGGGAGTTGCATAAGATCGCACAATTAGTGAACAAGGAATAACACACATCCGTTACACAGTCCCCTACTGCCTTTTATTTCCAGTTTGAATACTTCATAAGGACAGAGATCATGTTTTTTAGCGGTCTTGTTTTTTATGGGGACACAATGGGACAATAGGGATATGAGATGGATAAGAGGATCCAGTGTACAACGGCTATGATATTTTTTTATTTTTTTGAAAAAAAAAGAAAAAAAAAACAAGAGGGTAGTAATATTTGACAACATTATTGTTTACGTTCGGCGAGTGACTTTTGCGAGGGATGGAAACACGACTTTTAGCCATGTCTGAATTTGACTCCAAGAACCCTCATGAAGATAAATTTGCTTGTATTTTTCATTATTTATAACGACAATTTTGTATTTGGTAGATGGTGGACGTCTCTTGGGCTTCTGTTATTTTAGTTTTGTGGGTATACTTTAATATAGTCCACCAACGGTAATAAAGATTACGTATTCGATATATTATTACCTACGATAAGATTTAACCCTGCGTCCTTGCCTGATGATTATTTCTTGAAAAGGACCATGTCGCCCTCTAGCGTACAAGATGAATAAAAGGAACTTGAAAAAGGATTGCGAATAACTTTAAATTTTGTTTGATGAATTTTATAACATAACTCGTAATGCATTTGAGGGTTTGAAGATGAAAAAGATTGAGAGTATTTTGTAAATATGCGAAAGAACTTGATTGATGCGATGTCATTAATATCTAGTAAAATCAATAAAATATTCCACTTGAGTCATGTTCAATGTGGAAAGTTTTTGAAGGATAGCAATATGACAAAGTGTAATGCGTTAGAGCTTAAGAGTGGATTAGCATAATATTCAGGTTAAAAAGGTTAAGTGCAATCATGTGAACACACACATACACGATATACACACTCGTGAGGAGAAAAATTAACCAAGGAAGGATTTAATGTGGGATTATTAACTCTTGTTTGTTGTCTTGAAAATAGGTTAAGGATAGCCAAGGAGGAGCATTTAAGTTCTTCGTACAATATACAATTGTTTTTCAAATGTATGTCTGATGTCTATACTTCAGTAGAAATTTTACAATACATTTCTTGGTAAAGGGCTATTGTTGTGGCAGAAGCTGTACCATAACATAATGTAGAATTACTTAAGAGAATAGAAGAAGCTCATAAATGGTATCCTTTCAAACTGTTGGGTTCTGCGAATGAAATGCGAATCTATTGCAGTTTCTTGGGAACAATGATACTGTTATACTGTTATCCGAGCTCCGAGTTGAATTAGAAAATTCGTTTTTATGACAAACGCTTGTAAAATAAAATTTTACAATTCTGTTTTGTAAGCTTTTAAATTGCTATACTATACGCATCAGTATTATTGTGAATCCTTTTGTAACGATTTTGCACTTTTTCTACCGGTGAAGGAAAATTACTCCACGGGAATCTGCTCCACATGGGAATTTACTCCACTCAATGTAGGAATTTGCTCCACTTTTTAAAGTGGAATAAATTCCCATTGCGAGTGGGAAATAACTGCATAATTGTGTGAGAAAGTAGTCCACTAAAAGTAAAAAGTGTAAGAAACAATTATTGCACTTCTTATTAAAAAAAAAAAAATTCAGAATGTGATTTTTTTTCTTTGAACTGTAAAAAAGTCTTACAAATACAGTTTTTTTTACTTCAAATTTACCCTTTTAAAAATCAAATTCACCCTTTTACAAATCAAATTCGCCATTTTACAAATCAAATTCACCCTTTTCTTATAATGAAGATAGTATGTATTTGTTAAAATAAAATCACAAAAGATCGCTTTTATTTAAGACAAATGATGTCTGGGTGAATTTGATTTGCAAAAGGGTGAATTTGATTTGCAAAAGAGTGTATTTGATTTGTAAAAGGTTGAATTTGATATGTTAAAGGGTGAATTTGATTTGTAAAAGGGTGAAATTGATTTGTAAAAGGGTGAATTTGAAGTTAAAAAAACTGTAAATAGGACTATTTTTTTTACTCTTTGTTGACAAAATTGACAGAGCAATTCAATTTTCAAAACTAGCTGCTGCCGTTTCCTTTAATTAAAAAAAAAAAACCACCACGCACCTTTGTAATGCACGCTTGTGTCTGGAAAGCAGGTGCTGCATTGCAATGATTCATTTTGAACATCCTTTTTTCACTTTCGTCTGAGGATTATCATTATGACGATCTGGAATATTCAAAATCGTTTTGGTTTGGTTGGGAGCGAAACGAGCGAAAAAATTTTGCCCAAAAGAGAATGAATTTGGGGTGTGAAAATAAAAAAAATTCGCGCATTATAATTACTAACATTCCTCGTAAAAACCTGTAGAGCTCAGTTTCATGCTGGGAAATAATTCCACCAAAAAAATTGTGCAGTTATTTCCCACTTGCAGGGGGAATTTATTCCACTTTAAAAAGTGGAGCAAATTCCCACTTTGAGTGGAGTAAATTCCCATGTGGAGCAGATTCCCGTGGAGTAATTTCCCTGCACCTTTTCTACCTCACTTCTCAGTTATCCATCAAGGCATGACTCAAAAACTAAATTCAATACTTTCTTAACATTTCCTCATTCCAGAATCAATCTGCTCATATCATTCTCAGAACTATACCCGAAGAACTTCATCATCAAATGATGACATCTGACGATCTAGCCAAGTCAAAAGAAAGGAGTATAAATCATGCAACACGCTTCGGACGGTAAATCAAATTGAGGAAGATATTTTCATTTTTTAATAATTCATGAAATTAAAATAAAAGTTAATGAATTTATAGAAGGGAAAATTACATTTTAAAAATATAATATTTCTATAATAAAAAATAAAAAAAAAACTTGAGCGATTGTCAAAATTAAAAAAAAAAATCTGAAATAATAATAATTTTTGGTTTGGAATTAAATTTCGTGGTCCTTATTTTAACACTCGAAGAGGTTGTTATAGACACATTGAATATCGAAGCAAGATCCTTATAATGAAATTAGCAAATCAAATTTATTTTCAAGCTTTTTAGCAAATTTTCTCCAGCTAATCATTTATATACTTTCTTTTTGAAAATCAAATAAATTCAACAACATTTAATTGAAAATATTACTCTACTCAAAAGCGAAACAAAATAAAAATGATTGCGTTTTGATAAAAATAAAGGAAAACAGAAAGGATTCAGTTTTGTTTCTCAAACAGATCCCAACAACTAATTTATCCGCATTATTCATGTCTTACTTCGGAGAGACAGTTATTTGTCCACACCATGCGACTGTGGAATGCATTACCAAGGCATTTAAAAGTTTTGAGGGGTGAAGCAGAGTTTCGTCGAGCACTACAAATCCACTTTCATAATTATTTAATGTATTTTCTTTCGTTCTTCCGTTCATTTGTTTATTTATTTATTTATTTATTTCATTTGTTCATTTATTCAACTTTGTTTTTTCTTCAGCGGAGTCATGTTGTATTTCTGTTTTTAAATTTAAATTCAGGTAATTTTCAAATGTTAACAATATTTTCTTTTTTCTTGAATATATAATTTTATATAATTAGCTTGACACTAATTTAAAACAATCTAATTCTTACTGTGTAAGCAATTAAGCATACAATGAAAGAATAAATAAAAGGACAAATACAAATAAGAAACAAAAAAAAAATTTTTGGCAATGAATAAAGAGTGAAAAAACTGCTAAGAAAAATGGAAAACTAAATTTTTAAAATCCGAAAACTGACTAAAAAAAGAACTTTAACACATTTATACTTAATAAAATCAAAATAATATTAATATTCAGAAATGTGAAATAAAAATAAATTGTAAAAAATTACAAATCATTTGGTGGATGAAAAGCTGCATTTTTATTGTTGTTAAATAGAAAAAAAATGAAGGCCATAGTTATGTTAAACTGTAATCAATATCGTAATAAGTGTAATTTAAAAGAAAAGCAAAAATAGTGTTTTATACGTAATGTTAATAAATAATTCTAAAATAGTATTAAAAACGAAATCTCACTGAAATTGTCAGAAAAATAGAAAGTTTTTTTTTCGTTTAAACCAAATATTTTTTCGCACGAAAGAAATTACTCAATTAAAAATCTTTCGAGAAATTAAAGAGTCTAAAATATATAAGACAAGAGTTTTCAGAGTAAAATTTTGTTCACGTCGAAAAATTGTCTTTCGATTGATCAAAATATTCATTCCACGTAATAACAAAATTTAATATAATATAAATCAAGAAAAAGTAAAATAATAAGACTACTTTTTAGAAAAATATCTTATTATTAAATGTTATTTCGTTACATGCCAAATAAACAAACAATACAAATAAAGAACAAAATACTAAATGTAGCAGGGAATTTAAATGTTATTTGGAACAATAAAGAAAATAACCAAACACGTTTATTTTATTTAAAGATTTTTATTGAGCCGTTTTCACAACACGTCCACTTCGTTCGGATGATGCGTATAGAATGAATCTCTTTCTTTCTTATTTTCGTTCTTAAAACTAGTTACACACTAATACATACAAAATGGCAAGAGATACAAAGCGGAATAAAAGAAACTGACGCATGTGTAGATGGCTATCGGTTGTTTTAAATATAAAGGTATTCGGTTTGGGTTTGACTCAACATGTGTATAACAATGTCTTACGGGAAGAGTAACAATAACTAATACATGTGTAGATGACTATCGGTTGTTTGAATATAAAAGCGTTCAATTAGGTTTGACTCAATATGTGTACAATAATGTCTTAAGGGGAAAAGTAACGATAATCATTATAGCAATACGGTAGCGTGCAATACCTTAACATAAATATGTGCTTACTACTACAATTCGGCCATCCTGACCTTTGAGATCACCTGATCTCTACTTTGTTTTACATTTTTCACCTAACCAAGGTTTCATATTGCCGACCGCCCACACCCCTTGATATGGTAATCGTGACTGTTGAAAATTGTCTACATCTTCGAGCAGATATCTGTCATTTCGTAGGACTTTAGCAACCCGATACGGTCCTCTAAATTTCGGGATCAATTTCTTGGATGCGCCGGGATGTGAGTCAAAATTTTTTATCATCACGTAGTCTCCTGTTTCGTAGGATGTAGGATTACACCTTTTCTTGTCCACATAATTTTTGTTGTACGTCTGAGACTTTTCTTGTTCTATCACCGCTTTCTGTCTTATCTCAGTTAAATCCCGTTTTCCTATCCCGTCTTCAACTTCGCTTAAACTTTCAACGATTCTGTCTATTGGCTTACCTCTCTGATTTACCCCAAACAACATCACGCTCGGATGTTCTTTTATCGTTCGATTTACTGTATTATTTAGTGAATACTCTACCTTTTCTAATATGTGATCCCAATACATACCCTCTTCTGGTTTGACAAGTTTTGCTATCATTGGCCCTAAACTCCTATTGACTCTCTCTACCTGTCCGTTTGCTTGAGGCGATCCTGTTGCAATTTTTACATGCTGAATATCCCTTTCAGATAGAAACTCTTTAAATTCATTTGCTGTGAAGCAACTTCCTCTGTCTGACACTACGCATTTTGGCTTACTATATGCCCTAAAGTAATCAACCAACGCTTGCATTACTTCTTTAGTGTTTGTTGTCTTAGTAGGGTACAGTCTCACGAACTTTGTAAAAGCATCTATTACTACCAGTATATATTTCTTTACCTGTCTTGAATTATCCACCGGTCCATAGTGATCTATGTGTATTACTTCGAACGGAACTTTTCCTTTCGGTATAATATGGAGAAAGCCTTCTTCTCGACCTTGTTTAGCGGAAAAAGAAATACACTTAAGACAGTTTTGTATATGCGTACCTATCTTTTCTCTCATTTTAGGGAACCAATAACTTTTTGATATTAACTCGATTACTTTGTCTGTTCCTACATGACCGACTTCATCATGGTATCTATACATCACGTGATCTTCCATTTGTTCTGGCACTAGAAATACTACATTACCATCATTTTTCTTTTTATATATCACTCCGTTTCTCATTTCATATAAACCATGTTCTGCATTCTCTAACATTCTTTTCAACTTAACTATTTTTTCATCTTTTCCTTGACATATAATTAAATTTTCTTCAAAAGTATTAGTTTCCAACGTTAAAATATTCGTCGTCCTACTTAATGCATCAACATGTTGCATGCGAGTGCCCGCCCTGTGCTCCAACGTATAATCGTAATTTTGTAATTCCAATGCCCAACGAGCAATTCTTGGGTTGAGTTCTTTCTTGTTTAAAGTAAGGGTTAGAGAATTGCAATCTGTAACTATTTTAAACTTTCTGCCTTGAAGATAAATTCTAAACCTACTCAGGGCATTTATAATTGCGAGCGTCTCCAACTCGAAGCTATGAAATTTTGATTCAGCGTCTGTCGTTCTTTTGGAATAATAGAAGACTGGATGCAACTTTTTGTCTTCTTTTCTCTGTAATAGAATTGCTCCAAACCCTAGGGCACTGGCGTCGCAATGCAACTCTGTCTCGTCTTTTGGGTTATAAATTGCCAGTACTGGCATTTCTATCAATTTAGTTTTTAGTAACTCAAAAGCTTCCAATTGCTCTGGACCGAAATTAAATTTTCTATCTTTTCTAATCAAATCGTATAAAGGTTTTGCAATAGTCGAGAAATCCTTAACGAACCTACGGAAGTATGAGCATAAGCCCAAGAAACTCTGTACTGTGTGAGCACTTTGTGGAACCGGAAAGTTTTGTATCGCTTCGATACCCCTATCATCAGCCTGAATACCTTCACCAGTAATTGTAAAACCCAAATATTTAATTTTACTTTGAAGAAACTTACATTTGTCTATTCTAAGCTCCAGTTTATTTTCTACCATTCTCTTAAAAACTTCCTCAAGAATCAAAAAATGTTCGTCATAGGAATTCGTAGCTATCATTAAATCATCCAAATAGACTATCACCTTATCGTTTCTTATCATGTCTGCAAATATTTTGTTTATATGTCTTTGAAACGTTGATGGCGCGTTTTTGAGTCCAAAAGGCATTCTTAAAAATTCGTATTGGCCTAACGGTGTAATAAACGAAGTAAACTTAACCGAATCTTCGTGCATATATACGTGGAAGAACCCATTCTTCAAATCCAACTTTGAAAAAATAGTTTTACCCGCCATTCTGTCTAACAAATCGTCAATTATCGGTATGGGGTAGCTATCTTTTGACGTTACCTTATTTAATGTTCTAAAATCTACACACATTCTGAGCTCTCCAGTTTTCTTCTTTACTAAGACTATAGGTGAAACGTACTCGGACTCGCTTTCCCTAATATAGCCTTTGTCTAAATATTCATCTAGCAACGAACTGAGTTCTCCTTTCTCAGCATAAGATAACCTTCTTGGACGACAATGAAAAGGTTTCACATCATTTAATGATAATTTCATTTTAGTTTTTACCAAAGGTTCGGCGGGGCGTTCGGCATACATATAATTATTTAAATATAACTCGTTTAATTGTTTTTATGCCGACAATCATTTAGCTCATCAACTTCTAAATTTAAATTTTCGCTATCAGTTTCTTCAATATCAATAGACATTAATTCTCTTTCAAAATTCGATCTGTTGTCAATTAACATATTTTCATTTTTGCAATCTTCTAATTCAGAAAAAAATTTGAACCTTCCATTATTTAAAAAATCTCGTCCCAAGATTACCTCATATCCAGTCGTGCCGTCATCTACCACTAGCAAATTTACATTTATCTCAATATCTTTATAAATAACAACACCAGACAACATTCCGTAAATTTTTAGTTTACTTTTATTGATTCCGAAATAATTTTGTTTTTTTACACTGTTAAGTTCGATCAGTTTAATATATTTTGGTGTCATTGACTTTTTAATAAGGCTGACAGGACTACCGGAATCTATGAGGCAATCTAGAGAAAATTTTTCATTATTTTTTGAAAAAACAAAACATAACTTTCTTACATAATCATCATCTTCGGTCTTGTCTGTGAGCTGATGGACAAGTGATTTCCGTTCTGGGCAGGTTGCTACTATGTGCCCCATCTTTCCGCAAGCATAACACGCTCCATACTCTCGCTTCGGTTTCTTACACTCGTTTGCCATGTGTCCAATCGAATTGCAGTTATAGCATCTCATCGTTGTCTTACTCGATCCTGTTGTTACCCTCGACGTCCTTCTTGCCGATCCTGTTGTCGCTTCAGTTGCCGATCCCGTCTCGTCCCGTTTCGGTCGTTGTAGTACTTTATTGTAGGCTTTGTACAAGGCCGCTTTGGTAGTAAATGCGCCGACGTATGCGTATAGCCTCATGTCTTCATCGGTGAAACCATCAATAACGTACTCTACCAGCTCTTCTTCTTCCATCTCCAGACCCGCAGCCAGTCTCAATTTGTCGCTATAGTACTCTCCAAACGTCTCCGACAACGCCCATTTTCTTGCTTCAAACCTTTTTCTTGTCGCCATTCTATTTTCTTTCACCCCGAAAATTTCCCTCAACGACTGGGAAAGGGTTTCAACACTCTCGCACAAGAAATTCGGCTGTGCGTGCAACCACTCCTCCGCTTTCCCTCTTAATTTCGACACAAAAAGTGTGCGCAGCATGTCTTCGCCTACATTGTACATTTGTTGCACATTTTTTAACTGTGTCAACCAAACGTCAATATTAGCACCACCGTTGTAGTCTGGGACGAGGTCTTTGTATGCCGTGTACGGTTGAATGTTGCTTGTTGTCGTTTCTGTTGTTACTCCCATCGGTCCCGTTTCCATCGCTGCTGTCAATCCTGTTGCTGTTGCTGTTGTCGCTCCTGTTGTCAGTTCTATAGCACCATCCGTTGTCTCTCCCGTTTCCACTCTAGCTGTAGTCATCTCCGTTGCCACTCCCGTTGTCAAGCTCATCATCTTTCTTAACAGCTCGTTTTCCCTTCTTGCTACATCTCTTTCTCTTTTCAAAATAGCCACCTCTCGTTGTAGTAACTCGTGGTCAATCTGTTTTTGACGATCCGTTAATGTATGCTCAGTTTCTTCATGTGTTTCGTTTTCATTAGGAACACGTTCCTCCTCGTCGCCGTCGTCGTCGTCATCATGTGATTCTTTCTCGGGAGCATTTTTCTTCGGCGCTTCTCCACGTTGTTGCAATGGGATTTCGCTGAGACGAACAGCCAACGTCGCCTTCTTTCCACTGCTCTGTTTTCCTAACCGTTGTAGCCACTCGCGCAGCTGGGCAGCTGTGTAGTCTGATGCATGGACTATATCTTCCATTTTACCGAAAAGCGAAAAGTGTGCAAACAGAAAACAACCACCGAAAAAAAAAATTCACAGCAAGGGAAAAGAGAGAAAAAAAATATACGACGCGTTACTTGACAAGAAAATGTGCGACGCGTTATTAGGCGAGAATGGATTCTAGAACTTTTCACAGCAGAGGCAGAGATAGAGAAAAAAAAATTTAACAATCTGTTTTTTGAGTTTCGTTTTTTTTTTTTAAACTTTATTGGATCTTGGATCCCACTTCTGATATTTGTAGCAGGGAATTTAAATGTTATTTGGAACAATAAAGAAAATAACCAAACACGTTTATTTTATTTAAAGATTTTTATTGAGCCGTTTTCACAACACGTCCACTTCGTTCGGATGATGCGTATAGAATGAATCTCTTTCTTTCTTATTTTCGTTCTTAAAACTAGTTACACACTAATACATACAAAATGGCAAGAGATACAAAGCGGAATAAAAGAAACTGACGCATGTGTAGATGGCTATCGGTTGTTTTAAATATAAAGGTATTCGGTTTGGGTTTGACTCAACATGTGTATAACAATGTCTTACGGGAAGAGTAACAATAACTAATACATGTGTAGATGACTATCGGTTGTTTGAATATAAAAGCGTTCAATTAGGTTTGACTCAATATGTGTACAATAATGTCTTAAGGGGAAAAGTAACGATAATCATTATAGCAATACGGTAGCGTGCAATACCTTAACATAAATATGTGCTTACTACTACATAAATGACATAAACAAAATTATATTCATTGGAACAAATTTTTCAATTGTCTTATATTTTTGTTAAAAACTTGTGAAAAAAAACAATTCCAAATTATAAGAGAAATATGTGGCAAAAACAGATTTTTGTTTTAAATTTCATTATGAATTTCATAGAAATTATTTTAAAAAAATCATAGGTACTAAGAAGAAAATTAAGAGACGAAAAAACAAACAGAAAATCCAAAACGGCTGTACATAGTTAACGTATATTATAAATAAACTCAATAAAATCGTTTTTTAATAAATTTTTTTAAATTAAATAAAACATGTTTTTGTTTTAATTTGGGTGATTTCTTGGAACTCGAAAAAGTTTTGGGTAAAATAAACATGGATGCATCGGAAGTATGACAAGGATTTTAAAAAAGATTTTTATGAAAAATTATTTTAGTAAAGATAAATATATAAATATAAAAAAAAATTCAAATTGAAACATATTTGGTTTCAAAAATTGGAATACGAATACAAATTTGTTTTTTAGTGTTTTTGGAAAATCAGCAAATAAAACGTTCTACTTTTATCAAAATAAAACAAAATAACTTTCAAAATTGAAATATTTATTTTAAGAAAAAAATATTATATGGGATTTGTTTTACAAAAATTGTAGTAGCTGTTTTTTGCAAATGCAATTTTTGTATGCTTAAATAAAAAAAAATGTGTGAGAGCAACGGGCTTCTCTCAACCTCACAGACGGATTGTATAGTGCCAAGAAAATTAAAAAAGTATGCTGTGTACCTACTTGATACTTCCTGAAGTACCCAAATATGGTTTGGTTAGCTTGTTCCTAGAGCATTTGTGGTTTCGCATAAGACTCGTGCGTATAAAGTTTTTATTTCATCTTTCACGGGTACCTGCTGCTTCTTGCGCGGAATTTACTTTGTTATAAAAGAAATGCTTCTCAACTTATAGGCTTTCGGAACTGGACTTAAATTTTAGTTTTCTATTCTTCACACGCACTAAAAGAATTCTTGATTAGTGGCTTTGACCCTTTTTAACGCTGTCCGGCCACCCAATTTATTTATTTATATTTAAATCGTTTGGTATGACAAAATAGATCATACGAATTCTGTGCTTTCATTTTAAAACCTTAAGTTCTCCTTGATTCTCATTTGATTGAATGACATTCAAGCTTAATTATACTGCCAAAATGGCTCGTCACACATCAATATAAACACGCTCTTCCATGCAACTCGAAGTTTTTTTTTATACCGCTTTGAAGTTAAGAAATTGATTTTTGTTATTTGGCATTTATTTACACAAATTTGTCGCATTTTCAATATTTAAAGCCTCGAGTAAGAAATCGTAAAAAATTATAAATATCTGACCTTTGATCAGCTTTTTTGTACCCGAGCCGTGGCTAAGGCTGAAATCCAACTTTGTTTTCTTCAAAAGAACACCAAAATGTTGTTCTTGTTTTCATACATAAAATTCTGTTTCTGACTTATTTGTAAATTGTCTTAGTTACAACAGATCAAAACAGAAACACTTCTGGTCAATTTTTTTTATTGGTTCTTGTAATCAAAGTAAGTTTTTATAACCCGCTTTTTCACTTGTTAGAGAGGTTTCTAAATAAAATAAGGAAAACAAGAAATACAAATCAAACGCTTTTTTGATTAATGGACACAAGTCTTATTTGTCAGAGGAAAATGACCAAATGCACATTGACAAACGAGCACCATATACTATGCTGCTAACTTTACAGAACCCATTTATCGTTATCCCCTTCGTAGTGGCAAAAGGACACATACGTGTCTTAATAAAATATCTCGTTTACCACTATAGACAGTTACACATCAAACAAAACAGAACTATTTCGGAAAAAAGTCCAAGTATAGTGCACATGTTGTTTGTGCGAAAATCCAGAAAGCAAACGATTTAGGACGACAAAAAGCCAAAAAAAAACGTCGAAATAAATTATAACAGCACAAAAAATTCCTTTGATGAATAACGTTCCCAGTTTTGGAATGGTATTTGATTTATTTGGGGGACTTGTCGAGAGTGTTCGGTCTTCGGTGTTTCCGTGGAATTTCGGGATAGCTAGCGTCCGAAGCTACCCATTACATAAAGTTTCATGTTACAAAAATTGATTTTTAACCATCATTTTTTAAATAAATTTATGTATTAATGTTCAGCCGAAAGCCGTTTTAGTTGCTTACGCTGTGCTTTATGACTGTTTGATTAACGTCGGTTTTTGAAATATATTTTGTTTATTTTCAAGAATCCAATTGATCTAGTGAAAATAAATTATAAATTTAAGGGAGTCCACTTGAAATTATTTATGAGCTTGTGAATTTATTTATTTGTTTACGGCCGACGCACCTTGTGAATTCCATGTTTTCTCTTTATTGCACCCCGACGAGCATGTTATTGGATACAACCAAAAAATTCAGGTCTTCATTGGTATTACTAGTTGTGGCATTCTCCCTGGCGAGTCGGATAAGTAAAGGATACGGCCGGTGCGTTATCTTGGAGCGAGACCACTTTTTTGTTCGCCAAGTCAGGTCGATATTTCTTCAATTCGACGTCAAAAGTCAAATCGTCTCAATTATTTCTATGTGACCATTTTGCTCTTCTCCAAACAAGTCCAGACTGCCCCACGGAGCAGGTCTGTCAGCTGAAGTCCACTATTTTTTCTTAGTATGGTATCTGGTGTCAATTGTGATGAAATCCTAAGGATTACGCCATTGCACTCAAACAGCACTCACGGTTGCGCTTGTTGTCTGGAGGACCGTCAGCTTTCCCATGCCCCAATTTTTTTTTACAGGATAATGGCTTTTTCGATCTTTTGAAATTCCTATTGTCTCCGAGATCATGCGCATCTTCACTTGGCGAACTGCCAATACGAGATCGTCGATTTTTATCACGAGTATGGCAGCCGTTTGCACTCAACCAATTTTTGTGGTTTTCGTCGAATAAAAAAAAAAGAGAAAGTTCGCTGAGAAAGAGATTCTTAAAATAACACATTATCAGAATATTGCAATACTCATTCTAAATCCCGGAAAATGAATCATCATAAAATTTGTCAACTGAATGTCAATTAGTTTGAGATACACTTTTTCTGATCCCGCATCACAAAAACAAAACCAAAATTTCATTTTCCAATGCACTGGCAATCTAGTTTCTCGATACAACCATTCAATTTTCAGATGAACACATAAACAAGAATAGAAAAAGAAAAATGAAAAGTTTCACATGATTCCATCAATCGTTTCAATTTTAATTTATTATTTAAAAATCTCCAATTTTTGATATAAGAATCACGTAAATATGAATGCACAGAATAAGAATGGATATAGATTTATGTTAGATACTGCCAAGGGCATGAATCCTCTCACCCAAGGCTCAGAGTGACAGCAAACCCAACAGCAGCCAGAACCAAACATTCTTTTCATCAACAGATAGGGAACATGATATTGATGTGACGGCATATAAATTGAAATTTTATAAAATAATCAATCGAATGTTTCATAATGATCGTTTCATCTTCCTGTGCCGCACCGCGCGCCGCACGCCGGCATGTGTAGTTCATTCCCAAAACAGCATCAATGCCGCCAATAACAACAACAACTCTACTACTATAATCCATACAGATATGAGAGACACCCACAAACACACAAACATGAGTACAAAAAACATTTTCATGCCAATGAGTTCTTTCATTTTCATCTTCAATACTTCCCCGTGACTACTTATTCAAAGTTCCCTTCTTTTTTTTTGTCCACAGCTATGACGATTTCATTCCTATTTTCCATTTGAAAAAAAAAGCTGAAGAACAACAACAGCATCAACAAAAAAATATGTAAAAGATAAGAGTGCGCACTAAGGATTTGTGCTTTGTGAGCATCAAACTCTGTACTCTTGCAGGCATATTCTCCAAGGATATGTTTATGCTTTCATATTGTATGCAGAAAGGAATATACTGAACTCTTAAGGAATCAGAAAACATAAGCAACGGCACACAAAAATATCTTAATCTTTCATATACCCCAGAATAAAGATTAAAAATGGTGATTTTTATTCTTTTGCTTTTTATAACATCTCATTCCCGTCCTTGATCTGGCTCACGCAAACAACCTAATGTCATGAATAAGCATTGATTTGCAATGTATATGTACTATATCTTCTTTAGCTTTTGGATACTCATTTAAATATAGAGATGGTATAAGAGTGGAGGTAGCGACCGTAGAGAGTAAGAGCAGACCCATGGGTGTCACAATTTATTCAAGGTCTGAGTTATCATAAATTATTGACGAGAATCCATTTTTTTTCCAGAAATCCATTTAAAACTCAAATTGATGAGATTAGTTTTGTGTACTCATATTTTGTGTTTTGGCTTTGAACCAAACAAAGAGGCAATTTATGAGAGTTACTGTAGGTACTAAAAAACTAAAAAGACTGGAAAACCAGCGTTATTTTGAGAAAACTCTCAGTTTTCTTTTACATACAATTGAAAACAAACAATTAAAACCAGCAACATTTCAATAAAAACACGAACTGTCATTATTCTAAGCTTGTGCAACAGCTGTCAAAAAAGAACCCCTAACGACACTTAACCCGTGGCCATCTAGTGGCGAATAGAAGTAACAAAAATTCTACCAGGGCTGTACTCCGAAATAATGGCTATCACACTGGAAACCTTAAAACTATTACTAGAAGAACAAAAAAACGATATTTTTAAGAATATTAACGAAGCCTCGGACAGAGTCATAAAAAACACAGACGAAAAGGTGGGAATTCTCTCTGAGAAAGTTGAAAAGCTTGAAAAAATCGTTGAGACGCAAGGAGCAATTATCGAGCAACAAGAAGCTACCTGTGCCAGACATGAAAGACAAATAACTCAACTAGAATTGACAATGAGAAAAAATAATTTGATCATTTTCAAGGTAGAAGAGAGTGAACGGACCTCAGAAGAACTTCTATCAATGATACTTGACCAACTAAATAAATCGAATGACCAGTTCAAAGTTGAAGAAACGGACATTGAAAGCTGTTTTCGCCTAGGCAAAAAGAACGAAGGAAAAATAAGACCAATCAGACTAGTTTTCAAAAACTTCGAGAAAAAACAACAAGTTTTATTGGGTAAAAAGTTTGGGGCAGATTTCGCTATGACGGAAGATCTTCCAAAATCAATAGTTGAAGCTCGGAAACCTCTTATCCCAAAACTGCTAGAATTCAAGAAAGCAGGAAAGAGAGCTTTCTTTAAATTTAACGAACTCGTTGTAGATGGAAAAGTTTGGACAGAAAACGAACAAGAAAATCCAAGGAAAAGAATACGATCGAATGAAAGCTCACCACCAGGACAACCAAAGAACAAAGAAATTAACAGCAATAAGACAAAATCCACACCCCTCATATAAGAGCAATCAAACAGAAAACTGTACCCACAAGAACCAACACGGAACTCTAAAGATCTGTACTTTCAATGTCAGGACACTTTCCTCTGATGAGAAACAGGAAGAATTGAGACAAGCGCTGGAAAAAATTAAATGGGACATTATAGGACTATCAGAAACAAGATTACTAGGACAAAAAATAATAAATAATGAACATGATATCTTTTGCTACGTAGGAGAAACAAAAGGCCTCTACGGTGTTGGATTCCTTATTAAAAAAGAACTTAAAGAAAAAATCATTGACATCAAGCTACATAATGAAAGAATGTGCAGCATACAACTGAATATAAAAAACACGAAAATGACAATAATTCAAGTATATGCACCTACAGAAAAAGCTGATGACGAAGAGATGCTAAGGTTCTACAACAACTTAGAGGAAATATATTCAAGTAACAAAACAGAAGTAATGTATGTGATTGGAGACTTTAACGCTAAGCTTGGAAAGAGACAAAACGAAGAAGAAAAGAAAACAATAGGACCCTACGGATATGGAGAAAGAAACGAAAGAGGAGAAAGAGTAATACGATGGATCGAAGAAATGAATTTGAAATTTGGTAACTCGTTTTTCAAGAAAAAGGACAACAGAAAATGGACGTGGATATCACCTAATGGAAAAATTAAAAATGAAATAGACCTGATTTTGACGAACAAAATTGAGACTATCAAAGACATATCCGTGCTCAACAACGTAAAGTTCGACAGTGACCACAGATTAGTAAGAACAGAGATCATTATAAGCCATAAAACACTAAAAAGAAATCGACAAGTCCATTTCATTCCAAAAATGATACCCGACCAAAAAAAAGTAGATTATAACCAAACATTGACAGTAAAGATAAATCAATTATCAACATCAAATCGTGACATACAAAACATATATGACGAATTAGAAAGGATCATAAAAAAACTCTGCAAAACTGTCAATTATGGACACTAAAACATCAAAAGATAAATTATCCAACGACACAAAAATCTTAATCTCAAGAAGAGATACTCTACGAACCAAGCAACAATTACTTGACCAAGAAAAAACTGAACTAAAAGAATTAAGAAAAACTATCAAACAAGAAATAAGGAAAGATATCAACAAGTTCAACGAAACAATAGCTAGAGATACGATCAGACAAACAAAATCAATAAGGAAAACAAAATCATTACTTAACAATCAACAGGAATGGATTATTAGCTTAAAAAGCCAAAATGCAAACATCATAACGAATAGGAAAGAGTTAAATGAAAATGCTACTAAGTTCTTCGAAAAACTATTCTCCTCGACCAAGCATATAATTGAAGAAGAAAATATTGACAACATAGATATCAATCTCCTTGCAACACAAACTCCCATGTTTAGCAAAGAAAATATTGAAAGGACCATAGACGATTTGAAAAAGGACAAATGCACTGGAAATTATGGAATCTCTGCAGAAATGCTGATATACGGGAAAGAATCGCTTTCCGAAATCTTAACTTTTATGTTTAATGAAATCATCAGAACTCAGCAAATCCCTAAGCAATGGAGAGAAACAACGATTACACTTGTACATAAAAAAGGAAAAAAAGACGATTTGAACAATTATAGACCTATTAGTAACATTTCGAAAATTTATAAGCTGTTTTCAAAAACAATCTACAGGAACATCAAACAATATTTTAACAATAAACAACCTAGAGAACAAGCTGGATTCAGAGAAGGTTTCTCAACAACAGACCACCTACAGACGATGAATCAACTAATAGAAAAGTGCAATGAATTTAAACAACCAATATACTTTTTATTCATAGACTTCAGTAAAGCATTTGACAGCGTTGAACACGATACAATATGGACATCCCTAGAAAATCAAAATATGGACCCAAACGTTACAAGGACTATCAAAAACATATACAAAAATAATGTAGCACAAATAAAAACAGAGAGTACAGGGCGTAAATTTAAGATAACAAGAGGCGTCAGACAAGGAGACCCGCTCTCACCACCGCTATTTAGTGCAGTTTTAGAGGATATTTTTCAAAAGATGAACTGGAAGACTAAATATGGTATAAGGATATGTAGACAACTTCTTAACAACCTTAGATTTGCGGACGATATAGTACTCATATCTACTAGAGCTAAACATATACAAGAAATGACAACAGAACTTACTAACTTGTGCAAGAACTATGGACTACAAATCAACAAGTCAAAAACAAAAATAATGACAAACCACATTAGAGAGGATATAATTCTAGACCAAGAAAAAATTGAATACATAGAAGACTACATTTACTTGGGACAACTAAAATCTTTTAAGGACCAAGAGAAAAAAAGAAATCAACAGACGCATCACAAACAGCTGGAAACAATTCTGGAGCCTCAAACAGATTTTAGAACTGGACCAAAGTGTAGAAACACGAAAATATCTCTTCGACTCTGCTATTTTACCGGTGCTTACTTATGGACTTCAAACCCTGAGCTTGACTACAAAATCTCTGGACCAGCTTAGGATCTGTCAATCCAAAATGGAAAAAAAAATCCTCGGAATAAGACCCAGCGAAAGGATAAGAAATGAAGACATCCGAAACAGCACTCGAATAATTGACGTAATAGATAGAACCAAAAGACAAAAATGGAGTTGGGCAGGACATATTTCAAGACTTCAGGATCAAAGATGGACAAAGCTGGCAACAAAATGGAGACCGCAAAGCAAAAGACCAAAAGGCCGACCGAACACGAGATGGAGTGACGATCTTTGCCAAATAAACGAAAATTGGTACTGTTAACAAATTGAAGTTTAGCGAAAAAAAAAGAAAAAAATCGAAAATTCGAATAAGCGAGATTTTATTTGTAATGTTGATCGATTGATGTCCAAAGGCGAAGTGACTATGAAAAGACTTGTACAAAGTATACATATGACGATAACATGATGAGCAAAAATTAACATAGTAACGGATAATTACAGCAAAGAGAACATTATACTTTGAGTTGATTGCAATTTGCAACGGGTTACTTAGTGATCTCTTAACATGAGTACAATAATTGAGATTAAACATAAAAAACATAGGGTATATAAACTTAATTCGGTAACAAAAGAAATTACAAGTAAAGTTAAGCAATTATGTATTTGATTTGGGACTCATTCCTGAACATTCCCCCGCCCCTGAACAATAGTTTCAGAGCAAGGAAGAATAGCGAGCTTGTGGATTGGTCGAACTAAATTGCCAGTAGCGGTTTTCAATGTGACGACCCGAACATGACCGTCTTTTCCTGGATGCGTTGCTAACACTCGGCCCATTGCCCATTTTCCCGGTGGTAGATTCGTCTCTTTAATGACAACTAGATCGTTGACTTTCACTTCTATTCGAATTTGCTGCCATCGTGGACGATGCTGTAACGAGGTCAAATATTCCATCTGCCAGCGTTTCCAAAATCCTTGTATCTTGGATTGTAATTGTTGCCAACAAGATAGCTTGTTTAATGGGATGTCAATCATTGGCTCGGGGACAGCAGCGTATGACTCACCTAAAATGAAATGACTGGGGGTTAGTGGGTCGAGGTCAGTGTCCGAAATTTGACATAACGGGCGCGAGTTCAAAATCCCTTCGATTTGAGTTAAAAGCGTATATAGTTGTTCGAAGGTCAAAATATCGTTATTTATTACCCCAGCCTCCCATAAACCGCCGAAATGTGGGGAGGAAGGAGGGATGAAGTGCCACGTTATACCGTCACGAGCAAGTGAATCGGCAACTAGGGAGTTGTGAGCTTGCGATAGTAAGAGTTGATGCATTTCGGATAGCGAACGTGCTGATCCTCGAAAGTTTGTTCCATTGTCAGTATACATATGTGATGGCATTCCGCGCCGAGCCACGAACCGACGAAGGGCGGCGATAAAGGCATCGGTAGTCAAATCACTCACTACTTCTACATGAATACATTTCGTAACAAGGCACACGAACAGCGCGATATATCCCTTAGTTAAAACGAAATTTCGACCCGATTTAGATTTCAAAGCTAAAGGTCCCGCATAGTCGCAACCGCAATGTGCAAAAGGTCGACTTATTTGTACTCGTTGAGGGGGCAGGTTACCCATCAGCTGATTGGTTGTTGTCTTACGCTGCCGGAAGCACTTCATGCAGTCATGTGTGATTTTGCGTAGTATGTTGCGACAGCCAATTATCCAATACTCCTGTCTTAACAGCGCAAAAAGGGTTGATATACCTGGGTGACAAAAGCGATTATGTGCGTCGAGAACGATTAGTTTGGCTATGACTTGGTCTTTGGGTATGATTATTGGATGCTTTGTATTAAACGATGCCTCAGAGTTAGAAATTCGTCCACCAACTCTGATTATATCATCTTTGTCTAAAAAGGGAAAAAGACTAATTATTTTCGAATTGTTAGGAAATTTACCAAATTTCTTGAACGATTTGATATCTTCTTCGAAAAAACGATTTTGAAGCCATCTTATGATGCACTTTTTAGCGTTGAAAATTTCATGTGGTTCTAAACACAACGAAGAGGGTATGGGTTCCTTCCGACATCGTGTTGCAATACGCTGGATTCGAGCTACAGTGCGAATAAGAATGTTCCAAGTTGAAATACGGGTAGAAAGCGATTGAAATGGATGATCATCGAACGGGATGCGAGTAGTTAAAGCTTGCGGAGAGAAC
This sequence comes from Sphaerophoria taeniata, assembly GCA_943590905.1. Classification (NCBI taxonomy): domain Eukaryota; kingdom Metazoa; phylum Arthropoda; class Insecta; order Diptera; family Syrphidae; genus Sphaerophoria; species Sphaerophoria taeniata. The sequence continues at coordinate 52,741,436 of OX016542.1, forward strand.
TTTTCTTTCCTCCTGTAAACTGACATGATCATCTTCGAGACTTGGAGTGATTGGCCATTTATTCGATGGGCCTCTCAACCATAATGGCCCTTTCCACCATAATTCGTGTTGAAGAAGTTGAGATGGAACAACTCCTCGAGAAGCCACGTCGGCCGGATTAAAATCAGTTCGAACATGAAACCATCGGCATCTAGGGATTGTTTCGAGAATTTCCGACGTGCGATTACCAATAAAAATGTTCCATCTACGCGGTGGAGAAGAGAGCCACGATAACACAACTTGCGAATCGGACCAAGCGAACACGTTTTCGAATGTTATGTTGAGGGATTTTTGCACAGCGGAAAGAAGTCTGACTAAAAGCACAGCACCGCACAGTTCCAGCCGAGGAATGCTTATTTGTTTCAGCGGAGAAACACGAGTCTTAGCAGTGATAATGTTTGTTTCATAAGTTCCGTCCGGTAACACATAACGACAATATATTGCAGCAGCATATGCGGATTCCGATGCGTCAGAAAAAGCATGCAATTGAAACCCGTTTGTTGCAAGACCTATCGACCGAGGTATTTCAATTTCCGTGAGACATGGTAGTTCGTCGCGATATTTTCTCCATTGGGAAACAATACGGTTGGGAAGTTCGTCATCCCATGCAACATTTTGTTGCCACAATTTTTGTAACAAAAATTTTTAACGACACGACAACGGGGGCAAGAAAACCGAGTGGATCGAAAATTCGAGCTATATCACTTAGAATTTGTCGCTTTGTAATTTTCTCCGTAGGTTGGTAGTTTAAACGAAAACTAAACACATCACTATCAGAATTCCAAAATAGACCTAGCACTTTTGTCCAAGGATCATCGGATCCTGAATCGAGCGAATGAAAGCACCGGTCAGTAGTTTGTTCTTGACGAAGTTCGGGGCAGTTACTTTGCCATTTGCTTAAACGCATACCGCACTTGGCGAGGAGATTGACTAACGAATCGCGTTTAGACTTTGCTTCGGATACGTTATCACCACCCGACACGACGTCATCCACATAAAAATCATTTAGTATAATGTCTGAAGCAATTGGAAACTCTTCTCGATAGTCTCTTGCTAATTGCTGCAACACACGAACAGCTAAAAAAGGGGCACAAGAAGTTCCGTAGGTAACCGTTTGTAAGCGAAAATGTTTAAGGGATTCCGACGGTGACCGACGCCATATAATGCGTTGAAAATCTGTGTCCTTTTTAGATACCAATATCTGTCGGAACATCTTTAATATGTCCGCGGTAAATACAATTTTATGTCGTCGAAATCGTAGACAAACCGAAAATAAATTACGTTGAATTGGTGGTCCAATTAGAAGCGAGTCGTTAAGGCTGTTGCCTCTCGAGTCCTTGAACGATCCGTCAAAGACAACACGGAGTTTGGTGGTGCAGCTGTCTGGCTTCAGAACAGCGTGATGCGGCAGGTAAAATACGTTGGGTTTCTAGATTTCAGATTCTGGAATCAGTGACATGTGTCCAAGGTTCGAGTATTCATCTATAAAATTTCGAATAGCTTTCAAACAGATTGGAGTTCTTTGAAAACTTTTTCTCCATCCACTCCAGACGAGATATAGCACCAGATAAATATGGTATTGCCGAACGAAGGTTGTGACTTAAATGGCAAATCAACAACGTATCTTCCATCGGAATCTCTACTCACCGTACGTAGAAATTGTTCTTCAATTTGTTTATCTTCGACAGAAACTATTGATTTTGGATCGACTTCCTCGATCACCCAAAAGGATTGTAGGAGCGAATCAATATTTAAATGAACGTGATGCGATGTAACAAAAGATGTATATGTCGAATTTAAGTTGCCTGCTAAGACCCAACCGAAAATGGTTTTTTGCGCGATGGGATAACCTTGGGAGCTAGTGACACTTTGACCTTGAAGGATTTCCCAGGCTTTGTCTGCACCGAGCAAAATGTCCACAGGGCCACTTTCGTTAAAAGTAGGATCGGCTAGGTCAAGTCGGTGTAAGTGGTTCCAATCATCGATGTTGAAGGATAGTGTTGGCAAGTTTGTGGTCACGTTCGATAGAATATATGTATCGACTGGGATACTATACGTATCACAACGAGAAATTATGACCAAAGAAAGCAGGCCTCTGGAGTTTCCAGCGTTAGTGGATCCAATACCACTTATTGGGATTCGGGCATTTGTCCGTTTCAATCCAAGTCTTTGCACGCAAGACTCAGTGACAAAAGATACCTGTGAGCCTGTATCGATCAACATCCTGACTTGCTGATGTCTGCCATTAACGTCTAATACTTTACCGAGAGCTGTTGGTAGCAATGACTGCTTAATTGGATTCGTTACATTAATAGAATGGTTGTTTATTAACGCTTGCGACGAAGTTGAAGGATGAGAGTTTTGTGGATTCTCAACACCAAAGTTTGGAAGTTGAGCAGAGCGAAGAGTATAAGAATTGCTTTGAGTTTGAAACATATACGAATTAGTTGTATTTTGTGGCATAAAGTCTTTACTTGGATCATGCCTCAAATTCGTTTTATTTAAAATTGAATTTGATGTGAATTGATTGGATGAATCATCATGAACTAGAGAATGATGACGTGTGTTGCATATCCTACAACGAAATTTCGATTGACAGCGTGCTGAAGAATGTCCACTACGAAGACAGTTGAAACAAATTTTGTTTACTTTAACGAACTCTCGTCGAGATTTAATGGTCATGTCAATGAAGTCTTGACATTGGGATAGATTGTGACTCGCTTTACATTTTTGACATATGACTGAGTACGAAAGGCTTCTTGTTACGATTCGACTCCCGAAAATCTACCTTACAGCTTTCCAATGCTTCGCAACGTCGGTCTAAAAATTCTAATAACTGACTAATAGTGGGTTCATCTTCAAAAAAGTGTTCTTCGGACCATGCCTGTCGACTTTCTGGATCTAATTTTGTATTCAAAATGTAAATAAGCCACGGATCGCGAGACAACGATTGCATTGCGTTTAAGCCCCTAACAATTTCATCTGCCCCATCTGATATTTTACGTAGACCGTTAACATTTGAGGAATGAAGCGAAGGTAATTCCATGAAAGCTTGCACGAAACTATTAATTATATTACGTGGTCTATTGTAACGCTTTTGAAGTTTATCCCATGCTTCATCATAAGTCTCATCGCATATTTTAAGATGGCTTAAGAGACTTAACGCTTCTCCTCTTAGGCACGAAATTAGGTATTGAAATTTTCGAACTGGTGCAAGTGTTGGCTTATTTTTGACGACGCTTTGAAAGGTATCACTAAAAGTTGGCCAATCTTTATAATTACCCGAAAATGGCTCGATTCTTACCGACGGTATAAAACTATCATCACTTTTCCCTGTCGAAGCATGACTAAACGATTCAATCAAAATTTGTTGCTGGGCAGCCAACTGAGCAATGGTATCGTTTTTCTTATCTTCTTTTTCGCGATCAGAAATAGCTGATAATAGACTCGATTTAACATGTAAAACCTTATTTTCGAATTCCTGATAATCTGGAATTGGGTCCACATAGTTTTCATCATCCGAAAACGTGTACCATTGGTTTTGTGTTGCCGAAAACTCCTTCCATAGGTCGTCGGCTTTATAATAACGAACTTTGAGTTCAGATAATGAGACTGATTGTGAAATAGACTCCGCAAACGAAGCCAACTTCGTGAGTGAACCTTTTAAATGTCCACGTGTTGCACGAAGCACCGATAATGTAATAGAGTCAGCCATTTTGAGTCACGAAACGATTATAAGGAAGGTTCCCGAAGATTTATTCAAAATTTTATAATTATTAAATTTACAATAACTATAAACCAAATTGCAGAATTGCAAAGGTTTAATCATAAAGATGAATATTAAACTTTCTTTCAATAATTTAAATAATTTACCATGCACATGCGTTTATATATATATAGTTTTTCAAATCAACACTGTCTCTTTATTTTATAGTTCAAATATTTTCATTCATTAGTTTTTATAAAAACCGATTGATTTCATTCATTAGTTTTAAGAAAAACCGATTGTTCAATGTTCATAACATACCCGAAATAATATTAAATCCGGCTCGATTTTAGGACCAAATGTTAAGAAAATTGAAGTTTAGCGAAAAAAAAGAAAAAAATCGAAAATTCGAATAAGCGAGATTTTATTTGTAATGTTGATCGATTGATGTCCAAAGGCGAAGTGACTATGAAAAGACTTGTACAAAGTATACATATGACGATAACATGATGAGCAAAAATTAACATAGTAACGGATAATTACAGCAAAGAGAACATTATACTTTGAGTTGATTGCAATTTGCAACGGGTTACTTAGTGATCTCTTAACATGAGTACAATAATTGAGATTAAACATAAAAAACATAGGGTATATAAACTTAATTCGGTAACAAAAGAAATTACAAGTAAAGTTAAGCAATTATGTATTTGATTTGGGACTCATTCCTGAACAGGTACTATGAAGCTAAAGATCGAGACCTATGGACCGCCTTGGGGGAGGCTTACGCCAAAAACTAATGATAAAAATAGAGAAATAAATAATTAAACTATTAAATATTAATTATCCTACTTTACTTATTTATTTTAATTAATTATTCTGTACTTTTTAATTTGTATTAATCTATTCAAATAATTTGTAAAATTCGATTTAAAAATTATTTAAAATTGTTTACGTTAAATGATAAGGCTTATATAATAATAATAATAAAAAAACTGTAGGTACCATTATTTATAATTGGTGGAAACTTTTTGAAAAAGAACCTATTCACACGAACGAATGTCATAAAAAGGACACACTTAACTAAACATGGGTTAAACTTATATTGAACTTACGTTTTAAGTTCACGTGAATTAAATTTTTGTGTTTAGTTAGTATTTATGAAAGCTATTATTCGCATAAAACAAGTTGCTTAAGATTTTCTTTGAAATTACCTACTGCTGTTCCATTTCATAAATCTCCCACAAATTCTTGAAAATATAGAAGTTTCATTTATAGAGCTAAAAAAGTACGTATACGCCATAGTGTACCGTTTTGATTTTTAATTTTTTGTTTTGATTCTCATAACCCGACACAACTTGTTGTAATAACCATTGAACATAATGTTTTAAGGTGATTCTAAGACAAAATGATGAAAAAAAATAAAAATAGACGTAAAAGCACAAAGAGTGAATTTTCATGTAAACATTTTGTCATATTTTCCTGGCAGACTAAAACGCTTTGTAGTTTGATTAGTTGTTGGATTGGCTAATAAGTTTCTTGCATGAACAAATTTCTTCTATTGGATTAAGCATTGAGGAGTTCGGTGGTAAAAAATTAAGCGAATGAATTGTTTGATCACCAAGATTGAGAGCTTCTTCTATTTAGTGAATACTAGCAATATCAAGTATTAACCACACATGGCTTAAATGTTCACTCTGTAGGCCTTCAAATAATTCACACACAAAATTACAAATACTGGGTGAATCTGATTTTCAAAAGGGTGAATTTGAAGTTTAAAGAAGTTAAAAAACTAATGAATGTTTGTTTGTATGTTCGGTATGGACTCCAAAACGGCCCAACAGATATTTGTAATTTTTTCATGGTACTGTTGTATTCAGGGATAGTTCTTGTGAAACATCGAACGAAAGTTTCAAAACTCCGGAAAAACTAGAATTTTTGAATGTTTGTCAACGACATTTGGCATTTTGCATTACGAATTTCCCAAGAAGCCTATGTCAAATGATACACGACAGCAAATATCTGTTCGCCCTTTATCAGTCACTGAAAACCGAAACTACATGCGAGGTCTTCCTACCGAGGTAATTACCAAAAAAAAACTATTTCTTTTGGTTTTTGTCCTTGGACAACCTTAGCTCATAGAAAGACTATCTTCTGATGCATATATTTTGGCAACCAGACCTCGGAATTGAGTTTGGCTTTCAGGTTAAACCTCAGGATAATGAGAACTATGTTGAATTAATCGAAATCAATTTCTTCATGATTTTCGAAAAATATCTTGCCAAATATGTATCCTTGCCAACATTTTGGAAAGAAAAATAAAATTCTTCTTAAATAAAATTGGCATTTATTCGCAAACATTTTCTCGCAATTCAAATCAATATTACTCCCGATTTCCCTTGAAAACAGTTATACAATTGTACATCGAATAAAGGACTTTTATGTATTCTATCTGCCATTGCAAGTGTATCTTTTTTTCCGCACTCGATTAAGAAGTTATAGTCAAAAAAATAATAATTTATTTCGATATCTGCTTTCAGAAAATTTTACGAGAAAAAAAATGTCTTTTTGCCCACTACCAGTCATTGAAAACCAAAATAATCTGCGAGGTCTGGTTACCGAGTTATTATTGAAAAACTTTCTTTTTGGCTTTAGTCCTTAGCTTAATTGCCGGACGCTTTTCTAGTCTTTGCCTAGTATTGTTTTATCAAATCACAATTTTTCGTCTATTACCTACAAATTTGTCTCAAGAAAATGAACCAACCAAGAACGAAGACTCTTTCAACAAAAAAATATTTTCCTTCGTGCTCCTTGATTCTCATTGAATTAATTATTATCGGTTGGAAAAATGTTTGATTTTTTTTTTTTTTTTTACTCCCTTTTTTGTCAATCCCTAAAGTTTAGATTTTATATGGGCATCGCTTGGACATTCGATATTGAAAACACATAAAAATCTTGTCTATCTACAAAATTCCATTGAATAGGTATTTGGTTTGAAAAAATCGTATTTTTCCGTTACCAAACAAACACCAACTCCAACCACCATTAAACAGTTTGCACTGTGTTATGCAACACACCAAACTACCGTTAATGCATCTGATTACTATCTCCAAAGACTCGCATACAATTCATATGAGTTGCATGTTGCACTTGCAGTTAGTTAAAAAAGTCTGTTCTTCGCTTATACTAAAGACATGAGTATGTATAAAATGAGCTAATTGATATTAAATAGGGGAAAACAAAACAGCCAAATTCTATATATTTATTTCAAATAACTCACAGGATTATATTTATTTTTATTCAAAAAGAGAAAAAAAAAAACAAAACAAAACAAATAAAAAAAAATATTAAAAGAAAAACAAAATATTCATTTTTGTTGCGAGCTCATCTGGTCGTGGTTGGATTTGAGGCCTGTAATGAAATTAAAAAAAAAATGAGCCCTCTAAGTTTTCCTCTTTTTCACCAAGACAGACTTTAAATTAAATAAGGAAAAGAGAGAGAAAGAAATCAACGAAAATTATGCAGCAGTATCTTATTTCCAGATACTCAAATAAATATGTGTGAACTGAGAATAAATCAAATAAACACAAAAAATATAAACAAAATAAATAGTACTGAATATCATGGATACCGGCCAACAATCTAGCACGAACGGAGCAGGAAAACGCACACTCCGAACTGATTCCCCAGAGGATGACCCCTATTCATTCAATACTACTGACAGAATAAATACACACGGAGCAGGAGACCGCACATCTCCGTGTGTTAGTGGATAAGCGGCAACTCTCGACAAATCCACCAAAGAGATAAATTCGATCAACCAACCCACCGACAGTTAGCGAGAAGGGATACACGACGACAACTCGAACCGATACCTCGGTAGTTGATTTAACAAACTATCCCACTGGCCATAACGAGAAGGGAGAAACACACAACTCGAAAGGATACCCCAGTGTATGATTTTGGACAAAATTTTTGACAACAACAATTCACACAAATAACAAAACAATAACCGACACATTCTAACGGGATTTGACTTTCTCTGCCTTTTCCGTTGTAGAAGATTTCTTAAAGATATGTGGACTACAACAAGGCACATACAAAACAAACAACAACAAAATAATAATAAATAAGACCTATCGCCATCGCGGCGGCGCGCACACGATGGTTTCAGATAGAGTCGGAAAGGGAAAAAAAAGGTTGAAACAAAAAGAAACTAGAGATAGAAACTCAGTGATATTTAAAAAAATTATAATATTACTCACATTATTTATTGTTGCTTTCCTCTTTATTTAAATTCACTTCACTAGTTGAATTATAAACTCAATTGCTTCTACACTTAAAGGTATAACACCAACACCGTTCAAAATTCACAATCTACTGAAAACAAATCGTTTCTCGCTGATCGTCAGCTTCTTCTCCTTAGTGAAGGTTCTCATTCATGTTCTCTTCACAGGATCTCCTTCTCTCACGGTGTTTATCATTATACAAGAAAACAATCGCGAGAAAAAGGATACATGTGTTGTGTTATGATGAAAACGAGCAGATTAGGAAAACAAATACACACGAACACCTGGCTCAAGGCCCTAATTTCGTGGTGGATTGAATTCCAATCCACTCTATAATTATATGCATGAATTACATGCATATTATAGTGTACGTTGCCTTGTAGTAAAAGGAAAAGGCACAAGATTAATCTTGGAGCATTTGTCCCATAGCCGTAGACTTTACCTTCTGCCATTTGCATTTGTTACAAGTACCAGTTTGCTTTTCCCGTTAAAAAAAGCCATACTGGTAGATGTGTTTTTATCTATGTAACTGAGCTTAGAGACTAACCACTCAGTTACCGAGAACGGATTTCTCGTTAACCACAGCCACTCTGAACTCCCACAAGGGGGCCGACCGCAACTGTAGTTGAGATTCAATTAGAATCCGGGCGCAACTACCCCAGAGTACCAGTTTTTTCAGAAGACGTGGTCGTCTCTTTTGTTATTTTGTACTCCGTGAATGTATGACATTATCATCATACATTTTATCGGATGTGTGAAATTATCACACATCCGTACAAACCAAAAGGATAGTTTTCCAGCTTCGTGACTTAACGGCTCACAGGAACACTGATGTCCATTGTCATGCAGTCCATTTTACCAGAAAGGAGCTGGTCGGCCAAACTGGAAGACTGCATGACATATTGCCATGCACCACGCACTTTTCTTAAGAACACTCATTGGTGCCTTATTCTATCACAATGATAATCAAGTACAGTCTCATTAATCACGGTATCAAAAGAAAGTGATTATGATACATGTACAATAAAACGTAGGTTCATTCGCCCTGACCGAAGTCAAGTTGACGCTCTGCACCACTTGGAGGTTGAACCTTCCGCACATGAGCGGCAAGAAATCTGTACTTGGAATTGCAAGCAATCCTTTCCAAACCCTCACCCACTCTTCGCAGAGCGATGAAAACGAACAGCAGTTTTACCAGTGTTTTTTCCGCAGAGCATGAGTTCGTCAAGAGGAAAGGAACACAAAATATTATAAAATAGAGATAAATAGAGCCAACTACGTTACCGAATAGTTATGGATAGAAAAAAAATTATCTACTTTGAGAAAGGGAAAAGATAGAAGAGAAATAAATAAATATTATTTGCTTATTCTTACATTCGCCTATCCTGACAGAAGCTCGTCCCGAGTGTTATGCTAATCAGCAGTTTCTTCTTCATCATCGGATAGAACAATAATCAATATGACTAATCATTTCATGATTGAAGAAAACCGATTGGGAGTTCAATCGTTTCATGGTTGAAGAAAACCGATTGGGAGTTCAAACGCAATTCAAATCTAAGGGACCTAAAAATTGTTTTAACTGTGGAGGTTCTGGCCATTGGAAAAGAGATTGCAGCACTGTTGTGAAAGTGATTGGTTCAATTTTTGTATCGCTCTTCAAAATTTTTAAAGTTTTAAATAAAAATAAGTCACAATAATTTATAAAATTCATTTAATCACGTTCTTTTTATCACTCGGTTTAAGAAAAGTGTAATTTAAATTGGTAAAAAGATTTATAAACGATAAATTTTTAACAAAAAACATAACCAAGTTGCTGGCGTAACGGTTTTCTTACATGAAAGGCAATAAAAGAGGTTTAACTGAGACTTCTCCCGACCATCCAATCTTCAGCAAAAAACATCTAGCTAACACAACGAATAAAATGGCGGTGGGGAATATGTCTATCACTGAACTAAAAACAGTTCTAAATGAGGCAATCTCCGAACAAATGAAAGTTTTTTCTGATGATTTGAAGTCCTCACTGGCACTGGAACTGGATTCATTGCGTAAAGAGAACCAACAGCTGTATCAGAAACTTTCCGCTATGTCAGACCGATGTGAGCTGTTGGAGTCCCAGATCGAACTAATCTCGCGGAAAACTAACGACAAATCTCTGGTGATACACCTTCCTCTAGATGGACAAACCGACGCAGTTCAGTCAGCAAAACAAACTTGCAGACGGCTTCTCAAATTAAAGGAAGGTGAAGAAATACATATTTCCAAGTCCCGGGTCACCCAAAACACACAAACAAAAAGAGGAACCGTATTCTTAGAGCTGCAAACGTCGTCGAACGCCGAAGCAATTTTGGCAGCAGCTAGCCAACTTAAAGGAAGCGGCACGAGTATTCACCGGGAACAGACTTTTTTGTATCGTCAGCGCAGAAAAACACTTCTCGATATCAAAACAAAACTTATGGAAAATAACTCGGAACTCAACATCTTTTTAAAAGGTAACAAATTGCAAATCAACAACCGCACTTTTGTTTACAATTGCGCACGAGGGTTGGTTGTCAAAAACTCAGACGATTTGATGTTCTTGCGCAAATTGCTTGATGACAGCTGTTTAAAAATGTATTTTGACGTTAGTGAGGGAGCGAAGTTAGCTCCGATTGGCAATCAACAATTCTCTCTACCGGCATCAGCGCCATCTAGTAGTAAGGGTTTGAACCCTATTAATAGTAACAAAAATTAACTTTTAAGAGCCGTCTGTCAAAACTCAAGTAACAATTTTTCAAATTTATCAATTTTATCATATAATATCACTGGTCTTAAAAATAAGCTATTAATACCAGACTTTTTTAAATTCATTCATGATTTTGATATTTTTATTCTAATCGAAACATTTATTGAAGAAAAAAATCAAAGCGATTACAGTAAATTTTTTAAAGATTATAAACTTACTTTTATACCAGCCATTAGATCCAATGTACATGGAAGAGCGAGTGGAGGACTACTATGTGGCATAAAAAATATATATAGTAACTCAAAGTACAATTTATGAAACAAGACTCGTTATACAGGTAAAACTCAAAAAGCACAAGCTGAACATCATCCCGACTTATCTTAACTACAACAATTGGCTGCATGAGTACACAGTCTTGCGAGAATTCATCAATGATACACGTCTGGAGAATATAATGATAATTGGAGATTTAAATGGCCGCATTGGCAGCTATCAAAATCCTCTCACACATTACCAACACCCTCAACAACAGTTCGAGGTATTTCGACGCTCAAAAGACGATGTAACGAATATTAATGGAAGACTTCTGATCGAACTTTTCGAAGACTATGGCTTTTTTGTGGCAAACGGAGTTTCAAAAGGTGACAAGGATGGTGAGCATACGTTCATAAGCGGACAAGGACAATCAGTTACAGACATCTGTGCAATATCAGGTGATTGGATGGATTCAGTTGACGATTTTGAGGTTCTCAATGCAAACTATTCAGGACACTTACCTATAGCTGTAAAAGCGTGCTTTAGGGAAGAAGTCAACCAGCTGAACTCTAATGCTATTCAGAAGCTTCGCTGGGTTGAAAGCAAGGCAGAGAGGTACAAATCACTACCAAACCACCAGTGCAGTCAGCTTCCGGTTCAAATGCTAACAAATACCGATGAAATTGAGGAAAGTATAACAAGAGCTGTCCGCAATGCTGGATCAAACCCAAATAACCCCGTTTCATACAAATTTAAATGTGTTTGGTTCGACAAAGACTGCATAAAGCTTCGAAACTTGTCATTTAAATATTTAAAGCTGTTTAGATCTAATAACCTCGAGGTATTCAAGACTTTATACTTGAGAACTAACAGAGAATATAAACAGCTATGTCAACAAAAAAGATTGCAATATCTGAAAAACATTGCGAACAAAATCAATCAAGCGAGAAATTCTAAAGAATTCTGGCATTGTATATTTGAACTGAGTCCACGCAACCATTACACCAAGAACTATCTCGAAGCTGAAACGATAGCAACTCATTTTAAAATTCTATTGACAGCCGACGAGAGCCTGCACTCCTTCAGCTATGCACTGCAGTTTGAACAAGTTCCTGAACTGGACTGCCCGATCAATTTACGAGAGCTGGAATTAACACTCACGCTTTTAAAGAACAACAAAGCCCCAGGATGTGATGGGATCCCTTTAGAATTTTTTAAATACAGCACGGAAGAACTAAAAATCTATCTGGTAGAATTCTTCAACAAAATATACAATGATGCTTGCCCACCCATTTCGTTTATGAAAGCGATTATTTTTGCAACTTTTAAAAAGGGTGATCCACTCCAACCTGAAAACTACAGAGGAATTTCGATACTTAATTCGCTTCGGAAGATCTTTGCATCGATTCTCTACAATAGACTCTCCCAATGGGTAGAAAACACTAATCGACTAAGCGCATTCCAAGCTGGCTTTCGCTCCGGTTTTTCAACAACAGATCATATCTTTGCATTGACTAGCATAGCGAGAAAATTCATCGAAAACAAAAAGAAGATGTACGTCTGTTTTGTTGACTTCAAAGCAGCTTTTGACACAGTGAACAGGCAAGCATTAATATATAAATTGGCATCACTGGGAATCTCTAGGAAGCTCTTAGAAGTTTATTCCAAACTAATCGCCACATCAAGTGCAGCTGTATGGGATGGCACGAATATGTCTGAATGGTTCAGCACATCTGCAGGGGTTCCGCAGGGATGTATACTTAGCCCCTTACTCTTTTCATTATATATTGATGGAATAGTAGAAATCCTGCCAGGAGGAGTCAGCTTTGCTGGCCAGCTTATAAAAGTGCTACTCTATGCAGATGATTTGGTTCTGCTAGCGGATAATCCTTTCTCTCTACAACTACAATTAAACAAACTCTTATCTTTCTGCAACTTATGGGACCTTAAAATCAATGCTTCAAAAACTAAAGTCATGATATTCGAAAGTCGGAATCGCACTAGACAACGGAAAGAAAACTGGAAAACGGAAGGGAGAGCATCGAAGTAGTTCAAAGTTTCAAATATCTTGGCATAACCATCTCTTCCAATCTTAACTTTGCTACCCATGCCAGACAGAAAAGTCAGGACGCCAAGCTTGCTCTTAATCTGATGTGGCCAAAGCTCTTCGCAAATCCAAATATTGACCTTGTCTCTAAATACAAAATATTCGATGCAACTGTAAACACATGCTTGTGCTACGGAGTGCAAGCCTTTGGTATCTCACCGATTGAGGAATTCGAGAAGACGCAGAGATACTTTTTTAAGCGTTTGTTTAGACTACCAAACTCTACACCAACGTATGCCATTCATGTCTAATCGGGTTTGCCACCTATATACATCCGAAATTTAAAAGCCCACTCGGACTATCTTATCAGAGTTATGTGTAGAAATGAAAACAGTCTTCACAGAAAAATCTTAGAAAGACTAATGGTAACTAACGCCTCTCCTTTCAGGGAATGGAATCAGATGGCCTTATCACATAACCTTGCAATGCCAACGTCTATAGCTAACGTGGGAGAATGGAAAAATATGTTTAACAGGGTGATTGCTAAGGTTGACGAACAAATATTCAATCAACATATCACCAGAGCCTGCGCTTCAGAGTCCAGAGCAGTCTACAAAAATCTTAATCATCAACTGCTAACAGAAACCAAGTACTTCAATAAATGTTTTTCTGCGGAAATTATCAGTGTGATTTTCAAGGCAAGAGTTGAACTATTGGATCTCAATTTTATCCCGCATCGCAATGATAGACAGCAAACTTGTGATCTATGTAACAGAAGGGAACTTGAGAATGTGAATCATTTCATCGCAGTCTGCCCTATCCTGCAAGAGATAAGAAGATTATATTTCAACGAAAGCTTCATCAACCAAAACGGTCTTTACGAGATTCTGAATGGCAGTCGGGGCTGGGAGTGTCTGTTCAAATACTGCAAGCACGCCTTATCTTACCGCAACAGCTTCTAAATATTTTTGTGTTTTAAATCATATCAAAATTAATCGATTTTATGTTGCAAATCATTAAAATTGCTCACTCAATATCCTTGCTCTTCCATTTTTCTCGCTTTGGCATCTCATACTAAAAAGCTAATTCAAATTTGTCCATTGAAATAGTAAAGTAATTCTCAGTATCTATGTACATATTGTATATGACTTATTTTCAACCCAAATCTTTTTTATTTTTTAAATCTTTTTATTTTAAATTGTTTAAATGTATTTCATTTTCTTTATCATTTTGTTAATGTAATCAAATGTCAATACCGGCAGACGACTCAGGTAGCCACGTCCGTATTCTGTTATAAAATATTGTAATTAATACTGGAAAAAATAAAGAAATCTATCTATCTATCTATCTATCTATCTAATTCAGGGAAACATAATTCAAAAAAAAACTTTAAGGAATTGGGTAATAAGGACAAGGCTTTCCTTGGATCTATAGTGAATTGCTTTGAAAATAAATCTTGGATTGTCGGCTCTGGTGCAACAAATCATATGTACAAGCATAGAGATTGTTTTTCTTCTTTCAACGAATTAGAGAAACCAATTCATATTTTGCTTTGAGATGGTAAGATAATGCAGGCAACAAGCATTGGAGATCTTAATATTTTATCTAACAATGGAATGAAATGGATAAAGAAGAAGATAACAAATGTTTTATGTGCTACAATATTATTTGCAAATTTATTTTCGTCCTTTTTGATGGTCAAAGGTAATAGCAATCGGAAAACAAAAAAGTTACATGTTTCAAATGCTTGTATTAAAGTTATCATTCCTTCAACTGATGGTGAAAAAAAATCCATGGTGGTTATGATGGATATTCCTTTACGCGTCTGACATAAACGCCTTGGGCATCAAAATATAGATCATGTGCGTCTACTTCTCCGAAATAACAACATTGTTTTCATTGAAGAAGATCTTGGTTGTGACGGATGTACTTTTGGAAAGCAACATGGTTTGAGTTTTAGTTCAAGACCAGCAACATCGTCCAGATGTGGTGAAATTGTTCATGCGGATGTCTGTGGGCCAAGAGAATTCTTATGTTGGTTCAAGGTATTTCCTGATATTTAAAGATAGCCTATCTAAATTTCGATTTGTGTTCTTCATTAAAAATAAATCTGAAGTTATTGAAAAATTCAAGATAGTACTTAGTGGCTTAGTGGGTTCGAGTCCCACTCATGCCCATTTTTTTTTTTTTTTTTATTTCATCCTTCACGGGCACCGCCTCTTGCAAAGAACCGACAAAACTTCCAAGAGCATCATTCAATCTGTCATGAGAAAGTGCCTCTCAACTCTGTCGTTCAGAATCGGCGCCAAACTGCAGGTCCCCCCAATTCATCACACACACCCAGGCCTTGGCTCTTCAAAAGCCGTCGCACCACTCCATTTACTAAAACTTGCAGAAAAACATTCTGGAACTCCAATTAAAAATCTTCAAACAGACAATGGAACAGAATCTGTTAATTCAGCAATGAAACAACTTTTGAGAGAAAACGGAATACACATACTAGCCGGAACAAAATGGTTGCATTGAACGAGAAAATAAGGCAATCATGGAATCGGCTCGATCTATGATTCATTTAAAGGATCTTAGTCCCAAACTGTGGGCGGATGCTGTACAAACAACTGTTTATATTATTAATCGATCAAGTAAAAGTACAAATAAAAAAAAAACAAAAAAAATAAAACAAAACACCATACGAAATATGGCCTGGTAAGTCTGCAAATTTTTATCGTTTTCGAATTTTGGGCACTGAATTATATGTTCATATACCAAATGAAAAACAAAAAACAAATTAGATGCAAAATCACGAACATGCATCTTTGTTGGTTATGATGAGTACCAGAACGGATACCGTGTTATGGATACGTTTAACTCAATATCAGTTGTAAGAGATGTTTCTGGCAGAAGAACCACTTGAAATTAGATTTACAAATGAAAGTGAAGACGAGTGTAAACACAATACAAGTCACAGATAATTGTCTTCGAGTAACCTCGCATAATTGTGCCTAAAAATCTCTTTCTCCTGGGAATGATTTTAGTAGCTTTTTTTTCATTAGATCGAAGTAAATTTCAAGCTCGGCAGTCCCTTATACCAGGTTTTAACTAGGCCTTTTAACTTTTCAAGAGCATTATAAATTGTTGCTTGGTTAAATAACATAGCTACAATTATTGTAGCGTTAGTAATTCAAGTGATCAAGCAAAAGTGTACGCGCGGCGGCGCAGAATGAGGGAGAGTTCTGTATGTCGAGAAAATAAACACATGACACAAGCCACTTTCAAAAGAAACCAAAACAAATATAATACATAAGAACTAGATAAAAAAAAAATAGATACAGAATTCTCTGAGTATTTTTTTTTTTTTTTTGAGAAGAAGACATAAAGCAGTATTTAAGAAGAAAAAGATTACGTTTCAAAACGTTAATAAGAACCGCTAACCAGAATATGTAATTGAAATAAATAAAATATGTTAGACTATTGATATACATATAAAAAGAACAAAACAAAACAAATATATACATATTTTTTTCTTTCCAACTCCACGACCAGGTATCCCACTTCTGAATTATAAAATGAGCTAAATTAAATTAAATAGGGGAAAAAAAACAGCCAAATTCTTTATATTTATTTCAAATAACTCACAGTATTAAATTTATTTTTATTCAGAAAGAGAAAAAAAAACAAAACAAAACAAATAAAAAAAATATTAAAAGAAAAACAAAATATTCATTTTTGTTGCGAGCTCATCTGGTCGTGGTTGGATTTGAGGCCTGTAATGAAATTAAAAAAAACATGAGCCCTCTAAGTTTTCCTTTTTTTCACCAAGACAGACTTTAAATTAAATAAGGAAAAGAGAGAGAAAGAAATCAACGAAAATTAAGCAGCAGTATCTTATTTCCAGATACTCAAATAAATATGTGTGAACTGAGAATAAATCAAATAAACACAAAAAATATAAACAAAATAAATAGTACTGAATATCATGGATACCGGCCAACAATCTAGCACGAACGGAGCAGGAAAACGCACACTCCGAACTGATTCCCCAGAGGATGACCCCTATTCATTCAATACTACTTACAGAATAAATACACACGGAGCAGGAGACCGCACATCTCCGTGTGTTAGTGGATAAGCGGCAACTCTCGACAAATCCACCAAAGAGATAAATTCGATCAACCAACCCACCGACAGTTAGCGAGAAGGGATACACGCCGACAACTCGAACCGATACCTCGGTAGTTGATTTAACAAACTATCCCACTGGCCATAACGAGAAGGGAGAAACACACAACTCGAAAGGATACCCCAGTGTATGATTTTGGGCAAAATATTTGACAACAACAATTCACACAAATAACAAAACAATAACCGACACATTCTAACGGGATTTGACTTTCTCTGCCTTTTCCGTTGTAGAAGATTTCTTAAAGATATGTGGACTACAACAAGGCACATACAAAACAAACAACAACAAAATAATAATAAATAAGACCTATCGCCATCGCGGCGGCGCGCACACGATGGTTTCAGATAGAGTCGGAAAGGGAAAAAAAAGGTTGAAACAAAAAGAAACTAGAGATAGAAACTCAGTGATATTTAATATTATAAAAAAATTATAATATTACTCACATTATTTATTGTTGCTTTCCTCTTTATTTAAATTCACTTCACTAGTTGAATTATAAACTCAATTGCTTCTACACTTAAAGGTATAACACCAACACCGTTCAAAATTCACAATCTACTGAAAACAAATCGTTTCTCGCTGATCGTCAGCTTCTTCTCCTTAGTGAAGGTTCCCATTCATGTTCTCTTCACAGGATCTCCTTCTCTCACGGTGTTTATCATTATACAAGAAAACAATCGCAAGAAAAAGGATACATGTGTTGTGTTATGATGAAAACGAACAGCAGTTTTACCAGTGTTTTTTCCGCAGAGCATGAGTTCGTCAAGAGGAAAGGAACACAAAATATTATAAAATAGAGATAAATAGAGCCAACTACGTTACCGAATAGTTATGGATAGAAAAAAAAATTATCTAGTTTGAGAAAGGGAAAATATAGAAGAGAAATAAATAAATATTATTTGCTTATTCTTACATATGTGTGTGTTCGTTGGAAGGCTTCATATATGGGTCGGGGAAAACTCGTACCAAAATTATTTATACCATTTTTATAGCAAAATTTCTAGCTAATTTCACCAACCTAGCAAAAGCTTGTGGAATGTGGAATAAAATGTGAATGAAAGCTTTTTTGAAATTCAAATTTTTATTGTAAAGCTTCTCTTATTACTTGACGATTTTTAATTGATTGAGGCACTGCTCTTTTGCTTGTTTTTTTAATAGCTAAGCCTTTGGCGCATATTTTTAATTGTGTCCCTATAGAAACAGGCGTGATTTACTTTGATTAACCAATTGATCTCTGTGTTGTGGTTTGGTTTATGTGTGCTGATATCCTGTAGCTGGTTATTAAACCGTTAAAGTCCATAGACTGTTATTCGAAATCGAACAAATATTTACGCATTCAAATGCAAAATATCATTGCTTGTGCTTATGTATTTGTATAATGGTCGATAGGGTAATTTGAAATTCACCGCTTATAGACGCCAAGGAAAGAACTTTAATTGCGTTCGAACAAAACAATTTTTCTGGCTTTGTGGTTAAGCAATTTTTTTTTCTTTTTGAATCGCTTATTGAAGGGAAACCATATGACGATATTGAAGAAACAAAGAAACCTGGTGTTAATCATTTCGTTATGCAACTCAATTAATTTTAATTACGGGTTACAAAAAATTTTTACGCTTTACTTTATATAAGCAAATATTCTGACTTTAATCTGGAGGTAAAAGCAGGGGAAAAAGAGCAGACATACTTTTATCAGAATATGAAATATATTTCAAATTTCACCTCCTTTTACCTTTAAGGTATGTATTTAGCGTGTGTGTAATGTGGTAATCATCTTTCTTAATATCATTAAAAATTCTACATCCGTCTTGCATTAGTCTTTACAGTGACTTTGTCACGCCCATCTTTCATATGACTTCCTCACTGTATAGCAATATCAATGAACTGTGCACCGCACTTTCACTTCCACCTTTGCGATTTTAGCGGTGTTTGTTTTTAAATAATTATACAAAAATGGCTTAGAGAAAAAATGAATGAAAAAATTTTGCTCCTGATATTAACCGAGAAACTTTGTTTGAATCCCCGAAGGGACACGATAATACAATGCATAACAATTTTGTGCGATCTAAACTTACTAGAAGTTGAAAGTTTTTTGTGTTGTATAACGAAAATTATGGAACAGAGACTTGTTATTCTTTCTTCAGCATTTCTTCCTGTTCCCATTTTTATTGAAATATTGAAATATTTTTAAAATGCAAAAAATCTCAATAATTCAAATAACAAACCTAAAAGTGATTATATTTTCGTTCTATTCTCAGAAAACCAAGCGATTGGCAGTTACATATTTCTTTTCCTTCGCAAGCTTTTCACATGGAATTTATTTCCAGAATTTTTTTGCGACAGCATGTTTAAAATAATTATATCGCGATAGCCCGCGGCCTACATTTTTCATTCTACAAATTAATAATCATTTTGACATTTTTTGTTCATTTAATTGTTCCTGGAGAACCTTGAGGACGGCCCCAACCATTCAAAAGACCTTATATCCGTGTCAGGAAAAAATAATTTTAAAATTCTATTAATCTACTCTCAGCAAGCAAGAGTGGCTCAAGAACCAATTCACTCTATCATCACCAAAATTCAAACCTAAACACCCACCCAACTCCAAGATAATACCAATGTGATTTAATTTCACCCAATAAAACTCACTTTCCCGTCCGAAATGAAGTGGCTTTCAATATTTAAAAAGTTCTTCTTATATGTTCCTGTGCACACTTTTTGGAATAGCGGATTAATTTGATATTACACGATTTTCCCATTACCAGGACAAAAACAAAAAAGACACAAGCGAATCTGAATTTGGAATTTTACCTTACAAGACGAGGTGTGGTTAAAAGGCATTTGTATACTTTTGTGGATCCAAATGCAAATGAGAAGGGGGACTCCTCGGATCAGCCCATAGTCATCATCACAATCGCATCGCGAGTTACCACCACAATCAGAATTAGCATCAACGGCATCATCACCGTCATCATCGTGCCACGTTTCAATTACGAAAAAGGATTCTTTTTCAAATGTAACTTTCGCGAGCGAAAAGCGAAATGAAAAAAAAAAACACATCCACGCCTCCACCCTGTGCCAAGTTTAGCATGTGCTGCAGAGAGATGTGCCCTTAGGCATAACCGGCATGGAATGAAATAATTTGTCACAAAAAAAAAATCTGAAACTGCGAAAATAGGTAGGTATTTTATCTTGTTTGGATGCGAGACGGTATAAAGGCTGGTTACGGGCGGGAAAAAACCAAATGCTTTTCTAGTCTTCGTCGTCGTTGCCGTCATCGTCACCGTTGCCGTAGTCCTCGTCACGAACACATCTTCATCATCACTCATTCATTCATAAAAGAACCTTGGTCGCATTTTACAACAAAAAGACAAAAAAAAGGAATTCCAGTGCTTTGATGTTTAGGTACTGAAACTTAATTTAGTTAAATGCAAAAATATTTTGGTACTTTCTTTTTTCGTCATCCGAATAAGGCTGTTGTATGGGAATTCAAATGCATTTTTGGTTTCTTTGAGGTTTGCTTTAATTGAATCAATTTGAAAAGAGTGGGGGAATTTGTCCAATAATTTACCCCAGTGTAAGTTGTGAACGTACGCACCTGCTGTCTATTTTTCAGAGGGCAGGGCCGTATACTTTAGTAGCTACAGAGAGTCAAAGGGTACTCATTTTCTCTGTACTGTCGGGAACGGAAAACTATTTTAACTTAACGCCAACAAATCTGCCAAAAACTTTTTCTATCGTCATACAAATTGTATATTTTGGACATGCTCTGTAGGAGGTCACATGACGTAATCATTTGTTACACATCTACAGCAGCAGCTGAAATAAAAGACAAGCAGAAGCAATCCTCTTTCATAGTTGCAATTGACCTCGCTCATCCAAAACGAAAGATCTATATAAACTATAACAAAAGATGATGTCTGCTTCTATTTGCATACTCTTATACTTTAGAAATTCGCCGCGCGTAACTCTTATAATATTTTATTTTTTTTATTTTTTAATATCGTTGCGAGGGGTACACTGAAGACTGAACATGTTGGAGCATATTTTTTGGACTAAAGGGACGCGGACGAGACAATGGAGCTGATTTGAAGTATGCTTATGCATTTAAATATTTTTAATAAATGTGCAGCAAAAATTTGCTTTCTTGCAAATGTTGTCTATTTGTGTCTGTCTACTCTAAGCAAAATATGACAAGGATAATTTCACTTGTTCTATGAAGATAAAAGAAAAAAAATAATAAATTAAAATAAAAACGACAAAAAAGAAATTCTGACATTCTTTTAAAGGGATAATATTTAACTTTCCCATCGACAAAGAAAAAGAATGGGGGGGGCGGAGTTGCACTTTTGCACCAAAACGAAATGCTTCTATTGTATGGGTAAATGACTAAAAGAGCGTTATGAATGTGTATTAGGCTCAACAAATCAGTAGCGTAGATAGGCTTGGGTGAGTGGGGCCTCGCGCGAAGCCGCCGCCCTATTGGAATAAAATGAATGGTCAAATACTAACTAACGCATTGAAACACTTCCAATGAAACATATGCTACTATTTCAAAAATCCCTACAAAATACTATCTTTCAGAAAATTGGTTCTCCCGGCAAAATATAACACCCCCTCCCCCCTCGTTCGTACGATTTTGTTCTAATTTGACCCAACTAACACGGTCTAGTTTAAAGAAAAAACTGTTTGGTTATAACTTCACGTCACATTCGAATCTACTTGTTTAAAAATACTTTTCGTTTGTAAATCACGATAGCCTTCGCTTTTTTGAAAACGAAAGTTTATACTTTGCAAACTTAATTGAAATTACATGCGATTTTGTGAAGTTTTTCTTATAGCAAAATAACAAAATTTGTTCCCATATGAGTTGAAATAGATTGAATTTAATTCTCCTGCCAAGTAGCCAGTGGTGGATTTACCTATAAGCTGAGTAGGCTTGCGCCTAGGGCGGAAAATTTTAAAGGTGGTAGATTTATCCTATCAACGCTGACGAATCATGATTTTATCTTATCATTAATGAAAAATAATTCTCAATTAAGTTCTCTCCATTAGAGAAATACATACGTTACGGCAATTTTAAAATAGATTTATTATTAACCGCTAAAAATCGAAGAAATTGTTTTCAATTTTTTTTTCTCATTAAGACGGTCGAAGACCTCCCTGTTTTGTTCAACCAATTACTTGAAGTTTTGGTATGGACCTTTTTCTTATAATCCAAGCAAAGATAAACTTTGATTTTGGTAAAGCCAGATTTTGAATCATTGGGAAGTCTTTCTATGTTTCTGCAAAAAACAAGTTTGCATAATATTTATACTAACTTTGACAAACCTCTTCGCATGTCATTATGTACTCCAGCGACAAATTGTTCCGGTGAAAGAAAATTTCCTTGGCTAAAAAGCATACAAATTATTAAAGTCGTCCCTAAGTCAAGAACAGTTAAATGCTGTAGTTGTTTTGCACACAAACCGGAAGGAATAATGATTATTTTAGTTTGTTGATAACTTTCATGTATTCCATAATCCAACTATGAATCTAAATATAGTAATTCTAAATAGCGTAACGGGTACAATGGTTGGCACCCCTAAGGATTTTTTCACTTTTAATTGCGTATAGCTAACTCTCGATATAAAAGAGTTTGCAATATGTTTTATATGTCAAATTAAAATTTAAGAAATTTTAAATTTGAATATTATGAGAATTAAAGTTTTTTATAAAAACACCAAAATAGGAAAAGCTTGCGAAAAGGTACAATCATTGGCATCCAGGTACAATTGTTGGCACCCACCGGTACAATTATTGGCACCCTTAAATTTGAAAGAAAAACAATGTCTTTTCGTGATATTTTTTATCAAATTTCGTTTGAAAACAAACATTTTATTGCAAGAAAACCTTAATTCAACGCAAGCAAATATAGTTACATAAAAAACAAAATGTAAATAAGAAAATTTATATGAATACATTTGAAAAATCACATTTTTCTTAATTGATTGTTTAAATTGCTTAAAACAGTTACATAAATAAATATGTACATAATGAGGGGTATAAATGTTGGCAGTCTTAAAAGTACAATTATTGGCAGTGCCAATAATTGTAGTCCCAGTGCACGAATTATTGGCACCCCCCTGCCAATAATTAAACCACTTCCTCTTAATATGGAACCAATTATTGGCACCCCTTTTTTTAATTTGTAACGGATGAGGGGTATAAATATTGGCAGTCTTAAAAGTACAATTATTGGCAGTGCCAATATTTGTAGTCCCACTGCATGAATTATTGGCACCCCCCCTGCCAATAATGAAACCACTTGTTAATATGGGACCAATTATTGGCACCCCTTTTTTAATAACTTAAACAACTTTTTTTTACGAAAAAACGGGAACGGGTCGTTATTCTGTATTCCAAAATTCTGTATGAACAAAATTCTGTATATGAAGAAAAAATTCTGTATGAACGTAATTCTGAATTCCATTATTCTGCTTTTCTATTATTCTGTATTTCAAATTTCTGTAAATCCAAAATTCTGTTTTTCAAAATTCTGCAAATCCATTATTCTGCTTTTAGAAATTCTGTAATTCCAAATCTCTACTTATGCTGTTTGAACAACGATAGCAACTTAGAGGTGCTTCCACCAATGGCTTTTTCCGTCAATTTCTTTGTTTGGCCCGAGTTATAGCTATTTCACGGGTGCCAAGCCGATCATCAGACTCCTTTGTTAGTGGTGCTGCCTAGTTATTTTTCATATTAATCGAAAAACTTTTTGAGTTCACTTTGGGATTTGAACCTAGGACCTGTTAGTTGTGAAGCCAATGCATTACGCACTGCGCTAACAACTCCACCCGTGAAATAGCTATAACTCCAGCCAAACAAAGAAATTGACGGAAAAAGCCATTGGTGGAAGCACCTCTAAGTTGCTATCGTTGTTCAAACAACATAAATGGAATTGACGGACGCAGCCTAACTGCAGTGTAAAATAACACAAAAACAAACTATTCCAAATCTCTACATTAAAATTCACAGTTATGAACAGGTTTTTAAATTGCCTGTAGAACAATTTTTATTCAATTAACAAATTAAGTAACATTTTATAAAAAAAAAAAATAAAAACTAAAAACAAATAACGAAAAAAAAAACAAAATAGCAAATAACAAAAAAGCAAATGCAAATAACAAAATGAATAACATATTATAATCTATGCTTCAAGGTTCTGCATAGAAAACATCAAAAATCTGTACTCCTAAATTCTGTAAATGACAAAAGAAGAATTGTTTTGATAATGAAAAAAGTGCGCACTTTTTTCTATTATCAAAACAACTTTTCTTTTATCATTTACAGAATTTAGGAGTACAGAATTTTGGAATATAGAATTTTGAAATCCAGAATTTTGCATTTACAGAATTTTAGAATACAGAATTTTGAATGTACAGAATTTTAAAATACAGAATTTTGGAATACAGAATTTTGGAATCCGAATTTTGGCCCATACAGAATTTCGACCCCAACCCCGAAAAAACTTATAAAAATATTTAATTTATTATATTTTTATATTTAAAAAGTAAATTTTTCATCTAAAAACTCAAAAAATTATCAAAAACGGACACTTACCAAATCTGGTCTTCTTTGCAGGAACACTGTATTTTTAACACTTTTTTCACTGATTGGAAACGACCTCATTCTTTCACTGACAAAAAGGAACTGAGAATTAAATAAACCTTAATAAAAATGTAGAATTCTGGAGAATTGATAAAGATTATGAAAAAACACAATTTTTAATTCCTGGGCAACGTAGTTTTTGAGAAATCTCTTATTGCATGAAGGGTGCCAATAATTAGTACAAAAATTGGGGGTGCCAACCATTGTACCCGTTACGCTAGTTTATACTTGTACGATATTAACCTCCCAACCGCACACTTACTTTTTCTAACTCGCACTGCACACTGAGGTATCACGCACGCCAACAAGAAAATAAAAAAAAATAAATGTTCCAATTCTTTTTAAATTTTCTTTTATTTTTTTTTGTTCAGAATTTAAATTTCATAAAGACAAAATTCAAAAGATGAAATAAAATTAATTAAAATCTCATAGAAAAAGAAAACACATATTTAACTGCACTTATTTTTTCTAACAGCTACCGCACTCTGGGGAATATTATACTCCAACCACAAAACTTACAAAATATACATCTAATAATTTTTTATTATTTTTATTCATATTTTTATATCGTCACTGTAAGATCGATACCTAAGTTATTCAAATACTTCAATACAAAAGAATATTCTTCACTGAAAACACAGCTCACAATTTTCGGAAAAATACTGACGCGCACAGGACACTGGGGTGTATGATAACAAGATAACACTGATGGTCAAAAATTAACAAATGAACGTCTAGAACTCTAGAGAACTATTTTTATTTTAACTACATCTTTAATTTTCTGAAAAATAACAAGTATACGCCGCAGTGAAAATATTGAAATTTGAAAAACAAATTTCTAACTCACAAGTCACAAGACAAGCTTTAGATATTGGTCCCCAATAAACTATGACTTTTCTATTTTAGATCCCTCATAATCCCGCTTTCACTTTTTTCAGTAGTATACCAAGTATACAAAATATTCATTGAGAAGAATTTCGAGAATATTAATAGGTGCGTTCCTTTGGGACTTTTAAACTACTTTTTAGTACTTCGCAATAGACGTTGAATGGAACGCGTTAATTTTTCAAAAAGTAAAATCTAACCTCCAAAATTATACATCATTGCGGTTGTTTGTTTTTGAATGTCAGTTGTGATTTATTTCAAATCAAACAACAACAATTTCTATTTCTTTTTACTGACGCCATCTGGCGTAGACTAGTATCGTAACAACTTCGAAGAACTACTTTGACCACAGGGGAAAAGTAGTTCAAAGCAGCCAGAAGTACTAAGCACTGCTTAGTAAGCAGTAGATAAATGTTCCCAAAGGAACGCAGCTAATATTACATTAATATAGCTGAAAGTAAATAATATTTATGTGCATGAAAAGGGCCCCGCCAATAAGACTTTTCCCACGCCTATATTTGGCCTTGCTACGCCACTGCAACAAATGATAATCTTGTTTTTTTTCTTTTTTGCAAAACTGCAGCGCTAAATATAATATCGTTCTCAAAGACATGTCCGTTGATATGCCATAAAAGCTTTTTGAAAAAAATACTATCACAACGTCACAACATATTAAACAAACTCACTATCCTTATGTGTCATGTTTGTGTCGTCTACTAATTCAAAATAATTTTCTCATTCCCACATTAGCTTGAAAACAGAGCGAGAGAGGGAGAGAGAGCAGAAAAAAGAAAACTTAACTTACATACATTACTCAACGAAGCGTGGTAGGCATATATCTTAACACTTCAGCAAAAGCGTGTTCCATTTTTCAATAGAAAATGCATAAAATAATGTCACATTATTTTGCAAAAAGGGAAAATATTTACACTGCAATTTACAAAAGTGCTAACATTCAGTTTGCTTTTAATTCACCGAGTTCGTGACGTGAGATTGATGGCCATTGTTAGACGCATAACAAAAGCTATATAAATGTCATACTTACAGCATATCCTTCCACACACTATTTCTTTTAAAACAAAAACAAAAAATACTTGGAAAGAAAAATTGAACAACTCTGTTTGCAGCACCGATAAAATGGTGAACCAGGGATGATGGCGGCATTTTTTTTTCCTCAGTTCGCTTACCTTTGAATAGGAAAACATTAGAATTATGCTCGACTCGACAATATTTTGTAAGTGTTAAGGTATGACTCGAGTTGAGTTGAGTTAAATACAATGTGGGAGTGTCTAAAGTTAAGTTTACAATGAAGTTATAAGAATGAATTACACGGCGGCGGCGACACAATTACAAACAAATGGTTTTTAAATGAAATGAATGGAAATGTATGTATCAAAGGGAAATTACCTCATTTTTTGCGGATGTTAAGTCCTTTCATTTATTTACACAGTTGTACCTCGTAGGTACCTTCATACAACCATAAAAGCCCTTCAGGTTTGCTTTTTTTTCATTTCACCTAAAAATGGTCTAGCACAGAGAGCCTCTGTTGTGAGGATGACAATCATTTTAAAATTCATGTAGACATTTTCATACGTGACCTGGACCATAGTTCTTTGGTAAAAATTGTTTTTATTGGAACATTTTTGTCGCTATGACCTTTTTATTAAATGTTTTTGACGCGACCAAAGAGCGTTTTGTCAACAAAGAGATTCAAAAGAATTTTATTGTTTGATCTTTGGTATGTGTTGGGCATTTTACGTTGCGCAAAAAATAAATGCTAAAAACAGAGAGATGACGAGAGTTTTAGTATCAAATGCTACTATCCCATCACCCCCCCCCCCCATCATCCTAGCAAATTCAAAAGCATTTAATTCAGCTATGGCAATTTGAAAATCTAAAAATATATCGAAAAGATAGCTTTTTTTTCTTGTTGTAAGGTTTGTAAACATTTGGAAGAAGAACTCAGAGCGTTGAAAAAAATAAAAAAGGATCAAAAATCAACCCAGAAAACAAATTTCCAACTTTGTTTAGTCAAACTGAAAATCTGGGGCCGAATTACGGCATCCTTTATCGAGTGAGTGAGTCTTATCAGTGATCGAACGAACGAGTAACCCTATTGGGACTATGGCATTCGTTAGTGTTGAGAATCTTGAGCTTGAATAAAAGAAAAATGTAGTTTTCTATTCAATATTTTATTTAAAATAAACAAACGTTCCTCTCTAGTTGAGTTTTCAATATCGAGTGAGTAAAAATACTTAAGTCAGTAAGATTAATAAAAACAACATTCTATAATTTAAGCAAACTAACTAAGTATAAAAATGTTCGGTGTTCTATCTTCTTCAACACTTCCTCCATAAACACCAAACAGTTATTGAAGTTAATCTTGAATACAAATTTTCTTTCTTAACATTTGAAAACGGACACGGTCAAGGGGTTTCGTTAACAAATCAGCCAGTTGGTCCTTTCCAGGTATATGTTGCAATTTCAATTTGTCTTCAAGAAAGCATTCTCGGACATAAAAATGACGAACTTCAATATGCTTTTATCGTTTGTGAAATTCTGGGTTCTTTGAAAGCTTTAAAGCACTTGCACTATCGATGTAAAGCGTTGGTATTACTTTCTGTTCTCCAATTAGTTCTTGCATGAGATACTTCAGCCACATACCTTCTTTGGCACCTTCTGTTGCAGCCATAAGTTCGGCTTCTGTTGTTGACAATGCAACAGTTCTTTGTAGTTGGCTTGTCCATGTAACTGGTCCTCCGTTGAACATTGAAATTACTCCAGTTGTTGATCGCCTTGTTTTCAGATCTCCAGCGTAATCAGCATCACTGTATACCTTCAATTCTTGACAATTGTTGGATATTTGATTACAGCTTTGCTTGTCCCGCGAAGATATCGAAAAATGCGTTTCACATTATTCCAATCATCTTTGGTAGGGTTTTCCATTCTTCTTGCAGCAGAACTTACTGCAAATGCAATGTTACATTAAGCTTCCAACAGCTTCTCTATATGGAACCTCTTCTTTAACATTTTCGGTTTTGAATTTTCTTCCTCCCGACTTGCAGGCGTTGTTACAGGATTACATTCATTCATATTAAACCGTTCTAAAATTTTGTTGGTGTATTGTTCTTGAGACAAATTTATTGATCCATCACTTGTTATTTCTATCTTCATTCCAAGGTAGTTTTCAAGAGTTCCAATTGTGATCTTGAGTTCATTCATGAATTCTTGTATTTCTTTGACATTTCCAAGTATCAGGCCATCGTCAACATATATGGCAACATACAGAACTCTTCCTTTTTCATTGCGGTAAAATAAACATGGATCTGCTTTACTGTTTCTTAATCCAGTCTTCTTCATGAATCCCAAGAAACGTTTATGCCAGCATCGAGGAGCTTGTTTCAATCCATATAAACTCCTTTTCAACTTACAGACCCTTCCGGTTCCATCTTGAAAACCTTCAGGTTGTTCCAGGTATACTTCCTCCTCAAGCTCACCATATAAGAAAGCAGTCTTCACATCGAACTGTTGTATGCTTAGCTTATTTCTTGCTGCTAACGCTAAAAGCAAACGAACAGTATCATACCTTGCTACAGGACTAAACGTTTCATTATAGTCGATGCCTTTTTGTTGGACGTAACCTTTCGCAACGAGTCTTGCTTTGAATCTTGGCTTGTTTCCATTTATTGAGTCCTTAATTTTGAAAACCCATCGGTTTTGAACGACTTTAGCTGTTTCTGGCTTCTTTACTAGATCCCAAGTCTGGTTTTCTGCCAGGGATGCCAATTCTTCTTCCATAGCTAACAGCCATTCTTCGGAATTATTTGATTTCATAGATTCAGTGTAAGTCTTAGGTTCTTGAATACTCTTATCACTTTCAGCTAACATCAAATATTCACCTGTGGTCATCCAGTTAGGTGCTCTACTTGGTCTTCTTGGTCTTCTTTTAAATTCTTCTAAAAGTGTTTCATTGATTCTTGATTCTTCTGAACTATCTTCACTTTCAGCGTCTTGATAATCAGATTCAAAATCAACATTCTTCGATTGATTTCTTCTTCGTTGTTAGAATCTTCTTCAATATTAGTTGAAACTTGTGTAACTTCCTTGTCTTCAAGATCTTCTTGAGTTAACACAAACTCAACCTTTTCTTTTTCATTATTTGCAATTTGATCTTGACAAACATTGTCATGGGTTTCATTGCAAAGCTTTTCTGGCTTGAAAATGACGTCATGGCTAAGAACAATTCTTTTCAGTTGGGTTCCTACCCAAACTCTATAACCATCATTTTCATTCAGATAACCAACCATTCTCCCATACAAAGCTTTGTCATCGAACTTCTTTCGAATTTCTTTTGGAACATGAACATAACATTCGGTTCCAAAAACTTTTAAATGGTTTAATGATTTTAATTCTTTATTGTTCCCTAGTTCATATGGGACTTTGTTTTCTTCTGATGTTGGTCCAGTGCGGTTTAAAACATACACAGCAGTATTGCATGCTTCAGCCCAGAAACATTTCGGTAACTTACTAGAAACCCTCATGCTTTGAGCTGCTTCTACAATGGTTCGATGTTCACGCTCTGCTGCCCCATTCAATTGCGGTGTGTATGGAGGAGTAATACACTGCTCAACTCCATAGGGTAGAGTCGGCACCCTTCGACACCTTAACAGAAAATACACAAAATCATAGTTTATTTTTTTATTTTTTTCAAAAACTAATTTTTTTTTTATTAAATTTATGATTTTATCAACATATTGGCGGACCCTTAGGTTTTTAACAAAATGCTTACTATTTTTTTTTTATTTAAAAAAAAGTAGAAAATTGTCGAATGTGCCCCAGGGTGGGGCACCTTCGACAGCAATGCACATTCTTGAATATTAATGCATCATAATATTAGTTTTTTATATAAAAGTCATGATATAGTTTGCTATAAGAATTCAGTTCATTTTTAAATTATTTGTATTTAAAAAATAGTTTTAACAAAAAATAAATAAGTAGATATAAGGGTAGTCCTTTTTACGCAATATTTTGCCGCTGCTGAACTGTGTGATTCCACCTTATTGATGACATCTGTAAATGCCTTTTTCATAGCCTTTTTTTTATAAACTCGAACCATTTTCTTTAACAATCGAATAAATATTTTGAGGATTAACTAATTTTTGTGATGGCTAAACATAGGAGACAGTCTGTCGGATTCGACAAGAATGTCGAAGGTGCCCCACTTGATGTTATTTTACTTTTTTTTTATTATTTCCCAAAGTAAGATTTATCAAATTAGCTTTAAAAATATAAATAAACACATAGTATTGTATATAAAAAACAACTTCACTGCTAGAAAAAATTTAAAACACGACTACGAAAATCTTAAGAACTTACCCTGAAAATTATAGCACGTGGTCCAAAAAAATGCTTTACATCCTAACTTGGCGGGATTTGAAGCCAGACTGCTGAAATTTTTGACATATGTTTGGCATGATTAAAGGCACATCCACAATTTTTTACAGAATTTTTAAAGGTCTACACACAGATATAATAGTGACTGTCGAAGGTGCCCCACTGTCGAAGGGTGCCGTCTCTACCCTACTCTCCTAACAAAGCTGAAACTTCTTTGTTCACAAATTCTAACCCACCATCACACCTTAACTTTTTAACAGTGTGACCCAAAGTTCTGGCTTCGTTAAGAAAAACTTTCAAACATTTACATACCTCATTCTTGTGCTTGAGGAAGAACAGTTTACGGAACTTGCTGTAGTCATCCTTAAAGACAACGTAGTACTTCGAACCTCCTAGAGAAGTGACTTCAACTGGCCCAAGAACATCAGCATGGATGACTTCACCCACTGCAACTGACTGATCACTTCTTGTCTTGAAAGGAAGTCGATGCATCTTTCCGACTGCACATCCATCACAAAATTCTTCTCCACCTTGAGGTATTTTGATGTTCATCTTTCCAAGGATCTTCTTAACGTGGCGTTTCTTTTGATGAGCAAATCTCTCGTGAAACAATTGAAGCGTTTCTTCAGTTTGAGAAATGTAGACTTGCGTTGAATGCGCTGGTTTGACGACTTGCATGCTCAACACATAAAGTTCTCGTTGAAGATATCCACTCACAGCTACATCACCATCAGAATCTTTGATTGTCATAGTTCGAATATCCATTGTAGTAGTAAATCCATTTCGAGCTGCAGCTTTGACAGAAAATAGTTGTGCGCTTGCGTCAGGAACGTACCATACATTTTTCAAAGTTGCATCTCGAAATTCACCACCAATTTTGACTTTGATTCTGATGTCTCCTTTTCCATAGGCGTTCATAGTAACATCTTGCTTTCCAAGACAAATAACTTCTGGTTTATCGAAACTCTTGTATGTTTCGAAGTGCGATTTGTTTGGTGTTATGTGTCTTGAAGCTCCACTGTCACAGTACCATTCATCTGCTTTCAGAAAATTTTCAGTTGATGCGCTTAGTGAAAATGCAATCATGGCATTGTTCTTCTTCACAGAATTTGTTCTATTTTGTGGACATTCAGCGGCCCAATGTCCCACTTGCTTGCACTTGTTACAAGGAAATTTCATTTTAGCTCGTTCGAGTTTCGTGTTATTTCCTCTTTCTGGTTGCTTCTTTTTCTTAAAATTTGTTCTTGCGAGTAAAGCTGTATCTTCATTTTCTTTAAAGTTACTTTGATTTACTTCTCGCGTCTCAATGGTGCATAATTTTTCGATTAGCAAATTCAACTTTTGCTGATCTGCATGAATCGTATCCCACAAATCTCGAAAATTGTCATACTCTTTACCAAGTGTAGACAGAATGCGACCGTTGAGAATACGTTCGGACAACGTATTTTCTTTATGTTTGTTAAGCTCGTCGTTAAGATCAACAAACAGTTTCTGCAACTTTGCAATATGAGAACTAATGTCCTCTTTCTCATCTTTTCTTGCTTGAAAGAAACTTTCGATAAGCATATTTAAACTTTTTTTTTTTAAGTTTATTTATTTATTATTAACAATACAATAAAATAGTATCTGCGAAGCCGAAGCTTGTCTGCAGAAGGTTATTTATCTTTATAATGTTTCAATTGGGTAAGCAAAGTTAAGATTAATTTTAATAATACCTACATAATATAGATACAATTTTTTTTTTCTTGGAAAATCTATTGAATTTTAATTAAGAATTTGCAATTTTATTTTATACTATTGAGAAAATACTTCTTTAGTTCTTTTTTTCTTTTTTTAAAGTTTTGAATATTGATTATTTCTCTAGGGAGTTCGTTTGTTATACTTGGAACAGAATATTCAAGTTTGCGTCTACCATAATTGTTTGAGTTTCGCGGTGTATGTAGCATTCCTTGGGCCCTTCTTCTGGTGTTGAATTGGTTTCGTGAATCGGTTGTCCTCAAAATATTGAATGATGGTCGTCATTTTAAAAATATGTTCAACGTGCATTGGTTTAAAATTTGTGTCTATTCTTTGACTGTTTTTGGAGTTAATTGCTTTAACAGCTGCGTTTTGTAGTCCCTGAATTTTGTCGATGTGAGTTTTTGCTGCACTCCCCCAAGCAAGTATCCCGTACCTTATTTTGGACTCCATTAAGGCATAATAAACTTGCCTTAATACATCCTCTGTAGCATAGTATTTTAAATGAGAGATTGCAAATAATGCCTTCTTTAAATCGTTTCTTAATTTGTTTATATGCTTTTCCCACAGAAAATGGCAGTCAATTATTACTCCCAGATATTTGTAATGATCAACTAATTCGATGCATTTGTCTTCAGTTTTTGGACAAGCGTCATTTTTGAAGTAGATCCTTTGGTCTGTTTGTTTAAATTGTGGACTTCGGATGTGCATCATTTTAGTTTTGGAAGCGTTTATAACCAATCCATTGTCGTGACACCACCTCACTGCTAAATTGAATTCTTCTTGCATTATACTAAGTGCTGTGTCTAAAGAGCGATGACTCACAACAATAGCCGTATCGTCCGCAAAGGCGAAGGGTGTACTTTGCTTAAATATTCTAAGGAGTTCGTTGGTGTATAAAATAAATAATATTGGTCCTAATTTCGAACCCTGGGGAACTCCATATTTCATTATCTTTTTGTCACTTATATCATCTTTAATTTTCACACAAAAAGTTCTGTTTTTCAGGTAGTCAGTAAGCCAATCAGCCATTGTCCCACGAAATCCTATTCTTCTTAATGCGTCTATGAGATGCGAATGACTTAGTGTGTCAAAGGCTTTACTAAAGTCCATATATATAACTAACACATGATGACATCTATCCAAACTCTCATTCACACAATTAGCAAATTCCCCTAGTAATTGTCCAGCATTTTTGTTTTTTTTTTGTATCCGTATTGACTCCTATGTATCAACGCTTCTTTTTCAATGAATCCATGTAGTCTGTTAGCTATAACACCTTCCATACACTTTTCTATCACTGGTAGAATTGAAATAGGCCTATAGTTGATTATTTGGTTTTTAACTCCACCCTTGTAAATTGGTCTTACAACTCCTATCTTTAGATTCGAAGGGATTTTTGCTTGACTGAGACTCAGATTTATCAATTTGCAGAGAATGGGAGCAAAAACATCGGCATGTGTTTTGATATCGATTGCTCTGATATTGTCCGATCCAGGTGATTTGTCTGATCCAATAGTTCTTATTATGTTTTTTATCTCAGTGACGTTTGTATCGTACGCAAATATAGTATTTGCAATCGCTGCCTTGTCATTAGTTGATGTGATTTCATTGCATTTGTGAATAATGCTTTCTGTCTGAGATGCATAAAACACTGCAAAATCATTGACAAGTGATTTAATTTCTGTTTTAAAGTTTTTTTCTATGGTTTCGTCGATGCAAGTTTTCTTTTTTCCTAGTACTTCATTAATTAGTCCCCATGTTTTTCTAGAATCATTTTTCAGTTTAATAAACTTATTTTTAAAATAGTTTGATTTCTGTGCATTTATGTTTTTGTTGACTTTATTACGCATCATCTTGTACTCTTTTTCGTATGTCAGATTCCTACTGTTGTTTTTCCATCTTCTATATAGAACATCTCTTTGCTTGGTCTCTGCAATTAGATTCTGCGTTATCCACGGGCTGTTTTGTCTTTTATTTGTTGGTGTTCGCACGATTGTTGATTTTGTATATATGCGTTGTCCATTTTCAATAGTAATTTTTCATATAAACTCTCACTATCTTCTTCGTCCATAACAGCCTTCCAATCTTCTTCGCTAATAAGTTGCACTCTAGCGCTACTCACACATGTTAAGTTTGATATTTGTTTTTGCGTCGGTTTCAGGTTTTCTTCGAAATAAATTATTGGATAGTGGTCAGTTATGTCACATTCTATGACAGCTGAATGTATTTCTTTGTCAATTCTGTTTACTAAAGCGTGGTCGATTCTAGTCTTTTTGCCAGTTCTAGGGTCTACTCTTGTATCTTTCGTTATAATATTCGTGAGTCCTTTTGATGCTAGCGTTTCCATATAGTCCTTTACACTGCTAATATTGTTATCTTTTACATTAATATTTATGTCTCCCATTACGATAAAGTTTTCATTTCTTTTTATTTGTCCGATATGATTTCCGAATTCTTCACAGAACCTCTTTTTACTGAAACCTGGGTCCATGTTCTGTAACTCGGTCGAAAACTTTCGGAGTCGAGAAACATAGGAAATCGAAACAAATTGTGTCAAATTTCATACAAAAAAAAACTAGTTACGCTCCGTTTACACTGTTTTCGGTATGATTTTCTCGATGTGAGAAGTTACAGAACATGGGTACTGGTGGTCTATATATTCCTATTACATATGTTGTTTTGTTCCCGTCCAAATATTGAATGTGTATATTTTCGTATGATTCTTTTGGGGATTGTATAATTTTGTGACATAGGTTAGTTCTTATGAACATCATTATTCCTCCTCCTCTTCTATGGTTTCTATTGTCACTTTCTTGTTCAAAACGTTGAGTGCTGCTTCTTTCGAAGCGAGCGCATAGCTTATCCCAAATGTCTTTCGCATTTACGCATGTCAATACCAGTTCAGCGATTGGTG
The DNA here is from genome assembly GCA_943590905.1 of Sphaerophoria taeniata. Taxonomy (NCBI): domain Eukaryota; kingdom Metazoa; phylum Arthropoda; class Insecta; order Diptera; family Syrphidae; genus Sphaerophoria; species Sphaerophoria taeniata. The sequence goes on from OX016542.1 coordinate 52,777,257, forward strand.
AGCTTAAAGACGCAGCAACCAGGCCTGCAGCCTTTGCATCTTATTTCAGCCAATGACTGTAAGCTTTCTTTTCGTCTGCTGCCGATGTTGCTGTAATTGAAGGGCAAACAACATCACCATATACAATTTTATTTAAGTCGTAGGCGCGGAAAAGCATATTCATTTGCCATTTCCATTTTGCCCATTGACTGGCACCTTCCAATTTATCCACAGACAACTTAAAATCATTCGACATCTTGCTTGATGGACTTGATTTCTTTATAAGCTTCTTTTCTGGACAAACTTGACTTTTCTTGAAATTATTCTTTTATTCTTTTCAAATTCCAAATTCTCCATTTCCTAAGGCAGTTCATACGAGCCTGGGCCCATAACCTGTTGAGAATCTTGAGCTTGAATAAAAGAAAAATGTAGTTTTCTATTCAATATTTTATTTAAAATAAACAAACGTTCCTCTCTAGTTGAGTTTTCAATATCGAGTGAGTAAAAATACTAAAGTCAGTAAGATTAATAAAAACAACATTCTATAATTTAAGCAAACTAACTAAGTATACAAATGTTCGGTGTTCTATCTTCTATGAATTGTAGTAGTTTTATCGATTATGTTAACATTACATACATTCATATATCAATAAAAATAACAGTTTAAAAAAAAATCAATCTTTATTTTTTGGTGTAATTACTGTTATTGGGTTTCTTGTTACTGCTTCTAATGTTTTGATGTTGTTGTTGCCGTGGTGGGTGACGATTGTGAGTTGCCTGTTATTCTGTTGACTAAACACCCAAGAAATTGAAAGCTTACATACAATGCTTTTGTTTTTGTACCATTATTTCAATTATATGCATTATTCAATGCTTGTGCCTCAATTAGTTTGTTTGAAAATGGTAAGTATACGCCCAAGTGAACCGGAATTTCTATTTTATTATTCCAAACGGCAAAGGTAAGAGAACACTTTTTATATTACAGATTGATACTCTTGAAAGTTTTGTCAGCTCATAGCAAGTGTACCAGAGTTCTAGTACCCGTGGAAGATGAAATAAAAATCCAAAAAAGAGTTTTATTTAAACTATGACAAAAAAACACCAGATGCATACATATTAATTCAAGGAAACAAACCAAAAAAAAACAACATAAATCGAGGATTTAGCAAACATAAACACGATTTAATTCAAATAAATTAAACGCATACATCACATGATATGAACAAAAAAACAAACATTTATATTAAGTGAGATCATAATAAAAAAAGATTAGAACACATATACCAACTATTCACTAGTAGTCTTGTTTTAAACTTTCCAAGTGTGCAGTTTTTATTTGCAATTCTATTACTATGCTCTATGTTTTTCCTCTTTTATTTGAAGGAGTCTCTCTTGGATTTCCGTTTTTCTCTCTTCAACCACCAAGAGCCTGTCCAGTTTATTGGCGATGGCCTCATTATGACAAATTTCAACTTTAATTTTGTCTTTTAACAAAGAATATCTTACATCCACGTTTTTTGAATATTTCTTGGGTGGATTTTTAATTGGAGTCACTGGTGATTGTTCTACCTCCAAGAATTCGAAGAAAGATTCAGTGGACGTACTCGATGAAGCTGTGGAAGTCAATTGCGAATTGGATGGGCCAGGTGCGGTTGAAAATTTAAGGTCATCAGTCAATGCTCCAAAATTTCTTACAGCAATGCCTTCCACGGCAACATCAAGACCGGTTGCTGACAAAATCAGCTCTTCAGCGGCTGTTAGGACCTTTCCCTCGAACTTACCACCACCAGTCTTCATCTTAGAATGTTTGTTAAATGATAACTTGTATTTATTTGATACTTTTGATCCGTAAATGTCTAAAACAAAGAAAGTAAAAAATTAAGTGTGGACACATTGTATATATGTATGTATGTATATGTAATATATATATATATATGTGTATTAATACCTTTCTCCAGCCTTTAACGTCCTTTACGGGTGGCCCAATTGAATTTAAATTTTCGCTTAACTGCTGCCAAAGCCTTATTGAAGTTGCCTTGCCTTGATGACAATTTGGCAATAAGTTTTTGGCCAAAAATCTTGATGGCTTGCCATTAAATCAACCATTACATTCTTTTGCTGGGCATTTTATTTAAATTTGACCTAAAACGGATAAATTTTGAAAAATAAATTTAAAAAATAATAAATACAAAATGTCTTACATTTTTATCACAGCAATTCGGCTATCGTGCTCTATCAGTGAGCTGTTGGTGTGTCGAATGAAATTAAGCTCGATAGCTGAGCAGAGAATTTAAAATTATTGTACTAGAAGCTCAATATCGTGAGAGCTAATACCAAACACACACAATTCAGTAACGTCTTATTCGATAACGGATGCCGTAACTCGGCCCCTGTATTTTCTGTATTAATATGCCAAAAAATTTCAAAAGCTAGTTCGTCCTATTTCCGGAAATATTTTAATTAAATACTGACAAAAAATTCAAAAGAAAACTTTGAAACATGGACATTTTTTACAAAGAAAACAAGTACCTACCTTCCAACACATCTTAAAAAAAAAAACTACTGCATCCACGTTTTAACAATCCGGAGATAATTTCGAAATCAGAAAGTACTTCCTGTACTCTTACGCAGCGGAGCTTGAAGAACTGGACGAGAAGGTCTACAACGAATGTGACTCGGAAATACTCAAAGTTTACAAATTGTTTCCTTTGATGAAATAAAATGCATTGTCACATGGGTTCTTTCGATGAAAAACAGACTGCGGCATTTCTTGCTTTATTGTTGGAGAAGCACGAATTAGAAAAACCACACGAAAACAACCACTGACTGACCCAAGCAACAAGGACGGTGACTTCTCTCTAACGATGACATCCGAAACATCATTTTCTATTGCCATAAAATCCTAGTCCTGTAGTTGATGTCAGAGAAATATAGCGAATAGCGATTAATTACAACGGTTCAGCAGTGAACAATACGAGTTTACATAAACGCAAAGAAGCGCAGCGCAAAGCAAGCAATAAACCTTACCATATTTCTTCTTTCGTTCGAATCTTGGCCGTTTTGGTCGTTTTGTATGTAGTTTGCTCATCGATTGTCAAGTTATTAATATTATCAATAGTTAAATTATGTACTCATCCTTTATGTTGTTGATAAACGGGTTGTGATTGAATTGAACACAATCAGGTGCTTTGCTATTAAATTAATTCATAGATGATGGTCGGAAATTGAGCTTGTGACGAGATTTAGATTTTATGATTGTTGATGGCGGTGGAAAGCGATTGGTTTTTGTTTTCAATTTGCTCATTTGTTATTGGCTTTTGTTTTCTTGGGATGAAAGTAATTATTTCTGAAAGACTTATTTTCCTAGCAGAAAATATTTTTGTTTGCAGTAACAGCCTTTCTCATCAGATATACCAAAATATGAATAAAATGATAACATCAGGTTTTTTGATTAGAGATTTCCTGGTGTTGATATTCTTCTTCTGGTTGATTTTTATCTTAGGTTCTACTAAAAATAGCATTTGACTTATCATCTTGATTCTCTCAAAAATAAAACCATTTAAATATTCACTCTTAGCTTACCAAAGTTTTTCTGAAATTCCACACGAAAGCCAACACCAAGTTGGCTTTCAATAAATTCCATTTCTGAACCGTCCGTCTGTGCTGTCGATTATGAAACTGACATAGCCGAGGCTAGTTTTTGGCTTCCAGTCCAGACCACGAGACCATAATAATTCCAACATCAAGCCAATATCATCTTCAAGGAACAGAAACCGGAAAAGACAGTCAAAGCGAAAATCATCGAAGAACTTTCGATCCCTTGAGCTATTAACGTTTGGATAAGCAAAAATTCTTGGTGGAATAATTTTTTTTCTCCCTTCTGAGTGCGTGTTTCATTCGGGGTTCCCTAACTGGCTGACTATAAAAACTTTGCAAAAGGTAATGTATTTCCGGTTTCTTCTATTTTTTTTTTTTTAATCTATGGATTCGGTGGAAGTTCTTATATTTTCGTTTTCTTAAGGGATTTCGTGTGTTTTTTTTTCAGATGTAATGAAATTCAAGCAACACTCACTTCTGTGTTTTGAGACCAATGATTACTGATCTAAGTAAATAGTACGTGCGAGTGAACTTTGGACTTTGAGTCTCAAACTTATTCGGGGATTTGGGGTTGCCAATGGTAGACTTAAAAAGTTGTGTTCTTTTTATCGTTCTTTTCAGTTTTCATTTTGTCCAATTCAAATGATTGGAAATAAAAATTAATGGACAGGAGGAGAATAAACAAAGAAGGAGCTCTCACGTGGCAACGGACCTTTGTGGAATTCATCAAATAGAGTCCCTATTGCCCATAAGGTTTTTTTTGAAGACGTTAAATAAACATCATAATGGACATGGACACACAGATTAGGACAGGTTTAGAGGTAATCTGCTGTTTCAATGGAAGATTAAATTAACATAATACAAATCACCGTTTAAATTAAAAAAAATTGTCGGACATTTTTCACGTGGGTAACTTGGCCAGAAAATTGTCATCTGACGCACATTTATGTTTTTATAACTAGTAAATAATAATCTCTTTAAATTGTGTATAATTTTTTTTTATAATCCGTATTGTTTAAGTAGGTACTATAAAAGACAAAGACTTACTTGTACATTGATTTTAAATACCTAAATTGAAATTGAAAAAAAAAATTGAAAATAATTGAAAACAAAATGTGACTTTTTTTAACTTAATTAGCTAATGTTTCGAAATATTGAAACCGAAGGGACAGATTTTTTTTTCGAGTAAGGCAATAAGTTTCGGAAAAAATTTGTAAAAAAAATCAGACTACTCAAAGTTTTAACGACCATCGCTTCGCCTGCATCACACTTCTGGTTATGTCCCTTGTTATGCCATGAGTCTAACAGTCGCCGCCCGTTAGGATATTATACCATTTTTTACCAAAAGGTCTGACTTGTTCAGCTTCGCTGCCCTTGTCTTCTATGGAACATTTGGATTTTTGCATTTTTCACTCCTTCAGGCAAACAATTAAAGGCTTGCAAAGTCCAATTAAATTTTTTTTCCCCCCCAATTTCTAAGCTTAAAATGTGCTTCCCATTAGGGCATTGATCGTTTGTCTGCATTTTACGCCTTCAGCCAAACTTTGATTAGAAACCAATTTCTCGTTTCTTTGATGTATTTGCATTTGCAATTGAGGTAAGTTTCAGTTAAACGCCTTTTGCAAGTTGATGATTCTGGGTTCTTGGCAAATCTATGGATGGCAAGTAAATCATTTGAGGTCTCTTTGTAGTCTAGGATGGTCGTTAAGTTATTATGTTGCTTTGATGCCTTTCAAAAGTGAGGCGTTGCAATTCTTCATTCCGATGCTGCCGATTTATATGATTGAAGACTATACGCATTTTTACCATTGTTGCGGAATTGCCATGCTCTACGATCTTATGACACAAAAATCAGATAACTAATGTGGAGTATTTGAAAATTCTTATTTAATTTTCCAATTGAAGACAGAATTAATTATGATTTGCTTATAAACAAAAGCAAATCATCGAAAGCAATGCAAATATGTTGCAAAGGACACAAAACATACAGACTAGTGATGGGGTCATTCGAATGATATAATCGATTCAGGCAATCATTCAAGATCATGCGATTATTGAAATCATTCGAATGATTTCACAAACCCTGCTACAACTGCTACTATTTCAAAGTTCAAATCTCAAATGAATAAAAAATCGAATGACGATTTATTAGTATTCGAATGACTATTATTTTCCTTCGAATGCAAATAATGGATTATTAGTGTTCGAATGAATAATCGATTATTAATAATCGAAAGAAAAATCATTCGAATGAAAATAATAGATTAATAGTCGAATGAAAAATTATTCGATCGACAATAGTACTCGAATGAAAAGAATCAATCATAAGTATGTATTCGAATGCAAAAAAATTGAATCACAGATAATAAATTTATACAGATGTCTCATCCCTGCAGAAAAAAATGAATCATATTTTGCTCTTAACTGACAACGCCTTAACTGACAAGGAGCTTTTGGAAGCTTTTTTCCTTGCCTAAGTATTCATCTATGGGCAATGAGGTGAGCGAAAATAGATTTTTAATGCATTAAGTGAATGCGTTAAGGCTTTTGCAAAAAGCTTTTTTTTTGGTAGCTCTCAGTTTCATATATCATTTCTCGCCATGAGGGTGAGACATCTGTATAAATTTATTATCTGTGATTGAATGATGATTATTTTAAATTTTAATTCTAATGACAATTTTATTTCTAGTTGAATTTGCTAACCTTTGAAATGGAATTTTTCTTATGATTTTTGGTTAAATTTTTTAGAGGCGGACAAAAATTTGTATATGGAGTTATTCTTCTTTTTCGTTTATTTTTTTTTTAAATCATAGCTTTGGTCTGAATATTTTCAATATTCCAATTATATTGGAAGCTGCACAAGAAGTCCTTACCAGAGCTCTATTAACTTCATTTCTCATTTGAAATATTCTACCATACCTGCTAGGTCGGTATCGGTACCATCTAAGATTTTGTACACTTTGATTTTTTTTTTATTATTTTTTTTTTAATTTATTTTTATTTATATTTTTTTTATTTGAGTAAACAAATATTAATTTATATTGACATTCATTACAATTACTATAAAATAGCTCATTGTATAATGTAAACTTTAAATTTTTCACCATTTTCATTCGATTTCGTAATTCGAATGATCATTCCATTATTCAAATCATTCGAATACTATTTTCTCGATTATTTTAATCATTCATGCCCATCACTAATCCAGACAAATCATTGGCAATATTTTTATTTTATCAAAATAAAGTCCATTTACCAAAGCATATAATAAAAAATTAAACGAATTGGAATCATATTACCGCAACATTGTCCTCTCGCTCTTCAGACAAAGGAACAAAATTCAAAATTCAATTGAACTGTTAACGGAATTGAAGGGTTAACAAAAGCAAAGGAAAAAACAAGAAGTGCAAACACAGATAAAAATAAAAAAGAATATCTAAATATTTCATTTCATGATCATTCGATGATGCGCCTGTATTATCTTTTTTCATGTACCTAAGTATAGCGAGGAGGTTTATTAAAATTCCAAAGATTTAATTGAACTTTGCATCCAAAATAAAAATGGAACTAGCCGGAGGCTAACCGAAAATTATAAGCAACAAAGTTTTCAAACAATTTTCCTAAATTTTGAGAGTTGGTGAAATTGAAAATTGAAACACAGTTTATTACTTTACTGCTGTCGAACGTCGAAAATGAATTTCAATCAAATAGCTTCGATTATTTGCTGCCCAGGAACCTTCTCCCATGCCTGCTAAGAAAAGTAATAGATACATATTAGTAACTTGGTCATTTTCCAGCTGGATTCCCTTCAACATGAAATTGTCTGATCTCTGTCCTTTGACAAAACACAGATGAAACGACTCACGTTATGAATTTTTCTAAAATGTTATATATTTATGTAGTTTAAGGAATTTATTATTTGTTTTTTGCTTTGTTTTCTTTGAACAAACCAAACTTTGTTAGCCAATTGATTTCTGTAGAACAAAACTCACTCACTGTTGCTCTTTAATCATTTTAGAAAAAAAAAAAAAAAACATATTAAAATCAAATTGAATTAACGCACCGCTGGCAATGACTATGAAAAAGTTCAATATTTCCCGAATATTTCAGTTAAAATCAACATTGACTCTGGGAACACAGATAGTGGAACTGTCATTGCATTTTGCTATCTTATCGTCGTTGCAGTCCCTATCGTCATATTCTTCAATGGTGACACCGAAATGAAAAACAAAACAAATAGTAAATTTTGACTTTCTTGACTTTCTTCATCCCAATCCATCACCATCTGCAGTGCACTGCTTCAATATCAGGTTTTCACTTTAACGAAAACTCAGTAATTGATGCTTTACTTTGCATTACGAAAACTCTGAAAGTTGGTGAAGTCGTGTCGGTCGTTTCAAATGAATCATTTTATGGCGAAAGAACAAATATCGAATTTAAATTTTGCAAGAAATCTTTGTATTTCTTGTATTTTTTTAACGCGAAGAAGTATTTTGGAGCTTTTCACAGACGGAGATACATTTTCGTCAAGGTTCAGCTGCAAGAATAAGTGTAGTGTGAATTTAAGCTTCTGTGTTAATATTTCTCTGAGCTTATACCCATATTCTTTCTTTTAATGCATTTTAACAAAACAAAAAAAAAGAGAAGGAAAAAGGATGGTTCTCAGGATCTCTCAGGCAAAACCAGCTGATAGTTGGTGGTTTTCTATTTTTTTTGGCCATGATTTAAACATGTAGGCTTCCGCGAAGTAGGCGACCGCAATAAGGAGTAGAGGACTCAATACGATTCCCTGCTACTCATGATCATGGTGCTTGAATTCAGCTTAAGCAAACAGTTGTAGGTTTGAAGAAGGAATATATCCTAATCCTTAGCCTAAGACGTCCGTCCGACACAATACTGTCGCCACTTTCGAATAATTTTGTCATCTTTCACGATGTTGGCCTTGCGCCGCGAAAATTTAGCTGAATTACCTATTCATGTTTTATTATAGTTCTTGAGGAGCTACAACAGTTGAGGTTAAAATTTCATCCAGCTTCCAATAAAAGTTTTTCGATTTCTTTGCTTGAATTTTGGCAAACCGACACCACACTTCTTCTTCGCTTCTTTCTTGCAGATTCTATAATTCAATTTCAAGACACAACTTTTGATCTTCATTATTTTCAGTTTGTTTTTGTAAAGAAACAAAAATACGTCACAAGCAATGTGACTCGGTCGATTCTGTTTTGCGCTTCTTCGGTATGCTACTGTAATCACATGAAAAAACACCGACCGAATCCCTTGGTTTTTATTTCTTTTTGGCAGTTTTGTCGTGATGACATAACTACATCGAGAGAAATTAAGAAGAACTATAGGGTATTTCTCTACAGGAACTGCTATTGACAATTTTCTTAAAGTGCAGTGTGAAGGGCATCCAGAGTTCACAGACATCCAGCTGTTTCATAAAAAAAAATCCTAATCCTTTTAACTCTACATTATAAAAGAATGTAGATCACACCAAAAAGCAATCCAGCAAGATGCGTTTTATTAGCTGCGTTTTATTATCACAATGATCCAGATCAGATCATTGATTTATAATGTGAAACAACAAAAAATCGAAATCCTACTTTTTACTTGGATCAATTTTTGTGATCCAAATATTAGTTCTTCTTCCGCACACAAGTTGAAATAATAGCTGCGTTTTATTATCACAATGATCCAGATCAGATCATTGATTTATATGTGAAACAACAAAAAATCGAAATCCTACTTTCTACTTGGATCAATTTTTGTGATCCAAATATTAGTTCTTCTTCCGCACACAAGTTGAAATGTTGGCGTATATTTTCAATAAAAACTGTGCTGCCACTTTCACACATTTATTATCCGGGAATGAGATATTTTTCAATTACATAGCAAAAGCTTTTTCCATTAAAAAACAACAGAATAATCGTTCAACAAAATTATCGTAGGGCAACTCCGATGTAATGACAGAATGAATAAATTTCAAACTGCTGCCAAACGTGACGTAATAAGTAAATTGATGATCCAAAGCTGTTTTATTATCATGATCTGATCCGGATCAGATCATGGTGATAATAAAACGCGGCTAATGGCGTATATTTTCAATAAAAACTGTGCTGCCACTTTCACACATTTATTATCCGGGAATGAGATATTTTTCAATTACATAGCAAAAGCTTTTTTCCATTAAAAAACAACAGAATAATCGTTCAACAAAATTATCGTAGGGCAACTCCGATGTAATGACAGAATGAATAAATTTCAAACTGCTGCCAAACGTGACGTAATAAGTAAATTGATGATCCAAAGCTGTTTTATTATCATGATCTGATCCGGATCAGATCATGGTGATAATAAAACGCGGCTATTATCACAATGATCCAGATCAGATCATTGATTTATATGTGAAACAACAAAAAATCGAAATCCTACTTTTTACTTGGATCAATTTTTGTGATCCAAATATTAGTTCTTCTTCCGCACACAAGTTGAAATGTTGGCGTATATTTTCAATAAAAACTGTGCTGCCACTTTCACACATTTATTATCCAGGAATGAGATATTTTTGAATTACATAGCAAAAGCTTTTTTCCATTAAAAAACAACAGAATAATCGTTCAACAAAATTATCGTAGGGCAACTCCTATGTAATGACAGAATGAATAAATTTCAAACTGCTGCCAAACGTGACGTAATAAGTAAATTGATGATCCAAAGCTGTTTTATTATCATGATCTGATCCGGATCAGATCATGGTGATAATAAAACGCGGCTACTATTACATATAAGGATGTACTTAACACCAAGGGCTACGTGTTGCAAGGCGGATGCTTTGTGTTGGATTATATTTTTTAGTGTTGGTCGTTTTGTATTTCGCTAGGTACTTGCGTTTGAGCCATGGCATCCCAGTTTAACTTCTTGTTACAGAGTAGAAAATATTTTTGAGGGCTAGAGCGAACCGCAAATAGCATGTTGGCGTATATTTTCAATAAAAACTGTGCTGCCACTTTCACACATTTATTATCCGGGAATGAGATATTTTTCAATTACATAGCAAAAGCTTTTTCCATTAAAAAACAACAGAATAATCGTTCAACAAAATTATCGTAGGGCAACTCCGATGTAATGACAGAATGAATAAATTTCAAACTGCTGCCAAACGTGACGTAATAAGTAAATTGATGATCCAAAGCTGTTTTATTATCATGATCTGATCCGGATCAGATCATGGTGATAATAAAACGCGGCTAATGGCGTATATTTTCAATAAAAACTGTGCTGCCACTTTCACACATTTATTATCCGGGAATGAGATATTTTTCAATTACATAGCAAAAGCTTTTTTCTATTAAAAAACAACAGAATAATCGTTCAACAAAATTATCGTAGGGCAACTCCGATGTAATGACAGAATGAATAAATTTCAAACTGCTGCCAAACGTGACGTAATAAGTAAATTGATGATCCAAAGCTGTTTTATTATCATGATCTGATCCGGATCAGATCATGGTGATAATAAAACGCGGCTATTATCACAATGATCCAGATCAGATCATTGATTTATATGTGAAACAACAAAAAATCGAAATCCTACTTTTTACTTGGATCAATTTTTGTGATCCAAATATTAGTTCTTCTTCCGCACACAAGTTGAAATGTTGGCGTATATTTTCAATAAAAACTGTGCTGCCACTTTCACACATTTATTATCCAGGAATGAGATATTTTTGAATTACATAGCAAAAGCTTTTTTCCATTAAAAAACAACAGAATAATCGTTCAACAAAATTATCGTAGGGCAACTCCTATGTAATGACAGAATGAATAAATTTCAAACTGCTGCCAAACGTGACGTAATAAGTAAATTGATGATCCAAAGCTGTTTTATTATCATGATCTGATCCGGATCAGATCATGGTGATAATAAAACGCGGCTACTATTACATATAAGGATGTACTTAACACCAAGGGCTACGTGTTGCAAGGCGGATGCTTTGTGTTGGATTATATTTTTTAGTGTTGGTCGTTTTGTATTTCGCTAGGTACTTGCGTTTGAGCCATGGCATCCCAGTTTAACTTCTTGTTACAGAGTAGAAAATATTTTTGAGGGCTAGAGCGAACCGCAAATAGCATCAGCTAGCATATTTTTTGTGATATTTTGCTGCAAAGAAGATACGTGTACCTACCTGAAGTACAAAAATTACACACTAAAAACTATGATGTACCAGATAACAGGACGAGGAGGTATTCTATAAAAGCTCTTTTATTTTGTAGTTTTTCTTATTTATTTATTTTTTTTTTAACTTTGTTCTTCGCGGTTTGAATATTTAATTTAATTTTAAAATTATTTGTTTTTGATGTTTCACGATTCTTCTGATGTTTACAAGTTAGTTGTTTTCAATGGGATACATTTAAATTTTAAAGGGAATTAAGATTATGATGGAGATTGTTAGCTCAGTTTTGTTTTTTTTGTTTTCAACGTTTTCTTGAAAGTCTAATAGCTACTACACCAAAGATTTTTATCATAACTATACTACATTCAAGGGGTTTCTATACCCCTATATCCAGAATTTTCAAAATATACCATTACCTAATTTTTTTTTAGAGAAATTTGCTGCGGTTTTAAAAAAAAAATCCCAAACAGAAATCTGATACTTTGTTGCAAAAGTGAAACTTTAATGTAGCAAAAAATGTCAATAATATCGTTAACTTTCTTTTCATCCAATTCTGGAAGTCCATATAGGTAGATACATTTACTTCAATTTCTCCTAACATTTGAGACATTTGCGAGATTGAATAAAAAACATTTTATTTTTCATTTTTATATCGTTCCTTGATCTTGATAACGTTCCGCAACTTCGTCGCCCCAAGCCTTAGAGGACGAAAAGAAGTCAATGTATCTGAATAGATTTTCGATTTCAAAGTTCAGATATTTACTTCGATATACAACTCCTCTCAATGACACATTACACTCATGTCATATGGATTTGTCTATATTGAGTCGAGGCCGCAGCGAAAAAATAACTTCATTGTAAATTTAATTTATATTTGGAAAAGAAAAACGAACACACACAATCACACAGGGACAAGGACGACGATATATCACTTAAATTCTGTTCGTTTTATTTGTGACATTATCCTATAATTTGATAATCTTTTCCTTTGCTCTCCATCCACCCAAAATAATAATACACACCGCTGAAAAAAAGGGATACAGTGAACATTGGAAAACGTGAACATCCCAAAACGTGAACACTGTATTTTTTGCATTGATTATTCTACAACGTGAACAAATCTAAAAGCTCTAAAACATGAATAGATATTTATTCAACATTTCTATATAAAAATGCACTGAATTAATATTTTAAACTTATGGAATTCCCAAAAAATAAAAATGCGTAGTAATCGGGGACTCCCATTACTTTGACAATTAACGAGCGTTTACATACAAACTGCTATTTGATACCATCCCTCATTCAATTATCGTTTTATCTCTTGAGTTGATTAGTGCTTAAGTTTATTTTTAAAAATGTGCTCAAACAAAGTGAAAGTTTTAACACGTAATCAAGAAGCAGAGATTTTGGAAAATTTTAGAAAAGGAGTAAGCGTGACAGACTTGTCAAACAAATATGGTGTCACTAACAGCCTGTGAGTAATCACAAGTCATAAGCCCTTGCGACTATTTCTTGTGAGGATTGTTGTGATTCGATAACATTTGTCGGATTCTCCCATATTCCTCACAAGAAAAGTCACAACGAAACTCACCACAGCCAATGTGAATATGGTAATGCGTTGCCAGAATGGTTTCTTTGTAACTGCAATTATGTGTTTCTACGCAACATATGATGCGATTTCGTCAATATTGGCAACGCAAACAGATATTGTGTATGCGGATTGCTTTTATTATTGTAGTGTAATTTCAAAGGCGTTTTCAGTTATGAACAAAGAAAAAGAATGAAGAAAAAAGAAAAAGAGTGTACGTCTTTTCTCTTTCCTTCCTTTTTTTTCACTACATTTATTCATACTTATAAATCAAAATGTCAAATCTCAAATGATTTTCTAGTTATGACCTGCTCTGAAGGAGATCACAATTTTGATTGTTTTTGTGACTCTCACAAGTTGTGACTTTGGGGGAGAATACGAAAAAGTCACAAAATCAATTTCACCTCTTCTTATGACTTGTGAAGTATCAGTGATGATGGGGAGAATCGGACTGCAAATCAACAATATGCAGCGTTAAAATGATGAGAAAAATTCAACAAACCCAAATAACTAATTATTTTGTTAAATAAACTAAAGGGAAAGATAAATTATAATAAAATGTATTTTATTTATAGAAAACTTGCAAGACAATATGGCAGGAACACAATTTGAATAATAAAATCTTACATTCCGAAACATGAACACCCTCGGTTTTAATTAGTTCACGTTTTCCAATGTTCACTGTCATTAAACAGAACGACAGAGACAGCAGCAAACAGGATGTGACACATATCCCAGTGAGCCACAATTTAATTTCCCAGTAAAATAGTTTTAAAAATGCCAATTCAACACAAAACTTGATTTCAACTGATGATGTATAAATAAAAATCACTTTTATGTGTACTTTGATTTCGCATTGAATTGAAAAGGAGGATGCTTTTGCTGTGAAAAGACGATCGTAAAACTGTACTGTATCTTTTACATTGTTGACGAGCTTACGAAGAACTAAATTCCAAAAAGCACGTCCTCATAATCCGCGCGTACCTATACTTATGAAGAGATTTCATTCCCTCGTGGGTCTGTGTACATTTATACAAATACCCCCATCAACAAAAAGCTAAATTCATAACCATTAGCCAAAACTTTGACTGAATATCCAGAATAATCTGCTTTTCACTATGCTTGGCATATAAAACACATAAAATAGAATTATGAATGCACGCGTGTAGGTGCGGCCTTATAGTCTTATTTCTTGCTTTTCTCTAACGATATTTAGTTTAACATTAATCATCCAAGTTGAAGAGACGTTAGGCGAATTATTATTCAATTTGTTTGCTTACTTATAATTTAAACAGTGGGGTTATTCATGAAATTTAGAAAAGGTTGATGATACATGGTTATAAAATTTGTAGATGAACCTCAGATGATAAATCACAGACGGCCTATAAATAATGTACGAAGTATTACGAACGGAATGTTGAAGGACATTCTATATTTTTTCAAGGTGTTTTATTTCCCTTTTAACTAGGCCAAGCACTTAAGCCATACAACCAGCATCAAACCCCAACATAAAAACAACAGATTGCCTTCTTAAATAAAAGTCTTCCTGAATTCCATCATCGTCATCTTTGGGAGGTAAAAGACCTTTAATTAAAAATTAAATTGAGGGCACAAAAATGGCAACAGCGTCTCTGATTCGGAACAAATGAATTGCGTTACTAATCAAACAAATTCAATCCTTCACCTAACTCACTCATATCCAAAGCTTATCCATAAAATAACAAGCCAATTTGAAACAACACCAAAATGCTCTTCAAAATACGGCCATCCTCCGTAGGGTTTTCACACAAAAACAAGCTTGTCGAAGGTATGGCAAAGCCAAACAAGAGCGCACATATTTCTCCAATGCAGAAAACAATCATTTCACTGTTTTAGTGCGAGCAGCAAGCATTGTTGTCGTTTCGTCGGTCGTAGTCATCGTCGTCCCTGCTAATGCTTAAATCGCATTCGTTGATTTAAGCATTAGCAGGGACTAACTGTCACTGTATCTATAGCCCCCACACCACAAAAACAAAGAGACCAAATCTCCAGCATCACAGAAAGAGATAGTGTCCTCAGGTTAAGGAACGTAATAATGACCCAACTAAGAGCCGTACGAATCGGGCCCAAACCAAAAATGTCGTTATTCGTTATTTTGTCAAGCCCCATATGACAGGTCAGTAATCATCGTCTCCGTTGCATTCCGTGAGTTTACCGTGTTTATTGTTCATCCAATTAGAGAAAGCCCCGTGAACCGGGTTACAAAATGTGTATAGGTACTCTTTTATTGTGTTCAATGTCCGAAGTCTAACCTTGGTTCCTTTATGTGTTCCACTGATGCGGAGTCAGCCTTCAGTTCAAAATCCAAGTTAGATTTTGCAATGCATTATAAATTCTCAAGGGTGACATTTGCTTGTTTCGTTAGGCATTGGCCACTGCCACTGCATGACACAGAGAATTTGTTGCCCGACGTCAACGCAGTCCGTTTGGTTTCGAAATTAGCAAAGGTAAAAGCAGCTTTCATTGTTTTTTCATCCAGTTTTGTGTTAATGGTACGGGGACATTAACTTGTCATAATGTTTAACCACGAGTCAAGGTATCTCATTTTTTGTTAGTTTCAACAATGTTTCACAAAAAATGGGATTTTTTCTTATTAATTTGTTGATGATAATATAATGACGCGGGTTAGAATTAGTGGCAGCAAAATTAATATTAAAAATCTTTGATTTTGTCAGGCTTACGCTCTGTTCAGTCAGTTAGTCCCCAGCAGAATTTCAAAGACTTCAGTCATTTCGGTGCTTTAGTTAAGTCACGAATAAGACTTTGTTTGTTGAATTTTTTTTACAAAAGGACTTTAACTGGAAAGGAGCAGAGTGGGATATGAACGTAGATACACATCACCTGCTGTCCAAATCTTAAAAGGCAAGGCTGTCTGAAAATGCACAACCCAAAACAAATTTGTTCGAAATTCATTTTCATAACCGCTGGCGCTGCTTGTTCTCTAAATGATAAGCTGATGTTGGAAAATGATACTGACTTTCCATTACCTACTTTTCAGCACAAGGCCATTTCGAATGCCTTGTCTTATTTTCATTTGTGTATTCCACAAGAGAATTCAAAGTAAAAGAACGAGAGACAAATTTTTGATTCATAAACAACCAAAAAGAAAACTAGAAAAATAAACCAACAACAAAACTAAATACCTTTGACAGAACTGAATTCTTCCACTATTGTTAAATTGAGGATTATCAATCAGGACTTATTTGAATAAATTTGCTTAAGAAATATGAAACCTCATGCATGCCTGCAGTGGAAGCTTGACTTAGCTAAAGAAAAAAAACTGTCGCTATCTTTGTCCATCCATTATCCGATGTCCTCTGTTCCGTTCGTTTTCAGCATATCACTATACCGCCATTGTATAGCGATGCAATCCGGGGACTTCCAGTAATCAGCTAGTTGATTACGGAGAAATGATTTAACATTTAAATAAACGTTGATTGGTAATAATTTCACTTTATCCAATGAATGAAGTGTATCGACATCATCAGCCAGTCAGTCATCAGGCAGAAAGTTTAAGTTTTATCGCGCACTGAATCAAGAACACTGGCCCCATTAAATCGATTTAAGCAAATTATCCATCAGCCCTGGCACTCACCCGACTTTATATTCGATATCTGTATCCTCAGAGCTTGTTAAAAATTACTCAAAGAGGTTAGGCTATAAGATGAGTGATAAAAGTACTTTATTTTTGAGACTGTATCCGGCCAACTTACATTTTATATTCTCTGTCCTCTGTTATCATCAGATTCATAATGAAAAATGATGGAGAGCTCAGAGAAAAGATGAAGAAGAATCTGAATGAAATAAGGTAGATTGGACAGAATCGTAACTACTATTTTGGTTTCCCCTTTTTGTTCAATATAGAATCGAAAGTCATAGTTTTGTCTTCTTTTACTCTTTTTTATTTTATTTCCTTTTCTTCTTTTTCTTCGCTGCATAAAGAACCGATAATTAAATTATTGATTTTTATTAAAACGTCAAGACTAATTAATACTTCAGAAAAAGTTTCCTCGAAAGGATATGCCCAGAAGTACCCTTGTTAATAGATTTGAAGAGACAGAATGGTCATTATCACTGCAGCAATTGGCAGTGTTATAGATTTCTCAGAATTCAGGAATATTCAAGCAGTTTTGAAGAGCAAAAAAAAGGGTGTGGGGAACTGGGGATTGTTATTGTTATTGAGAGTGTGAATGTAGATTGTGGCTCCTCTGATTGGGATACTAATTTTTTTTTTTTTTGAAGAGATGATCCCACAAAGGGAAGTCCAAATTTAATAAGTACTTTTTGAATATAATACCACAGATAATATGGTTACATAGATATCGCACGCAGAGGAAAAAAAGACCATTTTTCAATTCCATGGGACGTACCACTACGTCCCAGTTCGATTTTGTTTCTGTTGATTTTGTTCTGTTGATTTTGGTTGCAAGGTTTGACTATAACAAATCTCTTGAAAATAAGGGATAAAAAAGTGGTCATTTTTATTTCCACTGGATGCGATATCTATGTAACTATATTATCTGTGATAATACTTTGTAGAGATATTGCACATTTCTTCAATGAGGAAATTCAAATTTAACTGTATTTAAACGGAAGACAATTAAGAATTATGCACCTAAATACTACTACTTTAAATTGTAAAAAAAAAACAAATACAACAAAAGTTCAACCGCTACTTCGGACCGGTCAAACAACTCGATATTTTGTGTGTGTTTGATTAATTTAATCAGTCAATCACAGTGGATGACTTCGTTTAAAAGAATGGCAAGATGCAATAAGCCGTGCCAGAAATCAGTTAATTGACTCGAAAATTGAGCAATTTGCATACAAAAGTTAACTCCAGGCTAAATGCTCACACAAATACCAAAAAAAACATAAAAAAAAAAATATTCATACAGTTAAATGCAATTTATTACGGATGAAACTCTAGCTGATATAAATTGTGTTTATTAACGTTTTTTTCCTTTTTCTGACAAACTGAAAACTACAAATTGATTCGATTAAGGAATAAATTATATTGGCAGTCAATTGATTTGTTACTAGCAGCTGCTCGCGACTTCGTCCGCCTCTCCCTCGTCCACCGGCCAGAGAATCGTCTCGACTTGTACATCATGCGCGCGTGGGAATTTTGTTGCGAAGTTATTGTAAAATTGCATTGCAGTCAACTCTCCCTAGGTCGTGATTCTCTTTCTCTTAAACTTGAAAAATTTGAGCATTTTTTATGATTCCCTTCAGTTTTTCATACTTAAAGCATTCCCTTGGTCGAACCCTCCCTAATTCTAATATCTCTCTTACTCCAACACGTTATTTTACTTCTGCATCGTTTTTGTCCTTAAGTCAATTTTTTCCTGTTTCTTTAAACTGAGCAAATTTTTAAGTTAAGAAATATGCAAAAACACAATAATCTGCACAAATAGTGCAATCAATCACATTCACTGCGATCAATCAAATTCACAAATCAATTGAACTCTCAAAATTCTAATTTGAGAAGTTATTAGGCCAGTTCCACCTAACAACATCTCACTGAGATCTCAATGTCATCTTGACTGAGGCAAAATCATTTGGTGGAACATAATTCTCAGTTATCATTGAGATAAAATGGTTACCTTACTAATTGTTGTTGCACATTATGTCAACCACGTCAAAATAGCTGAGTGAGAAATCGAATCCAAAATAATTTCATCTCAGAGATCTCAAGGCCCCGACCCATAGAATCCGTTTCATCCGTTGCGTCGACGTAGTGCACTGACAGCTGGATTAAACACACACGTTGTTATGGGATGCTGCCCATAAGCAACGCATGCGGTGAACGCAACGGACAAAGTAGCCGAACTTTTAACTTTTCCCCTCCGGCAGATGCAATGAAAGAGACAGATTGAAAACAAAATATAATAAACAAAATATAATAAACATTTTTTGCTTTTTTTTATTAAGTTGCAAATCAAACACAAGAATAAAAGTATTTTTACTTCACAAAATTATAAAAATGTGTCCACTCAACTTAATAATTCACAAATCTGCAACTTGTTTTGACAACAACTGTCAAAAACGTCAACGCATTCATTGGGTCACCTCAAATTCATCGCATCCGGCAACGTACACGGATGCGTTGCCGGAACGGATGAAACGGATTCTATGGGTCGGGGCCTTCAGAAAAAAATCTCAGTTCTCAGCTGAGATTTTTTGTTCCACTTAAAAAATCTCTGAGATCTCTGAGATCTCAGTGAGATGTTGTTAGGTTGAACTGGCATTTTTTAAATCATTTGCTTGGCCAGCCTGCCTTAAGTTTGATACAGCAACACAATATTTTTCGTTCTCATCTTTCTAACTTCTATGATTGTAATTTAATTGAAAAGGGACGACAGCGCGCGGGGCGGCGCTATGACAGCCGCACAGTGGCCCGTTTAGGCTAAAGTCATTCCAAAATTCATTTTTTTCGTTGTTCCAGAATTCAAAATTTGTTGTTTCGCTGAATTAACAAATATTTGAAGTTCTTGAAACCGAAGTTTTTTTTTAATTTTCCCAACGGTTTGGTTTTGAGAGGGGGTCAAAGTTGAACTTTTTTTTCAGTTTTAATAACAAACAATTTTTTTTTTCTTTTTCTTGACTTTGAGAAGCTATATTACGAACGTGGGGAAAGAATTTTTGTTTTTTCTTTCTGAAATTAACAAATACGGTAAAATATATGATTGGAAAAAATATTACAAAAAAAAAAAAAAATGTCTATATATATATTTTTTTTTTTTGGACACCACTTTTTGTACCTTTTTCTGACTTTACATTGCATGGAAAAAAAAGCTTCAAAAAGCATTAAGCAAAACTCAACGCATAATGAAAGCTGAAGTATTTCTTAATATAATCCTGAAGAAATAATTTGCGCCAACTTGCGCCCAACTGAGCTAGAGCGATTTTATTAATCGATGGCAGGCACTTTTTTTCAATTTTCTGGGTTTTCAATGGCAAATTAATAAAATGTTTAATACTGTAACTTTTGAACTAGTTGAGATATCACCACAATTTTTTTTTTAATTCGAAGAAAATGTTCACGGCTAACAATATGATGAGTTTTAAATTTATTACATTTGCAGGGTGTTCCAGAATTTTCGAACAAAAATTTTTTTTTTTTCAAATTCAAAAAATTATCTGAAATGGGGAATGAATTCACCACAATTTTGTTTTTGATGACGGAAATATTTTAAAATACGATATGTCATAAATATTACATAAATCGGAGGCAATAAAAAAATTAAATTGAAGGGTTTATATTATATCCATAATAAAATATTAGCAGTTACTTTTGACTTAAGGAGATTAAATGTTCAGTGATTATTTATGTAGGTATTAATTTTTAATCGGATTAAATGTTTATTTTTATTGCTCGATGTCATAAAATTTTAGATTGACGGAAAAGTTTTAAATGAACTTACAGAAACAAAATCAACGCGGTCATGCCCAATATGCAAAAGGACACAAAAAAGTTTCAATAGCCAAGATGAATCCAATGCAAACATTGACGAACATAACTACCAATATGGAATATCTCCACTGCATGGTAGAATCAGATGCATGGAATTTATATTAAAACTTGCATATACACTTCGACAGGATGGAGAGGATTTCGGTGAATCGATTGGGATCAAAGAAGCACAAAAAAGAAGAAAGGAAAGGATACAAACGTGTTTCCGTGATCAGCTTGGACTCGATGTAGACAAACCAAAGCAGGGATTCGGAAATACTAATGATGGGAACACTTCGAGAAGATTTTTCGAGCAATCGGAGATAACAGCTCAAATAACTGGAGTAAACATAGAGGTTATTTCCAGGCTGAAAATAATACTTGATGTTTTGAACTGCAGGGAAGTTGTGAACGCAGTTAAATTTGGGGAGTATACTAAAGCAACAGCAGCTCTGTTGACTCAAAAGTATCCTGAAAAACAACTGACACCTACTCTTCACAAAATTTTGGCTCACAGTCAAGATATTATAGAGTATCAATCACTTCCCCTAGGAGAATTATCTGAAGAAGCCCAGGAGTCCAAAAATAAGGACTACAAAAGGTATAGATATCAAAATACCTGCAAAGTTTCGAGAATAAGGCAGAATGAAGACTTATACAACATGCTTGCAGCCTCATCTGATCCGCTTATTTCTTCTCTGAGGCACGTAAGGACCCAAAACGATATGAAAGCACTTTATTCTCCGGAAATGTTGAGTTTATTGAATATTACCACGGACCAAGATGATAGTTTTCAAGAAATCTAATGTTTATACGTACATTTCAACTGTTTTTATTGTATAATTTGCTGTTCAATTTGTTATTTATTATTATTCTAATGTCAATTTACAAAAAAAAAAAAAAATTAAAAAAACTTTTTTCGCCACTGTTCCTCTAAAATCGGTGTTTTACTTTTTGCGCTACTGTTAAACGTCAATTCCTTTAGTTTTACGCCAGAAAATGAATTTTCTTGTTTGTTTAATTCACATTTAATCATTTTTATCTCACTTAATATAACTAAGCTTTTTGACAGCTATTTCCGAAACACCCTGTAATGTTTTTATTTTGAAATTCACCAATTTCATAGCGTTGGGTGTAACCTTCAAAATAAAAAAAATTGTGGAAATATCTCAACTCGTTTAGGAGCTATGATTTTTGGAACCAAAAAAGCCGAAACGGGCCACTGTGAGCCGTTGCTACTGAATGGGAAAAATAGTAACACGTTTTGTTTTTTTTTTTGTTGAAATTCTGGTACTTTAATTCTAAAATCAGTCGGTGCTGAGCAGTGCACCCTGTACAGTAATTTGTTTAACACATACCAAGAAAAATTAATATTTTTTTTCCGTTTTTTTCCACTTTTTCCACTGATTCTTCGCTTATATCGCCTATAATGTTATATAGCCTAAGGCCTTCTATAATAAATAAACTATTCACATAAAATAATTGTTCAGTTTGATTTAGCAGTTCCTGAGATCAGCGGGTTCAAGCAAACAACAGAAGCCTTCAAAAAAGAATATTTTTTTACCGTTTTTGCAATATTTTTAACTGACGCTTCGCTCCTATTGGTCGCAGCTTAATGTTATATAGCTTCAAGCCTTCTTTAATAATTGGACCATTCAACATTAAAAAAATTGTTCAATTTGATTGAGCAGTTCCTGAGATAAGAGCGTTAAAACGCAGAAAAATTTACATTTTTTGCCGTTTTTTCCACATTTTCCACAGACTTGTCACAGCTTAATGTTAAGTAGCCTAAAGCCTTCCTCGATTAATGGACCATCCAACACAAAAAGAATTATACCATTCGAACCAGTAGTTCCTGAGATTACTGCGATCAAACGAACAAACTCTTCAGCTTTATATATTAGTATAGATATAGATTTAAATGAATGAGAGATGAGACCATGTCTCCAACTCTTCCCAAATGAAAATCCTTCAAAATGCATTTCGAATTCTCTGGCCATCAACGATTCCCGAAACACCAGCTAAGCAAATAGAGCAACATTTCAATCAAAATTCGCTAAGTCATCCGCAATCGATTAAATGGTTGTGCATGCATAAAAAATGCAACTCTTCCTCTACTTTCTATTCTGAGCCGAGTATTGAAGTTGAATACAAAGAAGTGAAAGAGAATCAATTCAATAACGCTATCAGCCAGCAGTCAGCACCTGACCGCAATGAAATTGATTTCGCAATTTACCGGCTACCGCCACCACAGCTTTTCGTTTTGACTTGTTTTCGGACTGGTTGCAACATTGATTTCGATTGCGTCATTTGCAATTGTTTATCAGAAACAGTCGTCGATCTAGACCAAAATGGTACTCAAGCCAAATGGACAAACATATTTGAAATTTGAAAAAGGCAGCGCATTATGAAGTTTTAAAATCCTATTCTTCAAATATCATGATCAAAAACAATGCTCTATATTTTTCGAGGAAATCATAAAAGATGGCAAACAACAAACTATGATGAAAACGAAAATACAACCAGCTACCAGCTCTTTGGTAAACCGAAAATAGAGAAAAAAATGTAATAAAGTTGACATTAAAAGCTCTTACACTTAAATTTATAATGACACAAAATAAAGTTAAAGTAGATAACACCGGTCAACATGAATTTTGAGTCTGAGTTCTGTACCTTCGGACTTCTACCTGAGCGTCGAACTTGTCGAGTTGTAGAAGCTGAGTAAGGTCAATGATTCTCGGGAATTATTTCTCCAGAAGAGTCCTGAAACCAAAGGTCGCTCGCCCCTCCCCTTCCCGATCCCTATACCCTCCTCCATCGGCTTTGTGCATTACACTGGCTGATGTCTCCTTATCCCCTGACTGTACCTTTCACTTCTGTCAGTACCTTTTCCTTCCTGGGACGCTTATGGCTCAATTGCTGTTCGTCTCTCCTTTTCCAAATCATATCCTCCCCTTCAACTTCCCAATTGGGCTGGATTCAAGGTGTTATACGACCCGTGCCGATGATCAGCCAGGCTGAGGGCCCAATTTCTAAAAATAGCTCAGTCACTAACGGAGTATCCGGATACCAGGCGACCTCCGGATTAACTAGCCTTATCTGTGTATGCGAATCTCTGCGCAGATGGACCCCCCCCCCCCTTTACTTCGCTTACTCGTGGGACCTTAATGCCAAAACAAAAACCAAAACAAAAACAAAAAACAAAAATTCAAACCGGTGCCGGTATTCCATCTACACCGGGCGGCAGTTCGGCGGCAACGTCGGCTGTCGTTACACCTGTGCCGTACACAGGAGAAGGGATTGTGACATGTCACTGCCCAACTTCGAGTGTGGTACAGGTTGTATCTACACCGGGTGACAGTTCGGCGATAATGTCGGCTGTCGTAAATCCTGTGCCAAACATAGGAGAGGGGTCTGTGCCAAGTCATTGCCCAGCTTCTAGGGAGGTACAGGAGGTATCCCTGGCGAAAGCGCCTCCTCATGTCGGTAGTTCCACTACCAAAGAGAGTAAACCTCTCCAGGATGGTCCTAGTGGTAGTGTCCGTGGTGTTAGCAGCGTCGTGAATAACGACCCTGCCTCCACTACGAAGACAGTCATCCAACCTAGGGTCCTTTATAAACAGCGCCGCTATGCGATGAGATTGCTAAAATCCTCTGGTGCAACATTGGGGGATGGTAGTAATCCTGTACGAATGTGAAATATTCGCCTGGATTATTATGTAGCCTTAAATTAAGTTCATTCAATTCATTTTTAAATGTCATTTAATTCATTTATTTTGTAATTTTAATACGTTCCACAAATATGTCAAACTTAACCTTAATGCACTTACAATGTCAAATTAGCTTGAAAATTATCGGAAATTAATGGAATTATTGTTATCATCGAGTGTACAACTCAAAACCTTGCTTTTTTACGAAAATTAAACTTGAATATTGTAATCATAAATCGAGACTACGTCTTTTATTTACTCTGAGCCTTTTTCTAATAGTTTAAAACTATCTAGTCGATACATTTTGGTCCTTCGAGCATTTTTTTGTTAACTTAAATTATACATTTTGAGTTTTACGAACTTACAAACTATAAACATTAACATACAGTGTGTGCAGTGTGTGCAACAAACAAAACGTTAATTAACGAAAAACATCGTGAACATTAACATTCAGTTTAACAGACGTTAACTTAAAATTAAGTACAATTATACAAAAATAAACAAAACGATTCCTTCGTTCATCAAATCTACAGCAGCAGCTTTAACGACGACGCCGAAGTCAGCCTCCGCAGCCGCAGCAAAAGCAATCAAGGACAAGCAGTAAGTCATTGCTTTTTTTGTTGTAAAACCTGTCCAGATTTTATTTGCCGTGTTTTCTGTTAATCATAAGAAACATTTATTAGGGCTTATAAATATGGGGAACTTCAAAAGGGGTTACTCACCAAAGTTATTAAAGACTTAACTAACTTTAAGAAAGCTCCGAAAGAACGGAGAACAGCAGCGTACGCTTCAGGGCGTCTAGCAAAGCTGGAAGAAGATATGACGACGTCAAAATCTTATCACGAGGCAATCATCGGCGGTGGTCTGCTAGAAGACAATTTAACAAAAGATGAGTTGCTAGTTGTTTATGACCAAATATCTGAGATGTACCTTGAATATAGGGCAGAATTGGTCGAGGCAATGGAAAAATCCAAGCCAATGGTGCCGGCTTTTGTACCAACGGGTGCTCCGCCCCCAGGTTCGTCTGCACCATCATCACATTCGGCGATTAGACTGCCGAGGATCGATTTACCCAAATTTGACGGTTCATACACCAACTGGCGTGCATTTCACGACAGATTTCAGGCTCTCGTTCATACCAACCTTCGGTGACGCGAGAAACGGCATCTGGCCTCAAGGATCTCTTGTATACGACAAGAGAATGTCTTCTCGCTCTTGAGAATTTGGACGTTCCGGTTTCTGAGTGGGACACCGTCCTAATTTGGTTCTTGGTCCAAAAACTGCCTGGTACGAGCCAAAAACTATGGGAGGAGAAATTAGGGAACAGCAAGGACTTACCTACATTTACTGCATTCACCGAGTTTTTGGAGACTCGATTCCGGACACTGGAAGTTGTCGGTCAACAAGAGCAAGCCACGTCTACGAAGCACAAAGATGAGTCATCCGTCAACACAAGACCACGTCTTCAACCGTCGAGCTCGAGATCTTTGCACACCAAGCAAGTCGTCAAACAGCAACCTCAGCAAACTGCGAAGCACTTCCAGAACAATCAGGTTCTTTGCAAATTGTGCAACCAATTCAAGCACACGCTCCGAAAATGTCAGCAATTTCTTGCAATGGACAGTGTCGGACGCCGAGAAGTAGTTCGACGATTCCGTGTTTGTGAGAATTGCCTCATGTATGGACACGCCCTCCAGGACTGCCAGAGTTTTAGCCGGTGTTATTTCTGTCAACAGAAGCATCACTCGCTCCTATATTTGCACCAGAATAACATCGCAAACACACACACAAATAATCAGCAACCGTTTCAACAACAACAGTTTCAACGACCACCATACCAACAACAACCGTTTCAACAGCAGCCACAAGCCGGAACATCAGGCCAAGGTATGTCGTCTCAACCGAGAACTACCGGTTCTAACGCATTCCAGGCTTCAGTGAACCCGAATGCTCCTGAGTTCCAGCCAGCTGCTCAGCAACAAAGTCTGAACTACCACGCGTCGCATGGTTTTGGTGTCCAAAGACACCAAGTGCTTTTAGCAACAGCAGTTGTTAAAGCGAGAGCCACGGATGGAAGAATCCGTTTACTACGTGCCTTGATTGACACCGGATCAGAGACTTCCTTTATTACGGAATCTGCTGCTCAGTTGTTAAAGCTGGAAAAGCGGCGTGTCATCGTTGAGGTATCTGGGTTGGGGTTGGTCAGCAGCGGCACATCGCAGCATACTGTCGAAGTTCACTTTGCTTCGCGTCATTCGACGTTTGAAACTGCCACACAGGCATTGGTCTTCAAGTCGCTGACTGGGCATCTTCCGGCCCAACGAGTGGTACCTCACAATTGGAGTCATCTCAAGGGTCTTTCGTTAGCAGATCCCCATCTCTACGAACCTGCTCCCATCGATCTATTGTTTGGAACTGATGTTTGCGCGCAGATACTCCTACCGGAAATCAGAAGGTCTCCAGATGACAACGGACCTATAGCGCAAAATACGCAATTAGGGTGGATCGTGTTAGGGAAAGTTCCAGAGGAAATTCCCCGGCAAATTCGAAGCTTCGTGCAGGTCACCGACCTCGGAGCGCAGCTACAGAAGTTTTGGGAGATGGAAGAAACGCCGTTCCAGACACATGAAACCCTAGACAACATTGCTTGCGAAGAACATTTTGCACGAAATACGACCCGTTTATCAGATGGGCGATACCAAGTAAAGTTGCCGTTTAAAGAAGAAGGTCTTCCAGCCATGGGATCCAGCCGTCAAGTAGCTACTCGAAGATTTCTCCATCTCGAGAAGAGATTCGCAGCGGACCCAAAACTTTACACGGACTATACAAAGTGTATGAAGGAGTATATTCAACTCAAGCACATGGAAGAAATTAATGAAGACGACACGGTTCTGACGACCCCTTATCACTATTTTCTTCCGCATCATGCTGTTTTTAAGGAGGCGAGTTCCACAACAAAGTTGAGAGTAGTGTTCGACGCAGCTTCTAAAGCTTCGGATGGAAAATCCCTCAACGAGCATCTTCTTGTGGGTCCGAAATTGCAGACAAGCATCATCGATCTTGTTCTCAGATGGCGTACTCACCGAGTCACTTTCACGGCCGACATTGAGAAGATGTACCGTCAAATTTTGGTTAGTTTTCCAGACCGATACTATCAACTAATATTATGGAGGGAGCAGAAGTCTTCGCCAATCAAAATCTTCAAAATGAACACTGTAACTTTTGGTACAGCAAGCGCACCATATCTTGCAATCAAAGTTTTGAAGAAGCTGGCCGACGACGAAAGCCAGAATTTTCCCGAAGGGGCGAAGGCTGTCCGTGAGGACATGTACGTTGATGATCTGATCAGCGGGGCTGATTCCATCGAAGAAGCGAAGACGAAACAAAGCGGGATTCAACTTGCGGAAGTGGACCAGCAATTGCAAGGCTCTTCTCGAAGACATCGCAGTTGAGGATCGAGAACTCGATTTTGAACTCCCGTTCAACCTCTCAAATCATGTGAAGACCCTCGGCATCAAATGGTTTCCACTTGACGACTACTTCTCGTACCAGAATCTGCAAGTTTCATCCGAAGAAACCACAAAACGGTCAATGCTGTCGACCATCGCTAAGCTCTTTGACCCACTCGGTTGGATATCAACTTGTGTCTTCACGGCGAAATTAATGATGCAGCGTCTATGGGAACATGGCTGCGATTGGGACGATCCAATTCCAGTTGCCTTGAAGACGGATTGGGAAGCATTTCAACGAGAACTTCCTCTCATCGAACAACTCCGAATTCCAAGATGGATCCAAAGAAGTCCGACTAACAAGTCAGCCTTCGGTGCAGTGGTCTACATTCGAGTATTGGATATGCAGGATAGAATTCACACGAATCTTCTTTTGTCGAAAACAAAAGTAGTAGGGGACATGTCGCAACGCTTCATAACCCAGCCGATCTAGCCTCCCGGGGTGTGTTTCCTGCCGAACTGGAGTCACTGGATGTGTGGTGGAAGGGCCCCGAATTTCTGGAGCAGCAATGGGAATTCGATGTTCCGCATCAACCCATCGACAACGATACTGAGGAGGAGAAGAGAGATAAAGGAAAAGTAAAGGTATTAAGCATTAATATCACTCACAGCGACAGAATCTTGCAAGCTATTCACGACTCCTCGAGCCTGCTCAAACTCCTTAGAGTCGTCGCCACCTGTCGTCGATTTACAATAAAATGTCGACCGAAGCTCGGCCCTATCACAGGCCCAATCAATCCCAAAGAATTGGAAACGGCCCAAAAGATAGTAGTCGAGGCAGCACAGAAAGAGATGTTCGGAGACGACATCCAGCAAATGCTACAAAACGCCAAAACCCCAAAGAGTCTACGATCGTTGAACGCATTTATCGATGCCGATGGAATTTTGCGAGTGGGGGGACGTTTAGAGAACTCCCTCCTCTCCTACGATGCCCAGCATTCTGCATTACTGCAGAACAGCCACCACTTTACGAGTCTGGTTGTAAGAGATGCCCACAAACAAACCCTTCATGGCGGCATCCAACAGATGATCAGTTACATCCGACAAAAATACTGGATAGGACAGATTAGACGACACGTTAAACATCAGCTGCATAAATGCACTTCTTGCTACCTGCAAAAGGCATCCGAAATGCAACAACTGATGGGAAGTTTACCTGCCGCTCGTGTACGAATGTCCCGACCATTTAGCAATACAGGTGTGGACTATGCGGGACCAATCGAAATTAAGGCCTGGAAGTCCCGTGGAGCAAAAATTTTGAAGGGTTACTTCGCAATTTTTATTTGTTTGGCAACAAAAGCCATTCATCTCGAAGCGGTGTCAGATTTGACCACCCAAGCATTCTTAGCTGCCTTCAGACGGTTCATGGCCAGAAGAGGAAGCTGCAAGCACATCTTCAGTGACTGCGGTACTAACTTCGTCGGTGCCAATAACGAATTGGCAAGGATGATGAAAGAAGCGCAGCATGACTGGAAGCAGGTCGCAGATGTATTGGCAAACCACGGTACGGATTGGCATTTCAACCCCCCCGCGTCACCCCATTTCGGTGGCTTATGGGAAGCGGGTGTGAAGTCGGTCAAGTACCATCTCAAACGAGTAGTTGGGAATGAAAGACTCACATTCGAAGAACTCGCGACGCTTCTAGCCCAAATCGAAGCATGTCTTAATTCAAGACCTCTATGTCCGCTATCCGACAGCATCGACGATGTGAATGCACTTACTCCAGCACACTTCCTAGTCGGCGAGTCCTTACATGCTGTTCCACAAGGAGAAACCGAACCAAACGTCACACACATGGACCGATGGAAACGCGTTCAGTCGCTATCGGAAACGTTCTGGAGAAGGTGGAACTCAGAATACCTCTCGCGGCTTCAACAACGCCCGAAATGGACTCGAATCGAAGAAAATCCGAAGATAGGAGATTTAGTTCTCTTGAAGGACGAAAGACTTCCACCAACCCAGTGGAATATGGCACGCACTGAAGACATGCACAGTGGGTCCGACGGATTTGTACGCGTTGTCACGCTTCGCACCAGGTCTGGTCAGTTCAAACGACCGATCACCAAAATTTGTCTGCTACCGTCGAATAAAGTTATGGAGCAAACAAGCATAATATAGTCAAATATCATATTTCATTAAACTTTACATCCGAAAAATTGTCGCATCAACGCAAAATCTGCAACCAAATTAATTAAACAAGTCAACGCTACACATAATAATGAAACAACTTCTGTTCCACAGAATTAAATTTATTTCAATAATTATAAAATGTAACAATATTTGATCTTAATTCTAATATAAACATAATGCCACGACAAGCAAATTTATTTACAAAATAATTTACAAATTTTAAATTAAAAAAAATCACTAACAAATTCGAATTAACACAATTCACAAAATGTAAACAAATCATCTCCATTTTGAATCATCATCGCGTCAAAGAATCCACAACTAAAACTTCAGCAATCGAGCCCACAATTCATCATCAGCGCATCAAACGTCAAAATAAAGTCATAAACTATGTTTAACAACAAATAAAATCATTTAATTCACCGAATTTAAATATAAATTTCTTCATTTGCTACGCAAAACACCAGAAAATAAAAAGGTAATCGATAACAAACAATTCCACGAATTTATCAAGCAACTAAAATCAATACACTTCCACAAAGTTCGAAAATAATGCACTCTATTTAAAACACTTTTATACTTAATCACATTAAATTCCACGATATAATATATAAAACACAGTCACTCGACTCAAAATAACAAATTTATGCGCGAAAGCATACGACCGATGCTCGACACCATCGTCGTCGTCCAAACACCAAACATAAACACAGTCACTCGACTCGACAAAATAAAAACAATATTTTGTGCGCGAAAACATTCAACCGATACACGTAACCTTACGTTTAAAATTATCAACAGTTTCTTAACTAGAAATCAAAATCATAATTACACTATGTACTCACATAAAAAAAAAAAACAGTTAACGATTCCATAAACCGTGCATACGCCGCGACAACCGAAATTATTAATGCACATATACATACTTACATACGTATCAATGCAAATGCATATCACAAATTGATATATGTATATACATATAAAATGAACACTTAAAACTATAAAATTTACAAAACTTAAAACTAAATTGAATGAAAAAACTTCACACACGATCGCTATAATTAATTATAAATTAAATTCAACCGCACTTGAATTTATTTAATAAAATGATTTGATGTTACGCATCAAAATAAAACACTTACACTGGTAACAATTAAGAAACCGAATTTAATTCACGAATTTAAACGCAAACGCGAAATTACAATAAACTAAATCCACAAAAAACGCACACGACCGGCCATTAAGAAGAATGAAACGACATAAATATAACATGTAAAACCATAGCTGATAATTGAATGCAAATTCCACTCAGCTCAGCTGAATGAAAATGCAAAAGTCAACATTGCGGTTCACATTACGCATGCTACAAACAACGTTCACGGTTATCGTAATTTTGTCTTGCTGTTGATCTTGTTTAGTATTTGTTGTTGTTTTTTTATCAGCATTACTTAATCGTTCTTCTCTTTTCATGTCAATTTATCGATGACAAGATATGTCGGTAAGGCAGAAAAAGTTATACCAACTACCCAAGTCAAGGCAGTGTGATGTGAGAATGGTCATGCCAAATCATCAAGATCAAATTGCGCACTTCATGGCACTAGATGGCGGGGGAGAATGTACGAATGTGAAATATTCGCCTGGATTATTATGTAGCCTTAAATTAAGTTCATTCAATTCATTTTTAAATGTCATTTAATTCATTTATTTTGTAATTTTAATACGTTCCACAAATATGTCAAACTTGACCTTAATGCACTTACAATGTCAAATGAGCTTGAAAATTATCGGAAATTAATGGAATTATTGTTATCATCGAGTGTACAACTCAAAACCTTGCTTTTTTACGAAAATTAAACTTGAATATTGTAATCATAAATCGAGACTACGTCTTTTATTTACTCTGAGCCTTTTTCTAATAGTTTAAAACTATCAAGTCGATACAAATCCCATTCATAGCAAGAAGATTGAGTGGGCTAAATCCATCTTAGCCAAATCTTGGACCAGCTGCGACTCCACGTCAAAGCGACAAAGGTCTCTGGAGGAGTCCACTCCCATCCCCAAGAAACCCAAAGTGCAGAACACCAGCACTCCCAAAATTCCTAAAGTACCTCTCACTAAACCTTTTAGTGATGTGCTTAAGGAACACAACAAAACCGTGGTTGCGGTCATTGACAGAAGCAATATTGATGGCGCGATTTCCTCTGACCGTTGGCAGATGGTGAAACTGAAGCTCTCGGCTGGCTTTCTCAAAGTCATGTGAGAGCATCCGGGTCCACCACCTGTAACAAGCGATGAGGGTTGGCATCAAGGTCATGTCAAACTCATCGTTTGTAACGATCAGAGGTCACGCGATCTATATACGCTTGCTGTCGGCATGCTGGGCGAAGTTTGGCCAGGCGCAAAACTCGAGGTTGTTGCAAAGGAAGATATTCCTTGCAGGCCGAGAGCTCGTGCTTGGATCCCGATTGAGCCTGCATGTCCTGAAGACATCCATGAGATGATCAGGCTTAGCAACCCGGACCTCTCCTGTCACGACTGGAATATCGCGAAACTGGAGGAGTAGAAGGGTCTTTATCGAAGTGCGATTATCGTTATCAATAAGGACTCTGCGGCCTCTCTGGTGCGAGACAAGGGAGTGATAAGATACGGGTTCGAGACGATTACTCTCCGAATTTACAAAAAAGATGAGGTAGACGCTTTATGCGAGCCTCCACAACCCACTTTAGAAGCTGTGTCGCAAGACGTAGGGGGTCTTGGTGCTACTATCACCTTTCCATCCATGGATGTGGACGATGGTGTACCTGGGCCCTCTTCTGTCGCGGCGCAATCTTCTTCCCTACACTCAGAAGCTGTGTCGCCAGACGTGGGGGGTCCCAGTGCTATCATCATTTTGCCATCCTTGGATGGGGATGATGTTGTACCAGGGCCCTCTTCTGTCGCGGCACAGTCTTCTTCCGAAAACGTCAAAAGTTTATCCCTAATGGAGACTGATGACTCATCCAACAAAGTTCTCTCCAGTGAGGAAGAAGATGAACTGCTAGGTTCCTCTTCGTCCGATCTGGATGAACTGGATTTAACAGTGGTGGAGGTTGATCTGCCTAGTTGTAGCAAAAATGCTGCAAATAGCACAGATTAATCTCCAACACTCTATTAAGGCTTCGGCCTCCCTTCTTCTCCGCCTGTCAAAAACTGGGGAAGATGTCGTTTTCATCCAAGAGCCCTGGATTGTGAAATCCCTGGTTCGAGGATTGAAAACTCCTGGCAACTGCGTCTTATATGTAACGGGAAAAGGTAACCCAAGGTCCTGCATACTAGTAAAACGTAGTCTAAATGTATTTTTACTCCCTAATTTCAGTGATAATGACGTCACCACAGCCAGTATGGTAATAGACAACCATACCTACTGGCTGGTATCAGCGTATTTGGGCCACGACCACCAGGGCCCACTGCCTGGTACCACTCTGGAGAAGACGGTCGCTGAATCTACAAGACTCAAAACCAGCATAATTATCGGTTGTGACGCCAATGCGCACCATACTACGTGGGGTTGTACCGATATAAATGACAGAGGTGAGTCTCTTTTTGATTACATCTTAACAACTAATCTGGTAGTAAGTAACGTTGGTAATGAACCAACCTTTGTTACTAAAAATCGACAAGAAGTTTTAGATATCACTCTTGTCTCGTTGCATCTCTCGAATAAAGTATTAAATTGGAGAGTATCAAAGGAGCACTCGTTCTCCGATCATAGGTACATCCAACTCACTCTTAGTGAAGAGTCCCCAAAACCGATCCCTTTCCGGAACTATAGGAAAACAGATTGGCCAAAATATAGGACAACTCTGAAAAGTCTGATTAAACCAGAACTTAATGATCCTCCCTTATGCGCTCTTGAACTCGATAAAAAAAGTTGATGAGCTTACAGCAGCCCTCAATAAAGCTATGGAATTGCCTGTCCCCTCACTACAGTGCGAGGAAAGAGAAAACCACATTGGTGGGCTGCTGAACTAGAAATACTCAGGAAAGGTTGTAGAAGGCTTTTTAACCGTGCAAAAAAGTCTAGACACCTCCAAGATTGGGAGTCCTATAAGGAAACCCTCAAAAAGTATAAACAAGAATTGAGAATAGCCAAAAGATCCTCATGGAGATCCTTCTGTAGCTCAATAGAAGTGTCCTCGGAGGCATCGCGGCTAAGGAAGATTCTCTCGACAAATCCAACCATGCCTAGTTGTCTCAAAAACTCAGATGGTACATGGACTAACTCTTGCGAAGAAACGCTAAACCTGCTATTAGATACCCACTTCCCAGATAGCTCCAAATCTGTTAATACAATAAACCGTCCTGGATCGGGTATTAACTTAACTTTTCCTCAAGGTCTTGTCACAAAAGAAAAATTGACATGGGCTCTGAATAGCTTCAAACTTTATAAATCTCCAGGTCCAGATCAAATCATACCAGCTGAGCTACAACACACCATCGACATAACTCTGCCCATCATTGAGATGATGTTCAAAAGTTGTCTAGATCTGGCCTATATACCTCAGCGATGGAGAGAGGTAAAAGTAGTATTCATTCCCAAGGCGGGTAAATGCTCGCATGTCAACCCTAAAGATCTAAGACCTATTAGTCTATCATCTTTCATTCTCAAAACGCTGGAACGATTGATTGATATCCATATACGTAATAGCATTGATAAGGGACTATCGATGTCTCAGCATGTTTACTGCAAAGGGTAGAAACAGCCTTGCATACTCTGGTAAGAACTATCGAATACTCCCTAGAGCAAAAGGAGTATACTATGGTTGCCTTCCTGGATATTGAAGGTGCTTTCAACAACGTTGAAACATCTGCTATCACTTCTGCTATGAAGACCCTAAACGTCGAATACTCACTCTGTGAGCTGATCAATCTAATGCTTAAAAGCAGGATCATCAACTCTGAGATGGGGGATTTTTGTACGAAAAGGTCTGTCAGTAGAGGCACTCCGCAAGGTGGTGTTCTGTCCCCTCTCCTGTGGAACATAGTAGTTAACGAATTGCTAATATCCCTCGAGAGGGAAGGCTACAGAGTGATTGCGTATGCCGATGATGTTGCTATCGCCGTCACAGGAAAACATCCTAATACACTTAGAGACCTCCTCCAAAACGCACTTAATATGCGCACTAGATGGGCTGATCGCTGTGGACTTAGTATTAATCCTCAAAAAACGGACCTTGTCCTTTTTACACGGAAATACAAGATCCCAGTAATTCAATAAAAGGTGTACCACTAATTTTTACCAATGAAGCCAAATATCTTGGTCTGATATTAGACAAAAAATTAAGTTGGAAACCTAATATTCAGGAAAGAGTTAAGAAAGCCACAGTAGCTCTTTTCTCTTGCAAGAAAGCCATAGGAAGCAAATGGGGTTTTCAACCTCGCATAACCTATTGGCTATACACATCGGTCATTCGACCAATTCTCATGTACGGGGTTGCAGTATGGTGGACTGCACTGGAGAAAGTCACTTACTGCGACAAACTCAGCAGAGTCCAACGCACTGCTTGTCTCTGCATAAGCGGGGCTTTGAGAACCACACCCTCAGCAGCGTTAGACATTCTCCTCCATCTGGCACCCCTCGACATTTTTAGCAAACAACTGGCAGCTAGTACAGCTATAAGACTCAACGCCTCATCTCAATGGACCAACAATAATGTGGGACACTCCATCATTTTGAACTTTTTCGGTTCTATACCAAAGTACATAGACTACACCATTCCAAAACCAAAATTTGGTAAAAACTTCCAGATATCCATTCCATCCAGAGAAGAATGGGAAGACAAAAAACTTCTGGATGACAAAGGCATTCATTTTTATACAGATGGATCCAAGACAAGTGATGGAGTTGGTAGTGGTGTGTACTCAGAAAAGCTTAATCTAAGCATCTCATTCCGCCTTCCCAATCATTGTAGCGTCTTCCAAGCGGAAATCTTAGCGATCAAAGAGGTTCTCTCCTGGCTAAGAGAAAACGTGATATCAACTTCTGATATCCCCATCTTCTCTGACAGTCAGGCTGCTATTAAATCTCTCGATGGTGTCTCAACCAAATCTCAAACGGCCCTCGATTGCCGATCGTCTCTGATGGAGATGGCGCAGCAATTTAACATTCACCTCTGTTGGGTGCCGGGTCACAGAGACATCGAAGGAAATTGTAGAGCCGATGAACTCGCTAAAAATGGAACCGTCATACCTATTTCACCTGAAAGGGAGAAGATAGGTATACCGATAGCTGCATGTAAACTTTTGCTAAAAGAAGCAGCTTTAACGAGAACAAACCATAGGTGGCACAATTTACCAACGTGCGCAGCTACGAAACTCATATGGCCTTCACTGGACTTAAAGCGCTCTAAAGACTTGTTATCTCAAAACAGACTTCATATTAGCTCCCTGATAGGTGTCCTTACGGGACACTGTCTTATAGGCAGACACGCAATACGACTTGGTGTAGCCTCAAATGACTTCTGCAGGAGCTGTATGGATGAGGAAGAAGAGGAAACAATCTC
This sequence comes from Sphaerophoria taeniata, assembly GCA_943590905.1. NCBI lineage: Eukaryota > Metazoa > Arthropoda > Insecta > Diptera > Syrphidae > Sphaerophoria > Sphaerophoria taeniata. The sequence continues at coordinate 52,813,981 of OX016542.1, forward strand.
TCACCTTCTCTGCACTTGCCCTGCTCTTTCACTAAGACGCAAACTTCATCTGGGAGAGTACTTTTATGACAACCCCAGTGAACAAGCTAATAAGGATATCAAATATCTTCTTCGCTTTATAAAAAGCTCAAAATGGTTCGACTAGTAAGAAATAATTCTCTAGATTCATGGTATCACAATGGGCCTTTCCTTTTTGGCCTAAGTGTGTAGATTCTGAATCCGCAGCCACTGTAACCTAACCTAACCTCTGTACCTTGGATTTTGACTACTTATGCCTAACTAAAAAATATAAAAATATTTTTACATTATAAAGTTTGCTTTTGTAGCTACCAGAACGAAATTTCAAATTTGCTGGAAAAACCCTATTTTCAGTTTTATTTATATTTTAAAGGAAAACAAGAGTTATGAATCTCTATATATATAAAAATGGAAGTGTGTTTGTTTGTTTGTATGTCTCTTATAGACTCCGAAATGGCCCAACAGATATTTGTGACATTTTCATGGTTCATACTGTTACATTCAGTGATGATAGATAGATAGATAGATACAAATTTTATTAAATTAACAATTAAAATTTTTGTTTACAATAAATGTTTTTACAAATTCATTATGACATGGCATTTTTTGCCGTCTGCCAGATTGACAAAAAAAATAAAAAAAACTTATAAATTGGAATATTAAGGTAGGTCAATTTGCTTTGATTGAAAAGAAAAAAATACATGTATACAAATAAAATTTAAAGAAAATAAGAAAAAAAAACTAAGCTCTCAGAAGTCTTCATTAATTATTTTTTCTCTGTACCTTAGTGCGATTTTGCAATATTTATACAATTTGCCTACATTCATTTCATTTAGCTCTGTAAGAACTTCCTCTTCAGACAAAAAATCACTTCCAAGGATGCTTCTTCTGGATTCTCTTAGAGTTGGACACTTGCCTACGAAATGAAAGATGTCTTCCCTTTCCCTTAAGTTGCAGATACTGCACTCCAACGGTAAATCCGGTCTGTGTGGTATGAAGTTAAGATTAAGTAATTCACTGCGAAGTCTGGTCATTGTCGAGATTGCGCTTATACTATTCTCGTCGTGGAAATAGTTTTTGTCTTCCAGATTATGGTTTAGCCTGCTGTATATTCGTCTATATAGGGAATTTGAAGCTTCCTGCACATATTCGGCTCTAAACTTCTCGTCCACCTTCGATATTACTTCGTACAATATGGCTTTGCAGTTCGATGTGTTTTCAATGTTTAAAGTGAAATTGAGATTACAACTTTCCGCTAGTGTTGACCACTCACTACAAAAGCTTTTATTCTCCTGAATAGCTTTAAGAACCACCTTCCTAACCAAACGGGACTCAGGCATCTTGATGACATTCAGAAGATAGTCTGCTTGCAGTTTTAATGTTTTGATGAAAAGAGGAGATAGTCCTATTTCCAACATGAGAACGTAATTCGGCGTATTCGAAGGTAGGCGGAATATTTTCTTAACGTAGTGTGTTAAGAGTTTTTCAACTGTGTTATACTTTTTGCAACCCCACACTTGACAACCATACAGAAGTATACTTTCAGCCACCGCTTCAAAAACTTTGAATTTGCTGCTATGCGCAATGTTTCCGTTCATAAAACATCTTTTCCACGATAAGTTGATGGCAGTTTTAGCTTTTTGCAATTTTTCTGTAAATTGTTTTTCCATGCTCAAATTTCTTGAAAAGATTACTCCAAGATATTTGTATTCGCTGACGCATTCAATAGTCTCGCCGTTATACGTCCATTTTTCATTCGAGGCATATCGACCTCCACCTTTTTTAAAAACCATAACTTTTGACTTTTGTGTTTTCACAATTAAGTTCCATAAACTGCAATATTGGTATAATCTGTTTATCATGAGTTGCAGAGTTTCTGGGGAATAAGCAAACATAACAATATCGTCCGCAAATAATAAAGCTTTGATACAAATTCCTGCGAAATCAACGCCACCAGGAAGGTGGTCAACGAGGTCATTGATGAAAAGCGCAAACAAGGTCGGGCTTAATGTACATCCTTGCCTCACTCCTGTTGATGTTTCGAACCATTCTGAAAGTTGCGCACCATTCCACACTGCCGACTGAGTTCCTTTATACAACTCTTCGAGCAAACGACTGAATTTGAGTGATACTCCTAAGCCATACAACTTATAAAATAAGGCTCCCCGATTAATTGTATCGAAAGCAGCTTTGAGGTCGACGAAAAACACATACAGTTTTCTATTATGCGCGCTAAAGCTCTCCGCTAGACTTCTTCCAAGCCAGCTTGGAACTCATTTAAAACTTTCTCAGCTTCTATCCAGGTTAAGAGCCGCTTATGTAGCATCGTTGTCAAAATCTTATACGTTGCGTTAAGAAAAGAAAACGGTAGTTAGAAGCTTCCATCACTGATCCTTTTTTGTGGATTGGGAAAATAATTGCATCCTGAAATTCCTTGACTACTATATCGCCTTCCATAACTTTATTGAAAAGTGTAACCAGGTGATCTTTAAGTGCTACAGTTCCGTATTTATACAGCTCAACTGGAATACCGTTAGTACCTGCAGCTTTTCCATCCTTTAGACATCCCAACGTTTGTTCTAATTCCTTTAAAGTGAATGTAGAGGCTAAGACTTCACTGGTAAATCGAGGTGACGCATAATGCCAAATTTTTGGTGATGTAATGGGATTAAGTAAATAATTGAAGTGGGTGCGTAGCACAGTTGTATTCAGATTTATGGGTACAGCAAATCTTTTGCCATTTAATTCCCAGACCAGTTTCCAAAATTCACTTGAATTTTTGCAATTTGGAAGTCTAAAGGCTTGACGTTCCTCATATATTCTTTTTTTTGTTTTGCATACTTCTTTAAACATTTTGTTAGCTTCAATGTAGTTGTTTTTGAAAAACACTTGAGAAGATCTTCGAAAGTTCCTTAACCATGCAAACGAGATTTTCCGAAGCTTTTGGCATTCATCGTCAAACCAAGGCTCGTTACCTGGTCTATTACTTTTTTCACTCCTCTTTTGGCGAGGATAAGATACCTTCACAATATTTTCCAAAGAGATAAAGTCTGCATTTTGGTGTTCTTGAAGATTGATGTCTAGTCGCTGCCTATAAATCAATGCTTTAGAGGGATTCCAATAAAGTCTTGGCAATAATGACGAATTATTCAAGTTCTCATCAATTGTCTGTACAGTCCGTTGGAAAGTTACAACTAGTGGAAGGTGATCAGAGTACGGAAATTCTTTTACCTCGAAGTCTGTCACAAACGGCTCCCAGTCTTCGCCTATGATCGAATAGTCAATCACAGATGACCCTTGTCCAGCAACAAAAGTAAGATTTCCCGAAGCATCGCTTAAGCTCGTACCATTAAGAATCCGAAGTCTTAGAGAATCACATAATTCCATCAGTTTATTCCCTCTTGCATTACTAATTGTGTCTTTGGATTGCCTGCATATTCCCTTAACTTCATTCATCAGTCCCCCATCTTGTCCAATTCTTGCATTCAGGTCACCAATGAGCATAACGTTAGAAGTACTAATAGTGTTAAATGTGTCCATTAATCTTTCAAAATCATCTTCCCAATTGTTGCAGTTAAGGTACATAGGAAGTATCAAAAGTATTTTGTTTTCTATTTCTAAATGAATGTACGTTGAGTGATTATGATTACGAAGCTCGCATTTTAAGCTTGCTAGCTTTTTCTTTACGCCAAAGAAGCATCCCCCACTTGCTCTTCCTCGTGTATGATTGCGAATTGCAGGAATCCATATAAACTTAAAGTCTATTAGCTTGTTTTCAATACTTGCATAATTATTTTCTGTTACAAAAGTTTCATACAAAAAAACTAAGTCGAAACTATTTACAAAATTATAAAATTCATTAAATAAGGATTTATTAGACAGACCTGATACGTTATAAGATAAGATTTTAAAATATTCGTTTTTATTCGATAATTCGTTTAAAATTGTTTTGCTAGAGCAATGGCAGACGGCTCTGTCTTTGTCTATATAAATTATAGTCGTGGAATGGTTGGAGATTCTGAAGTACCAGCTATATCCGCAAATGGTATGGCGCTGAAAGCAAGCAAGAAAAGCAAGAAGCAAGGGGAATAAATTGGAAAGTAGAATGAAAGAATGAAAACAAGAAGCAAGAAAGAGAAGATTTTATTGAGTTTTGTTTCTGAACGAGTAAAGAGAGAAGAAAAATTGAAGATGAAAAATTATAAAACGTCAAAATACTGCCCGCCTTCTTGTTGTTATTTGTGACGGTAAAGGGAATATTTTTCGGGGAATTTTTGTTTCGTTTTCTGCTTCAGGCAAAAATCTTGCAAGCAAAAATAAAGTTCGTTGACCCTACTACCAAGTTATAGGTTTTCAAAATATGGGTCACATTATTTCCTGGAATGCTTTGTTTTGTATTTTTTGTTTGCAAGTATTGCTAGTTTGAAACTAATGAGAGAATTTATTTTTCACTTTTCATGAAAGAATATTGAATTGACTTTCGACAATTTTGTTCGTACCTACTACTATGTAATGTAATACTATTATTATTCCTTTCTAGTTTCATATCTACATATTTGTGCAATAAAGCTACCTCTTAGGGCTCGTCTATGTGTGTGATGATATTTTTTTTTCTTAAAATCCATCACACAAAAATATGCTTACTTACTTACTTAAGGTGGCGCTACAGTCCGTTGTGAACTTGGGCCTCAATCAACAGTCTCCGCCAGCCAGCTCGGTCCCTAGCTAGCTGTCTCCAGTTTTGCACTCCAAGTTGATTGAGGTCCTCTTCCACTTGTGTGCGCCACCTGAGTCGCGGTCTTCCTCTCCTTCTGCGTCCCTCGGGAATAGTGTCGAAGACTTTCCGGGCCGGAGCATTGGTGTCCATGCGCCATCTGAGTCTCTGGACCTTGACCCTTCTGGCTAAGTTCACGTCGTTGTACAACCCGTAAAGTTCGCTGTTGTATCTCCTTCTCCATTCCCCATCAATGCACACGGGGCCAAAGATGACCCGAAGAATTTTCCTCTCGAAACAGCCTAAGGTACATTCATCCGATTTTGTTAGGGTCCATGCTTCTGCACCATACAGCAGGACAGGACAGTTTAACCTTAGTTGCTCGAGAGAGGGCTTTTCCACTCAGTTGCTTTCTTAGCCCAAAGAAACAGCGATTAGCAAGAGTAATTCTTCGTCTTATCTCAGCGCTGGTGTTATTGTCCGTGTTGATAGCGGAGCCTAGGTAGACAAACTCCTTAACTACCTCGAAGTTGTATGCGTCTATTGTGACGTTCTGTCCGAGCCGTCGATGTTGGGTGTCCTTACTCGAAGACAGCATGTACTTCGTTTTTCCCTCATTTACCGCTAAACCCATTTTTGCCGCTTCTGTCTCAAAAATATGCACTTACCTTTTTATTGCTCTACGTATCTTTACTAAAACCATACTTATCTTAAACCATACTTATCTTAAACAAGACATGAAATGCCTAGTGGAGTCTCATATAATCCATCTCTCATCCAACATCTGGACAGACAGACCTACCATTAAATTTGACGGATGCAATTTTTTTTTACCTCAAAAATGACATATTTTTCATAATTTCTTCTTGCGACATATAGAATTTTTGTATTGCTCCCAAACGGTACCTCCCATAGAACCGTTTTTTTTGTTATTAGATTTTCTCGAACAAAAAAAGTCCGATCAGTGTAATTTATACAGGGTGATTCACAAGCGTTGCGCCAAAGAGCTAGAGCGTGTAGGTTGAGTTGAGACAAGAAAAAAATCGTAAAGGAGGGGGGGGGGTTGGTCTATTCCCCCCCGTTTAGCCGGGAGGGGCAATTTTATTAAAAATTGACTTATTTTGTAAAAAAAAATATTAAAAATCAACGGCTTCGCTTACAACACCGTGCTATACCTTTCTGAAAACTTCTTCTTTCACTTTGTTTTTAAATTAAATTGTTTAAACGAATAGTTTAAAAAAAATAAATTTTCAAACTCAAAATTTAAAAAAAAGCAAAAAAAAAAACATTTTTGAACTATATAATTTGTTTCAAAATTTTATGTAATTAAGTACTGATTTTGTTTTCAAAATTCAATGCCGTTGTTAATTTTAAGTCGAAAACAGAAAACCGGATGCAAAAATATCTTTTCGTTTTTGAGAAATTAGAAAAAAACCAAAACCTATCTGGACTTTTAGTTTAATTTATTAGTTTAATTTATAAATTTAATTTTTTGTAATTGGACTCTTATGAGGACTCAATTAAGTAGAAAAGTATTGGATTTTCCGTGGATTAACCATTTTGTTCATTGATAATGTCTGAAAACTGACCTGCAATTTTTTCTTACTATACCTGGGGCCGCGGCCACTCGCCGGCGAAGGGTTCTACCTGCTAGGGGCTTTAGATTAATTAAATCGCAATTTTTCTTGAATGAAAAAACAATTAACAACCTAAAGGTAAATAAAAGGTATCGCATATTCACTAAACAACCATTTACAATTAAAATATTAACTCATCAACACCTCACAATAACAAACTCATACGCACGAGAAGAGTTGGCGGACAGGAACTTCTGCTACACTTGTTGTCGAGATCGGGAAGCCGAAAGACTCTACGCTGAAGATATCCCAATAGATTTCTCAAAAACGAAAAAATGTTGTTCAAATACATGAAAAGATATTTTTGCATGCGGTTTTCTGTTTTCGACTTAAAATTAACAACGGCATTGAATTTTGAAAACAAAATTAGTACTTAATTACATAAAATTTTGAAACAAATTAGTTCAAAAATGTTTTTTTTTGCTTTTTTTTAATTTTTAGTTTGAAAATTTATTTTTTTTAAACTATTCGTTTAAACAATTTAATTTAAAAACAAAGTGAAAGAAGAAGTTTTTGGCTTTTCAGAAAAGTATAGCACGATGTTGTAAGCGAAGCCGTTGATTTTTAATATTTTTTTTACAAAATAAGTCAATTTTCATAAAATTGCCCCTCCTGGCTAAACGGGGGGGAATAGACCCCCCCTCCCATACGATTTTTTTCTTGTCTCAACTCAACCTACACGCTCTAGCTTTTTGGCATAACGCTCGTGAATCACCCTGTATATTGCCCAAATAATATTTTGTATTCAAAAAAATTTAAAAAAAATTTTTGGATTTAAAAAATATTTTTAAACTTTTTTTCAAAATTCTGTATCTACAAAACGGATCAATATTAAAAAATTTCTGAATTTTGAGTATCAAATAGTCATGATTTAATAGTAGGTACCTATATATACCAAAAAGTCATTTAAAGAAATATTTCATCAAATTTCACAGTTTCCCAACAAAATTGCTAAGAAAAGAAGGTCCATAAAGTACACTGTATCTTCATAATAATTGTAACTAACAATTTTTTTTTTCCAAAAAAAAAAGCTTCAAAAATTGTCAACCAACATCAACCCTTTAAGTTTTTTCCCAAAACAAGGGACATCTACTTTCATATTTTTCCTTAAGAATAATTTCAAAAAACCACTGTCCTATATATGACTTGATTATGAAATACCAGACAGTCGATCAACATTTAAAAGATTCAGGATTGATCAAAATTTTCAATTTCATTATTCGTTAACGCTTTAGCGACAATCGATACTTTTAATACTTTTTAATACCAATCGGTAATGCAATCACAGATCTTCAAGCGTATTAGAGCAAAAACTAAATAAAAACAAATAGAAACGCAATAACTTCATCGCATACATATCCAAAATCGTATCATTACCAAATAAAGCACAAATACATTGAAACATTATAACAATGTATTAACCTAAAACGACAGAAAAAGTTGTTTTTGAAGTAAATATTTCTGTTTTATTTCTTTCCAAAACAAAGAGTTCAAATGAGATGGCAAAATAAGGGATGAAGAGGGAACAAAAAACAAAAACAAATGACCTTGTCGGTTTTCTCTCATTGCCACTTTTTCGACAACAGAATTTATAAAAGAATTCAAAAAGAAATACTCTTTCTTACAACCACAAGTTTCGTATATTGCGATCTCTTTTTTTATTTTTCTGCTTTCTGCTTATTTTTCACCTATTCTCATCTCTCCAACCAAATCTTTCCTTTACCCCCCAAAAATTACCAAATCCCGGACAAATAAGTTCTGGCTATATAATCCAGACGGCGCTTGTGTTTAATTTCTCCATTCCGTGACTATAATTTATATAGACAAAGGGCTCTGTTACTAAATATTATAATTTCTACTCCTACCGGCAGCACTGGGTCCTGGCATATTCACTGCACTACCGACGATGTTGGTTGGCTGTGTAGTTGTTGTCTGATTCGGTTTGAGCTGTCATTATGGGCTGTCATTATTTTATTTAGTAAACACATTGCTTCTTCGTCATTTGATTTGAGGCTGTTGTTTTCATCAAGATAAAATGTTTTGTTCTCTAAAATAAGTGCTGGACCGCGTATTTGAATTTTAATGTTTCTATTGTATGTTTGTATGTTTGCTTTTATCTCCAACAATCGTCTACGTTTATCTCGAGCAACTCTCGTATAATCTCGATGAATTGAGATTCCAGTCCCACGCAATTTGATGGCACCCTTCAATATACAAGAAACGTCATCACTCTGTTGCATTTCTACGATGACATTCGCTACTTTGTTGTTCCTGGAGCGAATAATTCTTGTTGTTATTATTTTTGCCGGGTTATTTTGCTGTAGAAGATCTAGACACACGTTTTTTGCTTTCTCCTTTCCTTAACAAGTTGATCATTTTCCTGCGTTGGGATATGCAGTACGAGATTCTTTTCGTTGGACTTTCGTTCAAGAAAGTCAATATGTTTTTCTAGAACTTGGCATTTATTCTCAACCATTAAAAGTTTTGATTCAAGCATTTCATTGCTACGTTGTAAGTCGTCCATTTTTGTCTTGACTTCGATCAGGTCAGATTTTGTGGCCAAGTTTTTCAAGCGGTCGTCAAGCAGTGCAGCTAGTGTTCGTTCAAGGGTTTTCATATCGACTACTTGTGAACTACCAATTTGGGAGTTGTTGCTCATACTTAGTTCCAATGAAGGGTGCGATTCAGGCGAAAAATCAGAACAAGGACGTTTTGGCAGTTGTGTGACAATTGTTTTTTCATTGTTAATAGGGTTATTGTTGTTGTATTTATTTGGCGGGGTTCTTTGTAAGCCATTCATTTTTTAATCACTTGATATAATAAAAAATAGAAGGAGTTGCAAGCTCACCTTTGAAGAAATGGTTTACAAGAGCTTTATTTATATTTTTTTCGAACTGACACAGTTTAAAAACACTTTTTTCCTTTTTAATAACCAAATTTTTCACCCAAATTTTCAAATGTAATCACCCAGCGCGTGCGGTATCTGGGGGGGGGGGGGGGGGGGAAAGAGGCGTGGGAATTTCAAAAAAAAATATTTTCATTGTATTGTCCTTGATAACGTTGTTCAAAATTTCTTATATCTTGGTGAAAGCGTTCCCCCTGCTCTTCTGAATATTTACCCAAGTTATCTTTAGATTTGTCTAAGTGCACATGAAGCACGTGCACTATAAGTGACATTCTGCAACCCATGACTTTGAAGCTTACAAGCATATTAGAAATCAGCTGACCCGAAGACTTCGTACTGCCTCAATCGATAAGGAAAAGACCTAAGCTTTTGTAACCCGTTACCCTCTACTTGCTACCCCACTATTTTCTACCCGCTTCCTCGCTACTTCGCTACCCAGCTGATACCCTTATACCTGCATCGCACTTCTTCTGCGCGCTACCCGCTTATTGCTATCCGCTAATCCGTTACCCCGCTACCCACACACCGATACCCATCAACCCAATTCTCCGGGCAATAAAGTGCTTGGTCGATTTTGTAACCGAACAGTCCCTCAAAAATTGGTGCAAAACACTCCACTGGTAAAAAAGAAGTAAGTCCTTAACGAATTTGCATGAAATTTGTATATGGTGCCGTGCAATAACGCCGAGCGAAATAACGCCGAATTTTGAAATTCGGCCTTATTTCACTTTACTAAATTTTCTATACTTTATAATAAAAAAAGATAGTGTTTTATAGGTCGCCTTCTCATGTTTTTAAATAAATTCGCGAAACAAAATTTTGCTTTTCACAAAAATTATTTTATCAAAAAATTAATCATATGAAATATGTACATATTCCTGCGATATTTAAAAAATACTTGGTCTTAAGCTCAGTTAAGTTAAATTCTCAGTTAGTGGAAATTTAAAACTATTTAAAAAATACCTACGCAGGTACCTCTACGTCAACAACAAGGTTAAATAACCATTTAATTAGGTACCACAAATGACTTCGATTTTGAAAACGCATGTTGTTTTTTAAGGCTGTTAGAAGAGTTTTCGGGCATGGACCAGGAAGAATATTAATATTAGATTTTACATTTCAGTTAACACTACATTTTTAAAAATTTGATCAAATGAAAATTAAAAATGATTAAGGATTTGGAACTTGAAACAAAAAATATAGTACAGGTACAAATGCCAGCGAGCGTAGCGAGCGAAAAAAATTTTGCCCAAAAGAGAATCAATTTGGGGTGTGAAAATAAAAAAATTCGCGCTTCGCTCGCTAGCAAACCGAATTCATCTTGAATGTTCCGAATCAGCATCATCTTCAAATTAGAATGAAAAAAGGAGCTCAAAATTAATCATTGAAATGCAGCTTCTGCTTTCAAAACTGTTTAATGCATAACAAGATGTGTGGATGCCTTTCCAAATTGAAGGAAGCAGCAACAGTTTTGAAAAATGAAATGCTCTGCCCATTTCGTCGACAAATAATGAATAGGTTCAATTAATTTATTAGACTTCGTTTGTATATGTATAGTTAATGTGCTTACACGAATTTAAGATATCTCTTTTTTTTTTACTATGAGCATTTATTGTTTGTACATAATATTGACAAGTACACATAAGTTTTTTGAATACATTTTTTTTCATGTTGTCCCATAAAATATAAAAAAAAAATCTGACCTAACCCCTACCATACTCGGTAAATTTTGTTCTAAACTTGATTTTGCGTTAAGTCCTAGCTAAAATGCTCTTTCCAAAGGTTAAATAAAACCGGCTTCCTTGTTTTCTCTTTCTCGGCTTTATTTCTCAGTTGGCATTCGGCGTTATTTCACATTGTCGAAGCTAAATAAAGGCGAATGCTTAATTTCGGCGTTATTTCACTTTGGTAAAGTGAAATAAGGCCGAATTTCAAAATTCGGCGTTATTTCGCTCGGCGTTATTGCACGGCACCTTTGTATATATATATAAGAAAACAATGTTTGCTGGGTCAGGAAGTAAGATCGTAACAGCTCAGAAACCTTTGCTGGCTCAAGCACAACAACTATGTTGAGGACCATCACATGGTCAAATGCATATAGTTAACGTTCTATAGGGAAAATGGGGTTTCCACATTTTTTACCATATCTCATGAACGGCTTGGCTGATTTTGTACAAACATTCTGTCAAAATTTGGTGCCAAACGGTCCAATCGTTCGAGTTTTCGCTTGCCGCTCAGCCTCTTCACACCTACAGGCCCCCACATCTCTCTCTTGCATCATAATTGCAAAGGCTCTTGAAAAAATCTTACAAAGTACGAAATGTAAACTTTTCATGATATTTACCACAAAAGCAAACTTTAATAATCATTTTTGGAGTTTCTAATTTTCTATTTACTTTTCGATGCACATCATCAGAAAATATAGTTTAAATAACAGACTCAAAAAAAAAATTTTTTTTTGTTGACCTGTGTAATTCATAATGACCCATAAAATAATTTGACGGGTAAAAGCTGACAACGCAAAACATAACCACACTAAGCAGAAAAACAAAAAACACAAACAGAAACCCCTTACAATGCCAAACTTAAACACTTACCAATATTAATGGTTTTTCGTTCGGCAAAAAGCTGATCATTTTATGGATTTTTAAGAAACATTTATGCGTTATGCGCCCGGTGGGGTTGTTAAGGGATTATTGAAGAATTTATTCCTGATGGGATATGGATATCTAATCATGTTTACAATCGCAACGAAACAGTCTGCAGGCATCCCTCTCTTGGTAAAGTGTGTGGTGTGAAAAAAAAACTGAAGGAGGTGTGTGGTTGATCGCGCATATTATACGGATGTTGTGTGAACACAACAGGAACGCAACAAAATAAGATAAACTTCTCAACACAAAAGTTCTTGATTTTTGCCATTTTCTCCTGATTTAGGTTTATGTCCCATAGGAAGAGAAGCAAGAGTTGTAAACTATTTTATTCCCTCATAAAAGTAGGTATCAATTGATAGCCAGTCGCGAGTTGGTCTGTTTTTGTTTTTTTTACTCGACTTAGTACCGATTTTTATGAGTTCATTTTGATAACAACGTCGCCTAGCTTGAAACCTTTCATTTTATGTTGAAATAGTTTTATTTTCGAAAACGATTTTTGTGGGCTTAATCGCAATTGGTATGGTCGTAATTAGGTGACTTTTTCACTATAGTTATGCCTCATACAAATTTTGAATCTTAATTTTTCTTAATTAATTTTTCTAAATTTAGAGCATAAATAATAATATTATTATCGCAATATACCCTGCTTTAAATAAAATTTGACTTCGGTTGAAGTTATTGAAAATTTAAATAGGTTCACTAGAATATCTCACATTTTCTGCATAACAAAAAAATTATATTTCGCTTTAAAAATGTTGAAGTAAAAAATAATTCATTTATCTCTCATTATTTTATTGCGAGAAAAGCCTATTCAAGCAAATAGAAATCCCCTAAAAAATAGAAACCCATGGGTAGTACCACACTAAAAAAATAAAAATTGTAGGTATCGCACTTATAAATTAAATATCAATTATTATTTTCAAAAAGTGGACAAGTGCGAGATAAACTCGCTCGAGGAGAGTTCCGTACTTGATTATCCGACCCTACTTTCTTTCAGTTTTGAAGGATTTTTTATACAAGGATTAAGATTTGAAACCAAACATTTTCTTGGAAAATAATTTGAATGGTCTTTCTGCCTATTTCCTTCAATGACTTCGAAACTGTGTATCTTAAAAATCTGCTAGCAGCATTTTCGGATCACTTCTATCTACTCTAGAAAATGTGAACCAAATTTAATTGCAATCATCTTAGCAGATTCTAAGAAATCGCTTGTGAAAGACAAATAAAAGGAAACCGAACTGATCTTATAGTTTTTGTAATCTACAGGTTAAGATCTATTCTCAGTATCTTTTTCATAATCTTAGGCCCAGTAGTTTCGGAGATCAGGGGGGGAGAATGGTCATTTTTGTATTTTTTTATCTTTTCTCTTTAATAACTTCGAAACTATTTATCTTAAAAACATGAAAACAACATTTTTAGATTACTACTGAATACTAAAATATGTGTACCAAATTTCATTGGAATCGGCCTAACAGATCTGAAGAAATCGCTTGTGAAAGACGAATGAACAGAAAACGAAAGTAGCGAAGTGATGTTATAAGGGTTTCGTTTACACTCTGTGTACGGAACCCTAATACATATTCGGATTTATGCTTATTTACATCATCACTGTAATGTTTTTTGTATTTTCTGTAACCTACACGTTTTAACTACATTTTGAAATTATTTTGGAAATACCTGGCCAAGCCCTTTCGGATATGAGGAGGGGGTGAAATTGAGTGTTTTTCATAGTCCTTTTTTGTTGGTTTTTTTTTGAATAACTTCAAAACCATTTGCCTTGAAAATATATCGTTATTTACATTATTAGTGCAATTTTTTTTGTTGTTCTGTAATCTATACGTATGGAACTATTTTTTGAATTTTTTAGGAAATTCCAGGCCCACCCTTTTTGGTGATGAGGAGGGGGTAAAGTTTGGTTATTTGCATTTTCGGCCTTTTTTGTTGTGTTTTCTTGAATAATTTCAAAACTATTTGTCTTAAAAATACAAAAAAATATGTTTGTCATCGCAAGCAATTAATGAATGTTTGTACTTAATTTGAAGTCAATAAGGTTACCACCTGTTCAAAAAAATGGTTTTAAAATTTAATGAAATTGGAAATTAGTATATGGAAAAATTTTGCATGTTACATAAATAACTGTGACTTCTTATCACTTTTCCGGTAATATTCATGTTATAGACCTATATTTCAGTTTTCTTAAAGAATTTTAGGTCCAGTCGTTTCGGAGATTAGTGGGGGGGGAATGGCCTGTTTTTGACATTTTTGCCTATTTTTCCATATTTTCTTATATAACTACAAAACTATTTCTCTTAAAAATATAAAAAAAATATGATTATATTTCTTCTTAACACGTTAATATATTGGCCAACTTTTATTTCAATCGGTTAAAACGGTTTTGGAGGAAATAAATTGTAAAGTTGAGTCAAAAATTAAAAATTTACTCCAAATATTGAGTCATATCTGTGTTATATGTAACAGTAAAGTCTTCTTATTTGCTTTTTTGTAATCTACAGGTTAAGATCTATTCTCAGTATCTTTTTCATAATCTTAGGCCCAGTAGTTTCGGAGATCAGGGGGGAGAATGGTCATTTTTGTATTTTTTTATCTTTTCTCTTTAATAACTTCGAAACTATTTATCTTAAAAACATGAAAACAAAATTTTTAGATTACTACTGAATACTAAAAAATGTGTACCAAATTTCATTGGAATCGGCCTAACAGATCCGAAGAAATCGCTTGTGAAAGACGAATGAACAGAAAACGAAAGTAGCGAAGTGATGTTATAAGGGTTTCGTTTACACTCTGTGTACGGAACCCTAAAAAGAAGAAAAATCTGATATCCTTTGACCCTAAATGTCTGAATTACATCCCAATCAATTTTCTCTTCTAAGTTCATTTTCATAGTCAAAAGGAAAAATGTAATAAAATGAAATCGAATTAAAAATGCTTAAATTGAATTTCATGCCTACGAATTCCGGAGGCCAGTTTACCACCTTTCCGCCCGGTGGCTGATGGTTCGTGCCTTTTTCTGTGGAAAAATGAAAAAATGAATTAAACTCCCCACGCATAAATAGAAATTGAGTGTAAGAGTGGTTTTACCAATAACTGAGGGACAAAAGAAAAATGTACAAGCTTTTAATAGCTGATTTTATTACTTCTTTAATATTATTTGACGGGAAATTATTTTTTCATTCTTACTGCTTCATGGGAGATCTAAATCAAAATATGTTCCTGATGTTTTTTTTTTTTTTTTGTCAAATGATAGGAATTTCCTTGTAATCCAGTCATTTAAGCTAAAATTTGGTAAGAATCTCGGAATTTGAGATACCCAGCTGTAAGTCTGTAAATACTTGTATATTGACACCCTTTCAATAATGTATTCTGTGATATTTTTTAATAAAAACATTAATTCATAATTTATTTATTATTATTTTTTTTTCATCATGTAAGAAGCTAAAAATATTAATTAGGTTAAAATTCAAATATAATTCCTATATTTTCATTAGCAATTCTGCAATTACATGGGCAGGTACGTTCATCAACTATATACGGCGCGTTTTCGACCGGAGGCACCGGTTGACCTGAAGTGATGCTGTGACCGCGCGCTCTCCGCCCTCTATCTCGAAAACGGTTCACCGTATAAAAAAAATTTCTGAACAAAATTTGTAGAGAATTTTGTATTCTACAATATTGATCATATATACAAACAGCAAAAAACCCATAGGAAATGAGATATTTCCAAAAAAACGATTTTTGTGACCTTGGACCTTGAAATTATATAGTTGCTTACACCCTACCATATGTAGGTTTTGAGACAACTTTTAGGGTGTCAATATGCAAGTATTTACAGACTTACAGCTGGGTATCTCGAATTCCGAGGTGAACTTCCTATAATGACTGGACTATTGGACTTTTATTTCGTTTTAATTTAATTTCTTTTTATGGTTTCTATCTTTACTTTTACGTTCCCCTGCAATATTTCAGCCGTATTACTCGCTCTTTTAATGCTCGAGTCCAGTTTCAGACGTAGGTACTGTAAGGTTCAGAAATTCCGTACTACGCGAATGCTAAAATTTTTCGACCTTTGCTTTTGTTCCGCGTATTGTTTCAGGGTTTGTATTTCGGAATTTGGAAGATTTAAAAGACCCATATGCTCTCAAATCATTATTTAGCTCATATGTTAGATCAATTCTGCATTATTGTAGTGTAGTCTGGAATCCGTGTTATATCACGTACTCAGTAAGAATTGAGAGAGTCCAAAAGAGATTTACTCGATTTGTTGTTAAAAGGCTCTGTTAAAATATAGAAAATAATGCCTACTACCAAGTCGTTGTCTAAGAAACCGAAATCTAAACCAATTGTTCATACAAGATTATCATACTAATAATTATTCCGCAAATGAGCCTATTAATCGCTGTATAAAAGAGATAAAATGCTGTTATAGTTTAATTTGACTTTAATTTTCACTATACAAGAGGAATGTTCAAAAATATCTTAAATTTATATTTTATTAACAAATAATGTATGTGCATATAATATGTAAACAATGTATTGTAAGTTTCATAGTCTGTAAGAGTAAATGTAACTCGATTGATGAATAAATAATAAATAAATAAATAATGCCATGCAAAATGTATGATTCCGTTGTTAGTCATACAATACCTGTCATCAGTTTTTTGTGTTCTGTTTAAAAAAAATCCAAAATGGGCACGAATACAAAATGTTTATTCAATTTCTGACTTAAGCAGAGCTACTTGGTCCTTGTAAAGTATAAACAGGTGTCATTTTTTTCTGCGATAGGCGAACGAGTGGAACAAAAGAAAGAGAAGGGGACAATTGTAATACATAGCTAATAATA
Source organism: Sphaerophoria taeniata (assembly GCA_943590905.1). Lineage (NCBI taxonomy): Eukaryota > Metazoa > Arthropoda > Insecta > Diptera > Syrphidae > Sphaerophoria > Sphaerophoria taeniata. The sequence continues at coordinate 52,830,764 of OX016542.1, forward strand.
ATAATTATGCAGAATAATTCAGAATTTTTGGAAAGCATAAGAAAAAAAACCCGAATATTGTTCACAAGGAAAGCAACTCGGCTGCTGATTTTCACTTTTTTATACGTAATAAAAGGACGTGAAATGACAATGATATATCCTTACCCTTATCTATGCAAACATTGAAAACTATCAAGAGCTGTTATCTAAGCATTTAATAAAGCTAGTTGCAGAGTTTATTTGTGTTGTACCACAAGTCCTGCAAAGAGCATGACCTTCTGTTCAATTAGCTGACGCATCCTCAAAACCCATCTCGCACCAAGATAAATAACTCATAAGGTATAACCTGGATTACCATCACATTGTTTTCAAATACAACTGCATCATTCAACCAAAAGTCTAGTATCTCTGATCGTCTTGTCTTAATAATTATTTATAAACATACACTTAATTTAAGATTTTCTCGTTTAATGGATTTAATGCTTTGTTTTCCTACAACTATATTTTATGAAATTCAAATTCATATTATACTCAAATGGACAATGTCCTTTAGACGGTCATGGTCTTCCCCATTGCTTATGTCTATAATTGTCTGTGTCCATTTTGTTCTATAGCATCTTCAAGAATACATACCCCAACGAAACGATATAGATCATTTCTCAATTTGCATTGATCATTGGCTGTACTTTTGATAAGGCAATAAATAATTAATTTATCAAGTGCATGCAATTCATGTGTATACAAAATGATGACACGTTCTTTGGGTGCTTCAAGCATAATACCCTCGAATTCAGGCTAACAACTTAAGACACCTTGACTGTGGACACATACTGTAGTATCTACAATTACTGTATTGGTTGATTAGTTGCTCATAGTTTATGGTCAAATGGTCCAATTAATTGTTAATTATTTCGAGTTTTGGCAAATGGGAAATATTTTCAAATAATCAAGATCCTCTTCGTCGCTTGGATAAATGTTTGTCGTATGTTACATTTGGCTACTTTTGGGAAAACGACATCAAAGTTCAGAATTTTTTTTCTCAAAAACCCTACGTCAGATATTCTTGAAAATTGTATGACTTATGTAAAAAAAAGTTTTTAGTTCAATAACGTTAAAATAAAATCGAAATAGTTGTTAAGGAACAATTTAGAGCCAATTTTGCTCAGAATGCTCTTGTCGTATGTGACTATTTCACCAAGTCTGCTAGTTTCCCAAACACATACGACAAAATTTTTAAACATGCGACAAAAATTTATCAAATGTTTGAATGGAATAGTCTTGTACATACGACAAAACGACATTAATGAAGTTGAAAAATGACGCTCTAGCAGGTCTTTTTATGACATTTTTTCCATTATAAGGAAGACCCTGCTCACGAAGACTCTTTCTTAAATTTTGTTTCCATAACGATGGGTTCCTCTTTCTTTTTCTGCAAGTTGTTTGTGTTATACTGCATAGAATAAATAAATAGAGTGGCGCGACAGCTCTTGAAGAACCAAGGCCTATGTGGCTTACTCTCATCAACAATTCTCTAAGTGCGTGTGAAGAATTGAGGGGACCTACAATTTAACGCCGATTCCGAACGGCAAAGTTGAGAAGCACTTTTTCGTGACAGATTGATACTCTTGGAAGATTTGTCAGGTCTTCGCAAGAGGCAGTACCCGTGAAAGATGAAATAATACACTGCATGCTATTGAAATTAAATTGCTACCTTTGATTTGATACTAACGAAAATTCAGAAACTTACATGAACTGCTATAAACGGATGGCAGATTTCGAATTTGGATTTCATTCGAATCTGGAGTTGGAAAAATCAATTCATTTGCATGCTCATACAATTTTTGTAAGGAATTCGTTTTGTCTGCTGTTGAAGGTTGGTACGACGGATCATTGTCTTCATCGTCAGTTGAAAAGTCCTCACCTAATATTTCGCCACTCATGCCAAAAAATTAAGAAACCAATTAAAAGTTATTAAAACATAAATTTATTGCATGCAATATCATAGTCTTTACGCACAAATTTCTTCCGACAACCTCGGAGCAGAAAACTCGGGCGTCCGACTCCTTTGACATCATGATTGCAACTGAGACCAAAAATAACACACGACTGTGTTAATTGTTATGGGACATACGACAAACGCACACGTAGACTTCAGTAAATTATTGTCGTATGTGTTCAAAGAAAAGGCACATACGACAATCATTTTCCGAATCGACGAAAAACCGGTTTTGTATGGGAAAAATTGTCGTATGTTTAAAATTTGTCGTATGTGTAGCTTTTTCTTACACATACGACAAAAAAATGACTCAAATCGTTAGTGACCTTGGAGATACGACAAAAAGAACACTGAATATCTCGGGAACTAAGCCAAATATTAAAAAACGGATTTTACAGAATTGTAGGCAAAAAATCTATTACCAAAACTGCATTTAAACCTCAAAACCCCAATTTTTCACATACGACAAACATTTATCCAAGCGACGTCTTGGCAAACCTTGTGATTGGGGATTGGGTTTATGTGAACTGTATATTGTCAATTATTATTATGCTTTTAATGAATTTGATATTAAGGATTAAAGCAGGCTATCAATAGAAATGGTTGAAGTTCATTTCATATCTTGCTCTTGAATTTCTGTTTGGAGAAAAACTACAAGAGTGGGACAATAATATCTAAAAGTCAGTATAAGATTGCATTTGCTTATCTTCTTAACAAAATCATGTACAATTCGAGAATGAAAGCTGGGCCTCTTGTCTTAAACTCTGGTGGGTGAAAGTATCAGTTTATTTTTTTACTTCTCGTTATGATATTCAGACAGTTTACTCTTTTTAGCTTGTAATTTTTATAGCTAAGACAAGTTTTTTTTTCATAAGACTTTCAAATCGAAACGCTTTACTATACTAGATGCTTTGCTTGGATTGTTTTCCTTATGGAATTTTGAATTTTGATTAAAAGTTCTCTTTTTATGCGAAAACTCGTTATTTCCGTAACAATTACCCTAAAAGATATTCTATATTTTCTAGTATTGCCGTATACAAACTGAAAGTGACTTTAATTTCGGAAAGCCTACATCATGATTACGATTTCATATTTTAAGGAAGCGAATCTGTTCTTTTATGCACCATAAACGTAAAAGAAATGTGTGTTCCAGGACCATCGAGTTGCTAGCATTGGCTTTTTGATATATTTTGTTTAAATGTCATAAATGGCGATGTCAGACTATCGTGTTCAAGTTTTCCGACATAGGACTACATGCAAGCTATATTTAACTCTCCTTAGAAGAAAGCCATAGGCCATTTGTTTGTCTTCCTGCTTCTGAAAATGATAGAGCCTTTCTGGTCTATCTATCTACTCTTCCTTTTGTTTGATTATTAAACATTTATCAAATCAGGCTTTCCAATGCTTTTATTGATAGCAACTATCGGCGCTTATATTACGACAACTTACGTGAAGAGGGCACATCGTTGATCATGTGTTTGGACCCACTGTCACATTTCATAAGAATTTTAAATTTTGAGAAACTTAAGAAGACTTTTCAGAAACGCATTCTGCAGCTCCGAAACGCGTTGCATTCGCAATAAATTAAAAAAAGTTGTAAAATTTTAAATTAAGAACAAACAATTTGTTTTTTAATATTTTTATTTCTTTTATTAACTTATAGCTATTTCGACAAAATAATGAAAAGAAAAATCGTTAAAGTTTGTCTGAAACGTGAAACTGGAAACAAAATAAGTTTCGGGAAATGAAAAGAAAAATCGAATCACCAACCGAAATTGCTGTTTTCCATTTTACTAAATTCAACGGCTTCCACATGCGGTCAAAATAAAATTACCAATTCGGTACTAGCAGTACGGAAATTAACTGCACAAAAATTAATTATTCTGGCAATATTAAACCACCCTTGTTTTTGAAGAATTAGCTATATCGCGTCGCAATCAAGAAAAGCCAATAGATCTCAAAGGATATTTCATGTGCTCTGCATTCATTACATTACATTACCCACTAGTACCTACTATGATTCCACTTTGATTGTTCAATCCATTCTCACACACCCATTGGTGCCTTCCTCCCGCTCTATCACGATTCCTTAAAAATCAATTATGTATTTATTTCAATTTAATTTGAACCCCTCGCTTCGCATGGTGAAGAGCATTTGGTCATCTGTCCTGTCCGGTGGTTCCTGCAATACATCTTCATCGACATTGGCATTCCATGATGGACATACATACAGTAGCCTCTTGTTCCACAGTCTGTTGCATTAAACACAACAAGATATCTGAGCAGGCCCGGATTTACCATGCAGGCACAGTAGGCAGTTGCCTCGGGCGGCAAGAATTGGAGGGCGGCAAATTTTGAGAGAAAATTTCAAAACTTATTATATTCGTGGGAATTGAATTTCCCGCCTATTTCGTCAGCACGTACCAACATTATGAGTGTAAAATGCTCGAATCGAAAAAAATCGATTCGGACAATTCTCGATATTGGCCTAATATCGAATATTCGATAAGTTTCTGTATCGAAAATCATCTTGTTCAGACTTGTTCTATATCCATCCTACAGTATTCTGATAAACATAACCTTTTGTCTGTCGTTATTGTTTATGTCAACAGTACGTGTCACAAGTTTCAACGGCACCAATTTCAGGTTTGTTATCTTTACAAATATTTTTCTTACATGCTAATTACTACGAAATGACGAAAAATTCTACGAAATATTGTATGGTCAATATGCAGTTCAATCGATTATGAGAACCAAAAATAGAAAGTTCAAATTGCGTAAAAATTATAGTGTTGCAAAATTGAATGTAAGAAAGGCGCATTATTAACAATTTATTGTTCATCCCTCGTAAAATACGCTTATAACAAAAATGGCTAAAAAAATTGTATAACAAGTGAGGTTAGGTAACAAGTAAACAACGTTCGACTTCAGCTGTTGAATAGATATTGATCTTCACTTTTTCAATGTTTTGAACAATAAAAAATAGTAGTTATTGCGTCAACAAGAATATAGAAAAAAAATTCTCCTATGGATCTGCTCAAATTACTTAGAAGCAATGAGCTCCACACAGTTTTTCCAAAAAAATGTTGATATAGCGTACCGAATGCTCGTACACCCGTATCAAATTGTAGCGCTGAACGATCATTCTCCGTACTGTGGCGAGTGAAAAACTACTTGAGATCAAAACTGGTTGCAGAACGATTGAACGCACTCGCTTTGTTGACTATAGAGTCAGATTTGCTTATGTCTTTAGATTTCGATTAAATTATCGATGAGTTTGCCGTCCGAAAATCGAGACGTAAAAACTTCAACCAATAATCAATAATCGCATACACAATGCTAATTGTTAAATGATTATAATAAACTGACTATAATAAAATGAAAAATCTGCTCTCAGAAAGGTGCATTTAATTTATTGAAAAACTTTCCGAACCAAACTTATTACACCATTGAAAAAGTTTTGTAAGGCGGGGGGCGGCAATTTTCGCAACTGCCTAGGGGCGGCAAATTTCTAAATCCGGCCCTGTATCTGAGATTACCAACTCATAGTTGAGCCGAGTTAAAACAAGTTCCCTGTGAAAACAACACCGAATCGAGATCTCTGACAAAAGTAGTTTTAAGGCACATCCACAACAAACACTACATAACAGGATTGGGCTTGAGTGAATTATCTATCCTATTTGATAAATAGCAAGGACAACGTCATATAACAGCAGAAGCAGTAACGGAAACGATAAAACGATAAAAACATCATGAAGTCGATCAAAAACACAAAAAACATTCACAGGCCAAAGCAAACAATCATCTTTTGACACTTGCTCGCGTCAATGCCTTCCTCCAAAGTGGTATGATATACAATACAATTAGATGCAATCGGCTGGTGAGAGCTAAGAGATTGGGGTTTGGTTTGTTGACTTCTTCGATGGGTCGATGTACAGGCGAAATGCAAAATGGTGTTAGCTAATGACGAAGATGCGATGGTAAGATAGCATGGTCCTTGGCATTTGGTGTGGTCCTGCTATTAGGATCCGACTTTTTTTCCTCAGATTCCATAGAAATATGTGTAACGGTCGTGCTAAAAGTTTTTCGAAAGGGGTTGACTTTTCATTCGATCTAAAATACAGACGATTTTTATGTTTTTATTCCTTTGTCTCGTGCTTTTGTAAAAACAGCAAAATCAAAAACTTTTTTAATGAGAAAAGTTCTTGCCAGATATAATCATCAGCTGCGATGGCAGACGATGAAGCGATGAAGGCGACATCTATAGAAACTCGCCGAAAAGAAAACAAATATTTTCTCGAGACAAACAACAACAACTGTTCAACCATTACATTCTTACTGAAACAAAAATCGTCGAAACTTGAAAATCTAAAGGATCTTCGGTTTTTTTTTCCGGTCTTTAGCTCTATTTGCTGGCGTTCTTATGTTGCGCCTTTTTATTTACTTGGTGTGTGTTTGTTTTGCTTTTTCGTAAAGCGTAAAATGAAACGTTATAATTTGATGAGGAATGTTGCTTAAATGCAATCATGGAAAATTTACTTTGGGTTTCATCGCATTAGCATTGGGAGGTTGACTGAAAAGATATAGATACAATTCGCCTTACAATGATTGTGTGCTGACAGCCATGGTGGCGTTGCTGATGGATTTTTGGTTTGCTGAGCTATTTTTGTTCTTCTTGGTCCATCTTAGAAAAGTTTTTGTACGCTTTTACCAATAGCAATGGTTATCAGGCTGTTTTGAGAGGAATGTTTGGGGCATGGGGATATTTAAAAAGTCATTTAAATTTGTTAGGATGGCCACAGTAAAAACAGAAAACATTAAATTATACTGGTCACAAGACTTTTTTATACAATTTTTATTAACAAATTAATGTCACTTTACAAAGGCACGATTAGCAATGAATAGCTTAATAAATTCTTAGTTCGATAACAAGTCGAAAGAACTCTTATATATAACATATAAAGCATCGCGTGTTTTCTGTACGGTTCATTTTACGGTCGAGCTTGCCGTTACATTCAATGTACATAATAATGCAAGCGAATATAAATAATATTAAAGTCCCTCCTACTATAACACTATATTAAAGAGAGAGTATAAAATCGAACAGTGTTGTTATAAGAATGCTTACAGCTCGGCCATACCTGACTTATAATCGTCTCGATTATATTATAAATTTAAAACATGAAGTTCGAGTACATAGTCTTATTACATTATAGATATTGTTAAAGAAACAATTTCGAGTATATCTTATGATATGTGATATTAATGATAAAAATTTAATTTCTTATTTAAACAATTATGAAAATGAATGACTCTTATGCGAATGCATATTATATATTTTGTTTGTATTTTTGTTTTCCTTTTAACTGTTTGTTTTTGTTTACATGCAATTTAAGAATAGGTTAACATTAAGTCATGCAATTTAAAATCAGGTTCGATTGTCGGAAAGCTCTGAAACATAAGGCTTCCTGTTAGAAGGGGAACATATTCCGTTGTAAGGTACGCGTGAAACTTGAATGCCATCGATATCTTTCACCATATACCTATCGTTATCCAAAACCTTGATGACTTCATAAGGCCCTCGTTATTTCGCTAACAATTTTTTATTGACACCTGGAGTAGTATCGATATTCTTTAGCATTACGAAGTCACCTTTTCGATAAACTTGAGGGCGTTTATGATTCTTGTCATAATATTGTTTGCTATAAGCTTGATGTTTGACTATTGTCTTCGAAGCCTGTTCCCGTGCCTGATTTAAGTTGATGCGGTCTATGCCGTCTGCTTCTAAATGTTCAAAAACCTTATCGCTCAACTCACCCCTCTGACAAATACCAAAAAGCAAAATACTGGGCGAGAATCCGGTGCTTTTGTTAACTGTGTTGTTCAATGCGTACTCGACTTTTGCCAAATTCTCTGCCCAGTTACTAGTTGAACTTTCCTCACATTCTTTAGAAAGCATCGGTGTAAGAACCCGATTTATCCTTTCAACCTGTCCATTCGATTGTGGGGACAGAGTTGCGATTTTGTTATGTTGAATGTTATTATTGGACAAAAACTCAGAAAATTCGTGGGAAGTAAAACAAGTTCCTCGATCCGACACAACCATACGTGGGCGACTATAAGCTGAAAAATATGACTTCAAGCATTTAATGGCTTCACATGTTTTCGTTGTCTTAACAGCATACAATTTTATGAATTTTGTGAAAGCATCCACTATCACAAGCAAATGCTTTTTGCCACTTCGCGAAGATGACAACGGACCATAGTGGTCAACATGAATAACATCAAAGGGAATATTCCCTTTGGGAATATTATGCAACGTTCCCTCTGCTTTTCCAGATTTAGGCGAAAAATGGATGCACTTTAGACAGTTAGAAACATAAATTTTAATTTTTTGTTTCATTTCTGGAAACCAATAGGCTTTGTTAATGTATTCATAACATTTGTCTACCCCAAGGTGACAAAGCGAGTCATGATGTTTTTGAATAACCTGCTGCTCCATTTGGCTCGGAACATAAAACCTAACACCTCCATTGATCTTTCTATAAACGAGACCATTTATTAAATCATATGAACTGTTCTCTTTTGTTTCTAATTCTGAAATGATTTTGGAGATGTTTAAATCTTGTTTTTGAGCTGCCGCCAAGGCAATTTCAAATGAACTCTCTTCAACAACCATAACATTGGTGCACCTACTAAGCGCGTCAACGTGTGACCTGCGCTCAGAGGGCCTGTGTTGGACCGTGTAGTCGAAGTCCTGTAGTTCTAACGCCCAACTAGATATTCTGGGGTTCAGGAACTGTTTGTTTAATGTAAGAGCCAAGGATTGGCAGTCTGTCACGATCTTGAACTGAATTCCAGACAAATAGATTCTGTATCTCCTCAAAGCATAAATAATTGAAAGCGTTTCGAGCTCAAAGCTATGGTATCGTGATTCAGTATCTGTAGCTCTTTTCGAAAAATACGAACACGGATGAAATTGTCCATCTTTTTGGCGTTGAAGAAGTATGGAACCGAACCCTACACAGCTGGCGTCACAATGTAACTCAGTTTCATTGTGTGGGCTATAAATTGCCAATATAGGTGCTTCTAACAATTTTGATTTTAAAAGTTCGAAGCATTTAAGTTGCTCGTGTCCAAAAACAAATACAGAATCTTTTCGCAAGAGATCATATAACGGTTTTGCTAATATAGAAAAGTTTAAAATAAACTTTCTGAAATATGAACAGAGACCGACAAAGCTTTGCACATTTTTCTGATTTTGGGGCAGCGGAAAATCAGCTACCGCGCGCAAGTTTTCAGCATTCGGGCGAATACCATTGACACTCACTGTGTAGCCCAGAAAAGATATTTCTTCGAAAAGGAATTTACATTTATCTAGTCGCAAATCAAGACCGTACTGAGAACAAAGTCGCAGCACCCTATCTAGATAGTCGAGGTGTTGTTCTATAGTTTCACTTGCTATAAGTAAGTCGTCCATATATATATGTACAATTTCCTTATCTAAAAGGCCTTTAAAAACACAATTAATGAACTTTTGAAAAACCGCTGGGGCATTTTTCAGCCCAAATGGCATTTTCAAAAATTCATATTGTCCAAAGGGTGTGACAAAAGAGGTATATTGAATGCTGTTCTCAGCAACTTCAACGTGATAGAATCCACTCTGCAAGTCTAACATAGAAAAGTATTTTTTATTATCCAATCTGTCAATAATATCTTCTATTAAGTTCAAGGGATAATTATTTCTGAACGTGTGTTTATTTAAGACGCGATAGTAAATACACAGACGAAACTCGTTGTTTTTTTTGCGAATAAGTACGATTGGGGAAGAATATGGCGAATTGCTTTCCCTAATAACTTTTCGTTGAATCAGATCGTCAAGAATTTTTTTCAATTCGATTTTGTGTGCATATGGGAGCCTCCGCGGAGTGCTAAAGAAAGGTTCGTCTTTATCTAATCTTATTTCCATTTTTATTTCACTTGATAAAATCGGGCTCGATTGTTTTGATTTCGTGGAACAGGCCTCAAGAACCATCTTAATGACTTTATTTTTAATATCGTATGGCAACATTTCATTAATATTTACTTTTTCTGTTGCACCATAATTAAGTGGATGGTCATCGCCAAAGACATCGATGTTTAAAATTTGATTTTCGAAATTTTCAATTTTGCTACGTGAAACGTCGTCGCTTGCTTTTGAAACTTGAACCTGTTTTTTAATTACATTTACATCAAATACTTTACTAGTTTTTGTCAATTTCATATTGTTAATATTTAAAAAATCCCTACCTAAAACAACTGGATATGTCATGCTACGATTACTTACAATAAATAAATTTAATATAATTGAAATATCTTGAAAATAAATTTGAGTATTTACGCTACCTAATACCTTTAGCGGGCTGTTGTTTATGCCAGTGAATTTATGGCCGTCTGCATGCAGGATTCTTGACAAAAAGGTTGGCACAAAACACTGTTGTATAAAGCTTATAGGGCTTCCAGAATCCAAAAGAGTGAGTAATGATGTAGAATAATTTCTTGCTGGATCATCATTTTGCTTAAAACAGTACCTAATGTGATGTTCAAAGTTATTATTAGAAACGCAAATAACCTGGCTCGAATCCACCTGTTCATCATCATCATCGTGATCGGATCGTTGTGCTTGTACTGTACAAACTGCTGCTGCTTGTTTAACTTGACATTCGGCTGCACGACGTTCATAACTCCCACATTTAAAGCATGGTCCTTTCGGGCGCCGCGGCTTTGGGCAATTTGTACTGTAGTGACCATTGGTGTTACAGTTAAAACATCTGATGTTCACGTGACTCACAGCAGGTTTTTGATCGGTTGGTAAACGGGATCTTGTTAGAGCTGACGTGTTGGTAAAAGATGGCATAAGAGCTTTCATTTTTTCATATTTTTTCATCAAAAACTTAAGCTCTCTCAAATCGTTCGCTCCGTACAGGATCATTTTGTTTGTTTGGGAGTCCGGAATACCATCGATTATATACTGAAGTAAATCTGTCTCCTCTACGTCTGCGAGCGAAGCAATTTCTTTCATGGAGAAAATAAATTGTTGGAACGATTCATCCCGCCTTTTTTTCGGCTTCGAAGTTGGTTGTGAATATCGGCACGTGTTACCTTGTTGGAGAACTCTTCCAAAAGGGCAAACCTAAGCTCTTCCCAGCTTTTTATAGAAATAGTTCGAAGAAAAAGCTTTGCTGTTCCGCTGAGCAAACGCTTACCATAAATGAAACGCATTCTAGAGTCCCACTCCATAACTTCGGCACATTCTTCAAACTCGTTAAGCCACTTTTCGATCGAAAAATTGTTGTCTCCACTAAAATGGTGAATAGATTCTTCGATGTCCTTGAAATGGAATACAGGAACCTTAGATTTTGCTGAATCTTCTACCGAACTTAAATCAGCCAGTTGTTTTTTTAAATTTGCAATTTCTTGCTTTTTTAGGAGCTGCTGGCGTAAATGATCAATCTGTTGGTCTAGATCAATCTCTTCTCTTCGTTCTTCTCTCATGTCCTCATCAACAATCGACGACGACGAGGACGATTCATTTTCTTCATTCAAAGGAGGCACGTGTTGTCCAAGCTCATCGGCTGATAGATTTTCCCATGCTTCCTGAAGACGAAGCAAAAGAGTCGTTTTGGTGCCAGATGTGACCAGTTTTAGCGCACTTAGCTTTTCTTTAAGCTGATTTACGGTGGCGTTTTCCAAGAAATTGTTCACTTTGTCTTTGATGGAACTCTCAATCTTTTCACAGTTTTTGAAGGAAAATACAGTTCCTCCAATAAGTATTATGTCACTACGAATACACTCGGTTTAAAATAGGTTCTTGATCACACTTCTGATCTGTTAGGATGGCCACAGTAAAAACAGAAAACATTAAATTATACTGGTCACAAGACTTTTTTATACAATTTTTATTAACAAAATAATGTCACTTTACAAAGGCACGATTAGCAATGAATAGCTTAATAAATTCTTAGTTCGATAACAAGTCGAAAGAACTCTTATATATAACATATAAAGCATCGCGTGTTTTCTGTACGGTTCATTTTACGGTCGAGCTTGCCGTTACATTCAATGTACATAATAATGCAAGCGAATATAAATAATATTAAAGTCCCTCCTACTATAACACTATATTAAAGAGAGAGTATAAAATCGAACAGTGTTGTTATAAGAATGCTTTCAAATTAAATGAGACCTTGTCACAGCATTCAATGATACCTTAAACGATTTTGTTTGCTGGAAAGAATTGGTTTTGTTGTTTTTCAGTTCATTTCTTACAGATTTTTTCATTTCTACAAACTTTTAGATTTTAATTAAAGTTTGTCTGAAACGTGAAACTGAAAAAAAAATAAGTTTCGAGAAATGAAATAGTGACTTAGAATTTTTTACTACACAATTATTTTTTTGTTTTTGATTTTCCTTATTTGTATATTCACTGTTAAGTCAAAAACCTTAAACTTTTTCCCGAACAAAAGACAAAAAACCTCATTTTACATCATCCTCATAAGCAGTTCACTCGGGCCGTATGTGGAATAAGTACTAAACCGTCTGGAACACAGCCTACACAATACCTGCGATGGTGTTAGAATTCTTACACTCTTAAGCGATAAGTGTTCTCATAGTCAAATCAAATAAGCTTGTACCATCAAATCTTAATATTTCATTTCAACTTTAATAACAAGTTATCAAAAAATGTATACTACCGCTTTATGGTACTGAAACATCGTAGTTGTAGAAAATGATCTGTATCAGAAATCAAACAAAATAAAACAAACCCGTTGAAAAGTTAAATTTCATGTGCGAAATTCGACACAAACATTCTGATAGTTCTTCCTCAATCTTTGTCGTTCACGTCATCATCGTTTACACTCCTAGATTCGTTATTGTTATGCCGAAAAGTGCCGACCGAGCGACTGAAGTAGTTTACATTTTGGCTTTTGTTCACCTGTAAATATTCGTTCATATTAATATTCGTCGATCCACACGTATACATTTACATATATACATACATTTACATATATACATTTAATTTTGTATAATTTTGGAAAAGAAATTTTAAATACGCCTCCTGCATATTTAATTTCAATAAAAGTTCTTATCTTCTATTCATTCATTTCCTCTAAAGTTGTAACATACAGAAAAACAGGCACACCCCCACAAGCCAATTCTCAAGTAAGTATAGAAAGTTAAAGTAATATGTATTCCTTTTTCTACTCTAGTCCTGCAGAAACCTCATAATATCTTTTCATTTGTGTAATAACCGAATATTCTTGAGGAACACAAACCCTAAAAGCTCTCTCTCTCTCTCTCTCTCTCTCTCTATCTCTCTCTCTCTCTCATAAGACTCAGCATCCATTCCTCCAATCGAAATTTCAAAATTCCAGTTGCTAAATTTGAATGTTCGAACACAAGTTTACACATTATGAAATTGAATTGACTTTTCAGTTTGACATACAAATTTTGGCAAGAAACCATTCACATTCAAAAACTCGGTAAATATCATCTGAACACAAAAAATCCAAAAAGAAAAAACGAAATTCTTGAAAAATACATATGTAGATATTTCAATATTCAGGCGCATACAAGAAACCTGGTCAGCATCATCATCATCATAATTCATAATCTTCAGCATATCCTTTTGTGTAAGCTTTCATTGGTTTTTTGAAGCTAATATTGTTTGCATAAAACTAACCCCCAAGTGCTTCTTCAGAGTACTTAAAGGCTCTGTTCTATATCAAACACACTAAGATGTATAACCTTATAATGCCTGTTTCACTGCCACTGTACCCACTGCCGTAAGTCTCTTTTGACCCAGATTAATGTTCTGCCTTTTTTAGAGTGGGCTAACATTTTTGGAAATTGTCGTAAATAATGCGATTAGTAGATGAAATGATTTGCGGAATTCAATGCATATTATTATAAGAAGGAGAATACACTCGAAAAAAAGCTGCAACAAAAACCATTTCGACTAACAGATTGTCCTCTCTGTCCCTTTGTTGATGGACGACAAGTACAACGACGAAGATGACAACAAAGACTTCGATGACGACGACACAGATGTTTGCAAGGAAGGTATTGAGAATTTCGATTAATGAAAGTTCGTGATGACATAAGTCGATTGGAGATCATTTGCCACCTTATACAAATTGAAGCGCTTTCCAGTCTTCTCATTAATTTTATTTATTGTTCGATGAACAACAAACAAAACCAACAAATAATGGACCCAGCAAGCCAGTCCTTGTTCAAGCTACAAATTTTGTTCTGCTTTGTTCCTCTTTTCTCCTCTTCGCAATCTTGAATTAAGAATCCTCTTAAATTAATGAGCAAAGTAAGATAAGATTTTGTTTTTTTTTTTTTTCATGGATGGTTTATATTTATGGAACGTCTTATTACAATAACATTAAAGATTTTATCAACACAATTTTAATGTGTTGGATTAATTGTAACTAATCGAAGAATAAACCGTGATTTGTTTGACGATTATGGAAAGTCGTGATTTGATTATATTGAGATGTTTCATAATTGTTAAAAACAAAATTCAGTTCAAAACACTTAAATTTCAAGACCAGACTTATCAGTACTTTATTTGGGTATAGTATCAAGCAACAGGGTATAATGAGTTATCACATCTTATCTAAGTTCTATTAATAAGATCAGTGTCTGAATTACCGCTCACGTGAACGAGTGAGTGAATCTCATCAGTGAACGAACGAACGAGTAACCACATTGAAATTATGACATTCGTAAGCTCACGTATCGTTTGTGAATTTAAAATTGTAGTAGTATTTATCGAGTTTCGATTATTTTGAAAGAATTTTCAGAGGTTTGACAAAAAAAAATTTTGGCGGATTCACAGGCGAAAGAATGTTTATTCAAATCAGTGGAATATTCGAAGAAATAGTCAAACCAAAAGTGTGAAATCACAGGAATATTGGAAGAAATTTTCTCGCTCCACCGCGTATTCGTTAATAAGGAAATACAAAGCGAGTCGAATTTGAAAGGTCGAATTGAAAATAATCCGCCGCGAATCCCATAATCAGGCCCCAGAACTAAATAACGTGAGAGGTTGTGCCAAATGCACACAATTCAGTCTTGTATTATTCGATCACTGATACCGTGATTCGACCCCAGTAACGTATTATTTGATAACGGATGCCGTAATTCGGCCTCTGGTTTAGAAATAAAATTTCCACAGTTTCTCAAGTTACCCTGCATATAATTTTTAAAACTCATTTCATTATAAAGTGAATAACTTCATACGATAGCCTATTTCGAAATGAATAAATTCAGTAATATTTTAATTATGGTTATATGTTAGGGGTGGAAACACATCGGTAGGATAATGATATATTTATATGTATATAATTTTGTAAAACGTTTCAGCTATTATTTAGCACTTCTTATAAATGTCAAAACTTCAAAAACAAAGATTTAAGGGCCATTTCAAACTGGCCCGGGCAAAGGGCCAAAATGTAAAACAGCGGGCCAAATGGCCCGATCGGGCACTTCGTGGCAACGCTGGTAGGTAGTAACATTGTAGTATAAAAAATAAGTCATTAATTTTTTTCAACCATCGATTTTGCCGCCCTAGGCAATTGCCCCGTTTGCCCCACCCTAGATCGGGGCCTGTCAAGCAACAAGGTGTTTGTGAAGTTGTTTATTAAATAAATATCAGCATTACTTCCTACCCACATTCGATTTATTACATCTTTAAACATTCCATCTTAACTCTCCTAAGACCACGTTAATTATTCCCTTGAATTAATAATTTCTGCTTTTCAGCACTTTTTCAGCTACACTTGTACCTGTCATGTAAGAAATATTAAATCCTTGAAGACAGTGGAGGAGTTAATGATGTTGAAATGTTCCTTTTGCTGCTATCGCGAATAAGGGCCGTAGATAGAATTGCAGAGGAGTACTGTATGATTTTCATATTAAAAACACTTTTTTCTCAAGAACTTTAATAAGGATTTCCATGGAAAAATCACAATGACTGAAATCGCTCTGTATCACATTTTGATACTGCCTTTGTGTATCAATATTGTGTAGGTACGGCCGCTTGGCTGCCAAGCTAAACTTTTTTATTGCCTCTTTGAGAATTTAATTAAATTCAGCAAGCGAAAAAAGGAAGTCTATTTAATTTTTAATTCTTTCTTAATTTTTTGCTTTAACACACCGTACAAGATTCACAAGAAGAAAAACGAGTGATAACTGATAAGCCAGCAGTGGCGAGGCGTGACTAATTTCTAAAGGTAAGTCGGAGAAAAATGACCGACTAGAAATAATCCAGTCATTTTAGTAATATAAAACCCGAATCTGCGGAAAAATTCCTAGTGGGCTAGATTTTTGCGTACACCTTTATTACGGTGCTATTATGAAGATGTGAAAAATCGACATTGATATCGTGCCGTTATGGTGGTCAAAAGGTCGCGAAATTCAGTTTTTCGTGAATATTTCGCGACCTATTGCCCGGAGGACGATAAGAGTCAAGGAAAAATTGTTCGTCTTGAAATTATCTAAAAACAATGCCTGAGTCATATTTCTCTAAAATTAACCGTTTTTGTAGTAGAGGGACTAGAATGCACTAACATTTGCTCTATTGTTTTTTTTTATATTCCGCAGATGAAAACTTAACTGACTGGAATAAGATAAGTAAAAGAATATGAGAAATTTTTTTACAAGTAGCGGAGAGAAAAAGAAAAAAGTGCATTTATGGTAATAACGCCTTAGATGTTTGAACATTCAAGCCCATTTTGTTATACCTCAAGTCATTTCACTTCGAAAGAAACCTTTCTGGATGACACTTTTTTTTATCTTCAATTAATAATTTGTTTGTTCACACTTTTATTTATACATCTTGCAGCTTGCACGGCAATCTGCTTGTAAACTGTTTTTTTTAGAACAAAATGAAAATCTCATTGCCTAGCTCATTTTGGCTAGTTGTGCCACTAAACTGCAATTACAGTAACTTTGTGACAAAAAATTAGTCCACTACGCAATTTTCTTTAAGTGGCAACCCCTACTGCTTAAACTTCATCCGCCGAGAATGAAGGAAAATGTCCAATAAGTCCATAAGAGACGGGTTACGTTTGGCTTTTCTCCTATACAGAATGAATGAATTTTTGTTTACAAAATGAATAACAAGTGTAGAGTGTAGTGCGTCAACGTACTGCTTTGCTTTGCTTAGACTCACACTCAACGTCGACCTGACATGCGCAATGCGTATTTCTCCGTTTCCAATTCCAATACACTTGCTTTTTTTCACAGGCAAGTGAATTTTCAGATACATACAAATTCACCGATGAAAGTCGGTGAACATCGGGTTACTTCTATGCTTAAGAAAGCGTTGGTTGAATAAAGAGGCACTCGCGCAGCGAGAAGTAGAAGCGGAAACGGGAAAGAAAACAAATTTGTTCTATTCAGCGAAAAAATAATAACCCGGCTTACTTTTAAAAAAAATAGGTACATGTTGATTGAATTTTAAAGTAATGTCGCAAGCATTGCTGTTGTATGATTTGCTTATATACATGTTGCATGAAGTTTGTTTGTTGATATTGAGATTTACAAAAGGTAAGTCGATAGGAATAGACTTATATGGTGCCTTCGCCACTGTAAGCCAGTAACAAAATACCTTTATGATTATTAATTTTTTTCTCATTTCCTGACACAATTTCATAGCTGTATTTTGTTGTTCAAGAACGTAATTTGCCACCATTTGGCAGGTTTTTTAGGTTTTTGGCTTTTGCATTTGTTTATATTTGTTCTATTAGTTTGCAGTTGATATAAACATCGCTTTGTTAAGTTTAAACCGAAATCATTGACATTACTCTTAGACAAGCAAAAACCTTTGTTATTTTCTGTTCTGTTTGAATTCGTTTCATAGACAACATGTAGCTCTCCCAATATCAGCTCTTCAAAGGACAATTTCTTGATATTCGGACTCTTACATCGTGAATTTCACTTGTGTTTTAAAATTATTATGTTTATTAAGTTGCAACCATAAGTTGTAAATGGTTTTCCGGCTCCATTGATTTCTTTCCTATATCATAACAATCTCAAACATTTGTTGTACCTATTAAAAAAAAAAAAAAAACAAATCTCAGATCCATCTTACACTTGAGTTAAGATGCTTAAACTTGTAAAATTGCAAACAATTATCCTCCACCAACATTTCCCGAAACTATCAAAACAGTCCAGCAATATCACAAAATGTTCGCTCAAATTACCATACAAATGAGTTTTCTCTAGATTCAACGTGTATCCGATGTAGCTTTCGGCCATAATGTTTGTTTAATGCACTTTGTGGGTACATAACAATGCTGTTGAATTGTTGATACAAGCACACAAACACCACACACAATGAGCAAGACAATATTTGCCTGAGGTGATAATTTTAAATAAACATATGTTGTCGTTTTGTTGTGTATATGTGTTAGCCAATATCATAGCCATAAAGTAAGTACGTAAGTGGGTGGTAACATTACAATAACAATCATTACTGAATATTCGAACAAAAGACAAAATTTAAATGATAGAGTATTTCCGTAATATGACCAATGTTTCAAAATGAACGTCAACATGTTTTCTTAAGATGTTATAAGGTAGCTATATTTTATTTAAAACAAAAACACCTTCATTCAACGTGAAAATTCTTTTCAAAGCAAGTTGGCTGAAAGATTTCGCGGTAAAAAAAACTTTTTACCTTTAAGATTTCACATTTTTCTCTGTGCGCCTTTTCATGCTGGTCTTTCCTTAGACACTTTCCCTTTCTTTATAAACTCGCAAAAATTATCAAAAAAAGTTTTTCAATGAAAAACGAAATTTTTCTGCTTTGAGCGGGATTCGTCGATTCTCTTATCTAAAAACTTTTACTTATGCCACTTTTGGTGTGGTAAACATTTGAAGATGTAAATTGTTTCTGTTCACATTGTTTTTCGTAAAACAAAGTTCTTAGTATTTTTTTTTGGCATAGGATACAAGTTTAACTATTAAAATTTAAGAACATCCTTTCAATACAATTAGGAGTTGTAAATTCTTTTTGTACTTTTAAAAACATCGTATTTCGCCGGAAATTACATTATTAAGCAAATTTAGAAGAATAAAAGAAAAAAAATGAGGTCTAGGGATCTGAAGAAATGAGATGAAAATAAAATTCATTTAATGAAAGGCAATCTGCATTGAAAAGTTTTTCAATCATTTTCGGGGAACTTTGCTAGCTTTGAGCATAATTATCAGAGTTTGATCAAAATTCGAATCAAACATTAGATTTTTTGATTTCAATTTAAAACACAACAGACTAAAAAAAAAATATTCAATTTAACTTGATGAAAAGGTTCACTTTTTCAAATCCTGTATGAAGCAATCGAAAGTAAAAAATCCAAAGAAAAAATACCCCCACAGTGTGTTCGTGTACCAGTTTCCCTCTTGCAGATGAATTCTCTGCACTTTTAGTTATCGTAGACAAATGAGTTAATGGAACGAAGAATTCCATTCGACGTAGTTGATTGGTTCTAATGGTGGCTTTGCATCAGCAATTTGCGATCCCTTTTACACGAATTGAGTCAAAAAGACTGACATGAAGAATGGCATACGCGAAAATTACTCCAGCTCATGCGAATAGCAGAGAAAGACTGTAAATAGGTAGTAGTACGAGTACCTACAGATTGGAATTGGCACACATTTGCGAGGGGGAATTGTTTTGTAGCAAAAGCAACAGCAGTGTCAGAATTATTCTTTTTCCAACTCTCACTCATTTCGTTTAGTTTCACAGGAGAACGGAAAAATTCGATAACAAACTTCATTCGTTTAGAACCATCAATATCGATGTAATCAACAAAATTTATTTCAATATTTTAAATTTCAATTACGCCCAAGACGGGTGACAACAGAGCCATAGTCAAAGTGTTTGAAAAAGTTTTCCAAGTGAACTGTCAAAGCACTGCTGAATTTTTGGATC
Organism: Sphaerophoria taeniata; assembly: GCA_943590905.1. Taxonomy (NCBI): domain Eukaryota; kingdom Metazoa; phylum Arthropoda; class Insecta; order Diptera; family Syrphidae; genus Sphaerophoria; species Sphaerophoria taeniata. Next base: position 52,850,725 of record OX016542.1, read on the forward strand.
CTAATCAGTTGCGTTAATCTGCGAAAGAAAACTGAACTTAATCACTTGATAATTAGCCATTGACGTCTTATAAAATTGTGTTTCCGACAGTTTTTTACGCTCTTGTGCTATTATCCCGCTTAAAATGTCTTCGTTCGACAAAGTAGGGAATGGGGAGTCAAACAGACTTTGAAGAACTATTTCAATTTTTTTAAATTTTATTGAATTTAAAAAGTTCCATCGTAGTAAGTGAAAACGAAAGACTTTTCGTTTCTCGCCAGTTTGCAACTCTGGACTGCTGCTCTCACTGAATAGAGGTAGATGTAGTCCTGTAGTGAATTCAGCTGCAGTAACTTTCAGAGAGCCATCTTCTAGCCTTAATCAACAGCTACAAGGGTATGATAATCAAAATGAGTTGGTATAGGTACAACACAAACAAGATCAAACTTTCCGTAATGAAAAACAAAAGTATCAGCTTTAAAACGATGACAAAATAGTGCGCAAGGAATGAGTAGCGGAGGAGCATTAAAAGTCGTGAATCGTGCTTGCAGCTATATCGGAAGGGTGTCCCATGAAAGGGTGAAAGTTAAAATGCATTTTGAGATTTTTTTGCGGAACTGTGTGTGGGGAGTTGCAAACAGCAGTAAAAGCAGCAGCTGTAGAACTTAAGAATATCTTATCGCTTATTTTTGCATTCTTAAGTGTTGGAAAGAGTTTTGACGCATTTCATATTGCGTTAAAAAATTTCATTTTTTTATTTTTTAAGTCAAAAGGGAATTCTCACTCACTCTTTAGGTGACAGGTACATTTATTGGAATTTGAATATTTTTTGGTCTTAAAGCTTTTTTTTTACTTTAGTAATCTTAGGACACTATTTCAGATGTTTCTGAATGGGTTAAGGATTAAGGAGGTACTTAAACTAGCTTCTGGACTCTGAAGGATTTTTTAATGAGTTTGATAGATAGTTGGGAAAGTGAACGAACGTTTAGTTGAAAAGTGTCGGATAAGTACTTTTTCGAGTTGTGAGGATATTCAAAACGTTTCGTCACGGCCCTTGTTCTTATGAGGGTAGAAGTAAAAATTAGTGTTGTCACATAAGAAGTTCTGGAGCACAAGTTTGGTTGGATAAAAAGGTATCAGATTTGGTATCGATAAAGGAGAAACTGTGTGAAACAACTTTGAGCAATATTGCTATTTTTATATTGAATATTTATATTGTTGTAGCTGTTAATATATTAAATCTTAAACTGCGAAATTTAACTTTAATTTAAAGCTAAGCAGTTAAGCAAAATAAAATATAAAAACAAAATTCAATAAAACACAAAAGCACTTCTTAAATATTTAATTGCTTTCTCCTTGTTATTGCAAGCAAATAAAATATCGATGCATTAAAGTATGCCATTTTTTTTGTCAATTCTCATCACTGCAAAAAATAATAATATTAAAACACACAAATGTATTAATTCGTATAAACATGCATTTTGTAACAAACTGACAGTCGTGTCAATGTCCGACGACTGGTTTAAACGTGATTTATTATTCATTTGATTTTGTTTTTCATCGATATTTAGATTGTCTATGGGTACATACTGCATAATGGATGATCTCCTGTGTAAAGATATAGAAATCAAACAGTGTAGGTACAAGGTGTTGGAAATAAATTATTTATTTCAATGAAAACACAAATTAGGTTAGAACCAGTTGCACTGAAATATTGAATTAAAAATATGTAAGAGCGAAATAAGTTGGTAGTATTGATGAGAGGACAATTTAATAAGCTCAGAATTTACTCTGTAAATTAAACAGAAACAAAACTATTATTTAAATTATTAGTAAAGTTAAGTTCATTAAAAAATACCAAACCAATTAGGATACCTACTTGAAATGATGAGCATCATGGAGAGCGAAGTAAATCAATTCTTCTACCAAACATAATCAGTTCCTAGCTGTTTTGTGAAAATCAATACATTATGTAAATGAATAAATGCGGTATCTTGTTCTTCTCAAGAAAATCCTTATTCGAATCAAATTTATGTACCTACAAACATGTTTGAGTTAATAGCTGGCTCCAGCTACTAACATAAATGTTGAACCATTCCATCCTTCGTTAGACCTTAATTTGCGAAGGATTGGCCATTAGGGTTAAACGCAGACGTTTACAAATGGTTTATCTATTTACAAATGTGTTCACATAATTAATTGATAGTAATTTAATTGACACATATACAGGTCTGTTTTGTGTGAATTTGCTTGGCTTACGTTATTTAACCATTTACTGATCTGTTGCCAATATTCGAACAATCCGGATGCCATTTAATGTTGTTATTTTGTAATTGTTCTTGTATCTTCAACTTAATGGCGGATCGTCTTGTCGTTTGATGTCAAATGCAAACGCACTTGACAACTGTAAATTAAGGAACACAACAAGTTAAATTGTGATGTGTGTGTGCATGTTTTGGAATATAATTACTCTCAGAAAATATACTGCAACCCTCACTATGAACGATGGTATACATAAATAGCTCCAAACAAAATTATCGCTCATACTGGAATTGAAGATATTTTTAAAGAGCCAAGGACGTTAAAATCTCATCCTCACAGTAAAGGTAAAGCCCCACTGTAAATAAATCAAAAGTAATGGAAAATGCAAATTTATAAATTCTCCGAAACGTCGTTATATGCTGTCCATCAACATAAAACCGATGGAGAACCACAGGATGAAAGGATACCCAGTTCTAGGATAATAAATGGATTTCCGCTAGCGAAAGGATTATAACAACAATACACAAATATTGCACGTGTACCGGCTGTTTTTAGTTCACCAAAAACACAAAACCAATAGCCAATTATAATTAATAGAATTTCAGAATTTTGCAGCGAGCCCGATTCGTTCTCAGAAGATACATTCAAAATCAAAAATATGGTCAATTAAAAAACGAAGACGATGGTGATACAGGGAGGTAGACAAAGAGAAAGCCAAGTCAGATAGACTTTAATGCATCTCAAGTTAAGGATGCTTTTGTATGACAATTCAAAAACAGATTTCACTTGTTATTCCCTTTTCAGAGAACACAAACACGTAGATATAAAAAGGTGATTTTAAAAATTAAAATATATCAATCATGAGGTTATTCGTATAGGTTATTTATATTTTTTTCTTCCCATTCGATTTTGGTATTGAAAAGGAGAACCTTAAACCAGACACTGAATGAAAATGATCAATCTCATTTTTTCTTCTCGAAAGATGTGATTTATTGAACATTTCTATCTGACCGAATAAACCAAAACACATTAATAGATATATTCGAAACGATGGATCATCCGTCATTCAAAAAAGATTTTGTTTAGATGAATAAAATTTGTTTAACATTGCATTTTGTTTGGATGGGAAAACAGAAAAAGAGATTGGGTGATACAAGATATTGAATTATGAATGTTTTACGAGAGGTCAAAAGGATATATAAATGAATCGGAAGGAAGTCTGATAAAGCATTAATATTTGATTAATTGAATAAGACTTCTTAAAGTTATTGTTCGCTTCTTAAAATGTTGAACCTTTAAAAACAAAATAAAAAATAAAAAATAGAGTGGCGTGACAGAACTTGAAGAGCCAAGGCCTAAGTGGCTTACTCTCATCAACAATTCTCTGAGTGCGTGTGAAGAATTGAGGGGACCTACAATTTAATGCCGATTCCGAACGGCAAAGTTGAGAAGCACCTTTTCATGACAGATTGATACTCTTGGAAGATTTGTCAGGGCTTAGCAGCCAACGCACTTACCAACTAAGCCACGGGCAGCTTCAGCTTTTTCTCGAAGTCGTCTGATGGAGTCACTCGCAACAATAGATCAAAACCTAGAGCCTGATCACGATACGTTCGAGCCTCGAGGCTGCAACATCGACTCGGAGCACTATCTTGTTGGTATGGTATTCAAAGGGCACATTGCTTATAGAAGTCACAGTGCCATTAGTACTGCCAACTCAATCAAAGGAAGAAGTCACAGAGCTCGGAGCGACTGGTTTGATTCATCATCAAGATGGTGATGGCCTGCAATTACGATACATGCAAGAACTTGCTGTAGTACTCCCGATTGTGGCACAGGTGAAGGCAGAAACTTCAGCAGAAATTTTGGCCAGGCCGATGATGATGATGATGTTATAACAACACGTTATGTTGCTTTGTTTTTTTAAGATTGTTAAGTCAATGGTACTTAGAAGTCACTTATTGTCCAAAATCAAAGCTCCTATAAAAAATATATTACAAAAAATAATACCCTCAGTCCCCTCCTTAGCTTTAAAAATAGTTCATAACACTGTGACGTACTATTTTTTAGTATTACACAAGGAATTCATATCGAAAAATGTGGTTCTATGCTCACACATTTCACAGATTTGATTTAAAACTTATTTGTTCCTTTAAGTTTGTCAGGTAAGTAAGTAAATATTTTACTATATATGTGTTTCAATTTTCAAGTAATATAATCTATAGTATGAAGACAATCTCAAATGTGTTGCGATACAAAATTTAAATCGATTTCACCAAAACCACTATAATTTGACACTCGAACTCTCCAAAAAGCCACCCATCTCCATTTATGTATGGAATATTTCCAGCTACTGCCGTAGTGCCGTCATGGATCAAAAGTAATACTTACAACTTATACTACTATAAATCATCTCAAAGTAATTCAAATTTATATCCCATACCTCCTCTGCTCCGTTTCGCATACACAGAAAACTCTACCTACACATGGCAGCTTTATTCTAAATTTATCGAACTCTCGAAAAACTGTTCGAAATATTTATGAGTAGGGTGTCAATGTTGTCTTCTGCTGCTACTACTGATGCTGATGTTGATGCTGACACTATAGCTTGTGCCAACGCTAAAGACGAAAAACTACTTTTTCCGCACTATGTATGCCCACGTGTGAAAACCTGTCTGTAGTTTACTAGTGTAGGATACAATTTCTACAGGACAAGAAAATACACACTGACACACACACACGAGTTTTGGCTATAAAAAGTATGTTGCCCATAATACCGATGACACTTCTTGAAAACTTTGTTTGTGTACAACTAGCCAATCCGCGGGACGTTGTACCCGCATATTTTATATTATAGGTTAAGTGTACAGTTTTCCCGTAAATTAACAGAATTGGCACAGTTTTGGAAGGAGCAACTTACTTCTAATAATTATAAAATTTGCGAAGAATGTTTTCCCATATAATCCTGGTTCATTTGCAATAAACTGTCATTGTAGATGTCACAACTCATTGTCTTGAGTATATCGTTCTAAACAAAAGGTTATCCCTTACTTTTTTCGACTGCTCTGACTTGGAAATATATTTGTGTGGTTTCTGATTGTCATCTGTTTTGATTAGCATAATTTGTTTTATTTTAATGGAAGTTCAGCCAATATCTATTATACAATAATATTGTAATTTTCTGTGATAGAATTTTATTACCTAACGGTAAATCGTTCAAAAGAAAAATGGCTTTGTTTTTACTTAGCCAAGAAATTCATTGAAATGACCCCTCTCAAATCTCTGACTCTGACTCTGACCTTTGAAATTGCTGCAAATAATCTTTAAATTCATACAGATTTGCCATCGCAATTATTGCTTTGTTTTAATTTTTATTGGTCTTTCTTATTTAATCAATTTAACTATAAAGCTTCGTTGAATCGTCGAAATTCTTTCAAGTCCTTTCTCCAATCCTACGAATAAAGAAAATATCTACAGCGTCAAATTTTCAGTGGACTCCGATAAGTCACACAGACGACATTAACATCTTTGGAACCCAAAAACTGAACATACAATCTAAAATCCTCACTTATCCAGATCGAAAAACTAAGTTCAGAAAATGTTAGCAATAGTATCTATAGAAGAACGAAGCTTCAATTAGGTTCATTGGATCAGTGTTAACAGTCGATAATAATATGGAAGAAGAAATACGTGGGCGGGTGCTCAAAGCCAACAGAGCCTACTTTAGTCTTTGAAGGCCATTCGTACAATTTCTTGGAAGCTGCTGATGTATACCTATAACAAGATAATAGTCTTACCACTGTCCACGGATCCGAGACTTCGATGCTTAGCCAAAGGCACTCTGAAGGTGCGTTCGAGAGAAAAGTCTAATTTAGAAAATTTGGCCTCGTTTGTGAGGAAGGAAGTTTCCGGAGACGATATAATAATACTATATTGTTAAAATTAAGCTTAGTATACCCTAGTGGGCTGGACACCTAGCTCGTATGAGCGAAAAAGAACCGGCCCTGAAAGTTTTTTGCGATAAAATTCATCGTGAGACAACGCGGCAGACCAAATTTGAGCTGGAAGGATGGCGTAGACCTGGACGCCCAAAGCCTGAGGGTACGGAAATAAATGGTGACGCCGGCGGCGCGCGGCGCGTCGGGATACATGGAAGAACTAACTGTGTCAGACCGGATCCCTGTTGTGGCGCAGATAAAGAGAGAAACTTCATAGGTCAGGCCGACACACCCCAAATTCATTCTCTTTTGGGCAAAATTTTTTCCGCTCGCTTGTAATTGTACCTGCTAAATTTGCTGGTTCAAGCTCCAAATCCGTAGTACAATTTTCAAAAACTTTTAAGACTGATTATAGAGTTAAGGTTTAGTATTGAAAAACTCAATAATGAATAACGTTTTCTTGATAGTAATTGCCGACTGATATCATTGAAAAATAGCGCTTCCGTCATGCATTCACATGATGCAAGGATACTGAACATCCCATCAATAAAAAATTTCTTTTCGAAGGAGCTGTTAATGTCATTGAAACAGCTCAGTTAGTTTAGATGACAAAAAGGTGCAATAAGATGAAACTGGATTCAAGTACAGTTTGCTTGCCTTATTCTCACCTTACCGAATACCAAAGTTCAGAAGATAGTTTACATTGGAAAAAGTTTCCTTTGCGTCATATAGACTTAGAGCATGCGGTACATTTCAACCGTTTCAGTGCATAACTGAAAATATGTAAAAACTGTCTACTCAATTTATTGTTTTAGAAAATGTTAAAGACTTAACGCGAAGGTCAAAAACACCGAATTTAATGTCTGGACTTGTGACTCATCATAGTTGGTTAGTAGTCCCAAAATAAAATTCGACCCACCATAGTGGGTCATTAGTCCAGATTCTCTGCGCCGTGGAATGACTAAATAGGTGGGAAATAATTTCAACCAAATTTCAGGAGAAATTATTGCTCACCTAAGGTGGGAAACAATTTCACCCGAAAAAAGAGAAATTATAACCCACTAGAGGTGAAATTATGACCCATGTGAAGTTATGACCTGTGAAGTTATGCACCCGCACCGAAAAATATAAGCAGTTGCTATTCTTTTGCCTCCTCTAAAAAAGTACATATACGTCATACTGAGCAAGACGTGCAGATTTTTTCATGACAACCTACTCCTTTTCTTCACTCAAAGTTATGAAATTTAAGGTGACCGACATCTGATACATTTTCCGATTTTTTTATTTTCTAACAGTACTAATAAATCCGAAATTTTATGAGACTCGATATGCTGTGAATCATGGAGAACCATGAAACATCGTACCAACTATGGATTTTATGCAGTGGCGATTCCTGGTCCTCATCCTTGGTTTACCTACGACCCTCGGAAAAGTTAAGACAATAATAAAAAAAAAAAACTCAAAACTGTTGTTGTTCAAAAGTTTTTTTTTTTAATTTATGATAAAATTTTTAGTAAGGAAAAATGTTAATTTTATATATTTCAAAAAAAAAAAAATAAAATAAAATAACAACACATAATGTCCGACAGTTATGATTTAAAACAAATATTAAAATACAAAAATCAAAATAATTAAGAAACTCGAAAAATATTTTTAGTGAAAATTTAAATATAGGTAAAGTAAAAACTGCTTTCACAATTATTGAAATTACAATTTATATTCAGTTTTAAATATTAAATTGAAGTTATAAAAATAAAAAGATTTGTAAAATCCTTAGAGCTATTTTTTCGTAAAGAATTTTTTTCTTCTTCTAAATAAAATGTTTAAAAAATTCTTAAAAGAAGAAGTTAGTGTTTTTAGCGAATTCATGACGGATGTTTTTTTTATTATTTTTTTTTTTTAAGTCAAAATTAACCTTAGTAGCCATTCAATTTTGTTGAGCAAAAATCGACAATGTTTGTTTTTTGTTCTCTATGTTCTTCTTGATTGATCAACGAAAAAAAAATATTTTTTTTTATTTCACAATATTAAAAATTTTTGTTTGCTTTTTTTTCAAAATTCCAGATTTCACATGTATCTTTATAAAACCTAAAAACTGACATGCCAAATTTATTTTTCAAGAATTTTCAAAAAATTTGATTAATACAAAATTATTAAAAAAAAAAAATAAAATCGCTCTAACGATTTTCAAAACAAAAATTTTTCATAAATTTAAATTTTATACTAGAAAACTCTTTTTCAATTGAAATTTTAAGTTTAAGAACAAAACCTTTTTTGAGTTTCTTAATATTTTATATTAATACCCCGCTGTTGAAGACATGGGCAAGTACGTGCGACCCGAATAAGAATATCTAATTAGAATGTACATAATCTGCCTTATTTATTATCAAATCTTAAAGGTATTGTAATGTGTATACACTTTATTATCTCGTACGCTCTGTTTCTCCTTCTATTGTAATGTCTAATGTGTATACTTTATTATCTCGTACGCTCTGTACCTCTTTCTATATTTAATGTACACACTTTTCTTACTCTCTTTACTTACTCTGTATCTCTTGTTTATTTAATGTACATACTCTCTTTACTTAATATCGTTTAATTGTAGTAGTAAACACTTGTGAGGGGCAATACCTAATAATTAAGAGAAACTTTTTGTTTAGCATTAAGAACGTTAGCCCCTACAAAAAGTAATCTAAGTATTTTATTTGTAAATAGAAAGCTTCTCGAACTTTCAAAAGCTTCTCGAACTTTCAGCTTCTCCAAGAACCAATAGGAACCAATAGTAGTTTCTAGAACCCATCATTTTGTATATAAATAGCCGTTGGATGGCGATGCAAATCAGTTGATTGTGAACTGCGATAAGTAAAGTACACTGTGTTTGAAAAGTTATAATTGAAAGTGTTGAATAAATAAGTTTGTGAGTGATTTGAATAAAGTGAATTTGTGTTTTATTTAAAAAGTAAATAAGTTTTAATTGTCGGACCAAGCCGAATATTACATTGGTGTCAGAAGTGGGATTAAAACTTATTGAGAATAAAACAGTGAACAGTGATTAAACTATTTTGTGTGAAATAGTGAAGTTAAAAATGATAAGTAAAGTTTTGAAAGACTTAACTGTCGCTGAGCTAAAGGCCGAATTAAGCAAACGTGGCTTAAGTGCGGCAGGATATAAAATCGAACTCGTAAAACGGCTACAGGAACATCTGGAAGAACAAAATGAAGACCCAGATACGTTTGCTTTCGAAGTGGAAGCAAAATCGGAAGAGGTAAATGCAACTGCCGACTTATCTAACATGATGTCACTTCTTCTAGCCAAATTCGAGAAGAATGTTCTGGAGCAACTACAAACACAAAAGAATGATGTTGTCGAGCAACTAGAAACTCAAAACAAGAATGTTCTGGAGCAACTAGAAGCTCAAAGAAACGAGCAGAAGAACGAACAAGAGAATGTTCTCAAACAACTAGAAGGAAATGTCCTCAAGCAACTACAAGCTCAAAGGGATGACGTTCGAGATCGGTTTGATGAACAGAAAAATCTGCTAGAAGGCAGGTTTGCGGACTTCGAAGACAAAATCAATGAGCGTGTCGAAAAACAAAATTCAACGACTAATGCACGTTTCAAGAAAATAGACGACCAGATCGAAACCATTGCAAGCGAACTAGAAAAAGTGCGAAAGATGAAAGCTCGAGAACCTTCTGGTGAGTGCTCAAGGAAGAGAGAAGTGAATCCTCCAAGCTTTGATGGTCAGATACCGTGGTCAATCTACAAGAAACAGTTTGAAGCAGCAGCGTTAACAAATGGCTGGGACGATGACGAAAAATACATTGCTCTTACGCTTGCCTTGAGAGGAGCAGCTGCTGAACTGCTACAAACCATCCCAGCAGAGAAGAACGGTGACTTCAAAGTTCTGGTAAACGCAATCGAACAGCGATTTGGGGATAGCCACATGACAGAAGTCTTCCGAGTACAACTAAACAACAGGGCACAGAAAAGAGGTGAAACTCTGCAGCAGCTTCAGGCAGATATCGAGCGATTAGTCCACCTGGCATACCCAACAGCTGGCAACGAGATAATAAATCAACTTGCTGTTGAAGCCTTTGTGAGAGCTGTGGGCGATATAAATCTCCAAAGGGCTATTCGCACTGCCGGAAAGCAAACACTACCAGAAGCATTGGCTTTCGCTCTAACAATGGAAGCCGCAGAACAAGCATCCCAAAACGTGCATCGCGTGAGAGAATTGGAAGTCCAAGAATGCTCTTGTCAGAAGGCTACTCTGGAAAGGAGTCAGCGAGACGGACCAGCACGATGCTGGAACTGCAACAAGACCGGGCATCTTCAACGACAGTGCAGATTACCGCGAAGAGGAACCGCATGCCAACACTGTGAACACAGAAATATGTCAACTGGTCAAAGTTACACCTACAACAATGTTGCTTCCCAAGTTGTTTCCCATCCAACTAACTTCGAGGGACAGAAGCTGGCTTCTAGTACCGATAGCTACAGAAACACCATCCAGGTTTCTCAAACGAAACGTGACAACAAGAGCCTGACCGTGGAAGCAAGTATAAACGGCAACAAATGTGTGGCTACCATCGACACCGGTGCCACGGCGTCCATTGTACGGCAGGACCTCGTTAAGAAGACATGGCTCCACAACACCAATAGCTATCGTCTAAGGACTGCAACTGGAGAAGCCGCAAAAGTCTATGGTGAGGTACGTCTTAAGATCCGGATGGCAGAGCTGGAATTCTCTCACCTGTTCCTGGTAGCAGATATATGCGACGAGTGCATTGTCGGCGTCGATTTCATGAAAGATCACGGAGTGATATTGGACATCGGGAACCAAGTCCTGAAATATCGAAACATCGAGATTCCGATGATCTATGGGATTCACTCGTATGAGACCTCGCTATCTGTGAAAACCGTCATTAAAGAAGATCTGACTTTGCCTGCTTCTTCAGAAGTATTCGTGTGGACGAAATTGAAGGGTAAGCCTGGAAGCCATCGATACCTCATGGTCGAACCAGCATCTGTAAAGTCCTCCCAAAACGTCACCATTGGGAAGACTCTTGTTAGACCTGTAAAGAACATGGTTCCCGTACGAATACTCAACATCAAGCCGTACGAAGTTAAGCTTAGAAAGGGTGAGATTGTCGGACAATGCGAATCTGTATCAGCGATAACAAGGATCAGCGAAGAAGAGACAAGGCAAACATTGAAGTCCAAAGAGCTGAACTCCATAAAGACGAACATTCTCAAGTCCTCTAATCTTGGCCACCAACAACGAAGAACTGCAGAAGGTCTCCTCGAAGAATTTGCAGACATCTTTTCGTCATCGCAAGGGAAATATGGCAGAACACAACTGGTTCAACATCGAATCAACACCGGGGATGCAAAGCCGATTCGTCAACCTGCAAGACGCCTTCCACTAGCCAAACAAGGTGAGGTTGAAGAGCTAATAACCACCATGAAAGAAGAGGGTCTTATCGAAAACTCAAAAAGCCCTTGGGCGTCTCCAGTGGTCCTGGTAAAGAAGAAAGACGGATCAACCCGCTTTTGCGTGGACTATCGAAGGTTGAACGATGTGACCAAGAAAGATAGCTACCCTCTGCCTAGGATCAGCGATATTCTGGACGCAATGGAAGGAGCACAATGGTTCTCAACTTTGGACCTGAAAAGTGGATACTGGCAAGTAGAAATCCATCCTGAAGACAAAGAGAAGACAGCTTTCTCGACAGGAAACGGATTGTGGCAGTTCAAAGTGATGCCTTTTGGACTGTGCAATGCTCCAGCGACTTTTGAGCGCCTTATGGAATGCGTCCTGCAAGGACTCACTTGGAAATCTTGCCTGGTCTATTTGGATGACGTCATCGTATACGGGAAAACATTTGACGAACATTGTACAAATCTGAGAGCCGTGTTTCAAAGACTTCGAGAAGCCCACCTCAAGCTCAATCCAGAAAAGTGTTCACTCTTCAAAACCGAAGTGAAATACCTGGGACATATCATCTCATCCCAAGGAGTTAAGACGGATCCTGATAAGGTTGACACCGTGAAGAATTGGCCAACACCACAGGACAAACATCAACTCCGAAGCTTTCTGGGTCTAGCCACCTATTATAGGCGCTTCGTCAAGAATTTTGCTGAGATCGCCAAGAGTCTACATCAGCTAACGGAAAAGGGAAAGCAGTTTAAATGGTCAGGTGAGTGCGAGCGCAGCTTTCAAGAGCTCAAGCAACGCTTGTGTAATGCACCAGTGCTGACCTACCCGACTCCAGGAAAACCGTTCATCATTGATGCTGATGCCAGCAATGTCGGGATTGGTGCTGTATTGTCACAGGTACATGATGGCGAAGAAAAGGTGGTTGCCTATAATTACAGCAAGGTACTCTCGAAGTCGGAAAGAAACTATTGTGTGACCAGAAGAGAACTTCTTGCACTGATTTTGGCAACAAAGCACTTCCATAAGTATCTCTATGGACAGAAGTTTCTTCTCCGAACCGACCATGGAGCACTAAACTGGCTTTTGAATTTCAAGAATCCAGAGGGTCAAGTGGCGAGATGGATTGAGAGGCTGCAGACGTACGATTATGAAATTCAACATCGGAAGGGGAAGCTTCACTCAAATGCTGATGCACTGTCTCGGAGACCATGTAAGCAAGACTGTAAACATTGCAGACGCCAAGAAGAAAAGGAAGTGGTAACTGTCCTACGAACCAGAACCGATCCCATTTATGGCTGGAGCAACGACGAGTTGAGGAAGGCTCAACAAGAGGACCCAGATATTGAACCCATCCTCGCATGCAAGGAACACCAGGAAAAACCAGAATGGGCTGATATCTCCGACAGAAGTCCGGCTCTAAAGGCCTATTGGGCACAGTGGGACTCATTGCATGTCCAAGAGGGTGTCCTTCGACGTAAATGGGAATCAGCAGATGGAAAGTCCTATGTAATGCAGCTAGTCTTACCGAGATCAAAGATTGTGGACGTTCTGCGAGAGATGCATGATGGAGTTTCGGGAGGCCATCTAGGAGTAAACAAGACGCTAGAAAAGGTTCGACAACGATTCTATTGGCTACATGCAAGGGAAGATGTCGAGAAGTGGTGCCGAAAATGTGATACCTGTGCTGCCACCAAAGGCCCGAACAAAAAGAATCACAGCCAAATGCAGCAGTATAATGTCGGATCACCCTTTGAAAGGATTGCAATAGACGTGGCGGGTCCATTTCCGGAAACAAATAATGGAAATCGTTATATTCTGGTCGTCATGGATTACTTCAGCAAGTGGCCTGAAGCATACGCCATACCGAACCAAGAAGCCAAAACAGTCGCAGACCAAATTGTGTTCAACTGGGTGAGCAGATTCGGTGTTCCATTAGAACTGCATTCCGACCAGGGAAGGAACTTTGAATCAAACATATTCCAGGAAGTTTGTGGGCTTCTTCACATTAAGAAGACAAGAACAACACCACTCCACCCACAATCTGATGGCATGGTCGAACGGTTCAACCGAACCCTTAAGGAACATCTTTGCAAAGTTATGGACGACAACCAGCGAGATTGGGATCGACACATTCCACTGTTTTTGATGGCGTATCGAAGCGCAAGACATAGCTCAACTGGCCATACACCGTCTGAGATTTTAATGGGAAGGAACATCAGACTGCCGAGCGAAATCAAATTTGGATGTCCCACGTCGGAACCGCAAGCCGAGGATGTCTACTTGGATAACCTGAGAGAAAGACTCCTTCAGATCCACGACGATACCAGGTCAAAAATGAAGATGTTCAGTGACCGAATGAAGACACGCTACGATATACGAGCGACAACAACAGAGTTCCAAGCAGGAGATCGAGTGTGGCTTTACAATCCCCATCGACAAAAAGGATTGTCACCGAAACTTCAACGGAACTGGGAAGGTTCAGTGATTAACAAAATCAACGATGTCGTATACCGCATACAAAAAGGAGTCAGAGGTAAACTTAAAGTCGTACATCGCGACCGACTACATCGCTACAGTGGTGATGAGAATGATGGATTTGTTCGGGACGATCAATCCTAAGGAGGGGGCAATGTAATGTGTATACACTTTATTATCTCGTACGCTCTGTTTCTCCTTCTATTGTAATGTCTAATGTGTATACTTTATTATCTCGTACGCTCTGTACCTCTTTCTATATTTAATGTACACACTTTTCTTACTCTCTTTACTTACTCTGTATCTCTTGTTTATTTAATGTACATACTCTCTTTACTTAATATCGTTTAATTGTAGTAGTAAACACTTGTGAGGGGCAATACCTAATAATTAAGAGAAACTTTTTGTTTAGCATTAAGAACGTTAGCCCCTACAAAAAGTAATCTAAGTATTTTATTTGTAAATAGAAAGCTTCTCGAACTTTCAAAAGCTTCTCGAACTTTCAGCTTCTCCAAGAACCAATAGGAACCAATAGTAGTTTCTAGAACCCATCATTTTGTATATAAATAGCCGTTGGATGGCGATGCAAATCAGTTGATTGTGAACTGCGATAAGTAAAGTACACTGTGTTTGAAAAGTTATAATTGAAAGTGTTGAATAAATAAGTTTGTGAGTGATTTGAATAAAGTGAATTTGTGTTTTATTTAAAAAGTGAATAAGTTTTAATTGTCGGACCAAGCCGAATATTACAGTATCTTTAATATTTGGTTTGTTTACCGCTTTGTTTTGACGGTAAGTTTTCATTTTATGACTATTCTTAAGTATACTTAAAATACACATTTCAAGGTCTTGAAAATCTTAAACATAAAAAACGTCAAAAACTGAAAATTTGTCATCTAAATAAAGTCGTAAACAATCGGCTTTAATATTGTAATGTGTATACACTTTATTTTATCTCATACGCTCTGTATCTCCTTCTATTGCAATGTCAAATGTGTATACGTTATTATCTCTTACACTCTGTTTAATGTATACACTTTTCTTACTCTCTTTACTTACTCCGTATCTCTTTCTATATTTAATGTACACACTTTTCTTACTCTCTTTACTTACTCTGTATCTCTTTCTATATTTAATGTACACACTTTTCATTACTCTCTTTACTTACTCTGTATCTCTTGTTTATTTAATGTACATACTCTCTTTACTTAATATCGTTTAATTGTAGTAGTAAACACTTATGTGTATAACAGTTAAAAATGAGGGGCAACATCTAGTGGTTAAAAGAGAACTTCTGGAACATTCGGTTTAGTAGTTTCTAGAACCATTATCAGGACTATATATACCCGATTCGAAATCGAAACGAGATAGTTGATTGTGAACTGCGATAAGTAAAGTACACTGTGTTTGAAAAGTTATAATTGAAAGTGTTGAATAAATAAGTTTGTGAGTGATTTGAATAAAGTGAATTTGTGTTTTATTTAAAAAGTGAATAAGTTTAATTGTCGGACCAAGCCGCATATTACATTGGTGTCAGAAGTGGGATTAAAACTTATTGAGAATAAAACAGTGAACAGTGATTAAACTATTTTGTGTGAAATAGTGAAGTTAAAAAAAAATGATAAGTAAAGTTTTGAAAGACTTAACTGTCGCTGAGCTAAAGGCCGAATTAAGCAAACGTGGCTTAAGTGCGGCAGGATATAAAATCGAACTCGTAAAACGGCTACAGGAATATCTGGAAGAACAAAATGAAGACCCAGATGCGTTTGCTTTCGAAGTGGAAGCAAAATCGGAAGAGGTAAATGCAACTGCCGACTTATCTACCATGATGACACTTCTTCTAGCCAAATTTGAAGAGAATCAAAAGAAGCAAGAAACTCAAAACAAGAATGTTCTGGAGCAACTAGAAACTCAAAGAAACGAGCAGAAGACCGAGCAAGAGAATGTCCTCAAACAACTGGAAGGAAATGTCCTCAAGCAACTAGAAACTCAAAAGAATGATGTTCTGGAACAACTACAAGCTCAAAGGGATGACGTTCGAGATCGGTTTGATGAACAGAAAAATTTGCTAGAAGGCAGGTTTGCGGACTTCGAAGACAAAATCAATACTCTCGATGAGCGTGTCGAAAAACAAAATTCAACGACTAATGCACGTTTCAAGAAAATAGACGACCAGATCGAAACCATTACAAGCGAACTAGAAAAAGTGCGAAAGATGAAAGCTCGAGAACCTTCTGGTGAGTGCTCAAGAAAGAGAGAAGTGAATCCCCCAAGCTTTGATGGTCAGATACCGTGGTCAATCTACAAGAAACAGTTTGAAGCAGCAGCGTTAACAAACGGCTGGGACGATGACGAAAAATACATTGCTCTTACGCTTGCCTTGAGAGGAGCAGCTGCTGAACTGCTACAAACCATCCCAGCAGAGAAGAACGGTGACTTCAAAGTTCTGGTAAACGCAATCGAACAGCGGTTTGGGGATAGCCACATGACAGAAGTCTTCCGAGTACAACTAAACAACAGGGCACAGAAAAGAGGTGAAACTCTGCAGCAGCTTCAGGCAGATATCGAGCGATTAGTCCACCTGGCATACCCAACAGCTGGCAACGAGATAATAAATCAACTTGCTGTTGAAGCCTTTGTGAGAGCTGTGGGCGATATAAATCTCCAAAGGGCTATTCGCACTGCCGGAAAGCAAACACTACCAGAAGCATTGGCTTTCGCTCTAACAATGGAAGCCGCAGAACAAGCATCCCAAAACGTGCATCGCGTGAGAGAATTGGAAGTCCAAGAATGCTCTTGTCAGAAGGCTACTCTGGAAAGGAGTCAGCGAGACGGACCAGCACGATGCTGGAACTGCAACAAGACTGGGCATCTTCAACGACAGTGCAGATTACCGCGAAGACGAACCTCATGCCAACACTGTGGAAACAGAACTTACTCAACAAGTCAAAGTAACTCCAACAACGTTGCTTCCGAAGCTGTTTCCCACCCGGGAATAAGAACCAACTTCGAGGGGCAGAAGCTGGTTTCTGGTATCGATGGCCCCAGAAACGACATCCAGGTTTCTCAAACGAAACGTGACAACAAGAGCCTGACCGTGGAAGCAAGTATAAACGGCAACAAATGTGTGGCTACCATCGACACCGGTGCCACGGCGTCCATTGTACGGCAGGACCTCGTTAAGAAGACATGGCTCCACAACACCAACAGCTATCGTCTAAGGACTGCAACTGGAGAAGCCGCAAAAGTTTATGGTGAGGTACGTCTTAAGATCCGGATGGCAGAGCTGGAATTCTCTCACCTGTTCCTGGTAGCAGATATATGCGACGAGTGCATTGTCGGCGTCGATTTCATGAAAGATCACGGAGTGATATTGGACATCGGGAACCAAGTCCTGAAATATCGAAACATCGAGATTCCGATGATCTATGGGATCCACTCGTATGAGACCTCGTTATCTGTGAAAACCGTCATCAAAGAAGATCTGACTTTGCCTGCTTCTTCAGAAGTATTCGTGTGGACGAAATTGAAAGGTAAGCCTGGCAGCCATCGATACCTCATGGTCGAACCAGCATCTGTAAAGTCCTCCCAAAACGTCACCATTGGGAAGACTCTTGTTAGACCTGTAAAGAACATGGTTCCCGTACGAATACTCAACATCAAGCCGTACGAAGTTAAGCTTAGAAAGGGTGAGATTGTCGGACAATGCGAATCTGTATCAGCGATAACAAGGATCAGCGAAGAAGACCCAAGGCAAACATTGAAGTCCAAAGAGCTGAACTCCATAAAGACGAACATTCTCAAGTCCTCTAATCTTGGCCACCAACAACGAAGAACTGCAGAAGGTCTCCTCGAAGAATTTGCAGACATCTTTTCGTCATCGCAAGGGAAATATGGCAGAACACAACTGGTTCAACATCGAATCAACACCGGGGATGCAAAGCCGATTCGTCAACCTGCAAGACGCCTTCCACTAGCCAAACAAGGTGAGGTTGAAGAACTGATAACCACCATGAAAGAAGAGGGTCTTATCGAAAACTCAAAAAGCCCTTGGGCGTCTCCAGTGGTCCTGGTAAAGAAGAAAGACGGATCAACCCGCTTTTGCGTGGACTATCGAAGGTTGAACGATGTGACCAAGAAAGATTGCTACCCTCTGCCTAGGATCAGCGATACTCTGGACGCAATGGAAGGAGCACAATGGTTCTCAACTTTGGACCTGAAAAGTGGATACTGGCAAGTAGAAATCCATCCTGAAGACAAAGAAAAGACAGCTTTCTCGACAGGAAACGGATTGTGGCAGTTCAAAGTGATGCCTTTTGGACTGTGCAATGCTCCAGCGACTTTTGAGCGCCTTATGGAATGCGTCCTGCAAGGACTCACTTGGAAATCTTGCCTGGTCTATTTGGATGACGTCATCGTATACGGGAAAACATTTGACGAACATTGTACAAATCTGAGAGCCGTGTTTCAAAGACTTCGAGAAGCCCACCTCAAGCTCAATCCAGAAAAGTGTTCACTCTTCAAAACCGAAGTGAAATACCTGGGACATATCATCTCATCCCAAGGAGTTAAGACGGATCCTGATAAGGTTGACACCGTGAAGAATTGGCCAACACCACAGGACAAACATCAACTCCGAAGCTTTCTGGGTCTAGCCACCTACTATAGGCGCTTCGTCAAGAATTTTGCTGAGATCGCCAAGAGTCTACATCAGCTAACGGAAAAGGGAAAGCAGTTTAAATGGTCAGGTGAGTGCGAGCGCAGCTTTCAAGAGCTCAAGCAACGCTTGTGTAATGCACCAGTGCTGACCTACCCGACTCCAGGAAAACCGTTCATCATTGATGCTGATGCCAGCAATGTCGGGATTGGTGCTGTATTGTCACAGGTACATGATGGCGAAGAAAAGGTGGTTGCCTATTACAGCAAGGTACTCTCAAAGTCGGAAAGAAACTATTGTGTGACCAGAAGAGAACTTCTTGCACTGATTTTGGCAACAAAGCACTTCCATAAGTATCTCTATGGACAGAAGTTTCTTCTCCGAACCGACCATGGAGCACTAAACTGGCTTTTGAATTTCAAGAATCCAGAGGGTCAAGTGGCGAGATGGATTGAGAGGCTGCAGACGTACGATTATGAAATTCAACATCGGAAGGGGAAGCTTCACTCAAATGCTGATGCATTATCTCGGAGACCATGTAAGCAAGACTGTAAGCATTGCAGACGCCAAGAAGAAAAAGAAGTGGTTACTGTCCTACGAACCAGAACCGATCCCATTTATGGCTGGAGCAACGACGAGTTGAGGAAGGCTCAACAAGAGGACCCAGATATTGAACCCATCCTCGCATGCAAGGAACACCAGGAAAAACCAGAATGGGCTGATATCTCCGACAGAAGTCCGGCTCTAAAGGCCTATTGGGCACAGTGGGACTCATTGCATGTCCAAGAGGGTGTCCTTCGACGTAAATGGGAATCAGCAGATGGAAAGTCCTATGTAATGCAGCTAGTCTTACCGAGATCAAAGATTGTGGACGTTCTGCGAGAGATGCATGATGGAGTTTCGGGAGGCCATCTAGGAGTAAACAAGACGCTAGAAAAGGTTCGACAACGATTCTATTGGCTACATGCAAGGGAAGATGTCGAGAAGTGGTGCCGAAAATGTGATACCTGTGCTGCCACCAAAGGCCCGAACAAAAAGAATCACAGCCAAATGCAGCAGTATAATGTCGGATCACCCTTTGAAAGGATTGCAATAGACGTGGCGGGTCCATTTCCGGAAACAAATAATGGAAATCGTTATATTCTGGTCGTCATGGATTACTTCAGCAAGTGGCCTGAAGCATACCGAACCAAGAAGCCAAAACAGTCGCAGACCAAATTGTGTTCAACTGGGTGAGCAGATTCGGTGTTCCATTAGAA
The DNA here is from genome assembly GCA_943590905.1 of Sphaerophoria taeniata. Taxonomy (NCBI): domain Eukaryota; kingdom Metazoa; phylum Arthropoda; class Insecta; order Diptera; family Syrphidae; genus Sphaerophoria; species Sphaerophoria taeniata. The sequence goes on from OX016542.1 coordinate 52,870,739, forward strand.
CTGCATTCCGACCAGGGAAGGAACTTTGAATCAAACATATTCCAGGAAGTTTGTGGGCTCCTTCACATTAAGAAGACAAGAACAACACCACTCCACCCACAATCTGATGGCATGGTCGAACGGTTCAACCGAACCCTTAAGGAACATCTTTGCAAAGTTGTGGACGACAACCAGCGAGATTGGGATCGACACATTCCACTGTTTTTGATGGCGTATCGAAGTGCAAGACATAGCTCAACTGGCCATACACCGTCTGAGATTTTAATGGGAAGGAACATCAGACTGCCGAGCGAAATCAAATTTGGATGTCCCACGTCGGAACCGCAAGCCGAGGATGTCTACTTGGATGACCTGAGAGAAAGACTCCTTCAGATCCACGACGATACCAGGTCAAAAATGAAGATGTTCAGTGACCGAATGAAGACACGCTACGATATACGAGCGACAACAACAGAGTTCCAAGCAGGAGATCGAGTGTGGCTTTACAATCCCCATCGACAAAAAGGGTTGTCACCGAAACTTCAACGGGACTGGGAAGGCCCATATACAGTGATTAGCAAAATCAACGACGTCGTGTACCGGATACAAAAGGGAGTCAGAGGTAAACTTAAAGTCGTACATCGCGACCGACTACATCGCTACAGTGGTGATGAAGATGATGGATTTGTTCGGGACGATCAATCCTAAGGAGGGGGCAATGTAATGTGTATACACTTTATTTTATCTCATACGCTCTGTATCTCCTTCTATTGCAATGTCTAATGTGTATACGTTATTATCTCTTACACTCTGTTTAATGTATACACTTTTCTTACTCTCTTTACTTACTCCGTATCTCTTTCTATATTTAATGTACACACTTTTCTTACTCTCTTTACTTACTCTGTATCTCTTTCTATATTTAATGTACACACTTTTCATTACTCTCTTTACTTACTCTGTATCTCTTGTTTATTTAATGTACATACTCTCTTTACTTAATATCGTTTAATTGTAGTAGTAAACACTTATGTGTATAACAGTTAAAAATGAGGGGCAACATCTAGTGGTTAAAAGAGAACTTCTGGAACATTCGGTTTAGTAGTTTCTAGAACCATTATCAGGACTATATATACCCGATTCGAAATCGAAACGAGATAGTTGATTGTGAACTGCGATAAGTAAAGTACACTGTGTTTGAAAAGTTATAATTGAAAGTGTTGAATAAATAAGTTTGTGAGTGATTTGAATAAAGTGAATTTGTGTTTTATTTAAAAAGTGAATAAGTTTTAATTGTCGGACCAAGCCGCATATTACAATATATTATTTAAGATTTGAGTATAGGTACATAAATAAGAGGAATTATGTACTAAATACTCAAAATGAAGAAATTGATTTACCTAAATCAAAACAGCGACTATGAGCATAATCGTTTCGTGTTGGCGAACACGTGCGTCATCGTACGTCGCACAGTGCGTCGACCAGTGGACAAAAATCAAAAAACTAAATATGCGTTTGAGATCTACAATGCTTTGGAGTCTATCAAAAACATGTTTAGCAACTGTAATTTATTATTTTCAATTGTTGTTTTTTTCTTCTGCATTGATTAGCGGGATTTTTATATGCAGAAAAAGAACTTTTATTTTTTTTCTTAGTTTTGATTTTGATTTTCGCATGCAACTATTGATCTCGTTCAAGAAAGTGTTTCTAGCTATAAATTTTTTTTCTCTTGAATATTAATTATGGATATATTAAGAGGTGATACAAACGTTTTTTGGTTTATTTTTATGTGATATTACTTTTATAATTAATTTAATTAAAAGTGCTATTTTTTGAGGCACATAAATTTAAATAAGTTGAGTTTTAAAAAAAATATATCAAAGTATGCATTACTTCTTTTTCTGGCAAGTTTAGCCAAAGTGTTATACCATTTTAGAATCTTGATAACCTGCGCCAATTTTTTAAAAAAGACGCCATGGTAGTGTCCATACATTTTTTTATAACCACGATGACTGAAAGTGGACTGAAACTAAAAAAAAAAAAAAATTTTATGGAAAAAAACTTTTTTGATTAATTGTCGTGGATAAACCGCTAAAAATTTGGAATTTTTGGAAACTAGGAAAGGATGCTATATGTTTTAAGATTCTGATAAAAATATAAAATCAAAAATTAATGAAAATTTGTGGTCACAGTAGCAAAAAATGTCAAGAGACATTTTTTTATTTTGAGAATTTACATTTTTTGTTGTAATTTGAAACAAAATGGCGTTTGATTTTTTTTATATTTTTTTCCATGCAGTCATGAATAGGGCCACCCCCTGGTTCCGGCTTATCGTTGAGTTTTGGGACACCCTGTATAGTCCTATAGTATTTCCACGCGCTTGAATTTTGTTACGCACTATACTGCCGTGGGTGGCGCCACTTGTACTTTGCTGTCATTCTCTTTTTGCAGCCGACAGTCGCTCTCAGAGAATCAGATACAGATTTACTGAAAGAACAAGAACTAAGCAAAGGAAAGAGAGGGAACAGGGAATTTTTCTTGGTTGCAAATAAGAGAGAGAGTAGAATAAACAAAACGAATAATTTGCATTATGCAAACGCAAAGGCAATAACAAAAGAGCAGCAAACACATGTTATTCAAATGCCTTTATGAATTTTATACATATGAAGGAAGTTTTTAAGGCTATTGATATCAGAGTATATCAAATTCAATCAAAAACGCTAAAAACAGAAAAAAAGTTCTAGTAGGAAAGAGTAGTTAAAAAAATTTCGGTCTAGAAAAATTCGAAAGAAAGAAAGAGCTCAAAACAAATAGAGCGAGCTCTGCTTGTGTACGATACATAAGATCGGAATTTCCCAAAATGCTGGTCTGGCTGATGGTCTGTGCATGTGTTCTTGTTTTTTTTCCTCACAACCTGAAAAGGAGTGGAGTGACCAAACTGAGGGTTGAAATGAACTAGTTTTTTATGGCATTTTTTTGGACGAATTTTCAAAGTCGCATGATGCTTGATAGCTGCCATGCCAATTGTTTTTTTTTGTATTCCTTATGTTTTGTCTCCTTCTCCCTATAACACTTTAGATTTACCGTCTATTTATCAAGTATGTGAGAGGTGAGACCAAAAATGTAAGAAAAAAATTAACCACGTAGAGAGTGTCCTTACGCATTATTAGATATACTCTGATTGATATGCCTTGTTGCAGGATTTCATAATGTGTGCCAGAAAACCAATACAGTTTTAATATTTAACTACAAGTAAAGGCCTGGCTATTCGATAGAATATTGAGGATGAGGTTGAAGCTGCAGAAATTTGTTATCAAATTGAATATTTGGATAATTTCTTGTTTTTGCACCTTTAATGTCATTGAATTTGAATACTAAAAAAAATGTTTTGAAAGTACCTACAACCTGCTGTTTTGAAAAAAGGTGTTGGCTTAGCTAAAGTATGAAACGGGTTTAAATGAATAAATTTTTATATTTTTGAAAAGTACATATGTACATTTATTCAGTTTTCAATGAATTTGACATTTTTTATTTTTATACAGATTCAGTATTCGAAGCAACACTATGATGAGCTCTCATTTTAAATTAATAAAAAAACTTATCAGAATGCTTGAAACATTTTTTATTATTCAAAATCGTATTCTTTTCCACATTACCCAAGAGGTAGAATACCAAATGCGTTTTTTTAAGGGTATCCCCATTAGGCATAATCCCTGTACATAATTGCTTATTTTAGGTACATATATGCAAATTTACAATTAAAAATTAACACAATCACAGAAAATAAATAAATATTTTTGTATTACTTACTTTTATTGCAACTAATGTATAGATATATAATATATAACATTTTAACAATTACAAATGTAAATCACAGGGATAATTTTACTTAAAGATATTTACTAGATGACTTATTACTAAGGTCCTTATTTGTATTCTTAAGAGTAAATATGATCAGCCCAGTTAAAATGAATCGCAGAATTTTCTCCTTGTGCTCTTCACAGCAGCATGTTGCTTAACATTCCCTCATTTCCTGCCTAATGTCAGTCAACCAAGTTTTCATGATTTTTGGCTTTGTGTGGTACTTGGAAAAGTCAGCTTTGAAAATAGTCTCAACTTTCCTTACAGTTTCTTCGAAAATAACCGAAGAAATTGTAAGTTTTCCGAACTTGGACGTAGTTGAGACAGTGTTATAAGCTTTTAGTTCCACAAAAAGTGTTTGTTCACGTTCCCTGACGTTATCCTCAATAAGGTATTGAGAACAGATTTGGCAATTAAGATTTTTTACAAGTTTAGCTGCTGCAAATCCGGCATAGCACAATGCCGCCGCACTCTGGAGCTTCTCTTGTGGAAGAAGTGACTTGCAGTATCTTGCGATGATGCTCTCTTCTCTGTCCTCGGCTTCGTGTAAATCCTGTTCGTCATTGTCTTCTTCGTCTTCACGGGCAATGCTGTCCTCACACTGGACAGCACATTCCATTCGATGCTCCATCATGTTCGCTACTAGACTGTCGGTTTCAAAGTCTTCTAGCTCCTGTCCCTCGAGGTCCTTGGTTTTTTTTAAATTAGCCCTATCTAACAATGGTGCAGCCTTTGCGTCAGTATAACCGGAATGTACAGCCGAGCCTAGTTTGTGGAACATGATCTCTTTGAGATTTCTCACAAACCGCCACGCTGCGCTGACGGATTTTTTTCATAAGAACCCCTGTTCATACGAAGCATAGAAAAAACATTTTCGGCAACGTCAGTGTTAATACGGGACAGAAGAAGGTATTCTTGTCCTTTTCCTTTCTGGTACTCCCACATTTCCTCCATTGCCCAAATGGTGTGGTAGAGTCCATGAAAACAAGGTGGAACTTGTATGGAACCACTGGAACGCCAAGTTTTTATCCATAACTTCGCATCATGGAGAACACTTAAGGTGTTCGTTGAGTCAGAGAGGACTTCCTTGTTTGGGTTCCTAAAGAATGAAGCAGTTGCCTCGGCTCTCTTTTTTTCCTCAACGTCTTCGAACGCATTGAACCTAATAGCTGTGTGAATTCCTGCTGCTACGGTATGGCTTAGTACCTGAGTTGCATGCTTCACTGACAGCTTTTCAAAATTATTTGGATACACATGTTTTCTATTTAATTTACTTAAAATCCTAAACGAGGGACTTTTCAAGGCCATCTCATAAACTTTCTCTTTCTTATTAAACCATTGAAATTCTGTTGCCAATGTGGCAATCATAAAATGATATTCCGTACTTTCTTGTTCTCTTTTCTTCTATTCGAATAACCCTTACCCACATACAAAAAAATACACCATCCTGTCATAAATTTCAATTTTCAAACATACATACTGTAAGAAAAAACGATCCAATGTCCAATCCCATCTCACCGTCCCACCAACCACCATCCACCACCAATAGACATTGACATGACATTGAGTTATTTAGTATCAAATGGACACTTAAGAGTAAAGAGTACATTCTGCGAAAGAGCTACAGTGCAGAGGACTCAGAGAATGTTCTCAAAAATATACAGAAATTGTCTGCAAATGCAGAAGTGAAAAAAGCCAAAAGAGCTAATTTTTATACTGCCACTCGTGTCGCCTCGATCGAATCGTCAGCGTGCGGGTACTATAGGACTATATATACAAAGCGGTAGCAAAGCGGTGTATCAATTAGATTTTCTGCACAAGTTATTTCTTGTGTATGCCACGTTCTGGTTCAAAGGGAATCGCTTTTTTTTGCGCTAAACTTTTTTTTTTTTGTGTTCAGGCATTTATTAAAGTGTTTGAAACTATAAATTTTTGAACTGTTGATTTGCGGAAGAATATTAAATATCTGAAAATATGTACATTTATTTTTTGAAAATCTTGGTTTACCGCCGATATACTTGGTTGCTATGAGGAATCGCCCTGATTTTATGAGCCCTTGACACTTATGAGTAGGCTTTCAAACGATTTAAATCTAAGCAAAAATAAATTAAAAAATTTTCTCAAGACACTACATTTTTCTACATTTTTAAATGTTTATTATTAGATATTTATGTATTAATCTTGTTTTGTCAACTGTCTTGTTTTTGTTCATCAATGTGAGTGTTTGTTATGTTATGCTTGCTTGCTAACAACTAACACTGCACTAAGTGACGAGCCGGTCGCGGTGGTATAACATAGTCTACTATGTTGGCAAACCATTGGTCGTAAGACTGTGCTTGCTATAAGCTCTCTTCGACCAATTCTGATAGTGTAAAAAAAAATATTTCTTAAAATGAACTTAATATCAAGAGGGCAATTATACAATATCAAAATTCCTAAAATATTCACAATACCTAAAAGTTATTAAAATCCAACGCAGTCGCTCGATAAATCCTTAAATCTGTCGACATTAGGCGTGTGTTTTTGGCACAGCTATCCGTATCTGCAGTGGGAGCTTCAGTGTATTGCAAAATCAACACGCAGCTGTGGATAAAACTTAAACTTAAATCTGGCTGCGGATAAAAAATTGAAATTTTTTCGAGTATCGAAACTCGCTCGGAGAAAAATTGAATTTCTCAGGTTGGTAACTCGGATAATCGGCTTTGTTCGCAGAGTGCAACGCACTTTAAGTGCGTTCTTTTATTTAAGTTTATTTTGAATAAAAATTGGAACGCACAAATCAAGGAACGATTCACACATAGTTGCTCTATGGTGTTTAATATTGTGGTGTACTCAAACAACTTCGTTTTCTTGTTCAATTCCTTTATTCTTAATGTTAAAGTAAATGCTTAAATATAAGTAAAGCGAACTAGACGGGTGACTGTCGATGGCCAAGGTTAAATCGAGAATGAGGTTATACGAAATTAGGACCATGTGAGGATTTGACATTTGGCTTCGATAAGACATATGAATATGAACAATAATAATCTATTACAATCACAATGATAATGTGTGAATTACATAGGCTGAGATTTGTTGCATATTAATGAAACGATATCTACTTCAATACATAACAATATCCCCCCCTAGTTCGCTTTTAGAGAAATTATAATTCAAAAATAAATGATTTTTGTTTTCTTAAAACAATCAATTGACAATTTTTTGCTTGTGATTTTAACAATCTAAAATAATTCATATGTTTGTTAACTTTTGAACAATTTAATTGACAATTTTTATATATATGTTTCTTTCATGATTCAAAATTTTTAGAAAGAATTTACTTTTTTTTTTGATTTTTAACTATTTGCTTCTTTGAATCTCTTAGTTACACTACGCAACTGGTGCTTCTTAGGAGGTACATAATTACGATTCCTTTTCTGAGGAATAGGAGAATCACGTTCCATTTCACTTCCGATTGTATGCACTACTTCAATGTTTTGCTCCTTATTCAACGCATTCGTTGGTGCATTCTTTTCTACATTAATATCTGGCACTGTGTTGAGCTTAATTTTATGCACCGGATCGGTGATTTGAATTGGAACGTATTCTTCGTACATTTCATTATTAGAATCTATGACATCTCTTTTAAGTAATTGATTTATGTGTCTTTTCCACAAAAGATTTGGCTTTTCATCAGGTTTTACTAAATAATATTGTCTACCTAATGCTTTTTGTACAACCGCTTTCTGCCAAGACACCCTCCCCGCAACAGAGTAATCTTTTGCTAAAACAAGATCATTAACATTAAAAACTCGTACTGCTTTTCCTTTAAAATTATTCTTTTGATCCCGTTGTTTGTTAGAAACATTCAATTCAACGTCTTTAATCAAAACTTTCGATTTTTGTTTATAAGGATTCAAAATATCCAATCTTGTTTTAAGATCTCTTTTAAGCATTAATTGAGCAGGGGAGGCTCCGGTTGTAGAATGAATAGAGTTTCGATAGTCGAGCAAAAATTTAGCGAGGCAGATACTTAAGTTTGCATTATTTTTGCTGCCACTTAATGCTCTTTTTAAAGCGAACTTAACTGTCTTAACGCTGTTTTCTGCTTGTCCATTGGTGGCAGGATTTCCAACTGGAGATGTTTTATGGATTATACCATTGGTTTTTAAAAAGTGTTTAAATTCTTGTGACACCAATGATGTGCCATTATCGCTGACTAGTTCTGATGGTAAACCAAAACGAGCAAATACCATCGCTAATGCATCAATTGTTCGACTGCTGGATATATTATTTCCCATATCGAGACATTCCACCCATTTGCTATGCGCGTCCACAAGAATCAAAAATTGCCTATTAAAAATTGGTCCCATAAAATCAACATGTACTCGTGACCAAGGCTCACTTGGCCACTCCCAGTTGACAAGGTTTGATTTTGGTGGACTCGCCTTGTATGGAAGGCATTGTTCGCAAGACCTGGCTATTTTTTCAATGTCGTTACTAAGAGAAGGCCACCAGCAGTAGGAACGCGCTAAATTTTTCATTTTTACGACACCTAAATGTGAACTATGAATTTCTTTTAGAACTATATCATGCAAAGAACGGGGGATTACAATTCAGTAACCCCAAAACACACACTCTGATTTTACACTTAATTCATGCTTTTTTTAAAAATACGGACGTAAATTACTTGCACACTTTGCAGGCCATCCCTCTAAAATATGACGTTTAACCAATTGTAATTCTTCGTCTTTGCAGACTTCATTAACCATGTTTTTAAAGTCGAGAGGAAAATTACTTATTTGATAAAGATAATTGAAATGTATGTCGCTGTCTTGATCCGAATCTTGTGCTTCCCAGCAATGAATTGGCTTCCGCGATAAATAATCTGCCACGTTAGAATTCGTATTGACATACTCAATATCAAAGCTGTAACCTGACAAAAACTATGCATATCTCTGTAACCGGTTTGCCGTCATCATTGGAATGCCCTTCTTTGGTCCAAAAATGGAAACGAGAGGCTTGTTGTCAGTTAACAGAATGAATCTACGACCGAAAATATAGTGGTGGAATTTTTTTATTGCAAAAACAATTCCTAATGCTTCCCGTTCTATTTGAGAATATTTTCTCTCGCTATCAGTAAGTTTTCGAGAGACAAAACAAATTGGTCTCTCAGTACCGTTGGCATAAACATGAGATAACACTCCACCTAACCCAACTGGGCTAGCGTCAACGGTTACTTTTATTGGAACTACGGGATCATAGTGGGCAAGTATTTTATTTGACGAAAGCAAGCTTTTAATATTTTCGAAGGCTTCTTTTTCTCTCGCTTCCCACTTATATACAGTGTCTTTCTTTAACAAATCGTAGAGAGGGGCACAAATCGTAGCAACGTTAGGAAAGAATTTTCTATAATAATTAAAAAGCCCAAGAAACGATTGAAGTTCCTTAACGTTGTCTGGCTCTTTTGCGTTTTTAATTGCTTCTATTTTTTGTGGGCATGTGTGTAGACCGTCGCGATCGATTGTGTGCCCCAGGTAATTTACCGATTTAGCAAAAAATTCACATTTCGATTTTGCAAGTTTCAACCCGGCGTCTTTTAAAATTGATAACACCTTCGCTAACCGCTCGAGATGAAGTTCTTTTGTCCTAGCTGTGATGAGTAAATCGTCGATAAATATGATGACCCCGTCCATACCTACAAAAAGATTCTCAATGGCTTTTTGAAACTCGGCTGCAGAAGAGGCAATTCCGTACACCAATCTCGTGTATTTGAATAGACCTTGTTCTGTCGAAATTGTCGTGTAATCTTGACACTTCTCGTCTAGCAGTAGTTGTTGATAGGCCATTGACAAATCTAGCTTGGTGAACTCTTGGCCACCCTCAAGTTTGGCAAATAGCTCTTCGATTCTAGGTAAAGGATATTGTGTGACCTCGAGCTGCGGATTAAGCGTTATTTTGTAGTCGCCACAAATTCTTATGTCCCCTGACTTTTTTAGGACTGGTACTATTGGAGTGGCCCAATTGCTGTAAGCAACAGGAACTAAAACTCCTATTTTCACGAGCTTGGAAATTTCCGCGTTAACTTTATCTTTCATAGGCAAGGGTACTTGCCTAGGCTTGCAAAATTTAGGTATTGCACCGGGCTTTAAGGTAAGCGAAACGACTTTTTTATTGAAAGTTCCCAAAGTACCATCAAAAACTTCCGCGTATCTATCTAATACCTTACCGACGTCGTGGTCTATGCTATCCAGAAATTTAATTTCTTGCAAACCTATATTGAATGCGCTCATCCAATCTCTACCTAGTAACGGGGGACCTCCGTTCTCAATGACGTATATATCCAGCAGTCGACACTTTTGATTATAAATTACATTTAATTTACATACCCCAGTTGGTGCGATGTGACTGCCGTTGTAACTTTTTATAAGAAGAGTCGTTTCCTTCAATGGACAATCAGAAAAATGTTTCTTGTAAAATTCCAATGAAATCGCTGACATTGACGCTCCACTATCGATCTCCATCTCAATTGGAACACGATTTAAAGTGACTTTGGCAAAAATTTGTTGAGAACAATTGCTTGAACTAGGCTCGCTTCTGAAATGAAAAAGAGACATATCGGTTTCGCACATGTATTTTATACTGTTATAATTTTTATTATCTGCATGTTGTGATGGTCGCTGTTCCCGCTTGCTGCACATCTTTTTCAAATGACCACGTTGTTTGCACAGGCTGCACTTATAGTTTCGAAATCGCATTGAGCTTCTGTGTGGTTGGTGTATCCACATACGGGACATTTTTTGTCTGAGTAGTTTTTTGGAGCTGGTGTTGATTTTCGGCGATTTTGTTGTTGATGCTGACGATCTGCCATTCTATATAGTCCGGAGCCACTTGACTCGTGTTGCTCTTGTTTCACCGCCACCGCTTCCACCTGGTATTGCTGTTTAATGCAGGCTACTGTTCGTGTTATCTCTATAGCTTTTTCCAGCGTTAGTTTGGACACGTCTTCTAGAAATAGTTTGTCTTTTTCTGGGCTTTTCTCCAAACCCATTATGAATCGATCGCGTAGCATTTCCTCCAGATTGCTCCCAAACTCACAGTTTGCGGCTAAAGTACGAACTCTTGCCGCCCAGCATTGCACTGATTCGTCTTTTTGCTTGACAGCCTCGTAAAACTTCAGTCGCTCTGCAAATCCTGATGTGGTTTTCTTGAAATGCTTGTCGAGAGCTGCCATGAGATCGGTGTATGTCGTGTTATCTGGACTTTTCGGAGCAACCAGACTTTTCAGCAATTTATATGATGATTCGGTTAACGCAGTAATCAGTATTGCGCGCATAACCTCCATATTTTTCTCGAGAACCAAGGCATTGACTATAAAATATTGTTCCAGTCTAGTTTTAAACACTTCCCAATCATTTTGCGCGAAATTGAAAGTAGGTATTGTTCCCACTGACATCTTAATTTTAGTTACGCACGATGAGAGTTTTTATTAAGTGTTCGCTCTAGCTTTGCGGTTCTCTTTTGCAAACGAGATAGGTTCTTTTGTAAGTCCTCGTCGCCACTGTGGTGTACTCAAACAACTTCGTTTTCTTGTTCAATTCCTTTATTCTTAATGTTAAAGTAAATGCTTAAATATAAGTAAAGCGAACTAGACGGGTGACTGTCGATGGCAAAGGTTAAATCGAGAATGAGGTTATACGAAATTAGGACCATGTGAGGATTTGACATTTGGCTTCGATAAGACATATGAATATGAACAATAATAATCTATTACAATCACAATGATAATAAGACTGTTCAATAAGAAAAAGTGTAGGTTAGAACAGCACAGAAAAGTGTAGAACAGAACAGATCAGCACAGAAATGTCAGACAAGTTAGAACAGTCATCGAAACGTCAGCTGTGAAAACTAAAATCAGAAAAAAAAACTTCCTGCATTGTTTTCTTCAACACATGTTTGAAAATGTAATTTATTTAAGGAATTAGATCTTTAAAAAATCAAGCAAATAAATATTAACTATTTTATGAGCAAAATCAAAAAATCTTTCATTATTGCCTTCAGTGAATTAATTCACTTAACCTCAAAACACAAAACAATAACAAAGACAAAAAGTGTTGTTTCTTTTTGTCACTTTGACAGTTGTCATGATTCTGTTCTAGGTTACTCTTCCTCAAAAGCAAGTACAGAAAATCCTGTTCTTTTTTACGCTAACCTACGCTAAACTGTTCTAGAAAAAGTCATTGAACAGCAAACTAGACTGTTCTAGAACACTCTAGCACAGAAAAAGTGTCATTGAACAGGAAAATGTTGTACTTTTCTGTCCAATACAGTCCAGCACAGACTCATTGAACAGACTTAATGTGAGAATTACATAGGCTGAGATTTGTTGCATATTAATGAAACGATATCTACTTCAATACATAACAAATATTTTTCTTCTGTAATGTCGTTTTCTACTTGCGAGATTTAAGGTATAACTACGATGGCCACTTTTTGCAAAAAGGGGTAAATTTACAAAAGTAAAATATTTGTTTCTTTGTAGCACCATTTGAATTTGAAAAAAAAACTACAAAAATTGTTTTTGACATCAAAAGATAAGCTTTCTGCATCAATATAAATAAATTATCGAGCATTACAGCACTTGAACCAAAAACTTTCATATGTCCTATTGAAGGCTTTCTTCCATACCAAACTTCATATGGAGTTCGATTCTTTAAAAGATTTGTAGGCGTTCGATTCCTTATGTACACAGCCGTGGTCAACGCTTCGGGCCATAAGGACTCGGGCAGATTAGAGCTCAATAGTAGGCACCTAGCCATTTCAACTAATGTTCTATTTGCTTGTTCTGAAACGCCGTTTTGTTCCGGTGTCCGATACAAACCGAGACAGCGCCGAAGACACTGCCTCTCGAACACCCGAAACTTCTCCATTTGGGAAGGGGCAATGTTGAACCCCACTGGACAACCATAAACAATCATTGGCCGTATGAGGGTCATGTAGCAAATTACCTTCACTCTGGGGTCAAGCCGACTGCTGTAAAACAGCCGTTTCGTCAGAGCGAAGGCTCCTCTGGCCTTAGTCAGAGCAGCATCTATATGTCTGTCGAAATACAGATACTGGTCCAACCAGATACCGAGGTACTTCACTACACTTTTGCTCGTCAATGCCTGTCCGTGAGGATCAACAATGACCATCTTGCGCCAATTCTTACACGTATCTCGCGAGGCTTTAGCCAACGGAGTCCGGAACAAAATTGTCTCCGACTTTTGGACATTTATTTTCAGTTTCCAATCGTGGCAGTATCGCTGAATCTTCTCGAAGTCACGCTGCAAGAGAATTCTAATCACTTCAACCTTTCGAGCCGTTCTGTACGCAATCAGGTCATCGGCATACGCAATTGCGTTAGTTAAGCTACCTATCAGATCGCTGGTGTAAATGCTGAAGAGGATCGGCGAGTTCACCGCTCCCTGTTGAAGACCGTTTTTAATTTCAAAGGTGGTGGTAGAAGTTACATTGCCACTTTTGACAACAAACTTTCTACCGTTGAGCATATCATGAAGCATATACAATAATGGTTTACTGATGCCTAGTCTGGTGAGTTTTAGGTACAAGCCTTCTAACCATACGGTGTCGAAGGCCTTCTCTAAATCAACCAGAACAGCACCCGTGCATTGTTTCTTGGACTTGTTCCATTGGATATCAGAAACGAGCTTAGACGCGGCATGAATAGTGTCATGTCCTGCCTTGAACCCGAACTGATTATCCGGAATTATACTGTTGTCCGCAGCTCACTCAGCCAGAGCCCTATTGATTACCTTTTCAAATACCTTGCTGATGCTTGGAAGAAGACTTATTGACCGGAGATTCGAAGGATTGGAGTTGTCCTTTCCCTTTTTCGGAAAAGGATGAACCACAGCTGTCTTCCAACGCACTGGAAAATATGCATTATTCAGTGCGTTATTGAACAGTGTGGTATAAATGTCGATGGCTTCAATCGGTAAGTGTCTTAGTACAATGTTGGATATACCGTCGACACCTGCTGACTTCTTATTCTTTATTGAATCGAAGATGAGCTGGAGTTCTACCTTCGTGATGAGCAAGGGACTTGGGCCCGTTCGATCGGCGATTATAGCGTTTGCTAAAAAGTCGTCATCAAACCGTGTAAAACCACGGTTCTCGGATCGCCACTGCGAAATATCATTCCTCAGGTAGAAGTGATGAAGTAAGGCTCTGTTCTCCAGGTCGTGGTTCGGGCGAGTGCAAGCATTCACCTTATACACTTGCTGGAAAGCAGAACCAACTGTCTCCACTTTCTCCTGCGGATCTTCAATCACAAAGAAGTCATCGTCCTAGACGGCTTCCTCAGGATCAACTTGCGCTGTCAGGAGTATGTCTCTGTTCTCTACTGTTCTCTGGAGCTTAAGACACGGAAGGTCGTTCTGATTCTTGGACCTAAATATCTTATTAATCTTAGGGAACATACTCGGGTCGCTAGAATTAACGGCCCGAATTTTCTTGTCCCAATACAAGTTAATAGATAACCTGTAGTTTTCCTTGATCAGGGTGTTGACGTTTTTAATCGACGACTTCAGTGTCCTAATCTCCAGGTCGTTCGGGTCTGTAAATCGTCTGTACAAGTTTTTCAGTCTTGTCAGTAGTCCGCTTTTCTGTCTGTGGAGTGCGTCTATTGTCGCGTTACTGTAGACGTTGTTTTGGTCGCGTTCCTTGTACTTCGGTATTGTCCGTTCCATTGTTCGTTTTATTATGTTGTCCATCTGTTCAAGGTATTGGTCGATTTCTGTATTTGTCAAATTTCTGTTGTTTGGTGGGGCTATGTCACTCGAACGAAGTTCTCTTGCAAGGACTTGGGAGAAACGCGGCCATCGCATCTTACTGTAATTGTAAGAATGCGTTGGAACGAATTCATCCAATTCCACAAGCTTGTTCGGAATCTGAATTACAGCAGCGAGCCCGCAGTGGTCACTGTCGTACTCGACTGTCTGTAAACAGTTTCGATGGTGATTACCCACTTTGTCCATTATTGTCAGTCTGGTATCGTACAGCAAAAGGTCCAGGAAGGAACCGCTCCTTGGGAACGATGGCCTTTCAGTAGCCAGCAAGTCGACACCATATTCAACACTGTGAAGATTCATCAAATTAAAAAGGTGGTTACCTCTTGGATTATTTGTTTGATTTCCCCAATCTTCATGTTTCACGTTCAAATCTCCGGCCATAATGAAGTAGTTTTCTTCCAAGCTCAGTTTTAGTACCCTGAAGAGAATCTCGAGCTCTGAAATAAAGGTAGTAGGCTGCGGAGCTTCAGCCGCATAAGCCGCAATCATATACATCCGCTTCCCTTGAGTGAGAGAGATGCCTACGACGCAAACTTCTAGCGGCCTGAGCTTTCGCAAATCATTATTGTATATGACTTTATAATTGATGCCCTTACGTTTGAAGATGGCAACACCGCCTCGTTGAGTAGAGTCGGGTCGATCCCTTCTTACGATATTGTAATTGTTGTTAGTCAGTTTATGTTTCTGGTTTAGCTTGGTTTCACTAGCCATAAACACATCAGGACTGTGGTCTTTTAACAGCTGGAACAAATTGGCTCTACGTTCGATCCTAATCAATGAATTCATATTCAAACCTAGGATCCTAAGGCGCGTCTTCGGCAGCGCGCCCTTAACCCTGAATTTGCGCTGGGCCAGCCATCATAGAGTAGAGTTTATCTACTCTTCCGGCTTGCTCCACAATCTGACTTTGCAGTCCTGCCAACTGGCCTTGAATGCTCAGCAACAAGGACAGAATGTCTGGCTGCCCCTCCGGCGCCTTAGGCACTTGGGCCTGTGGGGCGACCGGTGGTGGAGCCTGTCTCGCTTTACCCATTCCTTTCGCAGATCTTGCGTAAGAAACACCGGGTCTTACGAGTGAATTTGTTGTCGGAGCTTGTCGTACGGGTCGACTTTCTGCGGCTTTTTGGCTGGCCTGTTTGTCCCGTATCTCTTGGACCTTAGGACAGCCCCGATAATTTGCAGGGTGCCCCTCGTTCCCGCATATAACACACTTGAGCTGGGTCATGTCTTCGACCCGCTCAGTCCCTAGCCTGCATTCACCCCTATTGTGGGTTTCGGCGCATTTCACACAGCGCAACTGCATTTCGCAATTGGCTGCAGCGTGACCGAACCTTTGGCAGCGCATGCATTGCAGCATGTCGTCGTGCCTCATTAATTTTTCCCAGTGTATGACCTGGTAGTCTAGGATAGTAATATTCCTGAGACTCTCCAGTCTACTTTGGGGCGACAGAGTTACGATGAAGATTGGCAGTTTATGCCCCTCCCGTCTGGACTTTACCGTAGTAAACGGCTTGACTCCGATGAATTCGAGGTCATCGCTGGCATTCTGACGGAGCTCAGCTAGGAGCTCTTCTGGTTCCGTGCAGGAACTGATGCCCTTCAAAAGGACCGTCTTCGGTTTTTCACTCCTAGGAGTGAAGCTGAAGAATTCAGCAGTGGCTTTTTTCAGACACTCTTTGACTAATTTGTATTCGGCCAATGTGAAGCATTGGACCGAATACCGCTTTTGCTTTTCATTAATGATTTTAATAACAAAATTGCCCCTGTGTTTGGTCTGGGCGGCTGTTGTTTTTGTTGTTGTTGGGACACCGTTTTAGGTTTGGGTGCCACCTGCTTACTTGAAGCAGCTTGGTTTTGCTGCTGCTTCTCTTGCTGTTGTTGTTGTTTTTGCTGCTGTGGTTGTTGTTGTTGTTCTTGCTGAATCTGCTTTTGCTTCTTCTCGTCGGCGAGTTTCTTCCGGAGCTCTGCTTCCTTTTCACGGTTCGCCTCTTGCTTCTTCTTTAAGAGTAGGAGATACGGCTCCATCTTCTTCTTTATTAATTCAATTTCTTCATTGAGATCATTGACTATTGATTGGGCCTTTTCCGCCTCAATTTCTTCCTCCTCTGAGGACGACTCTGTCGACAGGAGCGCAAATTTGTTGCTGTCCCCGGACCTGTACATTACCTCACCACCATCAGACATTAATTCGATGTCGTCATCGGATGATGCGGTATTCAGTTGCTCTTGAATTTTGTTTGCTGCTATGGTCTTAGCTGGCCGCTCTTCGCTCCCCTCAGCTTGCAGCATAGCTGGGGTGCCTGGTGCCCGCCTCTTTACCAGAATTGGTGCTGGTCTCTGGGACCGCCTCCGTTTCTGCGGTACCTCTACGTTTTGCTTTGTTGTTGCTGAAGATGTTGGCTTCTCTCCATCAGTAGCTGTATTTGGATGGTCCGATTTTACCGCAGACTCATCCGATGTATTCGCAGAGGCATCTTTCGATGCCCCCGCCTTCTTCGCCCTTCCCATCAGCTTTTTCTCCCAGAAAATTAAATTTTCCACTTCACGGTTGTGAAAAAAAGCTTCAGTAATTTTTGTTGCCTCTGAGTTTGAATTGAACCCACGACCTCTGGATTCGGAAGCCACCAATCTACCACTAGGCTATCGAATTAGTTAAAAAAAACTTGCGACTAAATCACTTCTTTTAACTTCTACTAATTTTCACACACTTGAAAAAATATCTCCGCTGCTAAAGTCTTTCCTGAACGAAAGTCAAAGATCGACTGATCGGCTATATTACACAGCCCGTGGGCGTGTTGTACTGGGTAAAAGAGCGTACAAAATGATTCCATTAATACGCAGAGGTCGCTTGATTCCAATGAAAGGAGGGATTTGTGGCCATCGACTTAGAGATAGACTGAATGATGTTTCATATCCATTAAGAAGGGGGTCTTCTAAAATACCGGCTGCGTCAATCTCTTTTAAATACTCATACGTTCCGATTGCTCGTCCTCTGCTGTTCTGAGTCCCTCAGTTCATAATGTAATGTGACATCTTGAGAAGGCCTAGTAATACGTTTTCCCTTGTAGGCTATCTTTGAAAGCAGACCTAGGTACGTTTACCCTTACGATAGAAGTTTGTCACCAAGAGGTCTGTGGGCTTCTGAGGAAAGCCACACTTGGCAAGGTATACGAGCCACTTAACAAGCTTGTGTTCTTCGGCTAAACTAAAGACAGTTTCCGGTCCCATTTTCTTTGCTTCTCTACATTTCTACCATGGATACGATCTTGTAGTCTACCTCGAGGGACCCCGTATGCTTCTCTGATCGGCCAATTGTGCTGTTGTTTTTACTAATACGTTCGAGGTACTTGTGGAATTCGCATTTTGCTTTCTCTTCGGAACTTCCCATTTTCAGAGTGCTGGAAGTTAAGATATTTTTTTGAAACTAAGCTTTTCTTATTATTTGCCTACACTACCTAATTATGTTGTTAAAGAAACAAATCATTTGCTAATCTATTAATCGTAAAAATAGAAAAAATGAGATTTGCTTGCAGGCTTGCGACTATCTCCCTACATGTGAACTGAATAACAAAACCTACGAAAATAAGAAAATCGAAAATGTTTGGCAACCTATTATGACGAATTTAAGGCGGGACCTTCCAATCGTAACAGATTCATTAAAATTTCTCGTTTAACATAGTTTGAGAATTTGAGTTGGAAATTTATTTTGTACCATTTCTGTATTTTTTTTCTTTTGAAGAATAATGCATATTTGTTTACTGCACATATTTTCATATTTCGGAGGGGTATTAACCCTCAAAACCCCTACTTGCGTTCGCCCCTGGCTTCAATTGATTGACGTTCAAGTACTTTTATGATAATTGAGTAAATTACTTCTTGTGTATTCCCACATGGTATGAAAGCGTGATTCGCGGTGTATCGGGATTCGGAATCATTTAAATATGCACTCAATGTCATTTTAATGTTTTTTGTCAATAAATTTTCGTAAATTTTGTGCGGTGGATTGGACTTGAGATACAAAGAGATTGAAGGAGATGAAATATTTAATTCGTATAAATCACCATGTGACATGAATGTTGGTTGAAACCTTCGTCTCGGGTATTGGGTATGATGTGAATAATGTTATTTGATTGCAATTGAATACAAACCATTCAGATATCATGTGGATGCTTTTACTAGAGCTCTGGGTTAACCAACCCGATAACCGCTTGTTGCAGTTGAGGCTCTTGATAGGTGTATTATTCTACCAAACGCAAAATTGAGTTTCTCTTTCTTGTTTTCTTTAAAATTGAACAATGAACAGATTATATAAACTCGATGGCTGAAAAAAGTTATGAGTGAACGTCAATATTCCTGATTATTTTTAATGATGAGGATTTTCTTTTTCACACAATTTGATAAATTTTCACTTTTGTATACTTGGGTGTATACGTGACCCTTTTTTTTTCTTGTAGGACTTTCTCGGCACAAGAATTTTTTATTTGTTAGGGCTCCACTGACAAACTGTTATAGTAGGGTCAAACTGAAGACACCAAAAAATTTTCTACGAGCTCTAAAATTCCAAAATTTTAGAGCAAAATTGACAGAAATCGCTATTGTGAAGTCAGATGCGGCAGCCATACTTAATAAAGTTCTTTAAAACCTACTCCTACTAAGCTTCATACAACCTTCTTAATTCAAGTTTCATTTTGATTTCAAAGTCGAAATGTCTTACGACCTGTGAAATCGAAGCCTCATAAAGCATATAACTTTAACTTCTGCAAATCAAGCGATTAATTGCTTTTGGAGTGACAATAGCTAAAGTACTTAAAAAAACATTAAACAAAAATCAAATGACACGTAACATGGCATAAAAGTTATCCGTTAAATTAATTTTCCTCTATTAAATCCATCGCAAACGACTTCAAACCTGCTGCATACGAATATCTAATTAAGGACAAAACCGAGGACATTTAAATGCATCCGCCAATTAATTTTACTCGAATATCCTTTCTTCAATTGCTATTCACTTTTATATTTTATCTTTTTCACCAGTTCAGTTCATAGCTCTGCAGTGTTCCATCATTAATGTCTGCTAGTGAGTTTGTGTTTGTGTATTATTCGTTCTTGATTGGGAATTCCTATATTCACAAGATGACTTTAGGGCAATCTTCTTCTGCAACAGCACCAACACCAGCAGCCAAAGTAGAAGTTGCGATCCTGTTAATGACCACAGACTTGAATTAATAATGAAATGTCCCCCTAAGAAGGCTTTCGCAGTTAAATACTTTGAGACAGCAATGATGGCAGTCAAACGTAATGATTTTTTTATTGTTTTTTGTTGGTTTTTATTTAATCAACCCAATCAACAGTTTCAAA
Organism: Sphaerophoria taeniata; assembly: GCA_943590905.1. Taxonomy (NCBI): domain Eukaryota; kingdom Metazoa; phylum Arthropoda; class Insecta; order Diptera; family Syrphidae; genus Sphaerophoria; species Sphaerophoria taeniata. The sequence continues at coordinate 52,890,769 of OX016542.1, forward strand.
ACTCGGTTTCAAAAAAACTGAAGTTAGAAAATAACTGCTAGTAACCGTGGTTTTTAAATTCCTCTGGTTAATTTTCGGCTATTAAAAAGCCCAGTATATACATTTAACGATAATAATTAAGCTTTTTAGTTATATTTTGGTTTCAAAAATTCCATTTTTAAACTAAGGATATATTTCGGGTATTTGTTTACCTTTAATGAACTCAGGTTACATTTAAGTAGTTTTTCAACGTTATTAAATTGGATTTTATTAACCTGAGTTTGAATTAAGTTTTTAAATAAGGTTTTTACTTTCGACATAATAGAATATTATGGCAAGTATTGAATTCGTAAAAAAAAAGTTGAGATGTTGGTGAGATATGACATTACGATGATACAGAAGTCGAAAGAAGTGGGTCCGGCGATTTCGTCCGTCTGTCTGTCTGTCAGTTAACGTACCTACAGCGCCTTAACCACTGGTCCGATTGACTTCAAACTTGAATATTAGAGGTTTCAGCGAAAACGCGTGCCTGGATTTTTTTATTTTTTTTTTAAGATCAAAATTTAGGGAAGCCACCATACAATTTTTTTGGCCAAAAACCAAAAATTTAAATTTAAATTCAAAAACGACTCCTACGATTTTCTTTAAACTTCCTGGAAAAACTTTTTTTAAACACTAATGTATGTTATGTAAAAAAATGGTTTTGTATTGCTCCAAAACGGTACCTTCCTTAGAAGATTTTCTCGAAAAATAAAATATCGATCAGCATATTGCCCAAATAATATTTTGTTTCCAAAAAACTTTCAAAATTTTTTGTGTATTCTTAAACTTTTTTTTCAAAATTCCGTACCTCAAAAAAGGATCAAATTTTTTTTTTTGAAATTTACTTTCAAAATGAATATTTATATATATTCTTGAATACTGCATACCCAAATTAATTTTAAGACATTTTCGAAAAATTTTATATAAAAAAAAATTAATTAACAAAAAAACCGCTTTTAGGATTTTTAAAAACAAAAATTTGAAAAATCAACAATTTTTTAAGAATTTACATGACATCAATTTTTTTTCAGATTGAATCTATTTTAGAGGAAAATATTTCAATTTAAAATTTTTATTTATGAATTTTATTTGTTTTTTTTATGTTTTTTATGAGTTATAATTTGGAATACATGAGCAAGTTCGTACGACCCAGTGTGCACATTTTTTTTGAATGGATTAGTTATAAAACAAAAAAATTCTCCTAAAGTCTGTGAGACGTATTTTGTTTATGTATGTTTTAAAGTTTATAAATTAACTAAATCTAAGCCAAAGTTTGAAGTTAATTTAACATAAAAACATTGGTATTTCTTCCAAATTATTAATTTATCTGTCAGGGACATCTATAGTTTTCATAAATGATATCACACCAAATCGAATAGGGTCCAAGCTTTGATAATTAAAATGTAGCTAACTGTATTTTGATGTTGAACTAACCTACTGATGTTTTGGTTTTGGCTGGTTAGACAAAAGCGACAAGGGATGTTTGTTGGAAAATGCCTGTCGAACAATCAAGTAAACGCCTACTCTCTGGGTCTCTGACTAATTTGTGAATACGTCGCTGTTCGCAAGACAATTTTACTGCAGCTGATTGTAGTATAGAAGCCCATATCATGTATGTCAATTCGGTTCTAATTTAGCACCCCGACCTGGCTAACATACAAAACCAGAAATATCAAACTGAAGTGCTACCATAAATGCCACCGTCCGATTGCCGCTACCATGGCGCCGCCCGGCCGCCGTGCGTCGGTCGTCGCCGACGCTAAAGTGCAGTGTTAACAACCAACCAACGCATAGGAAACTAATTTATATGCTAATTTTGTAAAATAATTTTCTCCATTTGTGTCATGTTGTGGGCGTGAGTCAACCTAGTGTGTAATGAGACTGCAAAACTTAACTCTGAACATAAAATTTAGTTTGGTAGCAAAAAGCTATTCTAATTTATATTGTCCTGACTGCAAGGGGGCTAGCACGTTACTTATACAATCGAGCATTGTTCATCGCCTATCAACTAGAAACAAATATTTATAGGTATTAGGTAGCATGTAACTTGAAACGAGTTTTTGCTTAAAATTTTCATTGTGAATCATTAAATCAAAAAAAATGTCAAACATTTTTCAATTCAAATTTGTAGCTAATTTTTCAAGTAACTACAAAAATGATATTTTTTGATTCTAAATGTGAGGATGATTCATCCTAGATGAAGAAGAGTCCAATGCAAAAATAAAGAGAAGGTATTTAAGCGACAAAAACAATCCCTTAGAAATGATGGATAATAGGGAATGCAACAGAAAGAAGAGCCAAAACACGGTTTAACAATAAACGTACTCACAAAATGAGTCAAAATTCATTGAACATTGAACATTGAAATTACAATAATTCGCTCATTAATGTGAATACAGACACTAGCGAAAGCAGCACTGGCAACTGAGACCATCGGCTTGGACAGAACAAGACATTAATACAACAGAGAGGGACAGATAGATACATAGAAGGAAAACACATAACAGAAACCTACGTGGCTCAGAGGAGGAGACATAGATATTGTCTCATGTTATCGCACAGGTGGCCTGAGATAAGCTGACGATTTTCGTAGAAAAAGAATGCTTCCGAAGCTGAGGCTTGAATCCGCAGCATTTAGCTTAGTAGTGAACTACTCATTTCTCTGAGCCATGGCCACCTGTTTGTGCTTTGTTTATGGCCTGATTTGGTTTGTTTGCCATACTTTTTCCAAAAAATGCTTTTTCGATAACTATTTCCTATCGAGTATTTTTTTCTGTTTCAAACGTCTATTTCAAAATTGTATGCTACGAAATATGACGATACAATCGAGTTCATTCGATTGAAACAAATTACGTGCTGCCATTGCTCGATTGTATCGAGTAAACTCGATTGTATCAATTTATGTGCTGGTACCCCTAATACAATTTTTTCAACGAATTGATATTTCTTTAGCACCGCACATCGGAAACAACACATTGGTAAAAATTGCAAATATGTACAAATTTCATGTTGGGATTTTCATTTGACACTTCTATCTCCTTCGTTCGATGAATGGTGGTATGCGTTATTAGCCGCGTTTTATTATCCTCACTAACCCATATGGGTTACCCCGTCATAATAAAACGATCTGGGTTAAAAAGGTTGAAGTTTAAGCTATGTTTTTATCCGAGACGCAACCCTCAGTAAAATTTTGTTTTGCTTTTCCAAAAACAACTCAATTTTATTAATTAATGGTATTGACTCTTATCCTATGGCATTATAAAACTGTGGCTAAGAGTAGAATACGCGTTATTTTTCATGAATATGGCTATCGGGGTCCCAGGTTGTTGTTGTTTTGTGTACAAAAAATTAACCCATATGGGTTAGTGAGGATAATAAAACGCGGCTATTGTGAAAATTATGGAATTCCGATTTTTCGACACAGATTGCAGCGTTATTATATGTATTGAGAAAAAGCGGACTTAATTCGATTCCGTGATAAACAAATTCGGTGTATTAATTAATAAAAGGTCACACCCTTTTTCCAAAACAGTAATCTATGGATACTCGAAATTATGAGAATCATGGAGAACGAAGCAAATTAATTTCTCGATCAGATATAATCAGTTGCTATTTAGTTATCGAACAAATAAATAAAATACAAAGTTAAACTTTAAAATTTGTGCGAAGTATTAAGGTAAAGAATTAACGAAAAAATGTCTCTTTTTTAATTTTCATTCCAATTCAAAATGATAATTTTAGAATAAGTCAGATAATACTGCTACCAATTTAAAATAATTCCAACAAAACTTTCTGTGGCATATTGATGAGTAGCGTTACAATCCGCCTTATCCAACAAGCGTCTCTTGACAGCTGTTCACAGTTTTACACATCAAACATATTTTGAAGAACCTTTTCTACTGCGTAGTGCCCGTGCGTCGATTATGTTTTCCTTTTAGGGCCAATACCAATACCAATTCGAAACTAAATTGGTTATAATAGTTCCTTCTTCCGCTGTAATCTGTTTAATAAGAAGGTGTGCTTCACCTTCACCCTAACATATTCAAATTCAATTCATGTCTCACTCTTTCTCTGAGAGCAACAACATTTCATAAAGGTGGAGATCCAATTCTCAGTTCAATGTTCCAGGCAGAGGCAGTGGCGGATTAGACGTTGAGGGCGCCATAGGCAAGCATAGCACTGGTGCCCCTATATAGAAATATGTCGTACTTTAGTTTGACCGAAATCGCTGCACCGCGCCTAAAGAATAGGTGTTGAAATAGGGGCCAAGCTAAAAGAGACCTAGTTAATATGATACCTATTACCATTGTCCGAAAAATCATACGAATTTAGTTTGAAATATTTTAATTAATGATCTGCCGAACCGTAAATTTTGTAAACCAAGGTACCTCGAGTTGGTTCTTATGCAAACCGAGTGGCAATTCAGTGCGCAAATCGGATTCCCCTGAAAATCAATCTAGAAAGAACATAAGAAGCACAAAAACTAGGTTTTAAATCCGTCGAAATCCTTGCCATCCTACAATAAGTAAAATCAATACCTATTCCAAAACGCTTTAATTAGAAAAAAGCTCACTTTATTAAACACTAGCTGACCCGGCAGACTACGTACCGCCTCAATCGATTAGTAAAAGAATTAAACTTTTGTACAGCGCTACTAAACTGACCGCTGAACGCTACCCCGCTACCCGCTACCTCGAAGCCCTGCTGACTCTTTTACCCCGCTATGTCGCACATGCGATAATATGCAATTTTCCATTTTAAAACCAATGCACCTACCCTTTAAAAACCAATGAGTTTTCCGAGTTCTTTTCGAAAACGCATTTTGAAATTTTCCCGTTTCCAAATATGCGCTGGTCCAATTCTGTGTCGCCTTCATCCATAAAATAATACATTTTCAATTAACATATGTAAATAATTACATAAATAATTTCAGATCCGACATCATCTGATAAACATAATTTTCAATTTTTGAAATTGATCATATTTTTTTTTATATTGATAGGGTGGAAAATGTTTTTTTAACATTGGCAAGGAACCCTATGTCACTTGGGAATAGTGTAGCTTTCCAACGGTCCAGTAGTTTCGGAGCCTATTCATTTCAAACAAACAAAAAATCAAACCGTTCCTCTTTTTCTAATATTAGTATAGAAGATCCAAATCAAAACCGCAATACAGCTTTTCGGACAGTCAGGCGGCTATTGAAGCGGTTGGCTCAACCACATCAACCAATTAGTTAAACAATTTCGAAGTGAGCTCGCGGGCATGAACATTGGACTCACGGTTACTCTTGTCTGGGGTCCGAGTCACAGTGGCTTTGAGGGCAATGAACGGGCTGACTAGCGAATTCCAAAAAAAAGGTTTTTTATATTTATTTTCATCCAAACCACGCACATTTTTCATAGCACTTAAATTTGAAGTTGTACAAAAAAATTATAAATTTTTTTGGTGTGGTCAGTGGTCACCACACAAATAAAGTTTTCATTTCAAGCAAAGTTGTAGCCATCACTTGGGAGTTGGGAGCCAACAAAATACTAAGACAACTCATCAACTTAATTGAGTGTAAAACCTTTTAAAGAACATTATTTGGTCCTAGTTGGTTTCGATCGTCCGAATACCAATACCTATCATTGCCACGACCATTGGCGTCCCATGGGCCATGGTCATCGTTATCGCAATTTAAACAAAAATATTAATAGTTTTCTCCGCATAGTATGGGCCATTGGAATCAGAAGCAGAAGCAGTTATAATCGAATAATAATAATAATAATCGCCCAAATATAAAAGCCAAGAAAAATGTCTTCCAAATCCACTATAGAATCCAAAAATACCCAAAGTTCAAAAACAATAACGACAAAAAAAAATATAAAACAATAAGAAGAAGAAAATAAATAAATATAATATTCTTGCCATCAAGGATAATGTAATGTTCAACTCATAAAAAGATATTTTTTGACATAAAAATGGAACAAAAATCATCGCCGTGGCAGCGAATTCAATCAATAGCCTTATTTGGTTTCGGTTAAACAAATTTTTGGAATGTTTAGCATGATGATGCCTGGTTTCGTCAAAGATTATGCCTGTTTTATGATGAAACAGTGATACAGCCTTGGATAAATGGATATCTGTTTTCAGTCTGGGTGGTGGTGATGGTGTAGTCGCAAAGTGGTTTTAGTGGTTTCGCGGATTTGCAATTTATGCAGTCATCATAATTCGGTTGAGCAAGCGAGCTTGGTTTTCAATAAATACGTTACGAAAGCGTGAATCAAAAATAATTTCTTATAAAAACTTTTCAAAATTCTGGAATTGAATGTCACAACAATCAACACCCAATCATGAAAAAAAACAGAAAATGTAATTTGAATTACTCCAATTTCTTGCATCCATTTAATAACTTAATAAGTTCGTGATGAATACTGTAAAAAAGTCTCTGCGTAAAAAAACATCTGCGAATTGTTTTCTAATGGCTATTTAAAACATGTTTTAAGTTTTCAAAACTTAACTGCTAATTATTATCAACATTAACATTGACTTATTGCAAAAATTTTACACTCACTTAAACGAGTAAGTGTAAGGTAATGCTCCCCTAGGCTTGGTGCGAGTGCTTAGGAAAATATGTTGTAAGCAATGATTTATATGGAATTTTAGAAATACCAACAGTCGGATGGAACAACTTCCGAAATAACTGCACAAAATAATATATTATGAGTATAAGTATAAGGCATTTTTGAAGTTTTGAGTGCTTATCCCGATAAGGTGTAGGTGAAGGTATCGGTTAAGACTTAAGAGTATAATGGTTGATATGATAAAAAAATGTCTGTAATTTATGTTCAGATATGTATTGAGACCGAAATCACAAGTTCGATTTTGGGTTTATGTTTTGACGTTTTCTCTTTTTTTTTACCATTTCCAGTCTTTTATATTCTAGTTAAATATCATATACTAGCTGTACCCTGCCACGCTTTGCAGTGACACATTGTGATTGAATGGTTGAGAAAATTGAGAAACAAAACAAAGAATACATTTCATATACCTAAGTATAATTTTGCAATACTTGTAGATATACAATATTTTTTGTTTTTCCGCTGTCTGCGTAGAGATATAAGGACCATCTGGTTTGCCTATTCGGGAACACGCAACATACAGTTGGCCATGTGGAAAGCAATCCGCATCTAAATCAAATCCACACAATTCTAAAGATTGACCTTGAGCTTTATTCTGATTGAAAATGCCTCAATAGATAAATAAAAGACCTAATTTTTGGTATACACCGCAACCACACTCCCCGCTACCCTCTATCCACTACCCAACTACCCTCCACCTGCTACCCACTACCCACTATTTCTAACTGCTACCCACTACTCTGATACCACGTTACCAAGCTACCCCGCTAACCTCTTCCCACTACTTCTAAACGCTCACTACCCTGTAACTACCCGCTATCCGCTACTTCTACATGCTACCCACTACCCCGGCACCTCGTTACCCAGCTGCCCTGTTACCCCGCTACTCGCTAATCACACGGCTATTCACTACCACGCTACTCCACTACCCGCTAACCAGGCTATATAACATAAACGGCTTGTTAAATACTTAAAACCCATGTACGCCACTACCCGAACATTCTCTCAAAAATCGGTGGCAAACACTCCACTGATACAAAAGTAGTGGAACTTAATAACTCAAACATAATCAAAGGCCATACACATGTATAGTTTGACCGAAACTCCTGTACCGCACCTTACGAAAACGCGTTGAAATGGGGGCCAAGGAAAAAAGATCAAAATTCAGTGACCATCCTGGTGAGTTTTAGTTTTCAGTGACGGATAGAGGGAACACAGACTTATAATAAGATATTGACTTCCAGCGATAAATATTGAGAAATCTTGCGATTTGAAATCTCGGAAAATTTTCTGAAGCCGAGAATCAATATTAATTATTTTTTACAAAAAACTGAAGGTATAACCGATTGCCCAAAAAAATATTCTCCTTTAATGGCTGATATAATATTTTAAGGCTTCTTTCTTGATGGACGATAATACACCGGTTGTCGAGGACAGGCGCGGATTCAGAGGGGGGGTCACGGGGGTCATGACCCCCCCCAAACGGGCTGTATTTAAAAAAAAAAGAGCTGAACCAATATTTTGCAAATCGAATAACAAGAAAAAAAAACAAAAGATCAAACCTAGTTTTTGCAAACTAAAGAACCGGGAACTAACCAAATGATCACAATTAAGTTACCCTTTTGCCCTCTGAAAAAAAAAATTGAATCAAAAAAAGGCTGAATCAACAATTTTTCTTACACAATACTGACATTTTTTATTATTTTTTCTAAAGTTTATACCTATGCTAGCATCTCTTTACAATCTGTTTACAAATTCCAACCAAAAGCATTATTTATAACACAAAATGCAATCTTCTATTTTGTTTCGCAAGTCTGTTAATGATCGCATCGTTGTTTAATTTGATGTCACGATTGATGTGTAGCAATGCAAGCCCGGTGAGTCTGTCTAAACCAAGTTTTGAAGCGATAGAGTGTTGAAAAACTCCTTTCTGCAGTGGCTCCAGTAACAGAGCGCGTTTCCAAAATCGTAAGCAGTGTATTAATAGCCGGATAAATTACCATCACACCATCAAGGGCGAGATGAACCGAATCTGGGAGTTCACCGCCGTTTTTAACAATTCGGTTCCTTTTAGCTACCCACAACTCAAATTCGGCAATAACGCTCGAAGGGGGAGAGTTCAGAAGCTTCTGGTACGTTTCTGCTACAAGCTGAACTTCTTCAATGTCCTCCGCTGTATAGAAAGTCCGAGGCAGAAACACTCTCAACCGAAAAAGCTTTATCACGTCTGGAGAGAGCCTTTCGTTGAGGTCCGTCACAACGTTGTCCAACAAAGGAATGTAAATTGCTATCCTGAAATTTTCCTCCGGGGTTTGATTTTGTTGGTGGTTATCTCGATGTTTTTGACGAGCAACATAGCGTTATACTTTCAACTCCACATCCAACTGTGTTGCGAGATTTTCAGTTTCAGAAAATAGCTTATTTCGTCGTGCGTATTTCACGTCACCGCTATTGATACTTAATATAATTGATACTTCTTATAATTGATTGAATTTTTGTATTCCTCTCTAACTACTTGTTTAATTATGGTACATAAACATTTAATTTAATACCACAATCAAAACCTTTTTTAATCGACTTTAAACCTATTGACGAACTGGCTCTGGAAAAATATTTAATTGGGTGTTTAAAACAAAGAAACGGTGGTTTGGGAAGCTAGTTTATTTTTTTCTGTCAGTTATGATTTATTCGGGATCATGACGTTATCTCGAAAACAAAAATCTCGAATGTAAAAAATCTCGAAACAAAAAAATAAAAATCTCGAATGCAAAAATCTCGAACGTACAAAAATCTCGAACGTACAAGAAGGTCGAAAGACAATATCTCGAAAAAATCTCGAAAAAAAATGGTAATTCGAGATTTTTCGAGATTTTTTTTTAATTCTATTTCTGAATGAAAACGTGTTTTTGTAATTTAATTCATAATTCTATTTATTTTAACTTTTAACAAAACAACAGAACTCAACAAAATTGTACGAAATACAACAATATATACAAATTTCAACAAAATGTTAAATTTACAAAAAAAAGTTTTGAGCTAAGCTTCTTAAGTAACCGGTATGGCTTCTTTCTTCTTTTTCTTCCATTATTTTCAATATTTTTTTTTCTTTAAGGACATTTTCCCGCCTGACTTTAAATTCTTCCCTCATCTCAAGTCTATCTACTACACATTTTGCCTGAACTGACTCCTGCGCTAAGATATCAATCAGCTTGTATAGGCCAACGTGCGGCTTACCAGCTTAAACCTTAAGTCTTCTATGATAATACTAAACTTTGTTTTGAGTTCTTGCTAAGATCTCTCTTGTTTGAACTGCACAACACCAAAGACTGAAAATACATAGGTTTCTGATTTTTTGTACCTGTCTAGTTTCTGTCAAAAACCACTTCCCAATTTGCTTTCTACTTTCGGAAAATTGATTATTCAATGCATAGAAATAGTCACGAATTTCACTGAGGTAACAAAGCTATGCATTTGAGCATTCGCATTCGTAGACTAAAGTTTAAATCTTACTGTTTAACAAAACTTTCCTTTTCTATTTTTCCATGAATAATTTATCCCAAATAAACAAAAAACAATCTTTATTTTTATCTTGACAAACTAACTAATCTCGAAAAAATAAATAATTTTTCAGATAATGGTTCAATTCGCGCGCGCGAATGGAACCATTATCTGAAAAATTATTTATTTTTTCGAGATTTTGGGCATTCGGGATTTTTTTTTTCGAGATTTTTGTATTTCGAGATTTTATATTCGAGATTTTTGTTTTCGAGATTATTTTCGTTCGAGATTTTTGTTTTCTAGATTTTTACATTCGAGATTTTTGTTTTCGAGATATTTGCATTCGGCGTTTCGTGGTAGACCCGATTTATTCATTTGAAAGTGTATTGAATAAAAGCAAACACATTACCTTGTTTTTATTTCTTCAAAAACGTTAGTATGGAAAAATTATTATTTTGCTCATAACTTCTGAATAGGTGAATTTATGAAAAATGTCTAACCGTTTAAACCTTCCCTGCTTTATTTATTTGATTATTCTTGTATATTTTTTTCTATCCTGTGACCCCCTCCGGAATAAAATTCTAGATCCGCGCCTGGTCGAGGAAAATTGTGAGACATCGATATCGAAATTTTGGGAAAATGTTTTCAAATACATATGTACATACCTATCTCGGCTGCAAGGTTTAAAACAAAATTTGAACTCATTTCGTTGAATAGAGTTCAAGAAGACATTTCTTTTGATTATCATTCGATGGGTTTGGGTTTTCTGTACAAAATTATAATATTTTTTCATGGTTTTCGATTTCACTTCAATAAACATAATTTGTACCTACATATGCACATTTCTGAGGGTTATTATTATCTTGAGCCATTCCAATGGATGAAAAATGGGTCCATCATTTCACACTTTAAACAAAAGGACAATCAAAATAATGGACTGAAGGGGAGAATTTGCTCCAAGGTCCATCAGCAGGCAAAGTCAGGGCGTCAGTTTCTGGGATGCACGTGGTGCATCATCGAGCTTCTTTATGGAGCTTACAACAATCATATCGAAACGATGATTTGAAAATAACAAATTTTCAATTAAAGTTTGACAATTTCAATTGAAATTGAGTATTTGTAAATTGATCAGTTTTGTTTTAATTTTGTTGCAGTGGGAAAAGCATTATTTTTTAACATTGGCACTGTTTGTGATTAGTGACTGATGCAGAAAATAAATAAATAAAATCCTTGATACGGATTTTATATAAAAATGTTAAAAATTCAGCTCAAATGAAAGTTTTTTTATTTTTTTCTTGAGAGAGTCGAATTTGATGTCATGATAAAAAAAAAAAAAAAAACTATTGATAGAGCAACCTTAAACGAACGAAGGTTTGACAGTTCTATTTAAAATTCTTGAAATTTGCTGCTACTTGGAATTATTTGAAAAAGTCATCAAGGACAATGTGGCACAGCATTTGAGTCCCATTTTTATACGCATTGTTGGAAGTTTTTGGAATTTGCACCAAACGACACTCAAGGCGATTCGCACACGAATATTCCTATTCACAAAATCAGCTGTGCACTTCCAAAAATATTAATACAAGTTTTTTGAAAATGTTTGCCCACAAAACATTATTTCCGCAACAATAGCTAGTGTTGTTTATTCTCTATTTTGACAAAACAAAAACTCATTCTGCCGTGTAAAATTTTAAGCACTGTTTGCTGTCAAAGTTTAAAAAGGTATTATCAAGCTCAAGTTGATTCTATCCGCCCATAAATGGTATACATTTCCGTTATTTAGCTGTTGTGTCCGACATTGTCGCTTGCTAGCTCGTTGTCATAGAGTCAAAAAGTTGTGTTCATTCCCAGAACATAGTAGCACACACACAAGAAATACCAATCACCAGCAACCACACGATGCAATTAGGGAATATTATTCAGCCAAAAAAGGGAACTTATTTATTCATTTATGGAAAAAAAGATAATATAGCTTAGCCATGGAGCAGTTCGCTCGTAGAATGAATCTCAACGTTTTGCTCAGCTTTGTTCTGTTTGCCATGCATGCAAAAACCACAATGCATTGCATACAATGACGTTCACGAGTCAACCTCACCAGCTATACTTCGCTCGAAATTTTATTATATTTTGCAATTTCCTGATTTATCAGATGATATTTCCGTTTTCATTCACTGTCCTGATAGTCACTTATATCTGCATGTCTCCCGACGCGTACGCACGTTTTTTTTTGTATTTGTTTTGTATTTGCTAGCAGGAAAAATAATACAAAAAACTCATAATACGCTCGTCGATATAGGCCCAAGCCTATTGTGAGTTTAATAATGTCCTCGGGGAGAGAGGGTAAGTTCCAACGTCATTTGAATTTTAAATGTTGGTTGGAAATAAAATAACCAAATGTGGTTTGTAGACCTATTTATTTTCGTTTTATGTTTTGGTACCATAAACGAACGTACCGGCTACTTGGAAACCTTTTCCATTGTGTAAGCTTGATAATAAAATAATAAACGAACGAATATGTGATCGGTGCATATTCCTATATATGTAGATACTTATGTCTTATGTGTTTTAAATAAATTTTGTTTGAAGTGCTCAAAAACATTGAAGTTTTAGTGTTAAATTTGAATATTTGGAGAAACAATACTCTTTAGATTCTTATGAAAGTTGTGAAATATGAAAAACTTAAATTTAATTTCCCTCGATCGCAATTGTATTGTATTGTATTGTATTGTAGCTACTTTGACAAGATGTATGGATTGTACTTCGGATGGGTTGAGGATATTGGATGTAAGTCAACTCTGTTATCAAAAGGAATAGTGGCTATTGTCGTTTTTCATCATTTTTCACTTCACTATTTAAATCTTAGAAATTTTTTTAAGAAAAACTGTACTGCATAGAAAGATGAAAGGTGAACCAAATAATGAAGCATTTTTCCCCTCTTTAGTATGATGCTGTGAAACTTCTCATCAATTAAAGGAAGCAGCTCAACAAGATTTAGTTTTTTCGCCTCGTTGGTCTTATTGGGCCCATAGTATAGTCGATGTCAGATTCGGGAATATAAATACAATTATCTTCTGACACACAAAAATCGGGACCCCCCAATTCTGTCATCACTTCTTCAAAAAATGAACCGTCTGACATCATTTAGGCTGTCGCAATGTTTTTGAGATTTGAAATGGTTTCAAGAGACAAATTGGTGTTACTTTCGAAGTAGTGAAGAAAAATCGAATTAACTGGGGACAAATTTTGGTCAAGGGCACATTCGTCTTCACCTAACTATGAAAGAATACTATAGAAAATTGTCTGCGAAAATTCGATTCTGAATAATGTACCTATGATGAAGGTGTATGCACGAGTGTGTGTTATGTATTTTTTTTTTAATTAACATTTTTTAAATATTATCATAATTAGCATTACAGACATAAGAGCGGACAGACTTCAAATCTTGTACAGAAGCTTCATAGACCCACACAACTTGGAGATAAGAACACTGAACACTGAAGTTGTAACAAACTATACTTTTACTTTATTTGATTTTGATCAAATAAATAATTAATTTGCATCTCTTGCAAAACATATAAGAAGTATACGCCAGAGTGAACTTTTTCTTAGGGCATTATTTAACACTAATCTCTGAATAACGCCTTCAACAAGAACTGTTTTTCAGCGGCTCGTTGCTATTCCCTTTCACACCCGACCTATTTTGGATCGAAACGATACAGGTCGTTAAGACCATCCACGAAGGATGAAAAAAATGTGTGTCCACTCCCTAATCAACGGGTTGGCTTGCTAGCACCTCGCTCATCCATGTGTTACACGTTTATTGCAGGCCTTATCATTCGAAGATGACATGCCAGAAAAATAAAATTGAATTGAATTTGGAACCCGAATTAAGATAATCTTAAAAAAAAGCTGTGAATACAGGTGGTAGTGTTGTTTGCATTTTTAAGTTTTGCTATTTCTTATGTGCAGAAATATGTATTGCAAAAAATTGGATCTCATTATTTGGCATTAAAATTGTTAAATTTTATTATGATCCCGTGCTTTATGCTTTACGCTGATATTATATGGCACAAGCTAATGCACATGGTATAGTGTACGCAAAAACATTTTCCCACCATTAAATTTATCGTATGCAATAAACTCAAATGCGAACAAACCCAGGGATGTGTTAAAATAATGCGCTGTAAGAATGTCAATAGAAGTTTACAGAACAACCGACACAGGCAACGACAACGACGTCTTTGAATTACCGCATTATAAAACGTTGTCGGCTTAAGCGAATATCCCATAATGTACCTAATTTTGTTTGTGTCACCCATCATCATGTTTAATGAATAGTCCCATATGTTCGGAAGAACGATACATTGGGATATCTTCCCCATGCTCCTGTGTATATCCTCATCCTCTTATGGTTGCTAAATATGAGACCAGAAGGAAGCGGCACCATAACGATGCCATAATACAAACCTCCTTCGTTTGGTCGTCTACATCAAATTTCCCATACACTGCCTCTAGATGCCTCGTCCGTATCCGCACAAGTCCAGATCCAACATCATCACCGTCAAAATCACATTATGAGGTTTGTGTCTTGCGTATTTCTTCGTTTCATCGTTTCATTTCATAGGCGCACATCCTCTTCTTCGCTCTTTTTGAGTTTTGTTTGAGACAGTTGCTTGGTCCTCATACAAAGTGAATTCTATGACAGAAAAGACCAAATTTCTTGTAGTTCTTTGTTTTTTGGCTGTGTGTCTTTGCCTTGTCCTTGTTCGTTGTGTGTTATGTGGTGCTTGGTAACCACCAAATCCTTGCGGACGTTACTATGTTTCCAGGGATGTTTGTGGGTATTGATTTAAAAATGGGACTGGACTGAGGAACAGTGGTTCGTGTTGTCTTGATAAATCACCATAAATGACAAAAACTGAATAAATTTTTAATTTTTTTTGTTTTTTGCATTGCGCACCACTTTGAATCGGTGTTGTCGCTGTAATATTTTGATCCTGTATTTGAGGAACACTACCCGAATCTATGGAACCCAGTGAATTGGATTACTATGGATACATTACGATGGCTGTGCAATGCATTTGCAATTTCCTTGGGTAGATAGGCAACCCAGTAAGGAGCTCTGTTGTTCTATTGTAGGATGGGCTTGAAGAATGTCATTGCAATTAGAGATTAATAGATACGACACATAGGTTTTGTTGCACTAAACACAGAACCAGTAGCACAGCTGGTCAAACTGGTTTTCTTGGTCATGAAGTCGGTCATCGTCCTCGTCTTATGGGGTTCAGTAGAAGTCTTCTATTGGGTTGTATTGTCTGTTTATGAGCATTTTAATACTTATTTGAAGTCATCTGGTTAAGGAAATAATATAGACTTGGATCTATTTTATATTGCAAAGGAGCGTTTAACTTCCGCATGTTCACAATATTTGATAGAGACAAAATTAAAGCTTTTCACTCGACACAAATTTAACCAAGAATAAGAAAAGGAAATCTCGATTCATGGGTAGATTATCTCTTCTTGGAATATATCCTTTAACAAACTGCATGCCAACTGACGGTGAAGGATTACTGTTTGCATGTAAGGAGGCATGGGTGAGAAATGAAGACACCCAATTTAATTATATAGAATGATAAAATTGCACTTGTCCTTTTTTGAGACCGGAAAACAGATATCAAAAGCCATTTGAACTAATATGCAACAGTTATAAAGCTAAATTTTCTATTTCGAAAACGTAAGGACTAATGTCTGTCTTCAAAGGGACATTTATTCAAAGTGGGAACAATTAGGAAAGGTATCTATATCCATTTTGAACGAAACCAACGAAACCAGTGGACTAATTAATTTCAGTTAAACAAAGTTAAGTTAACTTTTCTCAATCTTTTCAAGGTGAACAGTTCAGGGTTTTAAGTCTGACTAATGGTCTCAGAAAAATTTTCTTCAGGACACTCGTGGTGGGCAAATATTATAACTCGCCTTATTGCCGCAGTCACGCTAGCTGTTCATCATAGTCGGTCTGTAGACTGTGGGTCTCTGTGTATCTGCAATGGGCGGTACTCTATTCTCGTAAGAAGGCCGTTGATTGGCGTCTAATGTTTGAATTTTCTGACAAAGGCAATAACAACTTGTCCCACATTCACTCGGCACCAAGAACTTGAAAAAAAAACATCCCAAACAAAATTGATATTAAAAAACTTGTTTACCTACCCAAGGCAACAAGGCCGTTAGACGTTAGAGTTTTCTGAATTCGGAGTTTTATCCTTGACAACCATTTCAAAAAAAGAGCCGGTTTATCTTACCCACCGTTTGAATTTGAAATTTCCTAAATTTGTTAATTTAAAATCAAGTTTGACAATGGGAAAGATTCTTTAGTTCAAACAGCTGTCTCTCTAAGCTCTAACTCTATTGGAGTTCTGAAGAACAAATAACTTAAAATTGAACCTTCCTACTCACTTCCTAAAATCCAACCCAATGCACAAAGAACAACTTTCTTGTTTTTTTCTTTCTTGACATTTTCCTTAGTACCTATATTTTTTTGCCAAAAACAAAATGGCTTAACTCTTAAAGAATGTTCTTATGATTCCAGCTACTTTCGTTGTTTCGTCCGTTGAAGTCCTTGGTTTTCTGGCCAAAGCATGGGGTTTCCATTTTCTCGAGATAAGCAAGGGGCTGAACATGTGATGGGTGTGTGCACGGGTATGTGCGAAAGTTGAAAAGAAATGTAATTTTATATCAAAAACTCAATTTGAAGATCCCTTTGATGCAAATGTCAAGAGAAAATTTTCGCAGTTTTACGAAAAACTTTGCCATCAAGCACTGCAGGAGTATTTCCTATTCCATCGTAGTCGTCTTCATCGTGTGTCGCGCGCGTCGCGTCGTCCGTTGTTGTCAATCGTCATTCACGAAGTTTCTATGTAAGAATGAGAGGAAAAAACATGTCCTAGAACTCCGTCTACAGCAGTCATAGTACGAATACCAATACGAAATTAGTTTTGCATTCTCCTTACAGTAAATATTTGTTAATTTAAAGAGTTGCTCGTTTCACGAACATGACACGATTTTGAACAATTTTGTTGTAAATAATAATATTTCTGCTTGACTCAAGGGAATTAAGTACCTACATGCCATTTTGAAAATATTTATAAAAAATTCGTTAAAATAAGATGAAGTTGTGAATTAGATGTGGTTTGGTGAAGTTAAGTTCCTCAAGTTTCGGGGAATTTGGTTTGTTTCTTTACAACTGAGCAACAGTTTCTATGAAACAATGAACAGCTTTTCAGGTGGTAACTCTTGATTTATTTTCAAATGCCCATTTTGGCGTACAAACAAACAAAATAATTAAACACCAATGAACTCGGCTTTGAGTTGCTATCACGTTATGGCACAGTTTCTATTTCTAACGAACATAAACGTAGCCATACAATTCCGACATACAACACAGGATGACCGACAATGATGAAGGACGACGCACGTCCGTCGTCGTCTTCTTCGACTATATTATCCACGGGAGAAGAGAAAACATCGAAATTGAAATGCAATCTCCTGGCTATATTGACCTAAATATGACAGATAACAATAAACCAAGGTAATGAATGGATGGACGTGGACGCCTATAAGTAGGTACATGTGTTGTCCTTGTCCTATTTTATAGGACACTTTAGTCTCATCGATATATGTACGTGTACGGTATCTAGTGGAAAGGATACGTCATGCGAGTTGAGTAGGTAATATTAAAGCCAATGCGTCACAAAACATCATGTCGATGTCTGGTGTGGATCGAGGTGTGTGGTGTTAGCGTAGCACAAGGTCGAACGGTCGGTTAACGTCACGGTGCATCGAGTATTTGACTTGACAGAGCGATGGTTAAGTTCTACACTTGACTAAACGATGTAAACGAAGCGAGCTGCAAATATTGAGATTTATGAAAGTTGATTTCTATAGTTTTTCTGTGCCAGATTGTGGTTGAAGCTTAAAAATCAATCAAAGTCTAAAGTTCTTTGTTGTCTCTTGAGGCAAGAGTAATCTTTCCAATCTATTACCAGGATGTTTGTGTTTTTGCTTTTCGAAACTAAAACCAAACACGACGCCACGAATGACTGAAACGACACGACTATGAAAAAAACAAAACACCGAAAACCAACAAAGAGAAAACATACATTCTAAACAGAAAATCTATGTAAATTCAAACAGTATTATTTGCATAATCTTGATGAATTTCGATTTGAAATAAATTTCAGAATTTCTGTTTCATTTCAAAACCACACCGCGCAGCAGCAAAATAGGGAATTGTGCTCATACAGATGGACTTTAGGAGTTCTGAAACACCAAGAACGGTATATTATACCTATACATTATGTGTATCTACAAGTTATCACAATAAACATTTATAAACCAACACGTGTAACTTTTCTCACGTTTTGAACTTCATCTGAGATGCGATTCTAAGAATCGCATGAGCAGTATCATCATAAGATAAAATTTTCATTCCCACGTTTGCGCTTCCAAGTAAAGCGACATTTCAGCATCCATCATCACTTGCATCTCATCGTTCACAATTCAATGATGCAACGAGAGGTTATAAAAACTAATGTTATATTATAACTAGCAGTTACACGCGACTTCGTCCGCCTCTCCCTCGTCCACCGGCCAGAGTATCGTCTCGACTTGTGCATCATGCGCGCGTGGGAATTTTGTTCGGAAGTTATTGTAAAATTGCATTGCAGTCAACTCTCCCTAGGTCGTTATTCTCTTGAACTTGAAAAATTTGAGCATTTTTTATGATTCCCTTCAGTTGTTCATACTTAAAGCATTCCCTTGGTCGAACTCTCCCTAATTCTAATATCTCTCTTACTTCTGCATCGTTTTTTTTCGTTAAGTAAATTTTCTTTTTTTTCTTTAAACTGAGCATATTTTTTAGTTAAGAAGTACATAAAATGATATTGTTTAAACACAATAATCTGCACAAATATTGCAATCAATCACATTCACAAATCAATTGAACTCTCAAAATTCTAATTTGAGCAGTTATTAGGCCAGTTCCACCTAACAACATCTCACTGAGATCTCAATGTCACCTTGACTGAGGCAAAATCATTTGGTGGAACATAATTCTCAGTTATCATTGAGATTTAATGGTTACCTTACTAATTGTTGCTGCACATATGTCAGCCACGTCAAATAGCTGAGTGAGAAATCGAATCCAAAATAATTTCATCTCAGAGATCTCAGAAAAAAATCTCAGTTCTCACATTTCCACAGATTCTTCGCTGCTATTGGTCGCAGCTTAATTTAAAGTAGAATAAAGCCTTCCTCGATTAATGGACTATCCAACACAAAAAGAATTTTACAATTCGAAATAGTAGTTCCTGAGATTACCGCGTTCAAACGAACTTTATATTGTATTGTATTGTATTGTTTGCCGTTTTTTCCACATTTTACACAAATTCTTCGCTCCTATTGGTCGCAGCTTAATTTTATATAGCTTCAAGCAATCCTTGATAAATGGACCATTCAACATTAAAAAAATTGTTCAATTTCATAAAGCAGTTCCTGAGATAAGCGCGTTAAAACGCAGAAAAATGTATATTTTTTGCCGTTTTTTCCATATTTTCCACAGATTCTTCGCTGCTATTGGTCACAGCTTAATGTTAAGTAGCCTAATGTCTAAGTCGATTAAGGCACCATCCAACACAAAAAGAATTATACCATTCGAACCAGTAGTTCCTGAGATTACCGCGTTCAAACGAACAAACTCTTCAGCTTTATATATTAGTGTAGATTCCTGGAGTTCTGTTCTTGGCTTTGATCTATAAGGTTCTTTTTGATTCAATAAATGTCCACAGTCCACAATGCAGTTGCCCGTAGCTTAGTGGTTAGGTGCGTTGGCTGCTAAGCAGAACGTCGTGGGTTCGAGTCCTTATTCAACTTTCACGGGTACTGCCTCTTGCGAAGACCTGACAAAACTTCCAAGAGTAGGTATCAATCTGTCATGAAAAAGTGCTTCTCAATTTTGCCGTTCGGAATCGGCGTTAAATTGTAGGTCCCCTCAATTCTTCACATGCACTCAGAGAATTGTTGATGAGAGTAAGCAAGCCACTTAGGCCTTGGCTCTTCAAGAGCTGTCGCGCCACTCTATTTATTTTTTTTTTTAAATGTCCACATAGTGGAGCAAAAAATAAAAAGCTGTGTTTTTTTTAAATTCATTAATAAGCATAAGCTTAACTTACATACATACATGAGTGTAACAATGAGCTTTGGGACCATATATATGTATCATTATAATCATTCCAACCCTGGCATTACTGAATGATTGGTATAATCCAGTTCATTGCTACCAACATTCATCGATGTGATTATAATGACCTATAAAAGGAGAGCGAAAAGCAAGCGTGGGTTGTGTCTTTTTCCCCGTCACGGTACCGCCTGCACAGCTATTCTAGACGATATAGACGAAGCGAAACTACTTCAACTCACCATACCATCTCATTATAAGATAAAATCTACCATTCCATTTTAAAAATTATAACTAAGAAAAGTAAACTGAATTAAAATTATAGTATCTACTTAAAATTAAATTAAATCTAAATAGTTTGAATTAGACCTATACATACATAGGGTAAAACTATACAAAGCGCCCCACAATTCATCAAACATAAATAAAACACAAAATTTAAACATAAAATCACATTCTTTTATTTTTAATAAAATAATCAGCCTTTTTTCTTAGCATTTACATTCAATGAGCATAAAAACAATGATAGTATAAAATAAATAAAAATATTTTTTTGAAAGTTAAGGTGGGGCGTTTTGTAACTAGGGTAGCGGGCAAGACGCCCCAGGCTATTTACAAGGCGCCCCATGAGAAAAGTGAAGAAATATTGCATTAGATTCTTTCAAAATATTTTAATATCTTAGTAAAATAGCGTCTCTTTTCAATTTGCTGCCACAATTAGGCAAATACGCTGTACAGGACTTATGTAACAAAGCCTTTCAAGTTACGCATGAGATCCTGTCTTCTGAGGAAGCAATTTGGTAATGATCATCAATACACTAAACTCAATCACTTCAGCCATATCTTTTTCGAACCACGAGGCCCACAATGTCTTTCGCAAATAATTTCAATGCATTTCTGAAGAAATTAGCAAGGAAAATTTGTTAAACGCATCAAATTATAACTGGGGCATTTTGAATTTTCTTCACTGGGGCGTTTTGTAAATGCTGGAACACAAAGCGTCCAACATGAAATACTGACTCTCAACATAAGATAACGTTATGAGTTAAAAATAATATAAAAGCAAAAACAAAATTCTTTTTAGGTGTATGCACAGTTTTCAAATATTGCTCATACTTTCCGAGAAAATTAAATTTTAGTGGATACCCACCTCAATATTTTTCGGCTCACAAAATCGTTTTTTCTCTTTTATTCTTACACGCGTAAACGAATCTCATCCACTCAAAAGCCGAACTGGGCAACCATTTAAACCTGTTTGAACACGATTAGTTTGATTTGAATATCTACTGTTTTGAACGCAGTAGGCTGGTGGGGCGTTTTGTAAACCGGGGCGCTTTGTATAGTTTTACCCTATGTATGTAATGCTTACTCTGTATAATGTTAAAGTTGTTTTCATTTTCTTTTATCATAAGTTCTGTTTTATCGTCTAAGCAATCTCAAACTGACACCTTATTAGATTGTCTAATGTCTACCTTTGCTTAACTGGACACTAGAGCAGCCTCTAAAACGTTACCTAAAAACATAGTACTTTATCCTTCAATCATTCATGAAGCGACGAGTGAATTTTCCAAAAAATTTCAACCGGAAGTAACTTAAATTTAAATTCAGTATTTTATATCTATACTAATGTATTAAGTAAGTGTGTTATTACACTCAGACGTTTTTAGAAAGACCCAAAGAAGTGCGAAAGAGAAAGCAGGTGAAATAGAAATACCTTAAAAAGTCTCGACCCGCAGAGTTGTGGGTTCAGGATTTTCGGATGGTTTTTGACGTTCCTTTTTCTTCTCTTTCTTTGTTTCTTGGCGTTGCTTTATTATTGTTTCTAGTGTCTTTGAGTAAACAACTCTAACACATCTAACAAGATTTCTTCATCAGAACTATTATCCTTATCCATGATGTCAATAATTATTTCTGCAGTATCTAATACTTTATTTAAAACTTCAAATGACATTTTATGAATGTTTATTTGAATAAAAAAAAAACAGTTTTCTTCAATAATTTTCACACTTTGACTTTGTGTATGAGAACAAAACATTGAAAGAGAAGTGTCAAAAACAGTCAACCGAAAAACGTCCGAGTGTAATAATGCGAGATTGACGGAATGAGTGTTCAAAAGAAAATCTAAGAAACACGCAGCATTAAAAAAGTCTGGGTGGTGTAATAACACACTAAGGGCCAGTTGCTTAATCGAATCATAAATTTAAGTTCTACATAAAGTTCTACTTTTGTATGGGGATTTTATGTAGAACTTAAGAATTCCGGAACGTCTCATACAAAAATGAAAACTTTATGTAGAACTTAAATTTATGATTCGATTGAGCAACTAGCCCTAAGACTTTTGTTTGTTTGTCGGTTGCATGTTTGTAGTCGATAAACTAACAAACAAACAAAAGTTCTACTTTATAAATCATGCACAATTGTTCTCCCATGCACTGATTGTGCAGTAGGAGGTTCTGTAAAGAAAAGAAATAGTTAATAAGAACAAAAAAAAACATTGATTTTTAATTTACTTACCCGAAATGTTGTTTTATAATTCAGGAAACTGACAGAGTGACAGGCGAGGCGACATCAATTTTTTGAAATGTCTCTCTATTTTCATTTCATTTCATTTCATTTCCTTTTCATTCTTCCTTATTATATTTAAGGCTGAACTCCTACTTAAGCGTTTGGACCAAGTCAATGTTTAGGTACACGTGAATCCTTGATCACGATTTTCTGTGCAAAAGAAAATTTTAACATCGATATTTTAAAAAGACATGGATTTAAGTTTCCACAATCAACGTGCATGAAAATTTCGCATTATGAATATTGATTTTCAAAGCGAAAATTGCATATAATTGTAGATGCATTGGTTTTCAAATGAAAAACTGGATAATTTCAAAATGGGTTTTCGAATGGAGAATAGAAAGTTCTTGATAAAAAAAACTCGGAAAATTCATTGGTTTTCAAAGCGAAAATTGCATGTAAGTGTAGGTGGTAGGTGGAAAACTGGAAGATTTCAAAATTGGTTTTCGAATGGAAAAAAGAAAGTTCTTTATGAGAAACTCAGAAAACTCTTTGGTCTCCAAAAGGAAAATTGCATGTATTTGCAAGTGCATTGATTTTCAAATGGAAAAATGGAAAATTTTTGATTGGGAACTTGGAAAACTCTGCGAGAGCACGAAAAACTTCAAGACCTAAAATCAAGTTTTTGCATATAATTTGAGCTGCATTGTTATGTTTGTACATCCGGTAGGGACTCTATATCCGCTCAATCCTCAATGCATTTTTATAAAATTTTCACTTTTGATAGGTATGGCCTGAATAAATTCAAATTTTTGGGCCAATCTAACGTGAAAATCAGCAAGAAAGGGGGACAATCATAGTGGTTACTAGGGTAGCGCAAAGCGTGTAGCGGGAAGTGGGTAATGGGTTAACGGGTAGAGGGTAGCGGGAAGAGTAATAGGGGGATACCAAAGGCTAGAGCTTTTATTTATCGATTGAGGCAGTACGAAGTCTGCAGGGTCAGCTAGTTTTAAATAAGCAAATTAACGAAGAACTACAAAAAAAAAAGGAGAACTACACCTCCATTGCCCCTAGTCTGCATAAACTTAAAGAAATTTCATTGTTATTTGGCATTTCTACATCATCAATGTATTTTGTAAAATCGATAGACTTTACCATTCAACAAGGTAGAAAAAAAGTGCATTAAACTTAATAAAATAACTCTCGACCGAAAAATCTATTGAAAATAAAAATAAAAAAATTCAATTAAAAGAATATCGAAAACATCGCAGAACGACGCTTACAGGGTGTTCTCTCTTCTTTTCTTTAATCATCTCGTAAAACAAAGTAAATAAAAAACACTCGTATTGCAACCAGCTTTTGGTTCGCATTTTTTTTTTTTTTTGATAAAATTAATTAAAAATTGTATTTAAGTCATCCTAATTTAAACTGTCACATAGTAAACCAAAACACCCTTTACATTATATAGGGCTATTTTGTTAAGGTCATCTCCTACCTCCTGTTGTCGTTGTATCATTGATGGCTGCGAAATATGTGTGAAAAGTAAATCGCCGACATGAGCAATAACTTACTTACCTACAATTTTTTTTGTGTTAACCTCTCCTCTGAGTCGAGTCGAGTATTAATTGGATTCTGAATATACTTAAAATAACCCAAAGATCCGCCGAAATGACAGATCCAATATTTAAATTTTTCCAATTTTCCTTTATCGCCACTCGGCACCATACCAATCGCATTTTTTGTTTTTATCGATACATCGTTGTTCTCCTTCTAGGCAACACATTCCACTTCTGCATATTAATTTGAAACAGAGAGGGCGAGTCTGAGTCGTTTGTACGCTAACGAGACAATTTGACGTTTTATTTTGTTCAACGCACTTTAATTTGGCTTCACTGCTGCATTCATGCGAACATAGCTATTTGCTGCGTTTATAGATCGAGACAGCAGCAGCCGAAGGGCTTCCGCGTTTTCATGATTTCGCGGACAACCTTATACAACGATAATTAAATGACCCACATAATGGTAGCACACTGACTGACTCACTGTATAGTAAGGTGCCTTGGTGCACTCGTCTGGCTGCCAGATTGAATGGGGAGGAACGATATTACTCAATTCCGAATAATGAACATAAAAAAGAAAAACACACAAAGACAAACAAAAATTTTAATGAGAATACTCAGCTCTTTAATTTTCCGGTATTAAAATAAAGTTACCATTACTTCGACCGACCGTGACGTCGCTTCGCTCGTCGTCGCGGTCGTTGAGGGTTGACAGCTCATCGCATACTTAAGTTACTGGTGGGTGGGCTTGGCAGAATGCTAAATCATGCTAAGATCCAGTAAGTGCTTAAACATGGCTAAGCTATTAATTTCAGCACAAGCGGAGGAACTTTTTGTTTTTTTTAAGACTCCTCGTTTGTTTTAAGACCACCCTGTGAGTCTGGCGATAATGTTATGAAGAGAAAAAAAGAGTTAATCCTATTCTGCACTTGCTTGCAGATTCCATTTCATTTCATCATTTCATGAATTCCTTGAACCACAAGGAGTCAGCGTTGCGCCACTTGTAACGGCGAAATGGCGTTGCTCGGACGGTAGTCGACATCAACAAAACAACCATCATTCTGAATTCAACCGTCCGCCCCCGCAACTCGAAATTGCATCAACAACCTATACATATGAATTTATATTAATTAATTTCGCTCATGCCTTCAGCGAAACTCTGTACTTTACTTTTGCGTAAGTGTGGAGATGAAGTTGTTTCGGTGGCGACCGACAGAAAATATTACTGAAGCCTGTGCTGGAACAAGCGAAGGATATTTTGCTCTATGAGTGGAAAAGAAGAAGCAAAAAATACATGAAAGGCGAAGAAGAACAAAAAAGAAAACATAGTTAAATAGCTCTATCTCTATCCGATTACAAAAGGCAAAGAGTGCGCATCCAGCAAACAAAAAATATTATTTGTATAATTTCGATCCAGTAAGCAAACCCGAGACTGCTGCAAAAGAGCCCAAAAAGAGGCTTAAGACTGTGGAAGGAGGGAAGTTAATGATAATAATGTTGCAAGGCGAGACAAGGCCTCTAACCCTGCCGCGAAAGGATCTTTTTGTGGGTTGCTTACGAATACTAAAAATATTAAGCAACAAAAAACATACACTCAAACAAACACATTAGCCAGTCGCAATAGGATGGTTCTGATGGTATATAGATGGTTTGTATCAGAGTTGGGCATTATTCGAATAAATTTTTATTCGAATAATTATTCGAATAAAAAATTATTCGCCACTAATTTATTCACGAATAATTTATTCGCGAATAAATTATTCGTGATTTTATTCGTTATTCGAAAATTATTCGTGATTTTATTCGTTATTCTGAATAACGAATAAAATCGACTTTGTACCTTCTTTCATTTGTCTATTTATCTTCAATTTTTTTATTTACGTTTCCTTTGGAATTAGACGCTGGAATTCCTTCATTCATTCTTCCTTGCTGACAAAAATTCTGTCGACAAATTCTTGTTAAATATATTGAAAAAAGAAGACAAAATATCCGCGGTTGATAATTCTTGGAAATTATTAGGGAGAGTAATAAAAATCTATCCCCTGAAGTATCCCTGGAATTGATTAAATTTAAAATAAATCTAGAAATAGTTAATTCTTATTATCGCATACAAAGCAGTTGGTGACGTTATTGATGAAAGTGGTGTTGTGGTGTAGGTACTTTTGATTTTTAAAATGTGAGCCATTAAATGATGTTATGGATTTAGAAATGAAAATTTGGGCACTGATGTATCAATAAAATCAAAACATTTTGAACATCTCAACAGGTTCTAATGAATGTGCTACCAATATGTATCTGTGCATCAAATCTGTGCAAAAACGACATTGACTTTGTTGAATGGAAAATTTCTTAAGTATGACGCTTCATATTCTAGTGATAAAAGCATTCTGAAGTGTACAAGGTGTGAACCTAAAATTGTAACAATCAAAGGATTCCCAAACCGTAGGCTGCAAGCCTTGGATCGCTATCCAGAAGTGAAGAGGATATTTAAAAAATATAATACACAACCATGATAAACTTTCCAAAAGCAAACACACTGTCCGACAAAGAGTAGTGATGAAGTCCAATCTTAGGAGCTTTAACCAACTTTTAATAAAAAAAAAAAAATTAAAACATTAATCGTTCTACCAAATTCCTTGTGTTTATTTTATTCGTTATTCGTTTATTCGTTATTCGAATAATGAATAAAATAATTTATTCGTCATTCGAATAAATTTTCTTCGAATAAATGAAATTATTCATTATTCGTGAATAACGAATAAAATGATTATTTATTATTCGAATGATTATTCGAATAAATTTTGCCCAACTCTGGTTTGTATAATAGCCAGAATTTTATACTCTAACAGTGGAGCATTCGGGAAGGACCTTCCGTCCGTATTCATCGGAGTGTAAAAGTAGGCTAATGCAAATGTTTGGTGTCTTGTGTATGATGACATGGACTTTTCATTCATTCAGAGCTTAGGGCTTCAAAGCGCACACAGTTCTTTTTCTTTTTTTTTGCGACGATGGTGAAGATATAAGTTCGTTTCTATTTCACTGTTGATTTTTGGATGGGTCGGGCTATGTGGGGGTTTTATTGCCTTTTTCTTTTAAATTTTGTTTTTTTAAGTTGATGCCTGAAGTTTTTTTTATTCTTTTTTCATGCTGAACTGGACTCGCTCAACATTCTGAGAGAATAATTATCCTTTTTTTTTGTGTAAACTGCCTTCATACGAAATGGAACCTAACTTTCGGGCTATGAACCCATTAAGTTAGGGGAATTTTATGTGGGAAAGTTCGTCCAATGGGTTTTTTGTTTGCTTTTGATTTAATTTTTTGTTTGTGGTTTGAATGAGTTGTACTTGGGGGTTAGAGCAATTACCTTTTTGTTGGGGGTAATGCGGCTATTATGAAATGTTAAACGCTGAATTTGATGTTGTGTAAAGACGTTGACATGTCAATTAATTGAAGGGATTTTGGATGGCTATAACTATCTATTAGTTGCTAATTTGGTTGTTGGCAGAAGGTGGAAATAACTTAACTAAACTCAGTGTGATTTTGGTTAAATTTATCTAATTAAAGATCTGTTATTGCAGAGGTCATACTTCATACAATAACTGTGTTGAAAAAAAAATGAATTGAGTGATTTTGGAATGAAAATCTTTTTGTGTACAAAAATGCATTTTTGTTTGTTTACATGTCCGGTATTCCCTCCTAAAATTCTGAAAGCATTTTAATGAAATATTCAGGATAGTTAAAGTTATAATAGTGATAGAGTTTTATATAAACCTCCCCCCCCCCCAAAAAAAAAAAATCGTAACTAGAAAAATAATTTCTTGAATGGGGTACTGGCTGCAATTGTTCCGATACTATTGCTTTGCGAGTGGAATAAAAATAAATGTTTGAGGATAAAATTCGGAGTAGGTATTCCGTACAAAAAAATGGATATTATTTCTAAGAAAATGATTTAATTATTTTGGAATAGATTCAAGTCAAGAATTTATTGAGGGCTTCAAATAGCGATCAAAGACCAAAGATAAGGAGGCTCAGGTAGTAGTTAGGGATGATACGAAAGTGGTAACGCTGATTTTTCAATGGACTCCGACAAGGGAATGGACTGGCCTGTCTCCTCTTAACCTGGCGTTGGAGAAAGCAATCCGTGACTCTATAGAACATCTATCTGGCGACTATAATCTGCAATTCCACAAAATATTGGCAGACGAAGACAACATTGACTGAACTGAATGGCAGCGGCCAACAATCGGGATACATAGGAGAACTTACTGAAGGAAGCCCGGACCTGATCCCGGTTGTGGAGTAGATGAGGAAAAAAGTTCATGGGCCATCAATATTTGTGTAAGAAACGGTTTGCTTCAAGTTCTCTTCGGCCGTATCTGATAGTGTTGCCGATGCAAAGCTTTAAGGCCCTTGATTTCGGTCATCATTTTTCATAGGGTACCTACCTATAAAAATTGAAATTGATTACAATTTGAGATCGTGGGAAAATTCGTGAAGGAAAAAATCGCAATAAACCAAATTTTACACCTAAAAAACATTTTTGAAAACATTTCGGCCCCACAAGTAGCATAAGGTCATTTTAATTTGTTGTGCCTGTTTTTGTTTTGATTCATCGAAGCAAAACCAAAATTGTCAAGTATTTTGTTCTCATTTAGTTTGAAAAATTAGTAGACATATTTCTAGTTCCTGTCTTAGTCGGCCAAATCAAATTCTCAATAAATCAAAACTCAACTGCTACTTGCACAACGCACACGTTCTATTATTGTAAACGAAGCAGGATTATAAATCAAGGAAATCTTAAATGCTTATCCGCTATGACGTATGTAAATTACTTCAAAATTTTATATGAGAAAATGATAAAGCAGTGTTCTTTGCACAGTGATGGAATAAAAACCCAAAATGCAAAGAAGCTATTGCATTCATCGCCCCAAGGATTACACATGAGTTAGTTCATTTCATATTAGAATTCTTAATTTTGTATAACACTGTCGGGATACCGAATACCTAAACATTTAAGTGTTGAAACAAAGAAAAGTGGCGAATAAAGAAAAAAAATAACATTTAATTTTGGTCTGAGATAAATCTTTTTGCTTTTTTCATGCGATATTTGGCTTCTTTCACCTTTTTATTCTCCCTCTTCTCCTTCTTTTAGCTCTCAAAATTCAGCCAAATGAATTTTAAATTATCTCAAAAATTATTTAAAATTAGACAGAAGAAACTGCTTCAGTATGGCAATGGTATTTTCGATTACCACATATTTCAGCTTGAAAGTTGTGAACAGAATGTAACACAATGATCGATAACGCACTTTAAATTGAAATTTCATCAGATAACATTCTTTCGATGCTGTTGTTCTAGTTGTTCTTTGAGCAAAACTGAAAGACATTGACTTAGTATACCTATCTGTCAAAGTAACAGCAAGACATGCTAGAGAGGCAGGAAGAAGGACACACTCATATGTCTTCTTTGGTTCACTTCTTTTCAGTAAGTATGTAGCGTGTGCAAAGGAGAGGTTATATTATTTGTAAGTCTTCGTATGCAGTTTGTTTTCATAGAGAATGTTCTCAAAGGATTTCATGTTATAAGCTCTGGAAATGTGTTAAAAAGTTTCTATCCTGAGGTTTCAGTTCTACGTCTACCGATTGGGATCCTCAGAGACGCAATTTTTTGGGGATGCACAAAATCGCACGAAAAAAGTTCTGAGAAATTTCCAAAGATATCGAAATCTGTAATATTGGTTGAGTAAGTAGATATGTAATGCAAAACACCTTTTGACAGAAAAACAATTGACAATGTTCTGATTTTCATTGACGACACGAAGGTCCTTACGAAGACAAACGAAAAAGTCTGCTTTTTTCTATCATAAAAAAGGGAAACATAAAATGTTAGAAAAGAAAAACTATTGTTTCAGATCACGCGCATGCATCTGTTTTTGTTTTCAACTCCCATTTAAAAAATGTATTTATTTGTCTTCTTATTTCCATATCCCAGGAGCGATTGCGATATTCAGCACAAACTTGAAGGCTTCAAACAAAAGGATTACAACTCTTGTGCTATTGCCTTGTTCTTCTATTTGTCATGCCGCGCGAAAAAAATAATACGTAGGTACATACTTTTTCATTCCCTTGTTTGTGCAAATAAAATAAGAACCCAAACCAAACATTTCCACCTTAATACAAAAAATTACCCGTTCACATTCGCTCAGGATATTTTGATAAGTAATAACTAATAAGTACCTATCAGAGATTAAAATGAGTATGTTTGAACAGTTCGAACACATCCAAATTTTTCTTGTGTGCTTGTTCATACTCGTTCGATTGCAACCCTTATTTATGAATAATTTGACTCATAAATAAAAAGGCTTGTAAGTCAAACCAAGCAAGCAGAGGAAACTCGTAAATATTTTTCGTTTTCGATCATTTCAAGTCAAATTGACTCACAAGCAATTCGCTTGCTTTTACTTACTCAAACATGTTTGAGTTTTCGGGTAAAATTGATTGGATGTTTCAATTTTTTTTTCTCTACGAAGAAAAAAAGAAAGATGCAGGCTTTGTATGGGTTGTAATTTAACGAATAGAAATATTTATAAATGAGTTAGGTGGCTGGATTTGCATTCATAAATATAATAATCCGCACTGGAAACATAATTTTTCACATTAATTATGGAAAGGATTTATTAATGAATGCATACTATACCTCAATGTGGGTTAGGTTTGTATACCTAAATAGAAAATAGTGATTGACGAAGATTATGTCGTGGGAATACCTGCTTCCGGTTGGTAGAGAATGCAGTTTTGTTAAGATATTTTAAATATTGTTA
Source organism: Sphaerophoria taeniata (assembly GCA_943590905.1). Lineage (NCBI taxonomy): Eukaryota > Metazoa > Arthropoda > Insecta > Diptera > Syrphidae > Sphaerophoria > Sphaerophoria taeniata. Next base: position 52,922,023 of record OX016542.1, read on the forward strand.
ATCTTTTTATAACATATCTGACCTTCCTATAACCAAGCTATGTACCTACTACTTTCTGGATAATATGTAATCCTTTTCTAGGGTGGGATGTTGGCTTTTTGTAATTAGAGTAATAAAACAAAAAAAGAGGTATGAATGAACATTTTGAGGTCAAGCTATGAATGAATTAGTTTCAGTAATAATTTTTGGTTTTTACGCATCTTTTTTTATAAAAAAAGGGTTTTTGTTTCAATGAGTACATTTTTAAATACTAAGAAAATGAAATCATGAAATAAAACTTTGAATATTATATATGTTACAAACATTTCTTTTTAATCAAAATATGTACATAGATTTCCTTATTTCTATTTTGTTCGAATTTTTTTACATTGATTCCACTCAGCACACAAATCTCAAAGAAACCAAGCATTATTTTTCGATTTACTTACAAGCGCCATGAATAATGGAGTGATGATTGTAAGCGATTTTACTTTCAATCAGTAAACTTGTTTGAAGATATTACGAATCCATAATCTTAATTTTTTGCTGGAGAAAATTCAACTGACAACGCGGATTCATTTGCTCATGAAATCCTAATGTATATTGAAAATTTGAAACCCATACACAAGGTCCTGTTTATATTTTACAATGGTGTTTCGATCACAAAAAATCAAAATAATCAAAATATGTGGATTTATTTATTTCTATTCGTATCTATCTATTTTATTCGACACAGCGATACAAAAATTTGAGAATGAAACAAATCAACGATAAAAATAAACCTCCTTGCCATAGATTACCTACATTTCCACACAGCACACAAATCTCAAACAAACCAAACAATATTTTTCGATTTACTTACAAGCGCCATGAACAATTGAGTGGTGATTGCAAGCGATCTTACTTTCAACCAAAAAACTCGTTTGAACTCGTTTGAAATGAGGGATGATTTGTAAATAATTTTACTCATAAATAAAAAGACTCGAAATTACTTGATTGTGCGTTGACTCAGTTTGTTCAAACTCGTTTTTTTTTAGTAAATACCCGAAACTTACAAACAATACTTGACTCATTTTAATCTCTGGTACCTATACATGTAAAGGTAGGTATAGGTACTTGTTTCCCTTTGTCTCTTAATGTTAATTCACACTTTTTCTGACTAAACCAGAACGTCTGATTTTCATTTGAAGTAGACTAAAAATAAAAATATACATTTCGCTGTTAAAAAAATGTTTTCTATTTGCATTTCCCTTTTTTGTTAAAACATTTTTATCATTTTATCTTTCCGAGAATTCTAGTATGCAAACATTTTCTGTTTTAGTTTTGTTTTTGTGTTATTTAACACTGCAGTTAGGCTGCGTCCGTCAATTTCATTTCTGTTGTTTGAACAACGATAGCAACTTAGAGGTGCTTCCACCAATGGCTTTTTCCGTCAATTCCTTTGATGGCTGGAGTTATAGCTATTTCACGGGTGCCAAGCCGATCATCAGACTCCTTTATTAGTGGTGCTGCCTAGTTATTTTTCATATTAATCGAAAAACTTTTTGAGTTCACTTTGGGATTTGAACCTAGACCAGCTAGTTGTGAAGCCAATGCACTACGCACTGCGCTAACAACTCCACTGATTTTTGGTTTCCCAATGCAATTTTTATTGTTTGTCATTTGCAATGATAAGCGCATTTTTACAAGCTCCTCAAAGTTTTTTTCTGTTTTATTGTTTGCTGGCGTAATCGTAATTACTTTATGCATTATTAAAACAAAATTCTAGGAATGTTATTCATCTATGATTTAACAAGCACTTGCTTGCTGACATTTCATTAATATTACAAATTTGTTTGTCAGTTTGTCATCTTTTGTGCAACAACGTTTTTTTTCCAATAATTTTGCACTGGCAAAGCCACTGAATTTTCCATATTTTTTAACACCTAGACAAAAGTTACAAAAATCGTGTTCAATTTAAATTTGTTCATTAATCCATAATTTTCCGACTAAAGGACAACATACTGCTGGTCCAGTGCCAGTTCCACAACAAACCTAATCTCCTTACCTCATCTTGTGCCACTATGTCCTTGCTTCTGGAATATAGATGCATAACGAACAATCTGCTAAAAAATAAAACAAACCAAATGAACAACACGAAAAAAGGCTAAGGCGATCATAAAAAAAAATCCAACTTAGCCCTAGCCCCGATATGCCTACGTTGGAAATTGATACTCATAAAACTATTGGCAGGTTATTTTTGGCCGCATATGGTCGATAGGGATTGTTAATAGATGCAAGAAAAATTGCACAATAAAATTATATCACGATCATCGCATAAAATCGGTCCTATGAACTTTTATTCTCTGTGTGTCCTAAACCTGGTCCCGATGGGATTCTTGAATTTTCCTCCATCGACATCATTTCGACGGCCATTATCGACGAGCGCTCTTGTACAACACCATACTATTTATAAAAACAAGAATATTTCCTGAGCGTTATTTTTTGAAAGGACCCTCTACTTGCTATAACTACATAACAACTATACAGGAGATGTGGGAATCAACTTTCTATGTCGAGAAACACACACAACAACACAACACTGGACGTTCGCTTTGTCGTTGTCGGTCGACCGACGGTCGTCGCGTGCGTGCGTCGTCGCGTCGTCGCGTCGGTCGTCTCGCCACCTATACCGACCAGCCAACATCGGTATAGGGAATAAATCATCTGTAAAATTTATGGTTAAGACCTGCTTCCGTTGGCATAGGTTATCCTTGTTACAGGAATCAAATCGTTGACCTACTACTACTACTACTGTAGTAGTAACTACTGTTGTTGTTGGGTTCGATATCAAATCTAGCATCACAGCAAAATATTATGGAGCACAAGAAAAAAAAAAGCGTTTAAAATAAATATTTTCCACTTGGAGCCGTATAGCAGCCAGTTCGAATTCGAATTTCGCATGTAGTCCCTGTCCCTGTTGCCAGTCGCAGCTTAGTCACGGTCTGGGCCAGTATAGGTTAGACACAGTATTGTAGACGTTTTAGGATTCAGTTTCTTTATTCATCTTGGTTTTTTTGTTTGCCGGCTTATATAGGTGCCGTGTGGAATTGGAGTGTTGCTGTTCATGAGCCACAGTGTAAACAGATGTTACGTTGTACTCATGTTCGTTTGAGTTATTTCTCAAGGGAAATCAGTGGTCATTAATATTACACTTCAGTCGGCAATGTTGTTGGTGTTGTTTTCATATATATGAAAGGCCAAAGAAAAAGACGCCAGCCAGACAGAACCAACGAGCACATCAGAATGCAGACAAGAAAGAAAAAGACAAAGCATTGAGGTACGAGCTTAAACTGAGGTAATTTGACTGGCATTAGACAATGAATTTGACCACTTGGGGATTTCAATTTCCCTCGTACCTAAATTGGTTATTTTATTAGAATGTATAAGGTAGCTCAAAGTTTGCTGAATGTTGAAGTTGGTTTATTGATACCGATATAAGCACGTGGGCGAAATAATTTTTAATTGCTCTGAAGTGTCCTATTGATTTTTTCTTGATAATCAAAATTTTTGATTGGGTGAAGTGGAAGTGTGAATAAACCTAATCTATATACATAAAAGAACAGCCTAATTTTTGTGTTCGTTCGCTAACCGGCCACACTGGTTGACCGATTTTCCTAATTTTTTCTCTAAATGCAAGAGGTATTAGGGTAGTAGAAGAAGAAAACATTCCTGGAAGACGAGGCTATCCACTTCTATACTGATGGATCGAAAACTAATGATGGGGTTGGTGGAGTCTCTCATTCAGCCTTCCAAATCATTGTAGCGTGTTCCAGGCAGAACTTTTGGCGATTAAGGAGGTAATGTCCTGGCTCAGAGAAAACGTGGTGTCCACATCTGATATCCGGATTTTCTCAGACAGTCAGGCAGCTATAAAATCCCTGGACTCTGTCTCTACAAACTCGATTACGGTCCAAAACTGTCGATCGTCTCTAATGGAGATGGCACAACAGTTTAACATTCACCTTCACTGGGCGCCGGGCCATAGAGACATTCCAGGAAACTGCAAAGCCGACGAACTCGCCAAACATGGTACAACATTACCCATTAAGCCACAAATGGCTAATGTTGGTATACCAATCGCTACATGTAAACTTTTGCTACAACAAGATGCTATTAAGAGAACTAACATCAGGTGGAATAACATAACCACCTGTCAGGCAACGAAAAACATGTGGCAAAATTTGGACTTAAAGAGATCCAAATGCCTGATATCTCTAAGCAGATTGCATATTAGCTCCTTAATTGGTGTCATTACCGGACACTGTATAATTGGAAGACACGCTGCGCGACTGGGAGTATTTTCTCATGACTTCTGCAGAAGCTGTATGGATGAAGAGGAGGAGGAGACAGTTCTTCACCTCCTCTGCACCTGTCCCGCTCTTGCTCATAAACGTAGGATTCACTTAGGGGAATACTTCTACAATGATCTAAACGATCTCGAACACATTAACATAATAAATCTTCTACGTTTCGTAAGGAACTCTAATTTATTGGTTTCAATGAGCCTTCGAAGAAAAGCCTTCTTAGATTCATGTGGTATCACAATGGGCCTTTGATTGGCCTAAGTGTGTCTCTTAACATCCATGACAGCCACTTTAACCTAACCTAACCTAACCTAGGGTAGAAGGTTTAGCAAAAATAAAATGCATATTTTTCAAATCACAAATGGGTTAATTGTTAAAAAATGTTAAAAATTTTGTATTTCGCACTATAACAAAACTGATCAATAAACATACGAATACTCAAATTTGTACAAAAATTTTGACAAATAGAAAATAAAATATTTTCATCAAATTAAACAAGAGATTACACTAGCCATTGCAGAAAATATGTATGTATGTGATGGTAATGTATGTATGTATGTTCCCGCAGGACGATCCGCAAATGTCATTTCCAAGCCTGACCACATTCGTCGGCGTCTTATGTCAGCTGCCTATCAAAGCAGATGCACTAAACGACCAGTTAGCAAGGATATTCAAGTACAAGTGGTTCGCGGCCATTACAAGCGCAACCAAGTTGGAAAGGTTTTAACAATACTGTCGCGCCACTCTATTTATTTTTTATTTTATTATTTTTATTTTTTTTATGTATCTAAGTACCTACATATTATATCATGTACCTATATCTTTAACGCTGTCTCTGTCTTCAAAAAGGAAAATACATTTCATTGTATTCTGTGTCAATTTTAATTTCAGATTACGCACGGCACGCAGCAGACAAATTAAAAGAAACATTTCAAATATAATTCTAGAGTCACCCAGGAACCTTTGCAAGATGTCGTATTAGTACATCATCTTTATCGTCATGTATATTATATTGCCTATCGGTTTCTTCTGTGTCTTGATAAAAATATTTATCAACAATAAAACCAAAGCTTCTATTCACCAACATTCTTCTTTTTCATTTCACAGATTCTCAATATTCTTTACCATAAAACTGCATTTAATTCTTTTCGAATTTTCAACTTCTCGGAGGAAATAATTATTAAAAGGCGATTTTGTGAATCTCCAGTTTTTATTCAACAAAATTATGTGTATGACACTGTTATGCAATGTTTGAGTGGTGGTTTGTATTTTTTAGATGTACCGTTGTTGATCTATAGATACGATCTGCAAAAAAAACAGCATTGGCTCTGGCCTGGAAAGGTAGCTAAAGTTACGTTATAAAATATCGGCCTAAAGCGCTCTTAAATGGCCTTTGAATATGCAGGTTAGGGGAAAGACCTACACGTTATATTCAAAAAATGTCGGCAATGGCTAAAGTGGAACAGTATCAATTGTACATAAAAAGTCATTTGAAGTCTTAAATCGTACCGTGAAGGATTTGTGAGGAATTCAGGAAACTTACACTGGCCACATTATGTTCGTGTGCACTAACGAAACCTTAATATCTGCGGCAAAATTTTGAAAGCAGTTTTTGGACATTGGAAATGAAATAATTCCACTTGATTCAGAAAACCAAATCACTCTTCCAACCAATTGAATCAAGATGCCTTCCTAGGGAGAAATTACAAAAATCACTCTTAGTTTAATGAAGGTGCAATAATAGATTGAACACATAAAAGTGTTTCTGAAATCGTTGCAATTTTGAACGAGATAAATACACAAATTTTGGTCAAAATTAGAGTGGATTTAAAGGACTACATGTGGTTACTATGGACATCCAAACCGAAAACTAAGTATGCAGATAATTGTCGTGATTTTGTCGCTGGTAAGTAGCGAAACAAAATAAAATCCAAAAAAGTTTAACTTTTTTCAATTTTTTGCATAAAACTCCAACAAATGTTGTTTTATTACAATAAATAACGATAAGATCTACCAAAATATAGATTCAAAAATTGGGCATATTTTTCGAATAAAAAGTTCGACAAAATTTTTAATGCGCACATTTCACGACAAAATCACTACAATTATCTGCATACTCAGTTTTCGCTTTGGGTGTCCAGTTCCGGGGTGGTAGTGCTAACTACGCATCAAGTTAGCACTACCAGGAGTCAGTAAAAAAAAAAAAAATGGATTTTTTTTGTTTCGCTACTTACTTAACTTCTTAACTTACTTAAGGTGGCGCTACAGTCCGGTGTGGACTTGGGCCTCAATCAACAGTCTCCGCCAGTCAGCTCGGTCCCTAGCTAGCTGTCGCTACTTACCAGCGACAAAATCACGACAGTTGTCTGCATACTTAGTTTTCGGTTTGGATGTCCATTTTAGCTAATCTGGGGTAGTAGTGCTAACTTTCTCATCAAGTTAGCACTACCAGGGGCTAACTTTTAAAATAAGTACGCGACAAATTTGTTTGTTTCACGACAAATTTACGGCAAATTCACGACAATTAATTGCATACTTACATTTTTTAATTTCCAAAGTTGTAGTGCTAACTTGATGGGCATGATTTTTCTTCAAATCGTATTGGAAACAACATTTTCAGGTGTAAAATATACAAGTTATATATTTTCCAAATGCAGTGCTGGATACCTTTCATTTTTTGAAATTAAAAATATGCTAAACTGCTTCGTTCTTGCTGACTTCATCATTCCAATCAACAGCAATAAAGAATCTATACTAATATATAAAGTAAGACTTTTGTTTGTTTGTCGGTTGTATGTTTGTAGTCGATAAACTAACAAACAAACAAAACTCAAACTTTATAAATGATGCAGAAATGTTCTTCCATGCACTGAATGTGCAGTAGGATATTCTGAAAGTAATAGAAATAATTATTAAAAGGAAAAAACATTGATGTTTAATTTTACTTACCCGATATTTTGTTTTTAAATTCAGAAAACTGACAGAGTGACAGGCGACATCAATTTTTTGAAATGTCTCTCTATTTTCATTTCATTTCATTTCTTTTTCATTCTTCCTTGCTATATTTAAGGCTGAACCCCTACTTAAACTTTTGAACCAAGGCAATGTTTACACGAGAATTCTTGGGCACGATTTTCTGTGCAAAAGAAAATTTTAACAACGGATATTTTAAAAAGGCATGGATTTAAGTTTCCACAATCTACGTGCATGAAAATTTCACATTATGAATATTGGTTTTCAAAAGGAAAATTGCATTGATTTTCAAATGGAAAATTTCAAAATGGGTTTTCGAATGGAGATGGAGAGTAGAAAGTTCTTGATGAAAAACTTGGAAAACTCATTGGTTTTCAAAGGGAAAATTTCATGTAAACGTAGGTGCATTGGTTTTCAAATGGAAAACTGGAAGATTTCAATATGGGTTTTCGAATGGAAAATAGAAAGTACTTACTTGAGGAAAAATTCGGAAAACTCATTGGTTTTCAAAGGGAAAATTGCATGTAATTGTAGGTGCATTGGTTTTCAAATGGAAAACTAGAAAATTTCAAAATGGGTTTCCGAATGGAGAATAGAAAGTTCTTGATGAAAAACTCGGAAAACTCATTGGTTTTCTAAAGGAAAATTGCATGTAATTGTAGGTGCACTGGTTTTCAAATGGAAAACTGGAAAATTTCAAGATGGGTTTTCGAATGGAGAATAGAAAGTTCTTGATGAAAAATTCGGAAAATTCATTTGTTTTCAAAGGGAAAATTGCATGTAATTGTGGATGCATTGGTTTTCAAATGGAAAACTGGAAAATTTCAAAACGGGATTTCCAATGGAAAACAGAAAGTTCTTGAGGTTTTCCTCATTTGTTTTCAAAGGGAAAATTGCATGTAATTGTGGGTGCATTGGTTTTCAAATGGAAAACTGGAAAATTTCAAAATGGGTTTTCGAATGGAGAATAGAAAGTTCTTGATGAAAAACTCGGAAAACTCATTGGTTTTAAAAAGGAAAATTGCATATAATTGTAGGTGGATCGGTTTTCAAATGGAAAACTGGGATTTCAAAACGGGTTTTCCCATGAAAAACAGAAAGTTCTTGAGGAAAAATTCGGAAAAATCATTTGTTTTCAAAGGGAAAATTGCATATAGTTGCATATAATGCACCTCCCAAGTAACATTTTATGCTTTTCTGAAGTTCTATCAGCGCCTATAAAGCTGTCTTTATTTGCTATGAGTTTTGAAAAGAGCACTAGAAGAGCTTCAAGAGCTACTGTATCTTGTATTTGAAGCCAATTTCTTAACTTTGAGAGCAAAATTTCTGTTCTATATAAGCAATTTAAAAGACGTTACTGAAGCTATTTGGTTCAAAACGAGCTCTTAAGCAACTCTTGAAGGCATTGCACAGCTTCATAAAAGCTAAATTACTTAAACTGATAGCAACTGTTCTACTTTAAATCAGTTATTAATGTTCTTTTCAGCTCTATAGATAAAATTAAGTCGATTGCTTTCTTTCTTAAAGCTATTTCGGAACTTTATGTTTTAAAAAAGAAGTTCTAATTATATTTTATACTTGTATTGGTGATGAAAAATATACAATGAATATGAAATTGTAGGTATATCTGAAAATGAAATATTATACTTGTGTATGAAACTTACTTTTGATGTGTATCTTTTCAAATATGGCAGACAAATAATAAAAGAAGTAAAGTCAATCATATAGTTTTTGACTGAAATTAGTGTTATAAATGTAATTTCTATTTGCCGTTCTAAATTTTTCACATATTTTTTTAAGTTGCCTAAGTAAATTTTAAAGCGCCTTTTCAATTATTAACATTATGATAACCAACAAAATAGAAATTAAAATAAAACAATATTTTTATTGGAATAAGAATTGATAATTAGTATGTATAAAAGGAATATTTATGAATAATATAAACTCATAGTTCATAACTCTTATATTGAATTCATTTTTCATATATGAGGAAATGTTTTTAAAATAAATAGATTAATTTGTCTTTAATCCACCATCTTTTCAAGAATAAATGAAGCTTCGATATAGAGCCCTAATATTTCATTAAGTTTTGTTTCATGTTGTACTGGAGCTATTTTTCATGTATATGGAAAAGAAACAGGGTGCTCTACAGTCGAATTAAAAAATATAATTTTTTTTATAACTGAGAAAATTATGAAATCACCGGCTTTCTTGTTACCTTGTTACGTATACGTATTGAATTCTAGTTAAAATAAAGTCACTTCTACACAGTTTGTCCGAGTAAAATTTAACTTTTTCCTTATTTTTTTTGCCGTTTTGACGTTTCGATTTTGAGGAAGAATGTGTAATACATTCGAAATATGAAAAAAAAGAAAATATTAAACAAAAATAAATTCTAGTCCAGGAATATAGTTAGTAATTTGATTTATGATGTATTGGTATTCACTTATTTTTTTTTAATCCCAAATGTTAATAAATTTGGGAAAACAAGTTTATTCGTCGTGAACGAATTCTTATCGCGAAGAATACATTTTTGTTTTCTCAAATTTATTAACATTTGAGATGAAAAATTAGATTTATACATCATAAATAAAATATAAACTATATTTCTACAGTTTTGATGAGAATTTGTGAGGAAATAGGGCTTGCAAAGTATCTATAATAACTTTTCATTATTCATTAGTCGTTCGATGGTATTGCTAATATGATTAGTGCTTAAAACTTGGGGTTTGGTTAAAATTTGACTTTTGGTTTGAAATGGGACCAAATTTAGTCATTTTCTGTGTGAATTGCGTTAGGCCGAGTGAATTGCATTAAAATTTTTATTAAAACTCGACGTTAATTTTGTGGAGACACCCTGTACCTATATTATATTATTACATTCTATTTCTTAAATATAAAATCGAATTTCAGACAGATGTTGTGAGTTTCACTAAAGAACCATTAAAACCTTCTTTAAAGAAAGGAGCTCTATGTGACCTTTAAAAAAAATTCAAAGTGTAAAAACTGTTATTTGAGGAGTCAGATTAGTACTTGGCTGTTTATAAGGCGTTTTTCTTTTTTACATCTGAACAAAGCCTGAACTGCCAAACTCAAAATTTTGTTTCTTAGTTCAGTGGGTTCAGAGCATCAAAGTTGTGTTACTTTTTTCGCTCAGAGCACTGATTTTGAGTTCGGAGTTCGACCGACGCGCTCGGAAAAAAGAGACCGACCATTGTGAGCAAAATGCCTGAACAAACATGTGAGATGTGTTTAGTGTTAAAATTAAAAGAAATGTTTAAAATAATTAAAATGGTGGAGGGAGCAAGTGATATGGCAGAGAATATCAATTTTGTGATAAAAAAATAGTCTAGAATATTATTTATGAATACAAATAGCTATACAAATAAAAAATTACTGAATGTTGAGGGCTCAATAATTGTACTTCAAAATTAAATCAGAACGTTTAGAATCTTAAGACCTAACTTTGTTCAGAGTCTGTTCAGCATGCTGCGAAGACTCAGAGTTCGGAGCTCTGAACAAAAAAAGAAAAACGCCTATTTGTAGCCTTGTTTTCTTTTATAATTCCCAAATTCAAAAATGCTCTTTTATGACATAAGTGAATATTTTCCGTTTTATAAGAGCCTTTGAAATAGGTCTTACAATGCTAAACGTATTATAACAATAAACAGCTCTTTTTTAGCTCGTAGCAGTTTTTTTTTACTTCTAAGGAACTTTCATGAGACGTGAGACGTGTGTTTTTAGAGCTTCTTGTAGAACTAGAAGCTCTTTAAAGGAATTAGAGCTCTTTACTGATGCGGAACTTTGATATAGAGCAGGGTCAGTCAAAGTTTACACATAGAGCTGCAAGCATTCCTTAAATAGAGCTAGAGCTATGAGTTTGACTCTTCCAAAGCTGTAAAGGAACATTTAAATGACTTTTAGCTCCAACGATGTTACTTGGGCTAGCATTGATTTTCAAATTGAAAATAGAAAGTTCTTGATGCAAAACTCAGAAAACCCATTGGTTTTCAAGAGGAAAATTGCATTTTATAGGGTGTCCAATAAGAGCGCACTTTTTAAAATTGGAATAATTTCTTTGTCATGCAAGTGGCAACTATGAAATTTGACAGATGTCATCTCTGTTTGTTCCGATTACTAAAAATGGAGCGCTTATTGAAAGAACAACACGTTATAATGGTAAAAACTCATTACGCTTCGCAAACTTCACCAAATTTTCAGTCGAGAGAGTGTACCTAATATGTCAACCATTCGAAGAGTGGTCAAAAAATTTGAAGAAACTGGGTCAATTATGGATGATAAGAATCCTTTGCGTCAATGTACTGGTCGGTCTCTTGAAAACATTGCTGCTGTAAATGAGAGTGTTGTCGAAAAACCGAAAACTTCAATTCGGCAGTGACTGTGAATGGCATTCGTTACTTCTTGTGGCCTCAACTGGGCGGCATGAATCTGGACAACATGTGTTTTCAACAGGACGGCTCAACTTGCCATACTGCGCATGAAACAATCGACTTATTGCAGCAACGATTTTCAGATCACATTATTTCACGAAATTCTTATGTGAACTGGCCACCAAGATCGTGCGATTCAACGCCGTGCTATTTTTTCTTTGGGGTTTTGTGAAATATCGGGTTTATGCGAATAAACCCGAAACAATTCCTGAGCTCAAATCGGAAATCCAATGTGTTGTCGGTAAGATACACCCACATCTCTGTGAAAAAGTCATTGAAAATTTCATGAAGAAAGTAATGGCCTGTCATCGGAGCCAGGGGGGGGGGTAGTTTGCCAGATATTTTATTCCATACTTAATCGGAACATGTCTTCTTTACGATACAATAAAAATATCACACCTCTGTCATAAAATACATGGTTTTATTTGCAAATTAAAGAGTGCACTCTTATTGGGACACCCTATAGTTGCATTGGTTTTCAAATGGAAAACTGGAAAATATCAAAATGGGTTTTCGAATGAAAAATAAGTTCTTTATGAAAAACTCGAAAACTCTTTGGTTTTCAGAAGCAAAATTGCATGTAATTGTAAGTGCATTGATTTTCAAATGGAAAAGTTTTTGCATATAATTTGAGCTGTATTGTTAAGTTTGTAAGTCCGGTTAGGACTCTATATCCGCTCAATCCTCAATGGATTTTTATAAAATTTTCACTTTAGATATAGCCTGAATAAAATCAAAGTTTTGGGCCAATCTAACGTGAAAATCAGTAAATAAGGGGGACAATCATAGCGGTTTCTAGGGTAGCGCAAAGCTGGTAGCGAGTAGAGGGTATTGGGTTAACGGGTAGAGGGTAGCGGGTAGAGTAGAAGCGGGATACCAAAGCCTAGAGCTTTTATTTATCGATTGAGGCAGTACGAAGTCTGCAGGGTCAGCTAGTTTTTAATAAAGTACATATAGTTAAAACAATTTTTTTTAAATTATTTTATGCCCTGCGAAGCGGGTGGGGATTTGCTAGTGTAGGTATAGAACATGAATGTAAAATGGCACAGGTTAACATTTTTGAATGACTATAATAGCGCTTGAAATACGTATTTTAAGTGAAATTGAGCACAGCAGGAAATAAAGGTCAACTGAAACTACATTCCAAAATTCGTATTGTACGACTAAAATAACGAATCTCTACTTTTCTGAGTAGCTACTACCGAAGCTTGGTTCAAGTCAAGGGTGAACTGATATGCATTCTAAGATACGCAGATATTATGGTTCAGTATCATCATAAGGAGAGGGATACAACTGGCTACCAGAGTTTGAAGGACTACGTTCATGGTTTTTTCGTTTGAATTCACCCTGTGAAAAATCCTGTAAAGGTACGGTTATGCCTAATTTCATAGGGCAAAGCCGTATACCTTGGTATTGCCAGTCATTTAGAAGCTTTCGATCTTCGAGATATTTCTTAAACTGATAATTTATCAGACCTTGGAAGCTAGGGACTTAAGTAATATCTGTCGGTTATTAGAGGCGAAGGATAACGCACCATTTTTTGAGTATTTTCCAACTACTCGGACACCAGAAGAGAAGGATAGAAAAAAGTGCTAACGCAATGGTTTTGCCAGATTAAAGAACCACTCTACAGAACAATAGTGAGAATTCCATCCGAGTCAGCGGATATTTATTATTTTGTGATTTTTAAGGACTCTTCGCTTGTCGTTTTTGAACTTAAAAGGATTTGTATGACTTTTTTTGGACCTTGAGCATTACTTAGAGCAATTCTAATGACAGCAATTGGAATAGAATCGTTTATGCAGTTCCGTCTTAACTTAGAGTCCTCCTGTTTCCGAATAAGTTGTTAATTAACACATCACTAAAAAATTAACGCTTCCATTACTCCCGGAAATCTTGTCAAAAGTTCGATAGAACCTCAAACAGATAAATTAAAAAGGAACATGTTTGCGCTGATAATTTCCTGTGATGTATTAGACGCTCTAATTGATATTATGCTCTACTTATAGCTCTAGACCACGCTGCCATATTTTTGATAAGACTTGTGTTAACATCCGAATTATTATCTATGCCTCCTTGTGTATATACATAAAAAACTAAATTAAATTAGATGATTAATGTGCGTTGTTCATAAAGCCAAATTTATCCAATTTCTCTCGTTCTCTTCATTCCATAAATGTACCACCAAAGACGATACGACAACGACAAGGACGACGACGTGCCTAAGCAGACATTTTAAAGAAACATACAATTTAGCAAAAAACAAAAAAAGAAACAATACACGTCACACATCGCATGGTTAAAAGTTCTCGGCGCCAAGTGTGCTAGCTCGCACACTCGCGTCGTGAATGAGGAATCCTCCAGGCATTTCGATAGAAATATAGAAACACTTCCTTCTCGTCCCTTGGAGAGTGGCGCGGCGGCGGCGGCGCGGCGTGAAATGTATTCCATTCGGTTGGGCATCCGCTTTGGCGAATTCCATTATGGAAAACAATTTTTCAACTAAAGTGGCTGATAAGTTATGGTTATACATACAGTGAGGATTCGCCTTCGGCGTGCGTTAATGCCTCATTTTCTATATCAAGATCGGTGTGTCATAAAACCACGACGACGAAGCGATGGGTAAAGACAATTGTTAAAGCTTTGGCCATATGCGCCCATATTTTGTGCCTCCGACAAGCACCGGATTGGTCGGTCCCACCTTTGACTATACTCTCCATCTAAAAGTGTTCTTTCTATTTACTTTGCCTCGCACGTTATTAGCTTCGAAAAGAGACCAAACTGGAATATCAACACACTTTGGCTTGTTTAATGCACAATTCCTTCCGCTTTGGTGACACATTATAATGTGTACTATCATATCGGTGTCTATCGAATCCGGCGACCCGTTTATTTTGAAAAATGTCCTTATGCAAAATTGATGTCGTTGTTGTTGTCGTCGTAGTCGTAGTTATTGTGGCAAATGGAAACTGATATTGGCAACATTTTGTGGTATGGGCCAGGATCCTATGTGCAGGTATATTGATACCTAACTGAACAATTCTGACAGCCACAACGGAGACGGCAGCGACTGACAAAAGAGAATCGATGTGTTTTTCGGTGGTGCTGACTTTTATATTTTATAAGGAGTGACGTTTATGGGGCGACCCAGTTTAGGGAGGCCCAAGTCGATACTCACACTGCGGCACTGACAATGAGGTTAGAGCAAAGGCAAACGGATGTTTATAGGGGGTATCTTAGCTTAAATTGCTCTCATTTATTTTCATATCGGTGATGGGCGTAGAATACCTACACCATCATGTGCCTTCAAGGAGCACTTCATGATGATTTATAGGGCGTTTTATTTCTTCCTTTTGTTGAATGAGATATTGAGGTAAGTAAGAATCGAGAAATATCACTTAGAAGATACAATGAAGTTAATCTTCTTCATTTATTTGGCATGGAGTCTTAGAATCAGATAACAGAAAACCTTACGTTAAATAACAGACTTGGTTGTGTTGTGATATATAACTTCATTAATTATTGTTATTATTCTGAATTGAGGGCGCTGTCGGTTGGTACTCTATATTGACTCTCTATACCTGTTCCTTACGATTTAATAGTCGGAAAGGTCGATTAATTCTTCAAGCGAAAATGATAAAGCACAGTTCACTTTTTGGCTTTTTATTTATACGGTTAGTACTCATTTTAGAACTTGAGCAGTAGGTAAGATTTGAATTTTGGCAAATTTAATACACGAAAACATCACTTTTGAAAAGTAGAGGATATGTGGTGCACTCTGCCGTCTAATGTGATATACGGGTTGGGGTCAAAATTCTGCTGAGGTCAAAATTATCTTGTCAAAATTCTGCTTTTGGAATTTCTGCCGCTCAAAATTCTGCTTTCCAAAATTCTGCAAATAAAAGAGAGGTTTCAAAATATTTAAATTGCTTCAATTAAAAAAAAAAATTAAAAGAATAGAGTGGCGCGACAGCTCTTGAAGAGCCAAGGCCTAAGTGGCTTACTCTCATCAACAATTCTCTGAGTGTGTGTGAAGAATTGAGAGGACCTACAATTTAACGCCGATTCCGAACGGCAAAGTTGAGAAGCACTTTTTCATGACAGATTGATACTCTTGGAAGTTTTGTCAGGTCTTCGCAGGAGGCAGTACCCGTGAAAGATGAAATAAGAACTTTATTGGCACGAGTAGGACTCGAACCCACGACGTTCTGCTTAGCAGCCAACGCACCTAACCGCTAAGATACGGGCAACTGCTTAAAAGCTTCTATTTTTATTATGGTACACGACTATACCACATTAGCCAACGGCAAGTGTACCTACCACACCGCAATTATATTATTTCAGGAAAAACTGTATAAAAAATAAAGTTAAAAGTTTTACAGTTTTTAATCGTAAATAACTTATTACTGTTTGCAAAAGATTCAAAAGCTTGCTTGAAATACAAAATTTTATAAGACACGAACACTTTTTGTTACACTGAAAAAAAAAACTCCACCTAATTTTTTTTTGGATTTCAATTATTTTCACGTATAAACGATAAATTTTTACTAGTTTGAACAAGCATACTCTGCCTTTTTCTTATCTCTTGCGTCTTGAGTCTAAAACTGTTGAGAAAGCATGCTTAATTTTCGAGAAAACTGCCTTGCCCGCCTATAGCAAATTACCCCAATTTACTACACTTTTCTTAGATTACGCGTTATTAAAGAAGAAAACCAAAAAAATTACCAACGAATTGATCCCTATTCGTTCTTTACTCTAAGAAAATAAAAATAGAGTGGCGCAACAGCTCTTGAAGAGCCAAGGCTTAAGTAACTTACTCTCATCAATAATTCACTGGGTGTGTGTGAAGAATTGGGGGGACCTACAATTTAACGCCGATTCCGAATGGCAAAGTTGAGAAGCACTTTTTCATGACAGATTGATATTCTTGGAAGTTTTGTCAGTTCTTCGGAAGAGGCAGTACCCGTAAAAGATGAAATAAAAACTTTATGGGCACGAGTAGGACTCGAACCCACGACGCGACGTTCTGCTTAGCAGCCAACGCACCAACCACAAGTCACGAGAAGCTATTACTTTAGTGAAATTACACGCTGGCGTAAATTCCCTTTCCTACTGTAAGGGATGTTTGATTTTTCCATAAAACTTGCTTTACCGGATATCGAGATAAGCCATTTTACCCCCTTAAGTCCCCCCATCCACTCACTTCCCGAACTTGGGTCACCCGTAATTTATTGTTCGTTATATTTTTATCACATTCCCTTCCTTTTTTTATGAAATTTATTCTACTGTAATTTTTTTTTTCTAAACTAATCGACCCTGGTCTACAAAAAGAACCAAAATCTCAATTTATTGATATAATTTTTACTCTTATCCTTTTTAAAATTCTCATATCCGCAAAGAAGCGGCTGGCTTTTGAAATTTTATGTTCGTTTGATGTTTATGTGGAAGCTGTCTATTGTGTGACATTCCACTTCTGAACCAAAGTAAATTATTAAATTTTTGCAACCTTAGTCAAAATATTTAAAACCTATAAATCAGTCTAAATTCTCCTAGCAAGAAAATATACAAAACTAGAATGATTTGCATATCTTGATAAATTTCAATTTTGAAATTTCATTATGAAAAGAGAGAAGAGAAATTAACATAAAGTTAGATACATTATAAAAATGAAAAAGTGATTTTTAATTGCTGAGGAGCAATTGATATCGGAACATCGTTTGATTTTTTTGGGATCAGATAGTAAGGAAGTCATTGTTATCTGATGCTCCGAAGCTGGCAAGGTTCAATTATACTCAGCACTGAATATTGTCTTAAACTTTTTTTTTTTTTTTGATTTTATGATGATTACCCGAGATCAAAACTCAATGACATTCTTTTTAAAATTTCTTCAAACGGGTTAAGGCAATTCAAGGTTTTCGAAAAGACAAAGAAAAAGAATCACTGCACGAGTTGTTTTCAGCAGTATTATTTTTTTTTGTCTTTAAAAAATTGACCTGGACAAGAAAACGCCTTTAAGCAATTAACCCACTCTACCTTCAAATTTTTTTTTCCACGTTTGACTTCCGAGTAGGTACTCTTACAGAAGCTCAGCTCTGTTTTGCATAAAACCCTTTTCCATATGAATCCATCAGAGAAGAGTGATGTGACAGAATGATGCAGCTATCCTTCCATAAAGTTACTGAAGCGTTGTCCTCGGGTCGGGTCGGTCGTCGTCGTCGGTATTGGAAACAGTGTTGAGCATTTGCGTGCTAGGCTTTGTGTCTATCAGAAAAAAGGTCTAACTGCTGCCTATGGTTGTTTTTTGCCATTTTCTTCAAATCTGCCTTTTCTTTCTCTTGCTTGCATTCAAAGTTGTCCTTTTTCTGTGCAAAAAAAAGCAAAGAAACAGCGCCCAATCCCAAGAATGTGATTGGTTTCTTGTCAAAGTGGAATTTTTATTGCCAGCGCCTTTTTCCCGTTCATCTGAATTTAACAACAGGTATGTAACAGACATTTCTTCTTGTTTCATCTTCCTCACACCCTCTACCCTCCCTCTGCCACTAAGAGTGATAAGATTTGAATATATGCATAAATTATTTTTTGGAAGACGGCGACATTTGTACAAATTGGTGAAAATATTCTTATATGAAACCCTTCTCTAGGTGTTTTTCGAGTTGTTGTCGCAGGTGCAGTGCATTAACGCCCATGGAATTAACGCCCGCGGGTGTTAATTCCAATAACAAAAGGAATTTACCCCCGCGGGTGTTAATTCCTCTTTTGATTTGGAATTAACACCCACGGGGGTTAATTCCTTTTTTTGGTGGGCTTTAATTCCAATTTTAATTGGAAATAAAACCCACACGTGAAACAAATGGTGACGTGAAATAACGTCCGACGAAATAAATCCGCATGGAGCCTTATTTCAATTTCTTATGGAAATTGGACCCTTACAAGGGTTGCGGTCTTATGTCCATTGCAACCTAGAAATAATGCCCGTGGGGCCTTATTTTGTTTTTTTCCGTTTTGATTAGAAACTTGGCGCAGGGAAACTCGTCTCGAAGTCAGAAGTCCCGAAAATGGTTTTCGGAACTTATGAGCCTCTCTGGAGACTCAAAAGTACCGAAATAGTTTTAGGGATTATTAACCCACTATGGCCAGTCAGTAGTCCTAGTTAAATTTTAGTTTTTATGGGACAAAAGTCCCAAATGGAAAAAAAAGTGAAACAACGAACGTTCATGCTAAACAAATAAACAAAAAACTTAAATTCTTGTATGTATGTATTGTATAAGTACACATTGAAATAAATAGGACCACGTTTCTTTATTAGCTGTCGACAAAATTGTCAGAGCTGTTTAGGTTTCCTTTTATTTGGAAAAGTAGTGGTTCTACATTTTTGCAAGCATTTCAATGATTCATTTTCAGCATTATTTTTATTGATTGATCCGATACCAAAAATTCAAGATCGATATGATTTGATCCCGAGCGAAGTGAGCGAAAATAATTTTGGCCAAAAGAGAATCAATTTGGGGTGTGAAAATAAAAAAATTCGCGCGAATTTTTTTATTTTCACACCCCAAATTGATTCTCTTTTGGCCAAAATTTTTTCCGCTTGTGTCCATCCATCTTTCAATGTAAACGAAATAGCTTGGTTATTTTAGGTGACAGATAGATACAATAAGATGAAATTGGCTTCAAGTATAGTGTGCTTGTAGAATGCCGTATCCTCACCGAACTTTGACATCCCAAAGATTTATTAGGTTTTTGAATTAAAAAAAAAAATGTTAATTCACAAACCGAATAAGTCTTGAATGACCTAAAGTATAATCGTACGAAGTTAGAAATGTAAAATTTGTAAACTTCATTTGTGATGTTTAATTTGTTTCTACTCACGTGGCCAAGGTGTCTAGGATGCCAGCGCAAATGTTCATTATCCGAGGTTGAAAAGATCTCTTCCAAAAGAAAATAACACTAGCGGGTGTTAGTGCCAATTTCAAATGGCATTAACATCCGCGGGCGTTAGTTCTTTTTTATGGTGGGCCTTATTGCCAATTCGAAAAGGATTTAACACCCGCGGGGGTAAATTCCTTTTGTTTTTGGAATTAACACCCGCGGGCGTTAATTCCATGGGCGTTAATGCACTGCACCGTTGTCGGATGCTACGATGATAGGTGCTTCAACTTAAATGTCGGAGCAACAGAACAAACACAAAAAATAAAAATATCAGTCGGGTATGATAATATTGTCTTTGAGACTAAGAGTCTACCAGATCTTTTTTTTTTGTGTTTTTGATTATGTTTCAAATAAAATAACTATTGTTAAAAACCATGTTATAAGGTAGATGCACAATTTTTGTTGAGTGTTCAATACATACATACGTTTTCTCGTAGTTGGTTGGGTTAAGTGTGAAATTTCCATGGCAGGTTAGGTAAGCGTAGAAAACGCGCTGTAGAGACTTCTTTTCTGCGACCGGGGGTAAATTTTCATCGAGCTCCCGATAGTGGTCTATCGTATTCCTCACTTGAACTTGGCTGCTTATACAGGGTGATTCACGAGCGTTGTGCCAAAAAGCTTGAGCGTGTAGGTTGAGTTGAGACAAGAAAAAAATCGTATGGGAGGGGGGGGGGGGTCTATTCCCCCCCGTTTAGCCGGGAGGGGCAATTTTCTGAAAAATTGACTTATTTTGTAAAAAAAATATTAAAAATCAACGGCTTAGTTTACAACACCGTGCTATACCTTTCTGAAAAGCTAAAAATTTCTTCTTTCACTTTGTTCTTAAAATAAATTGTTTTAACGAATCGTTTTAAAAAAATAAATTTTCAAACTCAAAATTTTCAAAAAAAAGCCAAAAAAAAAATTTTGAACTAATTTTTTTCAAAATTTTATGTAATTCAGTACTAATTTTGTTTTAAAATTTCAATGTCTTTGTTAATTTTTAGTCGAAAACAGAAAACCGGATGCAAAAATGTCTTTTCGTTTTTGAGAAATTAAAAAAAAACCAAAACCACTTTTTTCTAAGAAAATCTTTGTTTTTATTTTTACCTATCTGGACTTTTAGTTTAATTTATTAGTTTAATTTACAAATTTAATTTTTTGTTATTGGAGTCTTATGACGACTTAATAAAGTAGAAACGTATTGGATTTTCAATGGATTAACCATTTTATTCATTGATAACGTCTGAAAACTGACCTGCAATTTTTTCTTACTATACCTGGGGCCGCGGCCACTCGCCGGCGAAGGGTTCTACCTGCTGGGGGCTTAAGATAATTAAACCGCAATTTTTCTTGAATGAAAAAACAATTAACAACCTAAAGGTTGATAAAAGGCATCGCATATTTACTTAACAACCATTTACAATTAAAATATTAATTCATCAACACATAACAATAACAAACTCATATGTTCGAGAAGAGTTAGCGGACAGGAACTTCTGCTACGGTTTAACTTGTTGTCGAGATCGGGAAGCCGAAAGACTCTACGCTGAAAGATATCCCAATAGATGGCGCCCAAGTCGTAGCATGTTTTCAAGAATCCGCCGACGAGAGCACGGAGACCTAGAAGTGAAAGGTCAATGGCATACGTTTTCAATGAACAAAATGATTAATCCAGGGAAAATCCAATACTTTTCTACTTTATTGAGTCCTCATAAAACTCCAATTACAAAAAATTAAATTTATAAATTAAACTAGTAAATTCTACTAAAAATCCAGATAGGTAAAAATAAAAACAGAGATTTTCTTAGAAAAAAGTTGTTTTGGTTTTTTTTTAATTTCTCAAAAACGAAAAGACATTTTTGCATCCGGTTTTCTGTTTTCGACTAAAAATTAACAAAGACATTGAAAATTTAAAACAAAATTAGTACTTAAATACATAAAATTTTGAAAAAAATTAGTTCAAAAAATTTTTTTTGGCTTTTTTTTTTGAAAATTTTGAGTTTGAAAATTTATTTTTTTAAAACGATTCGTTAAAACAATTTATTTTAAAAACAAAATGAAAGAAGAAGTTTTTAGCTTTTCAGAAAGGTATAGCACGGTGTTGTAAACTAAGCCGTTGATTTTTAATATTTGTTTTTAAAAAATAAGTCAATTTTTCAGAAAATTGCCCCTCCCGGCTAAACGGGGGGGAATAGACCCCCCCTCCCATACGATTTTTTTCTTGTCTCAACTCAACCTACACGCTCTAGCTTTTTGGCACAGCGCTCGTGAATCACCCTGTATATTGCAGAAATGCAGATTCTAATTTCCATTCCGAAGAGCAGCATTTATTCTGTTATATTCTGTTTATTCTGTCTTAAACAAAACTTTTTTTTTTATAACACTGCCTTTAGTCATCGCTGCAACACTATGATTTTTGGTTTAGTCAGTTGTCCTTTGGAGACCCTTATTCCTTATAACGGTGTTTTGGCTATTTTGAATACAAGATAGTTCCCTCATACTTTTAAAATATAATTTTTCATTTTATTCATTTGCTTTATTAACAAAACCTTATCTGATTTTTATAAAAAGGAAGAACTGGGTTGGAATCGGCTAAGCTGATAGTTGATAACTTCACGTAAGGTGATTATCAAAATGATAAACGTTTTTTTTCCATACATTTGGAAGCGACAGGTATTTTGATGTCGTTTTCATTTTCTTGTAAGCAATATCCTTGATAAATAATTTTCTTAAAATTGAAAACGACATTGAAATAGCTGTCACTTCCAGTTTTGCATATAACTATTTATTGAAATAAACTCTCTTGAGACTGTAATACCAAGCCAATGCCTAGCAATTATTTTAATTATTATGTTAAGCATCAATTGCCGAGAAAAATTCATGTTTCACACAATCTTCTCCATTATTTTGTTGGTTTACCAGAAAAAAAGACAACCACCATACTGTTTCTTATTGGCCAGCTTAAAAGTTTATTAAATTTAAAATCTGAAACCCATCTAAAAAAAACCTATACAAATATCCTTATTATTATTATTGACGCAAAAACAAAACCCCTTTCGCACAAATTGAAAATTATTTTAAGCTCGTAAAAAACTATAAGGCAAACAAAATAATTACAAATTACAAATTCATTAATCCTTTTACATTTTTTATCCCAAATCTTTCGAATACCTACAACGAAACAATGAAAAATAAAAAACAAAGAGAATTATGATGAAAATTAATAAGAAGCAGTGCACACACAAAATTCCGATCATATTATGTATATGATTGATTATTGACATCCAAAAGATTGTTTTTTTTTTGTGGATGGATTTTCATGTGAAAATATTTTAAGGCATAAATCATAATGCAAAACAATTATATTTTCGTTAGCGAAATGTTAAATATACAGTAGACGCTCGATATAGTGAAGTAATAAAAACCAGCCATGTTCACTATTTCAAGATTGTTCACTATTTCGATCTGGAGGCTAGAAACGCTTTCTACAGTTAAATTTGATCAAAAATGCACATTTTGTTCAGTGTGAAGATAATTGTATTTATTTCATTGATAAACAAACATTTTCTACCTCTGTAAGTTCGGATGTTCTTAAAGTTTTTCTTTTCCCAGGGCCACAATAAGTCTGAGTCGCCGTAGCTGTTATTTTGTCCCTGTTTTTATATATGGAACTTACGGTGGATCTGGCATTTCTTCTATCTTTAAAATGCACTAAAATTAACCGGATATTTCTACGCACAGGAAATATTAACATAAATGAGAATATTACACACACTCCAGCATTTGGTCGAATTTGTTTTGTGACTATGTACTTTCTTTTGTGATTCGGTGAGATGTACATGAATGAACGGTAAAATTTGTTCAAAGGCAGTCGACACGCTGTAGACGCATTGCAGCTGCAATATTCTTGTTCAAACCTGAGAAAATACATGTGTTCACTATATCGAGATATTTATTGTTCACTATTTAGAGTAGTACATGTAAAACTTTGGGTGTTCACTATACTGGATAGTTCACTCTACCGAGATTCACTATATCGAGCGTCTACTATATCTTTTAATTTATTCGAAAGAATTAATAAATTTAAACAGAAAGATCCTCTCATTGGGTGCCAAAAGTCACATAAATATGCTTCTCAATTAAAATTAATAACCTTAAAAATGCAAGTTGAAAGTCGAAAAATATTTTTTAGATCGATAAACGGGAAGCGTACGAATGGTCGACAAAACAAGAAACTGTCTCTTTAATGTGGAAACTCAATTTTATTTTTAATTCAATGCTATCATCGGTTTATAAAAAAAATACAAACAAACGAAACATTATACTCATACACAAACCTGGGGTGGAATCATGTAAGGTGATTTGTGATCGGTGATAGTCACAAATCACAAATTTTGTCTACGTAAGGTGATAGTCACAAGTGACAATTACCAATTTGCTACTTTTTCTTGTGACAGCTATTTTGTAATTAAGTTTTCGTACAAAATAAACGTGTTTGTTTAAAAAAAAAAAAATAAGATAAACGATAGCCAGAAAATGAATAAAATAGAGAGGTTCGTTTATTAAGACCTGCGAAATAAAATAAATATGTTTGAACTTCCAAATGCAATGATAGTTTTGTGTTTACCAAGAATTTTTATATTTTTTAATGTCAAATTTGATAGATTTCTGAAAAACAAAATTTGTAAACGTTTTCGTATTATATCCTCCAGATTTTGGATTTGCATGCAGTTCGATAGACATCGAACATTCATAATTATATCTATATCCAATCAATGAATAAATTTGAGTCAACAAATAAATTTCATTCTAACTTTGTATATGAAATACCTTTAGTACTATCGAGAATCGTGTTTTTTTTCTTCTCAATACAAACTTATATAAAAAAATAGCTATCTCAGCCTGTAACTAGTTGGCGCTACGATCGGAAAGTGGTGCCAACTGCCAAGCTTCGAATAATTTTTGGTGATCACCTTACATAGAAGGAAAATAAAATGTGATCACATTTGATAGTCACCAATGTGATAATCACAAATCACCTTACATGATTCCACCCCTGTTTTCATTGCATTGTTGATCGACAGTGACAAAGTTTCACTGTCGACCTTCTACGAGTCGATAATTTCAAAATCGACATTATAAGAGTCGACATTTTGATCTGTCGGTATTTTTATTAATCGACATTTCGACAGTCGACATTATAATGGTCGACTTTTTTTAAATCGACGTTTTAAAAATCGGCAAACCGTACCCAACCCTCGATAAACGCAAAGTAGGTATATCTACAATGAAATCCACCTCACACTAATTAATGGAATTAATCGATAAAATTAAAAAATAGAGTGGCGCAACAGCTCTTGAAGATGGCTTTCTCTCATCAACAATTTCCTGGATGCGTGTGAAGAATGGAGGGGACCTATACAATTCAACGCCGATTCCGAACGGCAAAGCTGAGAAGCATTTTTTCATGACAGATTGATACTCTTGGAAGGTTTGTCAGTTCTTCGCAAGAGGCAGTGCCCGTGAAAGATGAAATAAAAACTATGGGCAAGAGTAGGACTCGAATCCACGACGTTCTGTTTAGCAGCCAACGCAACTTACCACTAGGCCACGGAAAATTAAGAACGTGCCGTTCTTATTATATTGACAATAATTTTTATTTGGGCTCTGAATCTGAACATTCTGGTTCGGGGTTATATTGATTTTATTTTTCCTAGTTTATCTCATTATAACTGTTTGAGTTGGACGAAAAGTTATTGGCTGATCATAAGCAACGCTTCGTAAATTTCCACTTTCCGACCGCGGCTCTACGAACTTCTTCTGCAAACTTTTTCTATAGACGTTACGTAGCCACCGTATATTTTTCGTTTTCGACGCCTGCTCGATCTTAATAAATGAGTTTTCTACAGCTAGTTTATTCCTTCCAAGGAAGTCACATTGACTGCTTTTATGATGAAGTTTATATTTTGACTTGAACAATCCATTTTCACATTCTATTGCCAAAGTTCCTATTTTGATACAAAAGGTACTTACTGAAAAATGTATTACCAATAAGTACATTTTCCCACTAATTGTTTCTATAGGAAGAATTATTATCAGCTACGTGAAAACAATTTACGAGAAATTCGGTTTAGTAAGAGGCAGGGACATCACCAATTCATCATCTTTCACTAACACTGTCTATATTACCTTATTTCTAAAGCAATCACTATGGAATCTTTTTCGAAATACTTTTTCCTTGGCCCACATAAATGAGCAGTTATATGCTTATCAAAAACACACATAAAAATGCCATGAACTTTATAAATGGTCTTGTTATATACTATATACAGGCCATTGCAAAGATCTCCCTTGATTATTATTCTTCGCTCAATTTTGATGGAACATAAAGCAAAAATTAGGGCAATCCACAAAAAGCAATGTTCTGATTTCGATAAATGGTTAGACGTTCAGGAATTATTTACGCTTTGTGTTTATTTCTTTCTCTTGGATTTGTGGTTTGTATTGTGAATATGTTCGCTCAATTTGTTTTATCCTTAATTAATTTGGAATCCCCATGCCCATACACATTATAATGAGAAAAAAAGAAAAAGGCAAAAAGGCCCTTTGCGTAAAAATGTATAGGTACCTAAAGAAGGGTAATGTTAAAATAGGAAATACTTTAGAGTCAAATTAAATGTTTCAAAAAGCATTTTCATTAATTACCCACTTTACAAGTTGCCGACATGATATAGCTATTTGAAATTAATTGGAAACGGCAAACGTGAGACAATGGATGTTGGCAGCCGGAAGACCGGAAATATTAGGAGGAATAACTTATAGCTTCATTGTGTGCTTTAAGTATTCAAAACATACCTAAAAACTATAAAGTTTCTAGGTGTTGATTTATGTTTTTGATTTACATATGTAGGGGAGAGTGGGTATGTTTGGGACACAGGAGGAATGGGACTTAGGCATTTTCTCAATTCCTACAGTTTTTTTTCTCTTTCCTTGTATGACAGATTCTGTCTTCAGTCTGTCCCCATCCCTCAACAAAACAAGTTGTGTCTAGGAAAAAAATTACGGAGTGGAGATTAAAAAAAGGTAATTTGTGCATAAAAAGTAAAACATCTGTGTAAACTTTGAGTGAATTTTTTTTTAATGTGTGAACTTACTGCGCAAAAGAGTGTAATAATTAGGTAGCAACACCATTTTTTAAGTGAATTCATCGTTGTTTTGTTTAATTATTGCCACACGAAAAGTGATATTATAAATTATTTATATAAAGTGCCACGCAGGATGATTGGGACATCACTATTCCACCCTATAGTTGTCCCAATCCTATTGATCGCAGGAGGAATGGGACAAACCCAATCCAGAAAGTTCTGATTACTTGCAATCGAACACGCTGGATTTTACTCATACAGAATCAAATTTAGAACTAAAACAGGTTATTACTGAGCAGAAAATTATCTGGGCAATAAACTCGTTCAAACCCTACAAATCAGCGGGACCAGACGAGATTTTCCCAGCTCTTCTTCAAAATGCTCTCAAAGTAATAACTCCGTGGCTTAGGGTAATTTTCATAAGTTGTATCAAACTTGGATACGTCCCTAATAGCTGGAAAAAGGTCAAGGTAGTCTTCATCCCAAAAGCAGGAAAACCGACTCACTCGACCGCCAAGGATTATAGACCAATAAGTCTCTCCTCGTTTCTCCTTAAGACACTAGAGAGGATAATTGATCTACATGTTAGAGAACTTCTCAACGAAAACAATTTGTGCAACTACCAACACGCTTACCTTAAAGGTAAATCAGTGGAGACTGCTCTGCACGAAGTGGTTTCACATATTGAGAAAAGTCTTGAACATAAAGAATATACACTGGCAGCATTTCTTGATATCGAGGGTGCGTTCAACAACGTTAAAACGGAATCAATCAAAACTGCCTTAGTTGAAGTTGGAGTTGAATCTGTCATTGTCGATTGGATCTTCACCATGTTAAATGGCAGAATTATCAACTCTCAAATAGGAGTTAGCACTATTGAGAAAACAGTTACTAGAGGCACACCACAGGGAGGAGTCATCTCACCCCTGCTATGGATCCTCGTAGTCAACAAAATTCTCACAAAGTTCAAAAATCAAGGCATTAAAATCGTGGCATATGCAGATGACATAGTGGTTTTAGTATCAGGCAAGTTTCTTACCATCATCGAAAACATTATGGAAAACGCATTAAAGGATTTATCTTCTTGGGCAACTAAGAACGGTCTCGGGGTCAACCCCACCAAGACGGAGCTAGTTTTGTTCACGAAGAAACGGAAACTGGAGGGCTTCAACCCTCCCAAGCTAAATGGTATTCCTCTAAAACTTTCTAAGGAAGCTAAATTTCTAGGAGTAATCCTTGACTCCAAGCTTACATGGAAGCGTAATACTGAGGAAAGAATGAAAAAAGCACTATGCGCATTCTACACATGCAAGAGAACCTTCGGTTCACGTTGGGGCATGCGACCGCAAGTCATCCAATGGATGTACACAGCGATTGTCAGACCCATTCTTACCTATGGCTCTATTGTATGGTGGAAAGCGGTGGAAAAATCAAGCTATCTCAAGAACCTGAATAAGGTACAGAGACTAGCCTGTATAGGAATAACAGGGGCTCAAAGATCCACGCCACAGGCTGGGTTGGAAATGATCTTGGACCTCCCGGCTCTGGATGAGTTCATAAGATGCACGGCAGCCAAAACTGCAATTCGTTTAAAAGAACTAAGTTTTTGGAAGCACAGCACTTATGGACACGGGTCAATCTTACAAAGATATGACACGATTCCAGGACTGATGGAGACCACCGATTACATTCCCCCTTTACTAGATTTTGATAGGAAATTTTCTATTTTCATACCGGAAAGACAGGGCTGGGACCCTAATTCACTTATGAGTAAACAGGGTATCCCTTTCTACACTGACGGTTCAAAAATGGAATCAGGAACAGGCGCTGGAGTGTTTTGCCAATCTCTCAACATCAGAGCATCGTATAAACTCCCAGCTGACTGTAGTGTCTTTCAGGCCGAGATCTTTGCCATTGAAAAAGCAGCTGAATTGGCACATCACGAAAAGCTAAGCTCTTCGGAGATAACTATTTTCGTGGACAGCCAGGCCGCTATCAAAGCTTTAGCCAGTGAGACCATAAGATCAAAAGCAGTTTTAAACTGTAAGAAAGAATTAAATAAGATCTGCCACACTAACCAGGTAAAGCTCTGCTGGGTTCCTGGACATAGTAATATAGAAGGGAACGAAATAGTAGATGAACTAGCCAGGAAAGGGTCAGAAGCAGACGCAAGTAGTAGTGACCACTCAGTTAGGGGACCACTTGTCCCAATTGGGGTACTCAAAAGGAAGATAGACCTTAAATCAAAAGAGAAAAACAATAACTCTTGGAAATCCAGGGACGATTGCGTAATCTCGAGAAGTTTATGGCCTAGCACGAATGAAAAGGAAACTCGGTATATTCTATCGCTGAGTAAAAAGAACATGAAGATCTTGATAGGTGTACTAACGGGTCACTGTGCCATTGGCACAATGGCCAACAAGATAGGGGCATTTGCACCCGATTTTTGTAGGAGCTGTCAGGATGAGGAGGAAATAGAAACCATTAAACACCTGCTCTGTGACTGTCCAAACCTCCAAACCAGCCGACTCCGTCATTTCGGAAACAGGTTTGTTGGAGAACTGGATGATCTAGCACAGGTCTCAATGGCAAACATGAAGAAATTTATAGATAGCACAGGCTGGTTCGTTAACGAGCCAGTCTACGTCAATCGACCTTGAGAAGCATCGATGCTAACTTTTATTCTTATAGGGGATCACAATGGACCAATAGGCCCCCGTGTACGCAACAGCTCATGCTGTGCACACCCCTCATAACCTAACCTAACCTAACCTAACCCAATCCTCCTCCTCGCAGGAGGAATGGGACAAAGTGAGTTGGTTCATGAAATGATTTTTTGCTTTTCTTCTGTCGGACTTTCGCCTTCTTTATAGCTGAAAATAGGTTGCCAAAATGTTATTTTATCTTTAGAAATTAATTTTGCTCAGATACGATCTATAAGATCTCGGCAAATGTAATGTATTCGAAAAGTGTCCCATTCCACCCCATAGTTGTCCCAATCCTCCTGCTCGTAGGAGGAATGGGACAAAGTGAGTTGGTTCATGAAATTAATTTTTTGCTTTTCTTCTGTCGGAGTTTCGCCTTCTTTTTAACTAAAAATAGGTTGCCAAAACGTTATTTTATCTTTAGAAATCAATTTTGCTCAGATACGATCTATAAGATCTCGGCAAATTAAATGTATTCGAAAAGTGTCCCAAACATACCCACTCTCCCCTACTTATTTGTGTATACGTTGTATGTGGGCTTGCTGTTTCGAATAAGTAGCTACTAAAGTATACGGTCCTACGCTCTGAGATTTGGGCAACAGGTGCGTACGTTTATGTTCGGGAGCACGACGTTATCTCGAAAACAAAAATCTCGAATGTAAAAAATCTCGAACCCAAAAAATAAAAATTTCGAATGCAAAAATCTCGAACGTACAAAAATCTCGAACGTACAAGAATCTCGAACGTACAAAAAGGTCGAAAGACAATATCTCGAAAAAATCTCGAAAAAAAATGGTAATTCGAGATTTTTCGAAATTTTTTTAAAATTCTATTTCTGAATGAAAACATGTTTTTGTAATTTAATTCATAATTTTATTTATTTTAACTGTTAACAAAACAACAGAATTCAACAAAATTGTACAAAATACAACAATATTTTACAAAATTGAACAAAATATTAAATTTACAAAAAAGAGTTTTGAGCTAAGCTTCTTAAGTAATCGATATGGCTTCTTTCTTCCTTTTCTTCCATTATTTTCAATATTTTTTTTAATGGACATTTTCCCGCCTAAGTTTAAATTCTTCCCCCATCTCAAGTCTATCGACTTTACATTTTGCCTAAACTGACTCCTGCGCTAAGATATCAATCAGCTTGTATAGGCCAACGTGCAGCTTACCAACTAAAACTTTAAGTCTTCTATGCTAAAACTCAAAATTTTTTTAGTTCTTGGTAAGATCCCTCTGTTTGGTCTGCAGTTCTGCACAATACCAAAGACTGAAAATACATAGATTTCTGGTTTATTGTACCTATCTAGTTTCAGTCAAACCATTTCCCGATTTGCTTTTTGCTTTCGGAAGATTGATTTTTCAATGCGCGAAATAGTCACGAATTTCACTGAGCTAAAAAAGCTAAGCATTTGAGCATTCGCATTTGAAGACTAAAGTTTTTGTCTAACTGTTTAACAAAACTTTAATTTTCTTTTCTTCCATGAATAATTTATCCCAAATGAACAAAAAAAAAATCAACCTTTATTTTTATCTTAACAATTTTACTAATCCCGAGAAAATAAATAATTTTTCAGATAATAGTTCAATTCGCGCGCGCGAATGGAACCATTATCTGTCATTCAGTGTTCGCAGATGCCACCGAAAAGCAAGAAAAAAAACATAAATCCTGATTTCGAAGTCCACACCCTATACACAAAAAAGCAGGGCACATTAAACACACTCTCCAACATAAACAAAAACACATAAATACGAGCAAATATTCATCCCATAACATGCAACCAACTCTTGTAATTTTTGAAGCCGGTTCAGAAGCTGAACTAAGCTGAATTTTACGGATTCAGTATTGCATGCTTCACATGTGTAATGTCATGTCCCTGCATTCATCGCCATTCGACGTCATCATCGGCGCTTAGTTTATTTCCAGCTTGATATAATATCCCGTTGATTTTACCCCTCAGAGGCCTGCATGTAAAATAAAACAAAAACAGAAATCTTATATTATAATATGCATACAGGATAAAATACGGGAACAGGACACAGGACAGGACTCAAACCATGCATTCCGCGATGATAAAAACTCTCATCGGACTATGATCAAACAGGGACATTTGGACACATTAAAAAATTACTCCACAGAAGGCTTTGTCTCTCTTCGTTCTCATCCTTTTTTTTTGTAAAATACATGAACAAAGACCAGTGAACCAAAGAATGCAAAACACCAACAAGCAAACAAAAAAAATGTGCATGACTCGGTCGTACGAACTTGCTCCTGTATTCCCAATTATAAATCATAAAAAACCCAAAATAAAAAGAAATCATAAATAAAAATTTAAATTGAAATATGAACTTCAAAAATGGACTCAATTGAAAAAATTTATGTCGTATGATTTCTTAAGAAACTGTTGGTTTTTCAAATTCTTTTAATTTATTAAAAAAATTAAAAATCGTAAATACATTTTATTCCATAAATTTAAATGCAAAAAAAATTCAAATTTTATTTTCGATTTATTGAATTTTTTTTTGAAAATCGTCGGAGCCGTTTTTTTTTAAATTAATTTCTTATATATAAATTTTTTAAAAAATGTTTTAAAATTAATTTGGGTATGCAGTATTCAAGAATATATAAATATACATTTTATAAGTAAATTTCGATTTTTAATATTGATCCGTTTTCAAGATACAAAATTTTTTTGAATACAAAATATTAGGTATTTGAACAATATATACGTACTTGCAAAAAAAAAATACGCTGATCGAATCTTTATTTTTCGAGAAAATCTAATAACAAAAAATCGGTTCTATGGGAGGTACCGTTTTGGAGCAATACAAACATTTTTTTTTTACATAAAATACATGGGTGCTTAGAAAAATTAAATTCGAGGAAGTTTTAAAAAAATCGTAGGAACCGTTTTGGAGAAAATTGAAAGTTTTGGTTTTTTGCCATAAAAATCGTATGGTGGCTACCCTAAATTTCGATCTTTTAAAAAAAATTAAAAAACTGGGATATGAATTTTTGCTCAAATCTCTAATTTTCAAGTTTGAAGTCAATCGGTCCAGTGGTTAAGGCAGTAGGTGCCTGTAAACTTCCCGACAGACAGACGGACGGAATCGCCGGACCCATTTTTTCGACTTCTCCATCATCGTAATGTCAATGAGATATGACCTAAATTTTTTTTTACGAATTCAATACTTGCCATATATTCTATATGTCGCAAGTAAAAAAATTGAAGGCAAAAAAGTAACCGATGGGAAAATGGATTGAAAATCAAAAGTATGAAAGAAATGTATGGTCACATGTCTCCTGCACTGCAGTGTATTTAGCAAAAACCGACCAAAAACTGGTTAAAAACACAAAGCCTGGAACTGGAATGCTACAAAAAGTAGACAAATTCTTCTTAACACCAACACAACTAAATGTATGCATATCACCCCACACGAGTAAACAAAAAATAATAACAATAATATTCGACTCTATCAAAACCATCGCCACATTACATGTCTTGGGGAACCGGGTTAAATACCTCTCAGCTCCACTCTGCTCAGTTCACTCCCAAGTCTCATCCACCCTCTCTGATTGGGACTGAGTCGAAAAGTTGGCAAAAGATTTTTTGTACATTTTTGTATTCGAATTTTATTACGAAAATCATGCGACATAATAAACAGTAAACTAATTGAGGTCTTAGTAACACATTTTTTTCGGATGGAAATTTATATGCGTTTATGGCTCGAAGCCCTGCATACAAACCAAAAAGAAAACTTCTTGTTCTGTTCACACTTCCAAAACCCTCGACCGGTGGTGGACGAACGGACACAATCTGGTTAATGCTTTGTGTTGGTCGATATAAATCCCAATAATTGTGGTTACCATAATTTACATTTCGTTACGAAAAAAAGAGTACCAGAAATAAATGTGATATTTTTTATGTAACATAAGCAAAAACTTAAAACAAATAATAATCCTTTCCATGGTCGCTCCGTGTTGGTCGCATCACAGCAGGGATGGTTCGCAAACAGCATTTTAGTTCAAAAATCAGTGACTAGAAAGACTTGCACCAATGTAAATTTATCAAGCCGATAAATTTTATAAGCATTTCAACAAAAACTGGTTTTAGTGGATTTTGGTACAACTGGCCATCACTCTATTGTTAGACCAGGAAATAAGTATGTGTGAAATTGCTCAATTAAATGCGAAACAATACCAAAGCAAATATGCCAAAACTAATTAAAGAAGAGTCGAGTTTCGTTACGAAAAATACGACACAATCCCCCCAACACGACTCTGGCATCACAACGGACCTTAAGAAAATAAAAACCTATAAACACAAATTACATCACCAAGAAATTGCAATGCAACAAGAAAATCAAAGAAGATGAAAAAGAAAACAAAACTTAAAAGGCTAAAAACCAAGCCAAGAAAAACTCATTCAATCTGCACTTCATTCACATGCAATTGGGAAAATTTCAATTTGTTTCAGTGTGTGAATCTGTTTGGGTCCAATCCCTGCGGTGCAGTTGTCTTCGTCTCTGTTGGATTTATATTTTTCCCGTTCTTGTTCTAACCCAATGCTGCCTAACCAACCATCAAACAGAAGGCATTGCTGGCATCGAGAATCCGGGTTAGAAAGTCAGAGCGAGGATACACAGAAAATAAAAGAACGAAATAGTACACCAATGACTAGTCCTCACTGTACATAAATCCAAAATTCCAATAGACTTTTCGAATAATGATTTTTATTTGCAGCTGGGTGCAGTAGTAGCAGTTTAATAGCAGCAGAGAGTAGAATAAATGACTTTGAAAACTTAAATGAGTCCTTAAATATCAGCCGGAGCCAGGAATTGTGTCTGTTTTTAATCAGACTCTGACATTTTAAATGTTCACATCAGCACCACCCGAACACCTTTAACTTAAGGCCATTTATTTTCAAACATGCTGGTTTTGCTCATGCCCGTTGTCATTGTACGGGTTCTGCCTTGAAACAAAGCAGGTTTAAAGAAATCTCTCACTTTCTCTCAAGCCATCAGCCGCTCTTCGACTTCTTCGCCATTGCTCCTAACAAAATAGTGTAGATTCACAGTTTTCATTTGTCTGCTGTTTTTTTAATAAAATTGGTTAACAGTAAAGGGAATTGAATTAATGATACACACATCAGCCACCACCGCATTGGCACCCCATCAAGCACAGCCACTCGAATTTGTGTGCTGCGGGTGCTGAAAACAAAAACAAAAGAAAGATAAAAAAATGTTTTATTCCTGATTTTCTCCCGGCCGGATAGTCACTGACCTGACCACTGAAATTTTCATGTGATTTATTGTCGTGAAGATTTAAAATTTTGGGGATCGCTTATTGCCGTTTTCTAGTTCTAAATCTCTCTCTCGTCGCAATGGCGCATAGCTCGTGTATCAGGAACGAAACCTTTTCTCACACGCATCTAAAATAATAATGCAAAATGTATGTAGATAT
Organism: Sphaerophoria taeniata; assembly: GCA_943590905.1. Taxonomy (NCBI): domain Eukaryota; kingdom Metazoa; phylum Arthropoda; class Insecta; order Diptera; family Syrphidae; genus Sphaerophoria; species Sphaerophoria taeniata. The sequence goes on from OX016542.1 coordinate 52,957,003, forward strand.
GTACATACAAACAATTCTTTGACTATCAACTATTGACTCTGTGGGTCTGATTGGGTCGGATTGCGGAATTGACGGAGTCTGGTCTGACAGGAAAAGAAGTTACAAAAAAATGGAAATGATGTTTTATACACAAATGAAACATCAAAACGTACATATGTATACATATGTAAGTAATAGTTTTTTCACAAAAAAGGAATAATGATATGAATTAAGGTGACAACTTCGGCACATTGCTTATTCAAAAAGTTAAAAAAAATGTGGCTGACAAGAGTTTTAATGATTTGTCTCAAAATATATATCTTTCTTTATTTCATTTGACTTGACATTTAATGAGAAAAAACTTTGAACTCTTCTCTTCTTGCATATCTCTCCAACCAATTTTCCACAAGGATATAGAAAATCTTATCAAATTCAAAATTTAATTCTGATGGTGAAATCAATTTTTTGTTCATTAAGTCAGACAAGTCACACATTATTCCCATAAAATCATAGACATTGACAAACTTGATGGTATTGGTTCAAATTGTGGCGTGCAAGAAATGAGCAAACGCCGTGCATAGCAAACATTTCACTCGAAAGAGGTGTCATGTTCTTAAAATGAATACAGACAAATTTGTTGATTTATTCAATGGTGAACGTTCCACAAGAGGTTAAATCAAATTGAATCAGCGACATCGAGGTCTCAGCTCAACAATTTAATTTTTTGTTGACAGTCTTCTCATATTTCGAAAGATCTATTTTCTATTTGTATGTTCACTGCGACGTATACTTTCTTTTTTTCCCAAGCTAATCTTTTTTTTGATAAAATGTCAAATTTTGATAAAATATCAAAAAAATTGATATGATAAGCTTTAGCGGGAACATGAAAGTGTTTGGAGTACCCTTCTGGAAGTTCAACCGTGCGTCGTTTCCAAAACTGTTTTACATTTCGCTTTAATTACTGTTTTTAACTACCAAGAAAGACAGTTTGAATGCAAGCTGTGCAAGGAAATGTGAAAGAAATATGCTTGGATACAATTGCTACTCTGAACACAAATGTCTTTTGTTAATGTCAAATTTCCTTTAGACTCTTTTAATCCAAAATTCTTTCCTTGACTTCGAAACTGGTGCTGCATAAGACGCAAGTCCTACTAGTATTCACTATACGGATAGGAGATTTCGGTGCTAAGCCAACGGTATTTTATATTCTTAGCCGCGTCCGAGAGAATAAGACTAAGGATACAATCAAGAGCTAAGTTATAAGTATCTATATCTACTGCAAAGCAGATGTGGTGAAAAGAATTAATTTTGGTAGATTTCGGTGGGTGGTTGACAAACAGTTAAATATGCATCTGTTTCCTTTAAGAAGACATCACGACACGCCTAACCAACATTCATTCTCCTAACGACCGACCAATGTACCGAAATTGAAAAAAAAAAAATTTTAAGTAAATAATTTACACCGAACAAGAACAAGAATAAGCAACCAGCGCAGCGGTACCAAAATGCAGATGCAGTATGATAAGAAAGCAGAAGGGCCAGTGTGTTTTTGTTCATCCATCGAAAAATCATACCTACCCATGAAAAGTTTGCACATGGCATCCGTCACTTTTTATCTGACTTCTTTTATTTTACCAACACAAAAAAAAAACAGAAGAAAAGAAAAAAATCCATATATAAAAATTTACTTCACTTCATATTCTTATAACCACTTTTACAAATCGAGAATTTTATATGAACTCCCGAGTCATATGACTCCCTGAGTACTAAGTCCCAAGTCTCGACAACGTGCATCGGATTTTGCTTCTCTCTTTCAAAATAGACAAACCGAACAAAATGTTCAAAAGAAGCACGAAAGTTAGCTTTAAGGAGCAACCATCAGAACATCTTCAGAGTCGTTGACTTAACAAAAAGAAAAGTAGCTTGAAGAAAAAAAAAAAAAAAACTGAACATCCTTAGAAGAAAGATCTCTCATTTCGAAGAACAGAACAAGCACAGGTTCTTCGCAAATTGAAGAAGAACGAGCACCATCAATGCTTTTGAAGTAAAATAAAGAAAGTTTAAACTCAAGCCAAACGCATCCCAAAGGCATATTGCTACTCATACCTCTTCGATGTATCAAACAACACCCCATCTGGTCCAACCTAAACCAGCATAATATCAGCATATCATTGTGAAGCAAAAAATTATATTTCTTCCACCAATACCCCTTGCTATTGCTACAAGTCAAATGTACATTATTTTTGGGTTCCATTTCTATATCTCTTCTGTTCATTTCTCGTAGCTTCTCGTTAAAAAAAAAAATAAAACCAACCCATATCCTACTCAATTCTGAACCACAAACTAAGAGACAATTCAGATAAGCAGAGCAAACAGGAGCAAAATGATATTTAATGTAATAAGATGCTCAATCCGAAGTTCCTTTTTGTAATGAGTGGAAAATGAAACTCTACGCGTACTAATTTATTTAGAAACTAAACGTGTGATGATAATATCAAATGTGAGAGTTTTGTACTTTTCGTATTTTCGTCTTTTAGAGTTTTTTTGTTTTTGTTTTCTTTTTCATTCGAAATGAGCTTTCATAATCATCTCTCTTATTTAATCGCGAAGATAAAAGGATGTAAGCAACACATGAGTTTGTGTTGGCCGTTTTAGAAATGAATGGTTTATAAAGGCGGGTTTCAAGGTTGAATCAGGTTGCAAGGAAAGACTTTTTCTCTCCTATTGCAGATGAAAGATCTTTAAGGCATCAACTTATATTCATTTCACAGTATAACCTTGGAATGAAAACGAAGTAATTTAATGTGGGCTTTGAGCTTCCGCTTGCTTTTTCCTTCCACTTCTTCGAACTCGTTCCCCTTTATATAAATAGTTTTTGGTTCTTCTTCTGCAACAATAGAAAATGTTAAACACTGGAACTTAAAAATTATTTATATTTAAGCAATTATTATAACATTTTTCTAAAAACCTTCTTGGATTAATCTACATTTTAACATAAACAAACGTTGATAACTTTTTCAATCTTTTGTTTTTATCTTTTTTTGTTAATTTGTCGAAAACACAATCACCAAAGTTCACTCAAATAAAATCTTAGCCTACCTTGGTCTTTTTTGCGTTCTTAATGTTTACGACAGATCTATCTAGCGTCTGCTCTTTATTACCCTAATCCTTTTTCAATCGAGATCAAGAGTGTTCTCAATCTGCCAAAACTCTTAAACTAAAAGGGTGTACCTTTTAATCGTTAACGTTTGTTGTGCACACATTCTTACCCGAAATACCTACCGACAATTTCTTTTAAGTCCAAAATAGCGTGATGACAGCCATAAACAAAACAACCCACTTTTGCCCATCAATACCCCTAAAAGTTGTCGACTCGTCGTCGGTCTTCAATGAAACGTAAATAAAGGCTCTACGCCACAAGAAAAAAGAAGATTATCATCCTTGACACTATGACCATTTCATTTAATTTTCATTAATCAATAGGTTTTTAGTACCTAAAACAAGAGAGAGAGACAAAATCTTGGTCCTCATTAATTTTAATTTTTGTCAAATGCTTTGTTCCTTCTGTCGAACGAAAAGCGACTTCCTTTTCAATCGTTTTGGACTTTCCAACTTTTTGTCTAATCGTCGGGGGTAAATTGGTTTATTTCGTCTCGAATGAAAAACAAAGAGCTTACTGTAGCTTGGCTTTTATATTTTGCTTTTGTACTTCCGTGGCAGAGCGAGACCCCAACACTGTCCAACTATACATCTAGAGACGTTTGTATCCCGTTGTTAATTATTATTCCTCCAACAGCAGGATGAGCAAAAATCTTTAAATATTTTCGTTGTTTTTGTTTGTGTATGCGAACTTTCTCGGTTCTATAGATTTCTATTTCATGGAATTATTCGACTCAAGAATTCAGGACAAAAGTTGTACTGATACCCATTTACCGTGTCTATTGTTATTAAATAGAAGTAGATGAGTGCGCACAGAGGAAGCCTGTTGTCTTTGTTGTACTCAGCGGTGATCGGTGATTCTTTTGTCTTTTATAAGTGTTGTACTTTATGAAATGGAGACGAAAGAGGTTGGTATGGTATTAAGAAAGCTGCAAGAAAATTTGTTAAACTATTAATTATTAGAATTGACCTAGGGTTTGTTGGCAACAACAACAGAGTCAGAGTTGTGTTGCAGCCTGTAGGTAAACAGCAAAACACCCACGTTGACATTTTAAGGTTATTTTGCTAGGTAGGTTAGAATGGCTATTCTGGGCAGACTAGACTAGATTAATTTTTATATTGTCGCTTAAATTGGCGAGTCAGGTTGCTGTTTATAGCCTTGATAGCTGCTTGGCTATCAATAAATGTTGCTACCTTTTTTGTAATTTTGTTAGATTTAACTGCTTGTCCCTACATGCTTGTGTAATCGCTGGAACTTCAGTTTCAAATACGCTACATCTATCGGGCAGTCTTAAGGATTTGTTTAAAACCCAGTTCTTTGGAGAAGACACCAGCCCTAACACTGAGTTCCATCTTGGAAGCATCAGTGTAAACTGTGATGTCAAAATCCTTTGTAGGGCTATTAATCTTCCAATTTTGCCTCGTTGGAATTTCAATTCTAAATTGCTTAAGGTTGGTAGCGTGAAGTCAGAGTTTCCTAGTTTTATTTCTTTAGGTAATAGATTTAGAATTTTACTATGACCGATGAACTTTGCAGTCCACATACCCGATTCCCTCAGCCTTAAAGCACTACAGGAGACTGTTTCGTGAATATGAAGGTCAATGGGAAAAAGATTCAGAATGACTGTGAGTGCTTCAATGGAGCAAGATCTAATTGCTCCAGTAGTTCCAATTCAGGCAGTTCTTTGAACTCTTTTTAGCTTATCAATGTAATATTTTTTGTCTATGGCAGGCCATCAAACAGTTGATCAATATGTCAGAATTGGGCGAACTATTGCTGTGTAGGTAAATCCAAAGGATCATATTAGGTCTTTGTCCCCATTTTTACCAAAGATTTTATTACAAAAGTAGAAGGCAATACTAGCTTTCCTTACACTTTCTATGTTACTTTTCCAATTTAACTTGGAGTCTAGGATCACTGATAGGTATTTAGCTTTTTTGTATATAGCAAGTGGTTGTCCATTTAAATTTGGTGGAGGAAAGGAGGGTATTTATATCTGGTAGTGAATAACATCAGTTCAGTCTTGTTTTCGTTAGCTCCAAGTCCACATCTTGTGGCCCATTTGCTAACTTTTTGAGAGCTGTTTCCATGTTTTCACTGAGTACTGTTGGGCAAATCACCGAGGACATCAGCACCAGATCGTCGGCATACGCTACTACCTTAACTCCACTGTTGTCAAGATTTCGGCAAATTTAGTGAGTTGGCTGTTACCCTTCGACCCTTGATTGACTCTGGTTCGGAGCATGAAGACAATCCAGCTAAGAATCCTCCAAATCTTATTACCCTGATAGCTTCTGCGAGTACATTATTGAAAGCCCTTCTACGTCAATAAAGGTGGCGAGGATGTATTCTTTATAGGTACTCTAGATATATCTCTCCTTCGAAAACCTATCGCCAAATTTGATAACCTGGAAATCTCTCACTGTTTCTGAGGAGTTGAATGATGGAGTGGGCCCCCCGTTACACTCTCCGAAAAATATCTTTGTAGCAAGCATTACTGTTTCAATAGTTTTAATCGGAAAAAGAATCTATTGACCACTAACATTTACTTTTAAGGAATAAGGTTTATTCGTTAAGACCAAAAACATCGCACTCTTGATCAAACAAGGGAAAAAAACTGTTTGTGTCTTGATATTTTCTCTCTGAATATAAAAAATAAAAGTTTTGGCTGGAAAAAAAGACAATTTTTCATATAAATGTTTACAACTTTTTGGTATAAATTCTTAAACTCTTCGTACGCAACAATAAAAACCTTGTTCCTAAATAACTGCATGCCTGTAGTAAAGTAGTTAGTCAACCCTTGCCGCTAAGAATATACTTCTTATGCTGATGATAATTTTTCCTTATGATATAAAAGAAAAGAGTTTGTGTCAAACAGTATAGAGATTAGAACAATGATTGTGAATTCTCAAAAAAAAAAATAAACAAACGCATGAAGGAAGGTTTATCATACACGCCTTAAATTATCACTACATAGCAATGCAGATTCATATATGGAGAGTGAAATACTAAAACCGTGTTTTTTTCACTACTCAGGACCCAACACAGCAAAACACAGATAACAAAATGAACAGAAAAACACGTCATTATGTATTATTCTTCAATAAAGGTTTCCATCTCTAACCGAAGAAAAGTATTGTTTGTGTCAAAAAAGATTGTTTCTTACCATATACTATATGCATTTTACTAGGAGTATGATTTGCATATGTATGTCTGCATTTTTGATTTCCAGTCAAGTAAAAGAGCTCAGCTACATACCAAACATAAAAGGATAGACAGAATGCCCAACACGTGATTCTTTCTTTCATATAGTCTGTTAATATGAATATGAACACACAAACTAAGGTATAAGAACAGTTAGTTTTTCTCAAATTTCGTTTAACTGTTTTCAGAGAAGAATAGTGTTGCCTATCGAATCATTCCCAATTTGTGGGAAATTTGCTCTAAAAAAGATTTAGTTTTGGTATGTGAAGTGGTAACTAAAATGTAAAAACGAACCATCCTGTAGCTAGTATAATAATACCTATTAATAATAATAATAATTGTTATTATTATTATTATTGTTATTAGTTTTTGAATCCATTCGCCGAATTCATTATGAAATAATGTACATGAATTTTGAAAAATATACTTTTTAAAATTTTATTTGTTTAAAACTTGACAGATGATTCCCAAGTGAAAACAGAATTGAATTCGTTATCGAAATTGATTTTCGCACGTGTTCTAAATTTAGGAATTCCCCTTTCAATTTTTGAAAAATATTTCTCTGAAATTACTAATATATATTTTTACATTTACGATTTCAATTTCGGTCAGCAAAATTAGAAAACGAAATGAAAATAAGAACACATCTGGCTTAAAAACGAAAGTATTGCTTTCGTAATCGAAAATTAGAACAGGGGTGATTTTGTTTTAAATAATAAAATAAGCAATACGGCAACACTAAATACTGATACATGTGCAAAGTTACAGTTTACTGTAACTTGTTTTTTTTTTTGTCGGGCATCTGCATTTGCTTCGAGTCGTCAAATGAAAAAGTTAAAAGAAGTTTAGTGATTTGGTGTGAACAAAATAAAACTGTGTTTCAAAAAGAAAACAAAATTTATTAAAGACTTAAAATTATTAAATAAATTACTATAAATTTCGATAAGTCGGTGTCGGATTCCATTTTCTTAGACTCAGAAATTGTTTCATTTTCGTTGTCGTCGTCCTCAGTTTACTGTAACTTGTATTTTTTTTTTGTCGGGCATCTGCATTTGCGTCGAGTCGTCAAATGAAAAAGTTAAAAGAAGTGTAGTGATTTGGTGTGAACAAAATAAAACTGTGTTTCAAAACGAAAATAGATTTATTAAAGACTTAAAATTATAAAATAAATTACAATAAATTTCGATATGTCGGTGTCGGTGTCGGATTCAATTTTATTAGACTCAGAAATTGTTTCATTTTCGTTGTCGTCGTGCTCGGAAATGTTTTTTTCCAAAGAGGTTGTTTGAGTGTTGGCCCAGTCGAAATCCACACAAAAAAGGCTAAAATTGCAAAGCTGGATTTCTGGTTCTGGATTTTTGTATGAGTTGGGGTAGCCCAAAGGCCAAATCTAAATTTGCAATTTCGAGAAACTTGTGCCAACTAGTTTAAACCATGCAATCTCCGCAGAGCTGCGAATTTGTTTTTTGTTTTTTTTTTCTCGATTTGGAAATCAACGCTTTCGTGAATATGATCTAGGCATGAATTTGTTGATTTTAGAAAAAATTGGTGATTTGCGAGGTGTACAGAGTTGTGATTGGTTTTAAATTAATGCAAGTTTTGTGAACGTTTTAGCAAAGAGTTAAGAAACGTAAAAAAAAATTCGCGATCGTCCGGAGATTGCATGGTTAGCAAATTTAGATTTGGGCTATCCCAAATCATACATATCTACAAACAATATAAGAAATATCCAGAACGATATCCAGCGTTGTTATTATTAATATCGAATACAGGACCTTCTAAGACGTTGCCTTGATAAAAATTTAGAGACTGTAATTATATTAAAAAAATACGAAATAAATAAATCCTTAGACGAAATTGACCGAACCAAGGTGGCGAAGGTGATTATCAACAGTATTTTACTGGAAGACTACGATCGACTGTAAGTACCTTCTGTATCATACAAAAGAACATGTTTATTTAGATAATCAGCCACTACAAATTTTCTAGTTGGTTTGATTAAAAAGGAGATTAATTATTGTATTCTTTTTATTTCAGACTAACAAAATCGGAGTATATTCTGCTTGCAAAAATTATTTCCGAAGTTTTTCCCACCGAATCTAAGGAAACGTTTTATTCTCCCGTGGCGGGTAAGATAAAAGTCGGTGGCAAATTATGGAGCGCCCAAATGAACGCAAGGACAGCACTTAAGGCTTGCGGACTCGTTAAGAGGAGATCTCTTACGAAAGCAGTAAAAGGAACAGGTACCTATATAATATTTCAGGGCAAGATGGAACTAGATTTCATTTTTTCAGAAATTCTTTTTTTAAGTTTTGAAATTTTTTGTTCAAGAATTTTTCAATTTTCAATTTCAATTTTTTTTTTTCAAAAATTTGGAATTCTTCCGAACATGTTCATTCTTTTAAAGAAATTAAAATTTTTTCAAAGACTTTCAATCCTTTCTTCTAAATTTATAAAATTGAAAGCAAAATTTAGAACTATTGTAATTATGATGGTATTAATTGTTTTTTCAGGGTCAGCAAATTTATTGGCAGAAGAAGCTGATACACAAGTTCAAAAAAGTTCAGTCGAAGAATCCAACTTTGAAGAACTGTGGCAGGCTTCGTTTTCATCCCGAAGAGAATTTCTTTCCAAGCACGGGGTGGAACAGTATTTCAAACGATACGCATGTCTGGCTGGAGACAACGCAATCAAATTGGTAAGAATTTTAAAACTGGAAATATGGCATAATTTGTTTTGTTCTTTAAAAATCTTTCAGCTTACTGTTGATGCCGAGCGTGAATTGAAGATTTCTCTTTCAATTCATAAATTGGAAGAATTTTCCGACGCCATACTAAAATTGGCTGCCAAAAGCAAAATCAAAGAGCTTCTAAATTTACATAAGCTTTCCGAGAACACTAAAAGTAATTGCCTACTTGTAATTTTATTATTGAATTTGATTTTTTAACAATTTCTTATTAACAGATTCGAGAGTTATTATTGGCCTGAGAGCTCTGCCTTTTTTCTTCCCTGCAAAAACCTTAAAAGGAAAACAAAAAACTGATCCAAGGCGATCAACGAAGGCTGTGGCAGCAGCCTTCTTCATTCCGCTGTTCAGCACTGAGGAGGAGGCAAATGATTTTTTTTTGGAGAATAATCTCTCAACGCCAAGACTTCACATAGTAGGTAACTTTGAAGTATATTTTGCGGTTGTTGTGCTAGAATCTAGATCATTTATTTTTAAGAATTTCGAAGAAGCATTTGTGTTTGCATTTGCAAGTTTTTTTCGCCCTGGATTCACACTATCCAAACATTACAAGTAGTTTTTGGGTTTTGCTGCAACAAATTGTGTTCAATATCTATTTAGATTGCGACAGAAAATACGAAATTTTAAGGAACGTTTCTTTACGAAATGAAATTTTAAATGAAATCGCAATAGCTCAAAATGTCAATGCCTAAATCCATATCTTGTTTTCAATGTGAAACACATTTTGGCTTAAATGAATTAAAGATTTACAGGAAACATATAAATACTATACACACAGTAACATTAAACATTTCAAATGCGTTTTGTGTACTTTATTTTTTTTTTCATGCAAGGCTTTAACCCTTCAGTGCACACCTAAAAAAAAATCACACCATTGCACACGTGGGGCCTGAGAGGCCCGTAAACACAATTTTATGAGCAAATGTAGAAATAATTGAGGAAACTGAAATTTTATGCATTCGTTTATAATATTTATTCAAAATCAATCTTAAAACTAATAAAAACAGAAGATAAAACATAAATATTTTGTACAGTAATATCAAATAGAGTAAGTTGGGTAACAATAGTGCTCATGTTGGAGCCAAATGCATTTGCCGCATTTGTCGCAGAAGTATCGACTCTTCCTTCGTTTTGTACAGAATGCACAATCTTTTCTGGTACTTACATTATTGGAAAATGCTATTTCTTCAACAGGCAGCAATCCAGCAAATTTTCTCGCATTTGAACGAGTTTCTAGTGGCAAATGACTGTTTGAAGCACGATCCTTAAAATGGTCTTTTACAAGTTTACGAGATAAACGAAACGAACCCAAAAAGAAAACAACCTTCTCTCACTTATATCCATAAAATAATAAAGAAAACCCACGAAAATAATCCGAAAAAAGAATAAAGATATACCGTTTTGTATCTGAGAATTAAAAAAAAACAGTAACGTGAATGTATACCTTGGGCCTATTAGGCCCGAAGCTCTATTTAGTGAAAATCTACTGAACTTATTACAGTTATTTTTGTGTTCGAGGATACATATCGACGTTGTAGGAAGGTAGATGAAAGATTATTATTTATTTCCAAAAACGGTTCCAATTTTATACGTATTTTAATTTTCACTTGGGCCTGTCAGGCCCCACGTGTGCACTGCAGGGTTAATTCAGCATTTAAGAACGCATCTTAAAACTGAGAATCAATATAACTCCAATACAACTATTCAAAGTAGTCTTATTGATGTTTTTCAAATTAGTTTAGAAAATGAGATTAATTCGGATATAGTGACCTGTATTCCAATTAATGATGACCATGAACTAAGCCAAGACGCAAATATCGGCTCAAATGACTCGAACCAGGGAGATGTTTCTCTTAATTTTATCAGTTCATATCGTCAAAATATTTTTAAATTTATAATTTCAATTTATTCTGATGAAAATATATCTAGAAAAAAAAGCCAAGGAACTACTTATGCAAATAAACAATCAAAATAATTTGATTTTCAACTTTTTCCAAAAAATATTACCAGCGAAAAATGCAACATTTTTTGACAACGTTCATCAAATAAAAAACATAACTTTCAACGCTTTTTCTTTGAGTGAGTACAAATTTCTTAAGCATTTAGAGAATCTCGGAATTTATCATCCTCCAACCGAAAAAGTAATTGAAAAAAAAATTGAATTTAAGAAAAAAAATGCTCTCCTCCAAACTAAATCTGTAAAATATTCAATGATGACATTTCCTTTACGCAAAATATTTCAACAGCTTTTTAACCAAACAGGCTTTTTAGAAACAATTGTTAGCCACATAAATGAAATAAAACGTTGTAAAGATCAAGGCGTAATTATTAATATAATGGGTACCAAATTCTGGAACTCAAAAATAGATTTCTATAAAACTGATGGAACAATTTTATTTCTCCCAATTGATACATATTTTGATGATTTTGAACCTCAAAATCCCTTAGGGGCTCATGCTGGGGCTTACAAAATAGGAGCACTATACGTCAAAACTGATTGTCTACCGCCGTGGCTTAATTCAAAGTTGGATTTTATATTTGTTGCTGCATTAATGTTTTCAAATGATCGTTCAACATTTGGAAACGATATAATGTTTCAACCTATTATTGATGAACTAAAATATCTTCAAGAAGTTGGACTGGAGATAAAATACAAGCAATTTACTTATGCAAGGTTTATTTTTGTTAGTCTACTTGGTGACAATTTAGGACTTCATGCCATCACTGGTTTTTCGGAATGCTTCATCTGCAACTTTCCATGTAGATTTTGCAAGATAAGCAAAGATGCTTTAAGATCGTGCACAGATCTATCTTTATTCCCTCCAAGAAACAAATCAAATTATGCAAATGACGTCACCTTAAATGATTTGTCCAAGACGGGGATTAAAGGGAACTGTGTATGGAATAGTATTCCAAATTTTCACGTGACAGAAAATTTCAGTGTAGATATAATGCATGACATTCTAGAAGGTGTTGCACACGAAGACATTTGTAGAGTTTTGCAGAAATTTATCGATGCTAAAGTATTGTCCTTAGATGCTCTAAATTTCAGACTTTCGACGTTCGATTTCGGAACAAAAAACAAACCCGATAATATTACAATGGGAATGATAGAAAATAAAAAAATTAAGTTCACTGCCGCAGAAATGCTGAATTTTGTTATCAACTTGCCACTTATAATTGGGGATCTGGTCCCAGAAGAATCTGACGAATGGTGTCTTTTATTGTTGTTGAAAAAAAATGCTCAGCTTAATTCTTAGCGAGTATTATGCGTACTATACTCCAATTTTGTTTGAAAGAATAGTAACCGAACACCATAAGTTGTTTTTAAAAATATTTGGAAATATTTTGAAATTTAAAGCGCACATTTTGCTTCACTATCCAAACATAATGCTACAGGTTGGTCCTCTTAAAAATAAATGGTCTATGAGATACGAATCAAAACACCAAACGTTAAAAAAAATAAGTAAGACAAGCAACAACCGTAGAAATTTAGTAAAAAGTATCGCCATTAAGGTTCAGTTGAAAACAGCAAATTTTTTCATAGAAGAACCTGCATACACAAACGTAACATTCGAAAAAAAACAATTATTAAATAAAACGGAGTTGTACCTTAAATACAAAGTAACTTTAGATCCAACATTGGAGAACATTTATAAAGTCATAACCGTTTTTTCCGAAGGTAATACCATTACGGAAAATTGTGTTATCGAATTGATTGAATTTGAAGAAGACTATATAACATTTGGTCTAGTAAGAGAGATTTTTTGTACAGATAATTCTAATATTTTTTTTGTGTGTCAATTACTTGAGCTAATTGCTTTTAGAGAGCATTATGATGCTTTTAATGTTCAGCTTGTTGAAGAATTTTGTGTTGTAAATATAAAAAATACATCTCATTATTATTCAACAAAAATTATAAAAACAGCAAATGGCCAACTTTATGTTAACTGGACATTCTTAAATTTTTAACTTAATTATAAAATATTAGTCATTTTTTTCGATAAACTCATATAAAATAAAAAAAAATTATATTCTATAATTTCAATACCTCGCAAAAATTGTCCAATTTTTTTTTTTGCAGTTGAGTTTAAGGGAAACAATAATTTGAGAAATTTAAAAAATGATGATCATCCAAATCGGAGATATATTTATTTAGATATAGATTTTCAAAAACCGCTAATGATTTATGTATTTTAAAAGTTGGTTTAATTTTTTTGTTATTGTTTTTAATCGATATAAGTACTTTTTTTATAAATGTTTATAGATACGTATGTAAATAACCATTTATTACATGAATTGTCCTATTTTGCTTTGTTCTAAATAAAAAACATTTACCAATATTGCAACACAAAAAACTTTTTAATTTTTTTGTTTGTTGAAACGAAATTTGAAACGTCATTCACAGGGAAAATAAGTATTTTGAAAATAAGAGCCACGATGAAAACGACTACGAAGACGAGGAAAGGATTTGGTTTTTCCCGCCAGTAACCAGCCTTTATACCGCCTCGCATCTAAAAAAAAAAAATTCCTACCTATATTTGCAATTTCTTTTTCTTTTTTTTTGTGCGACAAATTATTTCTATGCCAGTTATGCCTCAGGAGTCAGGGCACATCTCCACGCAGCACATTCTAAGCTGGGCACAGGGCGAATGTTTTTTTTTCTTCTCACTTTTAGCTCGCAAAAGTAACATTCGAAAAAAATCCTTTTTCGTAATTTAAATGCGGGAAGATGATGACGACGGTGTTGATGCCGTTGATGCTGATTGTGGTGCTAACTGGCGATGCGATGGTGCTGATGACGATATGCGCTGATGCCAGGAGTCCCCCGTCTCATTTGCTCTATGATTCACAAAATGTATACACCTTCGCATACCAATGCCCTTTCTCGCACCCACTCCGCACCTCGTCTTGTCAGGTGAAAATCCAAACTTAGATTTGTACGTGTTTTTCTTTTTTTGTACTCTTTTTTGCTTCTTTTTTTTCTCCCGGTAATGGGAAAATCATGTAATATTAAATTAATCCTCTATTCCAAAAAGTGTGCACAGGCACATATAAGAAGAACTCTTTAAATATTAAAAGCAACTTTATCTCGGACGGGAAAGTGAGTTTTATTGGGTGAAATTTAATCACATTGGATATCTTGGAGTTCTTCAACTCAAGTTTGCTAGGGGTATGGGCGGTGGTGTTGAATTTTGGTGATGATAGAGTCAATTGGTCCTTGAGACACTTTTGCTTTCTCAGACCAGATTTTATAAGATTTTAAATGTTATTTTTCCTGACAGGGGTATCAGGCCTTTTGAAAGGTTGGGGCCGTACTCAGGCCCGGATTTACCATGCAGGCACAGTAGGCAGTTGCCTCGGGCGGCAAGAATTGGAGGGCGGCAAATTTTGAGAGAAAATTTCAAAACTTGTTATATTCGTGGGAATTGAATTTCCCAACTATTTCGTCAGCACGCGTACCAACATTATGAGTGTAAAATGCTCGAATCGAAAAAAATCGATTCGGACAATTCTCGATATTGGCCTAATATCGAATATTCGATAAGTTTCTGTATCGAAAATTATCTTGTTCAGGCTTGTTCTATATCCATCCTACAGTATTCTGATAAACATAACCTTTTGTCTGTCGTTATTACTGAAAATTGGTGAACGATCATCAACGTCATTGTTTATGTCAACAGTACGTGTCGCAAGTTTCAACGGCACCAATTTCCTTTCTTTTTACTTTCCAATTTACTTTTTCAACCAAAATTGACAATTTCTTTTATTCCTAACAGTTTTGTTTGACGACTTTATTCTACGATACATTTTGTCATGAGTGACAACCGTAAAAGTTTCGTAGGGCGGGGGGCGGCAATTTTCGCAACTGCCTAGGGGCGGCAAATTTCTAAATCCGGGCTTGGCCGTACTCCTCAAGGCTCTCAAGGGGCAGTTAGATGAACAAAAAAATGTCAAAATGATTATTAATTTGTCGAATTAAAAATGTAGGCCGCAGGCTATCACGATATGAATATTTTAAATATGCTGCAGCAAAAGAAATTCCAGAAATAAATTCCTTGCGAAAAATTTGCGAGGGAAGAAAAATAATTCCCAATCGTTTTCTGAGAATTGGAGCCAATAATCACATTAAGGCTAGTTATTTGAATTTTTGAGAGCTTATTGCATTTTAAAAATATTTAAATAAAAAGCGTGCTTGCTTTTTATTAAGCATCTGACTCATCCGAACATATCCTTCAATTTGCATATCAGCGTAATACGACGAAGTACGTACCTATAGCCTCCTATACCCGTCGTTGGAGTAAGCAGTCCGTAACTCTATAACACCAAAAAAAGAGTGTTTGCAGAAAATGATGACAGAAGAGGAACAACTATTAAGGTAGAAGAACAAGAGTTCGATGTTATGCGATCATGCTATGACATCATTACTGTTCGATATCAGTATTGGAGTAAAAAAAATAGCGGAAGGCTGCTCAAAGCCAACACAACCTCCTGTAGTCTTTCAAGGCTCTTAATTTTTGAAAATGTAGCCTTTACTTCAAAAGTGCTCCTGTATAAAGCCATAGTTTCACCAGTTCTCACTTATGGATTCAAGACCTAAGGTGCCCAACCGAAGAAACGCTAACCTCTTAGCCGTTTTCGAGAGGTGGCTTACGGTTGTGAGAAAGGAATATTCCAGATACGATATCAGTAGTATCGAGTTGTATCCAACGGATGTCAGATTAAGCTTCGTACACTCCGATGGGCTGGACATCTAGCTCGTTTGAGCGAAGAAGATCCCGCTCGGAACGTCTTTTGCAGTAAAATTCATAGTAGGACATCATGTTTGCGCAGTAACGAAGACCAAGATGCTCGAAGCCTTTAGGTTTGAAACTGGACGGCGCGGCGGCCCGGAGTCAGTCGGCCAACAATTGGGTTACGTGGAAGAACTTATAAAAGGAGTTCCGGACCGGAGCTCGGTTGTGGCACAGATGAAAGTAGACACTTCATCGACCAGGCAGACACGCCATTGACCAAACAGACGACCGCGACGATGTGAATGATGACGATGATGACACAAATTAACTTTATTACCACTCTCAATATTTCCACGCAGCCCATTGCAAGCACTATAAGAAAATAAAGATCATTTTGCTGACTTGAAGATCGGGTTTACATGATATGATTCAAAACCTAATTTTTTTACTTTGCTTGCAGCATATTTTTAATTGGATTTTTATTTAAAAAGTAAAACTTTTACCTGCAATATTTAAGAGGAAGACAGAGTTCTTACAAGTCACTGTAGCAAAATATGTTCATTTAAGTACCCGTTAGCCAACACACTCTGAAAGAAAAAAATATGTATTTTCAGTTTTGGGCAAAGTAAAGCTACTGTTTCTAGTAAGTTTATATTATTATTTTATATAAAATTGCTTTGCATTGTATTATCGTGTTGCTGCGGGTATTCAAACAAAGTTTCTCAGTTAATATCCCGAGCAAAACTATTTAATTCATTTTTTCTCTGTGCCACGTTTTTTATACACACTATCAGTATTGGTCGTATTGGCTTATAGCAAGCAAGCACCATTTTACAATTTTACAGAGAAGGTCAGGAGCATCAGTGACTCCAGTTATAATTTGATGGAAAAATACAATATCATTATTATTTCATGTCTTTTGTAGTGTTTGCATATTAAGGATTGACAAACGATTTTCGTATGGAGGGACATTTAGGGGATCAATCCACTGAAACCCTTTTACCAAAAAACGGGTGAAATTCCGTTGCATAGATTCCAGTCTTTCAATATAAACATCATATAAGGCATAAGGGGTGCCGGGCCACAGAGACATTCCGGGAAATTGCAAAGCCGATGAGCTCGCCAAAAACGGAACACTTCTGCCTAATGTAAGACAAAAACGTAACATAGGAACACCACATGCTACATGCAAATATCTTCTCAAACAATATGATCTAGAATCAACAAATGCTAGATGGTCACAGGGTACCACCTGCTTAGCAACCAAGCAAATATGGCCAAGCATAGACAAAATATAAGCTCTACAATTGGAGTAATAACAGGACAGTGCCTCATAGGTAGACATGCTCTGAGGCTAGGGGTCTACACAAATGACTTCTGTAGAAGCTGCATGGACGAGGAGGAAGAGGAAACAGTCCAACACCTTCTATGTACATGTCCAGCACTCTCCATTAGAAGGAATAACTTTCTCGGTAATCCCTGAACTGGCAACGATCGACACAAAATGTCTCTCTAACTTCATTAAAAGTACAAAATGGTTTGTTTAAGTTCATTACTCTCCCATGAGTAACCTCATTAGTGGTATCACAATGGACCCTTGAGGTCTAAGTGAGTCAATGACATCTGGACAGCCACTCCAACCTAACCTAACCTAAGGCATAAGGGGGACCAAACTTGTGATGCATACTCTAGATGGGGACGACCCAAACTGTTGTATAAAACACAGGTGACATATTAGGATCCCGGAATTCTTTTGAACACCGCTTAGTAAAACATAACATAGAATTGGCTTTATTGACTACATTATGTGTAACGGTGCATCATTGATTACTAATATAAAAAAGAAGCGGCCCCAGATGGCTCCCCTGCGGAACACCTGATTTGGCCAAGTATGATTTAGAGTAACTATTTTTGAATTTAACAATCCACGTAATCAAAAAAAGTGGGAAGCCGTAGGAGTTCAATTTAAACTTGATAATCTCATGAGATAGTTGATTAAAAGCCTTCCAGAAGTCCGTGTAAACATAATCTACTTTTTGGCCACATTCCAAAGCATGTAAACATTTATTTAAAAAAATAATCAGATAAGTAACTGTGGATTGTTTTTGCATAAAGCCATGCTGTTGATTGCAAATAATCTATATATATAAAAGAACAGCTTAATTTTTGTGTTCGTTCGCTAACCGGGCACACTGCACGGTTAAAAATTTTGGGATATTTTTTAATACAGCTCCTGTATTACAACTGTATGCAATACACAAAATATTACTTTTTAATATTCTTAAATTATTAAATTTAATTTTAATATATTTTGTATTAAATTTTAATATTTTTTTATTAATTTTTCCATTTTTAATTTATTTTGTATTAAATTTTAATATTTTTGTCTTAAAATTACTACTTGTAATACGAAAAGATTAGAATTGAATACATCTGAAATTAAAACCAATATTAAATACTCGTTTGTAATACCCGTTTGTATTATATTTTAATAAACTTGCATTAAAATGTAATACCCGTTTGTATTACATTCCTATTGTATTCAGATGTAATACTCGTTTGTATTAAATTCTAATACCCATGTATTAAAAAGTAACACAATTCTATTAAAAACAAACCCTCTTGTATTACATTTTAATACCCTTGTATTAAAATTTAATAAAATTTTATTTAAAGAAAATACTTGATTTACATTTTGGTGTTTGACATCTGCTTGAAGCGAAGCGTTATTCCAAAAAAGTCACTATGGAGAACGCTAGTGTAAAGTTCGGGTCATACAAATTTGGTAAGTAATATTTAAAAAAAAAAAAAACATTAATTTTAATGAAAATATTTTTTTTTCAGATTTTATTCGACTACCCAGGGAAGGGAGATTTGTTTTTAAACAACTGCGGATTTTATGCCCCCTGGTAATCATAATGGGACAATCAAAGGGGACACATACATTCCAGGTTTGTCATCAGAAATCCAATAATAGTTTATTAATAGTGTTTTCTCGAAATCTATTCGTATATAGATATTGTATATAATGTAAATTAATTTAAATACATACAGTAAATATTTGAAAAAAAATGAAAATTGTGAGTTTTATTTTGTTTCACAGCTTTTCACCATTTCCTAATCTATTGGTGGGTCGATGAAAATGGTTAACATTACAGCTTTTAATTTGATGTATTCATAATCATTCATTCATAATACATTTTGTGTTCCAAGTCAAAAAGTAATACAGAAAGTATTTCTTTTCGATATTTTTCGAATTCATCTAAATTTTCATATTTTTCAACGGATAATACAAATCCATACAATTTTTTTAAATTTTACAACAGAATTTTATGTTTTTCTTAATATAAAGATACATTAATTTTAAATATAAAATTCTATTAATTTTTAATACAAACTTTTATTAATTTTTAATAAAAAAATTCATTTATTTTAAATAAAACATTTTATTAAATGTTAATATAACAATTTATTAATATTTAATATTAAATTGTATTAATTTTTAATACAAAATTCTATTAATTTTTATTACAAAATTGTATTGATTTTTAATACAAAGTTATATTAGTTTTTAATACAAATTTTTATTATTTTTTAATACAATATTGTATTAACATTAAATACCGCTTTGATTAGCTTTTAATAATTTAATATTAAAAATTCTAATAAACTTTTATTAAAATCTAATACAACCTGTCTTATATGATATGGACTGTATTTTGATTGTTTTTTGTGAAAATTGTGTATTTGGTTAAATTGTCAATTTGTTATTAAAAAGAGGTGTTTTTCGTTAATCGTTATAAATGTTCAATGTTTAATTCAATGTGTAATTTGTGTATAATTGTTGATGGTGTATAAATGTAAATTGTGTAAAGTGTATATATATGTGATACTTATATTGTGCTCGAGTTCTTCTGCTGCTTGCTGATGCGACTGCCTTCGCTGGTGGTTCTTGGTAAAAGAGACCGAGAAATATATTCAATTCTATGACCGCAAGCAACAGCAGATGAGCAGAATGCAACTTGCAAGGAAAAATGTTATTTTATGTATAATAAAAGAGAGCATAAGCGAGAAGCAAAAAATAGATTACAGTTCTACAAATTCAAGTTAAATTAGATAGGGTATGTTAACAATTGTTTGGCAGATTTATGATTTTAAAAAGAAAAACTGTTATACAAATTAAATAAACGTATAATACAAAAAGTGATGTTGTTTTTTGTTGCAAGTTCAGAACATTCAGCCCCCCCTGGAAGACTCCGGTCTTTCAGAAAACGGCAAGGGAGCTAGTTTGACTATTGGTCGTACATAAATGCCACCACTTGTTTTAACAGTGACGACTCGGCAATGTCCATCCTTTCCCAGATGTAATTCTATCACTCGCCCAAGTAACCATTTAGATGGAGGAAGATTCGGTTCCTTCATCAACACGACATCATTGATTTGTAAATTTGGTTGTGCCTTCTGCCATTTTGGTCGAATTTGAAGTGAAGTTAAATATTCTTGGTGCCACCGCTTCCAAAACCCTTGCATGAGTGCCTGAACCTTTGCACCTTTGCGCTCTTCGAAATCTTCAATAGGCATTCCTTCAAGACTGTCACTGTACTCGGATACCGGCCATTCTGTAGGATTATCTTTTAGCCATGACGGTCCTTGCCACCAAATGTCGGTTGACAACAAAATCGATGGTGAAATGCCTCTCGTAGCGACGTCCGCTGGATTTTCTGGAGAACGAACATGATTCCAGCACTTGAATGGCAATGAAGTTTGAATTTCTGACGTTCGGTTTGCAACGAAGACAGACCATTTTTTAGGGGAAGCAGCTAACCAGTGGAGCACAATCGACGAATCGGTCCGTGCATACGTTTGAATATCTTTCTCTCTTAAAGAATCCTTAATTTTGTTTATTAGCCTGGTTAATAAAAGAGCTCCACAAAGCTCGAGTTTTGGCAAGGACAAAACTTTAATTGGAGCAACTCTACTCTTTGCAGCAACCAGAGAAATCATTACATTCCCACTTGAGTCCACGCTACGGCAGTAGATAACTGAAGCATAAGCGTCTAATGATGCATCGCAAAATCCATGTAGTTCCTTGGTTGTTGGGTTCGACCACATTATTCTTGGAATTGAAATTGATTCCAACAAACTGAGTTGATCACGAATGGTTTTCCATCGATTCGCTATCTCTTCAGGAACTTCATCATCCCAGGAGATTTTGTCTCGCCATAAGTCCTGGAAAAAGATTTTGATTGCGATCACAATTGGTGATAAGAATCCTAAAGGGTCGAATATACGAGACGCGTCAGAAAGTATACGACGTTTGGTACAATTAGCTGATTGAGGAAGAACAACTTTGTAGGAAAAGAAGTCCTTGGAGGGGCACCATTGAAGCCCAAGTACTTTGATAACACTTGATTCCTCGAATTCAATAGGTGACATCTCGCGTTGATCCTCTGGTAAGGAAAGTAAAAGTGGCCAACAATTTGTTGTCCATTTTCGCAAGTTGAACCCACCCAGCTTTAAAAGTTCTACAAGTTCAATCCGTAGTGACATGACATCTTCAATTGAATCCGCTCCTGAAAACACATCATCCACGTAAAAATCATTAAGGATAACATTCGAGGCTCTTGGGTGCGTTTTTGCGTAGTCAAGTGCAAGTTGTTTCAATACACGAACCGATGAAAAAGGCGCTGAAGAGGTGCCATAGGTAACTGTAAGGAGCTTAAAATGCCTCAATCTTTCTTCTGGAGAAACCCGCCAAATAATTCGTTGGTAATTTGCGTGTTGCGGTGCAATCAAAATCTGGCGAAACATCTTCTCTATATCCCCGGATATTACATAAACATGGCGACGACTTCGGAGACAAATGGCAAAAATATCGTGCTGTATAGTCGGCCCGACAAGGAGAAGCTCGTTGAGAGAAGATTTTGTAGAGTTATTAGGTTTAGCAGAACCATCAAAAACTACCCTGCATTTAGTGGTAGTGCTTTCACTTTTTAAAACTGCGTGATGTGGCAAATAATAGCAATCAGAAAGTGGTACTTCAACTTCCTTCTGGAAAATTTCTTCCATATGCCCTAATTCAAGGTACTCAGTTAGAAAACGATCATATTGAGCCTTTAAGTCAGGATTTGTCAAATATCTACGTTCCATTGCACGTAGGCGATTAAGAGCGATACCAAAAGAGTTACAAAGCTTTGAACTGAAGTCTTGTTTGAGAGGTAATTGCACTATGTAGCGTCCATCAGGAGATCTTGTATGTGTTGATATAAAATGTTGCTCAGCCTGTTCTTCTTCTAGCGAAAGGATCGATTGAGTGTGGACCTCCTCTAATCGCCAAAATCGTTCTAAATCAAATTCTTGCGTAAGATCTATCTGTGTGCAAAACGTTTTCACTTGCTGATTGGAGAGTGAGTATTGTTGTTCAATGTTTCCTGCTATCACCCAACCAAAAATAGTGGGAATAGAATGAGGAAGTTCAATTTTCTGCAAGGTAGCTGGTTTTTTAATAATTTCGAACACCTTGTCTGCGCCTATCAAGATATCAATAGGACTTGGCTTATTGAAATAAGGGTCAGCTAATTCAAGCTCGTTGTAAGAAATTGCATCCGCAACTACAAGAGGGGCTGTCGGTAGAAGAGAGGTTAGCTTAGATATGACGTAGCAATCAATTTCAATGTTGTTTGTATTCAACCGAGAACATAAATTAAGAGAGACTATGCCATTCTGTATTTTTATGTTTATTTTAAAATAAAAACGATTATAGTTTTCTTAAAAATTAACAATTTATTAAAACTTTATGTTGCAAACAATTTTTAATATAAATAAAATAAGCGACGCGTTTCAGAACTCTTGTTCTATCATCGGGCTACTGTTTACTAAACTTTTGTACAAAAGTTTAGTAAACAGTAGCCCGATGATAGAACAAGAGTTCTGAAACGCGTCGCTTATTTTATTTATATTAAAAATTGTTTGCAACATAAAGTTTTAATAAATTGTTAATTTTTAAGAAAACTATAATCGTTTTTATTTTAAAATAAACATAAAAATACATAACATAGCAAACATGGAGACAAGCAACCCATCATCTATACTATGCCATTCGTTACACCAGCCGAAGTAGACGCAACACCCATTATTGGAATTCGCAATGGTTTGCGAGACAAACCTAAACGTTGGACGATCTGCTCTGTTATAAAAGAGACCTGTGATCCTGTGTCCAACAAAGCGCGAAGTTCATGTGCAGTTCCTTGTGTATCCTTGACAATGACAACAGCAGTAGGCAGGAGCGTAGAAAGATGCTTGTATGGTTCTAGTGAATTGCAATTAACATTTGTAGGTCTTGGTGTTCCTGAAGAGGATGTATCAGCAAAAACTGTTGGAGCTACTTGCTCAGTAGGATGAACCAGAGTATTATGCCGCTTGTTGCATAACTTGCAACGTAAATACAACCTACATCTATTTGATGCATGGCCTGGTCGAAAGCAGTTGAAGCAGAGCTTATTTTCTCTAACGAAATCGCGACGAGCCTCAGACTCAAGAGAAGCAAAAGAATTGCAAGAAGATAGAAAGTGATCTTCCTTGCATTTTGGACAACCGATTTTGGTTTGAACCATGTGTGTACGAACGCTCCTTTGTGGATAGTTAGTTCGCTTTGTAGTAGATGAGTCTGATGTGAGAGGACCATCACAAGCTTCAAGACAATTGCATCTCGTTTGTAAAAACTCGAGAAACTCCTCTATCGTACAATCGGTTCTTGTTCCTACTTTATTCGTCCACTCTTGCTTTGTTTCGTAATCGAGTTTTTGAATTAAAATATATATTACCCATGGATCTCTGGACGTTATTTCTAAGGAGCTCAAACCACGAATCACTTCATCTGCTTGATCGAATATGTTGCGTAGTACCGAAGCATTTGGAGAATTAACCGACGGTAACGACAAAAATGATTTTATGAAACACTGCACAATTAAATTCGTTCGATCGTAGCGCTCTTCTAGCTTTTTCCAAGCTTCGACATAGTTTTTGTCCGTACGTGGAGTATTTTTAAATAAGTCGGCAGGTTGCGTGCCCAAAAAAGATTTTAAATATTGGAACTTTTGAGTCCCGGTTAGGGACTTGTTCGAATCTATAGTTCCCAAAAAAATGTCTTTAAAACCGGGCCAATCCTTGTAATCCCCATTGAAAGTTGGTACTACAAGTTTTGGCAACAAAACCGACGATGTCGAAGAATGCGCGGCTTCGATTTTTTTTTAAAAATTGTGATTGCTGGGAAGAGAGTGATTCACTTATAGAGTCCACGTTAATTTCTGGGGGGGAAGGAACAGGTGTTTTTAAACGAATAGCACTATCTATAGCAGCATATGCCTTTAAATATTTATCTTCGTATTCCGCAAAATCAGATTCAGGGTCAACGAACCCTTCAGAGTCATAGAATTCATACATTTTGTCGGACATAACATTAAATTCGGACCAAGCTTCGGTAAGCCTCGCAAAATGAATCTCCAATGTACTTATTGGTGTGTCTTCCCTGATGGTCCCAGAAAAAATTAGCTGTACAGACAGAGATGCCTTTGCGCGACCGCGTTTTCCCTTAACCAATTGCAATGACATTGTTGAAGCCAGAAAATGTCTTTAATCCCGATTAAATTGTATATTCATGCAAAATAAAAGTCAAGTGAGACAAAACTGTGTCTTTTAATTTTCACGACACGTGTTTGAAACTGGGTATATATGTATGGTGTATATACGATTTGTGGTATAAGTATATAACCACATGCACATGCAAAAAGTATTTTAATTATTTATATTATATTTATAAAGTTAAATTAAACAAACTACAAACAAAGCATCTACTCATTTTACAAAGCATCTACTCATTTGATAATTTAATTGGAGACTGTTTTTTTATAACTGTCTCAACAATTCAACGAATTGATCGAACGCGCACTGATCAATTTAATTATACGGCACCGATGGACAAATGTTTTATATGATATGGACTGCATTTTGATTGTTTTTTGTGAAAATTGTGTATTTGGTTAAATTGTCAATTTGTTATTAAAAAGAGGTGTTTTTCGTTAATCGTTATAAATGTTCAATGTTTAATTCAATGTGTAATTTGTGTATAATTGTTGATGGTGTATAAATGTAAATTGTGTAAAGTGTATATATATGTGATACTTATATTGTGCTCGAGTTCTTCTGCTGCTTGCTGATGCGACTGCCTTCGCTGGTGGTTCTTGGTAAAAGAGACCGAGAAATATATTCAATTCTATGACCGCAAGCAACAGCAGATGAGCAGAATGCAACTTGCAAGGAATAATGTTATTTTATGTATAATAAAAGAGAGCATAAGCGAGAAGCAAAAAATAGATTACAGTTCTACAAATTCAAGTTAAATTAGATAGGGTATGTTAACAATTGTTTGGCAGATTTATGATTTTAAAAAGAAAAACTGTTATACAAATTAAATAAACGTATAATACAAAAAGTGATGTTGTTTTTTGTTGCAAGTTCAGAACACAACCTTTATTTAAAATTTAATAAAAGGCGTATTACTTTTTAATACAAAAAGTATTAATTTTTAATATCTCATCGGTATTAACTTTTAATATTTGCTTTATTACTTATCTTCTTTTAATATTTGAATTTTATTAGATTTTAATATTTTTCTGGTGTTGTCATATATGTAACCCTCAAAATATTAAAATCTAACCCAAAATTTCTAACCGTGTGGTTGACCGATTTTAATAATTTTTTCTCTAAATGCAAGAGGTATTAGGGTAGAAGGTTTAGAAAAAATAAAATGTATATTTTTCAAATGCAATCAAATGACAAACGGTGCTAATGTTAAAAAAAAAATATTTTTTGTACTACAAAAAAAAAACAAATCTGATCGATTTCAATTTTCGAAAATTGTCAAATCGAAACATTTTTAGAAAATTGTATTTTTGCTATATGTATGTATATGTATGTATGTATAGGTACATATGTACACACATATACATATGTATATGAACAAAGAAGAGATAATGAATTTTCCCCCTTCATCTGAGCCACAACCGGAATCAGCAAGTTCTTCCATTTATCCCGGGGAAATCTGTCCTTAGTTGCAAGAAGACCTGCTATTCTTTATATTCAACACAAATATTGGTGACGTTATGCAATTATGGGCGCTGCAGAATTACATAATCGAGAATAACGGTATCACATAGAAGTTAAAATTTGGATAACTCGAATTCCAGGTCTTAATCAATATGAAAAGAACGGTACAAAAGAACGAGGAACCTTTTGTTACTTCGATGCACAGACTTGGAGATGAATGTCCAAGGTTTTCCAAATCGATGCTAAGAAATTAGATAAATGTCCTAATATAAGTGCGTTTATGAACTTAAATGGACAATATGTATAATAAACAAAATCGAAATCAAATCAAATCGGAATCCAGTTTCACACCCTCAGGCTGTGAGCGTCGTGGCGTACATTCATACATATGTATACTATCCCAGCGCAAATTTGGTTTGCAACGCTGTGTTCTACCATGAATTGTTTCTCAAAAGACGTCCCGACCCGTTCCTCTTCGGTCATACAACTTTGTGCCCACTAGAGTCTACCACGCTAAATTTTTGTTTAGATTTCATATACATACAATGTTATATCGTCTCCAGAATCATCCTTCCTCACAAACAGGGAGAACTAAGAATTCAGAGTGCCATTGGCTAAGCACTCAGGTCTCAGATCCGTAGGTGAGTACTGGTAAGACTATCGTCTTAAAGCAGCAGTTTAGTAATCTTTTAGGATATAAATAGCCTTGAAAGACTTAAGTAGGTTCTGTGGGCTTTGAGAAGCCGGCCGCCTGCATATTTCTTCTTCCATATTCCTATCGGCTGCTACTACATATCCAAGCTAATTGAACGATAGCACCACTTCGAATTCGTGCACCTCTACCTTAATATAGTTGTTCTTCTACTATTGCTAACGTTTTCAGCAGACGGGCCACCATGTACTTAGTTAAGTGGGTTCCTTACAATGTCGTCTTCGTTTGCCAATAATTGGGTGGATTTGGTGATGATAGTCCCGCTAATAGATGTGCCAGAACCACGGATTGCTTTCTCCAACGATAGGTTGTCAATATTTTTTTGTTCAGAACATTTTTTTTTTTTTTTTATTCGAAGGATTTGAGAAAGGATGGTTGGACGAAGCTTAAGTTATTGATTCAATACTTATTGCGAAACACCAATGAAAATTAAAAAAATATGTGCACGACTGGGTCGTACGAACTTGCTCCTGTATTACAAATTATCTTCTTCTTCTTATAAAAATGTATGTTCATATGTATGTATATTTCCAATGGAATCCGAAATGGCCCCTTAGATATTTGTGAAATTTTCATGGTTAATAATGTTGTATTCAGTAGTGGTTTCTTTGAAAAAAAATGTAAGAACTTCATGGAAGAGTGGGAAAACTGAAAAAACTGGAAAATCCAAACAAAGGGCAGATATTTGATTTTTTGCTTGGAATTTTTTGTTTCAAAATGTGGTTTGGAATGGAAAATAGAAAGTTCTTGATGAAAAACTCGGAAGGATCATTGGTTTTCAATGGGAAAATCGCATGTAATTGTAGGTGCAAACGGAAAAAATGGAAAATTTTGGATTGGAACTCGGAAAACTCTGCGAGAGCACGAATTTAGCATAGAGAGAGCATAGAATTTAAGGTTGCAAAGCTAGGAAAAATTCAGATATGTAAATAGTTCTCTAATCAAGAAAAGCTGTGCTTCTCCCATATACAGCTATATGCGATGCGTGTTCACGGGTGTTCAATGCCCAGAATCTTTTCATTGTTTCACCTTACATCCTGTACAATACCATATTAAAATAATAAATTAACTTTAAGTTAACGCGGGCAAAGCCGCGGGTACCAGCTAGTATTTCTATAATTGAATGCCAAATTGTCACATACTACTTGCTCAAACAACTTTGGAATACATGAAAGTTTAGAAATCGGCCTGTAATTACAGATATTGTTTTGTCATCTTCTTAAAAACGGGAGTTATAAAGGCACTTTCCCATACTGTATAGGAAATTTACTTGATTTCAATGAAAGATCAAAAATGTTACGCAAGGGAAGAGCTAAGACTGACCTACACTTTTAAAGAACAACGTGTGGTATTCCATCTGGTCCAACAGAATAGTCTTCTTTAAGATGAGACATAAATTCTAAAATTTTATTATGTATATTCTATTGTAATACTATTAAAAGACACTTGGGGACAGTTTTGCAAATAATGGAAATAGGTCTCGTCCACAACAATAGGAGAATCAATGCAAGATTGACTAAAACTGTTTGCAAAACCGTCACAAATGTCACAAGTAGTGGTCAACGTTACATTATTATAAGTGAAGTTAATAGGATAACCGTCACACTTTTTCTTGGAGTTATTAAATTTTCAAAAGTTCTTCGGGTCTGATTTTAAAGAAGTCCCCCCTCGACTCCATGTATTCATTACTAGCTGACCCTGCATACTTCGTACTGCCTCAATCGATAAATAAAAGCTCTAGGCTTTGGTATGCCGCTACTACTCTGCCCACTACCCTCTACCCTTTAAGCCAATACCCTCTTCCCGCTGCCCGCTTTGCGCTACCCTAGTAACCACTATGATTGTCCCCCTTCTTTGCTGATTTTCAAGTTACATTGGCCCAAAAATTTGATTTTACTCAGGCTATACCTATCTAAAGTGAAAATTTCATAAAAATGCATTGAGGATTGAGCGGATATAGAGTCCCTACCGGACATACAAACTTAACAATGCAATTCAAATTATATGCAAAGACTTGATTTAAGGTCTTCAAGTTTTTCGTGCTCTCGCAGAGTTTTCCAGGTTCCCAATCAAAAATTTTCCATTTTTCCATTTGAAAATCAATGCACTTACAAATAAATGCAATTTTCCTTTTGAAAACCAAAGAGTTTTCTGAGTTTCTCAAAAAGAACTTTCTATTCTCCATTTGAAAACCCGTTTTGAAACCATCCAGTTTTCCATTTGAAGACAAATGCACCTACAATTAGATGCAATTTTCCCTTTGAAAACCAATGAGTTTTCCGAGTTTTTCCTCAAGAACTTTCTATTTTCCATTCGAAAACCCGTTTTGAAATCATCCAGTTTTCCATTTGAAAACAAATGCACCTACACTTACATGCAATTTTCCCTTTGAAAACCAATGAGTTTTCCGAGTTTTTCCTCAAGAACTTTCTATTTTAAATTCGAAATCCCGTTTTGAAATCTTCCAGTTTTCCATTTGAAAACAAATGCACTTACAATTAGATGCAATTTTGCCTTTGAAAACCAATGAGTTTTCCGAGTATTTCCTCAAGAACTTTCTATTTTCCATTCAAAAACCCGTTTTTAAATCTTCCAGTTTTCCATTTGAAAACAAATGCACCCACAATTAGATGCAATTTTCCCTTTGAAAACCAATGAGTTTTCCGAGTTTTTCATCAAGAACTTTCTATATCCCATTCTAAAATTTTCCAGTTTTCCATTTGGAAACCAATGCACCTACACTTACATCCAATTTTCCCTTTTATAATCAATGAGTTTTCCGAGTTTTCCCTCAATAACTTTCTATTTTCCATTCGAAAACCCGTTTTGAAATCATCCAGTTTTCCATTTGAAAACAAATGCACCTACAATTAGATGCAATTTTCCCTTTGAAAACCAAAGAGTTTTCCGAGTTTTTCATCAAGAACTTTCTATTTTCCATTCTAAAATTTTCAAGTTTTCCATTTGGAAACCAATGCACCTACACTTGCATGCAATTTTCCCTTTGAAAACCAATGAGTTTTCCGAGTTTTTCCTCAAGAACTATCTATTTTCCATTCGAAAACCCGTTTTGAAATCTTCCAGTTTTCCATTTGAAAACAAATGCACCTACACTTACATGCAATTTTCGCTTTGAAAACCAATATTCATAATGCGAAATTTTCATGCACGTAGATTGTGGAAACTTAAATCCATGCCTTTTTAAAATATCGAAGTTAAAAATTTCTTTTGCACAGAAAATCGTGCCCAAGAATTTGCGTGTAAACATTGATTTGGTCCAAACGCTTAAGTAGGAGTTCAGCCTTAAATATAATAAGGAAGAATGAAAAGGAAATGAAATGAAATGAAATGAAAATAGAGAGACATTTCAAAAAATTGATGTCGCCTCGCCTGTCAATTTGCCAGTTTCCTGAATTTTAAACAAAATTTCGGGTAAGTAAATTAAAAATCAATGTTTTTTGTGCTTATTAACTATTTCTTTTCCTTACAAAACCTACTACTGTACAATCAGTGCATGGGAGAACAATTGTGCATCATTTATAAAGTAGGACTTTTGTTTGTTTGTTAGTTTATCGACTACAAACATACAACCGACAAACAAACAAAAGTCTTACTTTATATATTAGTAAAGATAAAGATAAAGATAAAGATAAAGATAAAGATAAAGATAAAGATAAAGATAAAGATAAAGATAAAGATAAAGATAAAGATAAAGATAAAGATAAAGATAAAGATAAAGTTCGTTCGTTCTTTCGAAAGTTTCTTAAACTCTTCAAACAAAGATAATATAAATGTGTATTTAAAAAAAAAACGACGCACGCTTAACTTAGTCTTTCACACAATTGCAAGGAGACAAGTGAAAGTGCGGTGCACAAATGCATTGATATTGCCACACAGTGAGGATGTCATATTATGAAAGAAAGGAGTGAAAAAGTCACTGCAAAAAGTTGTGCTAACCGGATATAGAATTTTGTGTGACATGTAAGAAAGATGGCTTTCACATGACACACAAATAATACAAATGTACTTAATAGCTGTGTTCTTGGAGATGGAATTTGATATTAATTTCAGATTCTGATAAATGAATGTACCTATAGGTATCTGCTTTTTTAAACTGCTTTCAATTTCAAATTAAAGTTTAAATATTCGCTACAGTAAGTCAGGCGTACACACGTTAATAAAACTAAATTGAGTCTTAAGTTTATGTTTATTTTTAACCTATGGCTTTATTTCAACAAGCTAACATAGCCAAATCAAAATCAAAATTTTTACTAAAAATACATCACAAAACGAAGGCAAAAGGACCACTTGTTGCGTTATGAATTC
Organism: Sphaerophoria taeniata; assembly: GCA_943590905.1. NCBI lineage: Eukaryota > Metazoa > Arthropoda > Insecta > Diptera > Syrphidae > Sphaerophoria > Sphaerophoria taeniata. The sequence goes on from OX016542.1 coordinate 52,987,971, forward strand.
ACGCAACAAGTTTTTCTCACTTTTAATTTAATTTATTGAAAACTTGATGCATTTTACATCCACCATTTCTACTTTTGTTTTGTTTAATAATTTTGATTTGACAAATGTCACCTCTTTGAACACGACAATGAGAGAGAGCGGGACGGCCACTGCCCTTCTGACAATGGTTCTCTCTGTCATTGTCGTGAAGAAAAGTTTCTTTAACAGGTACAGACGATTGTGAACCAAACGCTAGTTTAATTCAATGGGAGTGATGCCAAAACAGACGGACGGTCTGAAAAACCAAAACTGCATCCACACGGGACGACTTCGTTCATCTTTAAAGAACATTTTATTTTTTTTTGAATATGTTTTAATGTTTGCAAAATTAATTGAAACTTTGTATGCATGTTACGTAAAATTTGATTGAATATGTATATATTTATTTATATATATTGTATATAGATATTTGAAAAAGACCAGATGGATCCTTAAGTGTTTTACTCGAAAACACTATTTGGGACTCATTTTTCCTTACGATGAATACGTTTATTTTTTTTATATTGTCAATTCTTGCCACTTCCTCGTCCGGGTTAATCGGGCTACTGTTTCTTTTTTACTAAGTTTTTCGTTTTTCGAACCGCGCGTAATTAAGTAATCAATTTCAATTCATTCGGTTTTGACCTTAAGTTTCGTTCAGTACCTCATTGTAGTAATTGTGAATCATCCTAAAATGAGTCGTCCAGAGTCGGCGAATTTTGGGATGACTCTCAAGAAATTGAGAGGAAAATCGGCGAGTAAGCAGGACCGCGAGTATCTTCTCACAAGTTGCTCTCAACCAAGCCAAATATGACTGGCCGTTGATGATGTGATGAAGATCCGCCACTCCAGATAGGCTGAAAGCGCGGCGAAATGAATTGCGAGTAAGCAGGACCGCGAGAATCTTATCACAAGTGGCTCTCAACAAGGCCAATTAGGACTGGCCGTTGATGAGGTGATTAAGATCCGCCACTCCAAAAAAGCTGAAAGCGCGGCGAATTGGAAAAAGAAGAGTAGGCGATTTAGGACATATGTGGGCCTAAACGTCACTCTTGATTGAGCTTTAGAAACGAATAGAAGGTCTCAGAATCTTAAGGTGAAAATTTTAAAGAAAGAGATATAATTTTGGTCCGCCATTTTGGAAAATATAATTTTGGAAAATTCGAGAAGGCGAAGGAAAAATTTTGGGGTTTGATATCAAAACGAGGAGTGGTAAATATATCAAAAGGTTGTATTTGGCTATATCAATTTTTATTACATTTTTTTTCATTTGGTGTGGTATCGTTTTAATATCGGTTTAATCTAACTTTCTTGAAATAGACCTTAACGGTCCATCTTGGTCTTACTTAATTTTTCCCTCTACTTAAATTGTACATTTCGCACGAAAAGATCCGTGGTTTTTCCCCTACGTTTGAAAGGTTTCCCCGGCCTTAATAATAAAGAAAAATTATTGATTAAAATTATCCGCCATCTTTTATTTTTTTTTACACGCTTTGGTTTATTCTTTCCTCTTAATTACATCGTTGTTTCATCCAAAGAAGGTTTGCAATTTCCTTTTTTTTGTCGTTTTCAGAAAAAAATTGCTGGCGCCCTTAATAACCACATTGTGGCAACACCGACTGGTTTTAATATCAATTTGATATAAAATCAGTCATTATCAATTTAAACTTTCGATCAATCAATTCATCGATTAATCTAACGTTTCCGAACCCATCCCTCTGAGCTGGTCGTGGTGGCAGCACTTTTATATGCTGCCTGTTGCACTTCATTGTGAACCAATCATTCTAATCATACTCATCTGTCAACGTATCACCGCGTGTACGCATCATTTTTGCTTTCTTTTTTTGTTCGGTGGAAAAGTTAAGAAATTCTTTGGTTTCAACTTCAAGTATCAATTTCGTATTGTTCAGTTCGGTTCGGTTTAATCTTCTCCTTATAAAAAGTGCAACAAATTGTCGCCCATACGTGGGGCTTTGGAAAATTGGAAAAATTGCTAATAGAAGTTTTGTTCTTGCCCTAGCTGTGTCTGTGAAGTGTTGTTGTTTTAGGGGAGTTCTTGTCATAATTTGTCTCCTTATAAAAGTTCAATTACTTTGTGTTTTTTTTTTCTTTTCCCAGCATATATCCATAATTACTAAGTGGAATAATTGATCGACATAGAAACACATAATATTGAAATCATCGGCCATTGCAACAAAGGGGTCAATAATATAAGAGACTCGTGCATTGGTAAACCAGTACCGTTGGAAATTTATGTGAGTGTCTTTCTTTTTTCTTTTTATTTGTTTTCAATTTATTTTAACATAAATACTGTTCAATTTCTTTTGGAGCAAAATTAATTTCAATATATATATATGTATGTTCATTCGCGATTAATCGAAGTTTTAATTAATTAAAAGAAGTGTCACATAATATATCTATCTCGCTCGGTTTCATGCGAGAGCTGTTTTTTTTATTAATTCTCTTATCGGGTTAAATTCAAATACATACATAGTATTACATACCTACTTTCTCGTTTATTAATTCATTGGTGGAATCTTTTTTTCATTTCGATAATACATACATATTGGATAATTAAATTAAGTCTTCAATTCAATCATATTTGGTGTGGCCATACTCTTTTTTTTAATTTCATATACATATATACCACCTATAGATATATATATTTGGTGTTCCAATATTATTGGTGTTACCATATTGATTTATTTTTTTTTGTTAGCGTAATTAAGATTTCTTTTTTTATTATTATTTTTTTGTGCTACCATATTAACTGTTTTAGATTTCATAAAATTAATTTGGAAAATTGTACTGGTGTTACCATATTGTTTTTTTTGGTTTTCTTAAAATTTATTTGAACTTTTTTGATTGGTGTTACCGTATTGCTTAAATTTTTCATTTACTTTATTTTCTCCGAGTCTTTTTTTAGTGCAAGGATTTTTTTTTGTTTTGCTACTGGTTTTAGTGAGTTTTTTTTTTTTTTTTTAATTCATTATAAATCGAGGTTGAGAGTTAGAGTGTTCCTTTAAAGACTTTCTGTTTCCATTTTAATTCAGCTATAAATTAGTAAAGAGTGTTGTTGTTTTCAACGGTTTTAATTATAATTTTGTTTTATTCTGTTTTCGTCTGAGAATAATTTAGTATGGATATAAATAGGCTTTCTAAAGAAGAACTCGTTTATGAGTTACGAGCGCGGGGACTAAAGGAAGGGTCTAAGGTCGATGAAATGAGGATGACTCTCAGGGCTAGTCGCATGCTGGAGCGGACTGGTTCAATTTCTTCGGATAGTCCTCACTACCCGTATTCATTTGAAGAGGATTCAAAAGCTGTTAGGGCGAAAATTGTGGAAATTGTGGATTTGCTTCCGAATATATCGAAAAATCCGAAGTCGTCAGATTACCAAAAAGTTTTGACAAAAATCGAGTGGTCGTTAGGTAGGATTTCTAGGGCTAAGGCCGAATCGTCGGAAGAGGTTAACGAGGTAGCTGATTTAAGGGGGGAAATTTTACTTTTGATGGCTAAATTGTCTGAGGTAGAGGAGGGGATGCCACCTCCTAAAAATGGTAATAATAATAATAATAATCAATCCAACCAATCATCAATGTCGACAGCAGATCTGGAAGCGCCAGCTGCACAAATCGGCCAACGAACGAGCTCTAGTGGGTTCCAACTACAGGGTGACACACCCTGTGACCGGAATCCCGAGCGCCCATACAAATGGAACGTGCAGTTCTCTGGTGAACGTTGTGGTTCATCAGTGAACTCTTTTATAGAAAGAATTGAGGAATTGAGGGAGGCTCGCGGGGTTTCTGAAGAAGCTATTTACAGGTCAGCGGTGGATTTGTTTACCGGAAAGGCGCTTCTCTGGTTTAGGGCGATTAGGGACACGGCTTCAACATGGAAAGAGTTAGTTAGGGAATTGAAGTTGGAGTTTTTGCCCTCCAACTATGATGATCTCTTGTTGGATGAGGTCAAGCGTCGAACCCAGGGTAAGGAAGAGTCAATAGGCATGTACGTTGCGCTCATGCAAACTCTTTTCAAGCGTTTTTCGGAGCCTCTGAGTGAGAATAGGAAACTGTCTATTCTCATGAAGAATATCGCTCCATTCTACCAGACACAGCTAGATTTAGCCGACATTAAGTCGGTCAATGATTTGGTGGCCTTGGGCAGAAGGCTAGAAACCATTAGGGCAAATGTTGAGTCTTTCGTTCCTCCACCCTCTAATCGCAATAGGTCGGCTTTGGAGCCGGATGTTGCTTATGTCGCCTCCGTGCAGGAAGCGCGAGTTGCAGTTAGTCCTGATACCCCACCCAATAGAACCATTCGTTGTTATAACTGCAACAGAGAAGGTCATTTCGCCAATACCTGTTCCGCTCCTAGGCGCTGTTTTGGTTGTGGTACCGTAGGCACCACAAGGCAAAATTGTAGACGCTGCTCGTCGGGAAACGGGCAACGGACTCTTGGGCCAGCAGGGCAAGAGCGCCGGCGTCAGAATTAGGAAGGTTGCCTGCTGGCGACCAGTTGGCTTGCAAAGTTAGGTTAGGTTTCACATTAGATTCAAGTGGTATAGATAGACGTCCGTTTTTAGGAGTTAATATTTATGGTATTAGGTTTTTAGGATTACTAGATTCTGGGGCATCGCGAACAATTATTTGTAGGGACGCATGGCGTGTTTTAAAAGATGTAGGATTACAATTAGACAGTTCAAATGTTAGGGAAGTTCACTTAGCAGATGGTGCAGGTATAGGAGTTTTAGGAGAAGTTAAATTACCCATTGTTGTCGAGAGTAGGTCAATTCTGATTGAATGTTTAGTCATTCCCAACCTACCGCATGCTTTGATTTTAGGTGCAGATTTTTGGGCATTATCGGGTATAGTCCCGGATTTACGGTCGAACATGTGGAGTTTTTCGAGCCAGGAGATAGTGGCCTCGATAGATACTACGTCTATCACAGATGAGTCTGAATTAGACGAGGAGCAGAAAGGGAAGCTTAAACATTTAGTCGAGAATGCTTTTAAGAATATGCCAGAGGGATTAGGAGTAACAACTATGGTAGAACATGTCATTAAAACTTCGTCTGAGCCTATCAAACAAAGGTATTACCCGGTTTCACCGGCAATGCAGGAACATATAGATAGATCGCTTCAGGAGATGTTGGAAGAGGACGTAATTGAGAAATCAAACAGTCCATGGGCTTCCCCAATTGTTCTCATTAGGAAAAAAGATGATAGTTTTAGGTTTTGTGTCGACTTTAGGAAGGTTAACCAGGTTACAGAAAGGGATGCGTATCCGTTGCCGATAATTTCGGCTATTTTAGATAAACTTAGGAATGCCAAATTTTTAACATCGTTGGACATTAAGTCCGCTTACTGGCAGATTCCAATGGCATTGGAATCGCGGAAATACACTGCCTTTACGGTACCTGGTAGGGGTCTTTTTCAATTCAAAAGAATGCCTTTTGGATTACACAATGCGCCTGCAACATGGCAGCGCTTCATCGATAGTGTGTTAGGGCCTGAGTTGGAGCCATTCGTTTTCGTGTATCTGGATGATATCATTATCGTCACAGATACATTTGACAAGCACTTAGAGATTTTAGATGAGGTTCTTAGGAGATTACTAGAAGCGGGGTTGAAAGTAGGCCGCGACAAATGTAATTTTTGTAGACCTTCTCTTAAATTTTTAGGTTATGTAGTCGACAAAAACGGGTTACACGTGGACCCAGAAAAAGTTGATAGTATGATCAAGATACCTGCACCCAAAAATGTGAAACAAGTTAGGAGTTTCATAGGGACAGTTTCATGGTACAGACGCTTCGTACCGAATTTCGCAACACTAGTTAGGCCCTTAACAGATTTGTTGAAGAAGAGTAGGAAATTCATTTGGTCACAGGAATGTGAAGATAGTTTTCGAAAAGCAAAAGAATGTTTAATCACGGCTCCAATTTTGACATGTCCAGATTTCAAGCTTCCATTTGTCGTTCAGACAGATGCATCCGACTACGGCATCGGGGCCGTACTCACCCAAACATTTGAAGAGGGGGAAAAGGTAATATGCTATTTAAGTAGGTCACTTAATAGAAGTGAAAGAAATTATTCCACTACGGAAAAGGAATGTTTAGCAGTTTTATGGGCGGTTGAGAAGTTACGGCCTTATATCGAAGGAGTGCGATTTACGGTCGTAACGGATCACTATTCTTTAATATGGTTAAGCAATCTCAAAGATCCACAAGGTAGACTTGCACGTTGGGCAGTTCGGCTTCAACAGTTTGATTTTGAAATCATTCACAGGAAAGGGAAAGAGCATGTAGTACCAGACATGTTGTCTCGGGGAGTTCCAGAGTTGGCTGGGATTTCGGGTGAGGATAAGGACCCTTGGGTGGCTAAAATGGTTTCTTCAGTTGAGTCTAATCCGTTAGCTTTTCCAAATTGGAGAGTAGACAATGGCAGGTTATACAAATTTGTAAAATCAAATCATGTAATAGTGCACGACAATAACGAAGAGTGGAAATTAGTAGTTGGAAAGAAAGATAGATTAGGAGTTCTTAAAGAGTGTCACGATAGTCCACTAGCGGGGCACATGGGGGTTAGGAAAACGTTCGCGAGAGTAGGAGCTAAATATTATTGGCCTAAAATGAGAGTAGACGTCACTAAATATGTTAGGAAATGTAGTATATGCCAACAGGTGAAACCAATTAACGACAAGCCAGCCGGTCTTATGACTGAAAGAGTAGGAGCATCATCTCCCTGGGAGATGATTAGTGTTGATTTAGTAGGGCCCTTACCTAAGTCTAATAGAGGATTCATGTATATTTTGACAGTAGTAGATTATTTAACTAAATTTCCCTTATTGTTTCCACTTAGGTCAGCCACCGCAAAGGCGGTTTGCAAAGAATTAGAAGATAACGTGTTTCTGTTATTCGGAGTTCCCAAAATTGTCATTTGCGACAATGGTCCGCAGTTTAAGAGTAGAGATTTAAAGACACTTTGTGAGGGCTATTCGACTAAAATCAGGTTTACTCCGCATTATCATCCACAGGCTAATCCTGCAGAAAGGATTAATCAAATTATAAAAACAACTTTGAGAGCGTATGTGTCAGAGAACCATCGAATCTGGGATTCTCAGTTAGCTAAAGTAGCCTGTGCTATACGCACTTCTCAACACGAAGTTTTAGGTGTTAGTCCGTACTATGCGAACTTTGGAAAGGAGATGTCAACGAGTGGGAACTACGAAGGGATTAGGAGTGAGAGCATTGAAGGGAATGGTAGGGTCGAACGAGGAACCATTGAAGAACGGTTCAGGAAGTTAAGAGTGGAGATAGCTGAAAAATTAAAAGTAGCCATTAAGAAATCAGCTGAAGGGTACAATCTCAGGAGGAGAGATACACAGTACCTTCCAAACGACCTGGTATGGCGAAGGAATTTTGTTTTGTCCGATGCGGCAAACTACTACGCAGCTAAATTGGCACCAAAGTTTGTGGGCCCTTTTAAAATCGCAAAAAGGTTATCTCCCTGGACTTACGTTCTTGAAGATGACAAGGGCAAAGATCGTGGCACTTGGCACATAAAAGATCTGAAGCCGTTTACGTCATTATCGGAAAATGAATAAATATTGGAAGTCCCTTTTTAAGTAATTTTCTATATCTTGATTGTTAAGCGAGAGAATTTGTTTAAGTAAATAGTTTGTATTATGAACAAACACCCTTTCAAGGAGGAAAGGGTGGGATTTGTTGCGTTATGAATTCACGCAACAAGTTTTTCTCACTTTTAATTTAATTTATTGAAAACTTGATGCATTTTACATCCACCATTTCTACTTTTGTTTTGTTTAATAATTTTGATTTGACAAATGTCACCTCTTTGAACACGACAATGAGAGAGAGCGGGACGGCCACTGCCCTTCTGACAATGGTTCTCTCTGTCATTGTCGTGAAGAAAAGTTTCTTTAACAGGTACAGACGATTGTGAACCAAACGCTAGTTTAATTCAATGGGAGTGATGCCAAAACAGACGGACGGTCTGAAAAACCAAAACTGCATCCACACGGGACGACTTCGTTCATCTTTAAAGAACATTTTATTTTTTTTTGAATATGTTTTAATGTTTGCAAAATTAATTGAAACTTTGTATGCATGTTACGTAAAATTTGATTGAATATGTATATATTTATTTATATATATTGTATATAGATATTTGAAAAAGACCAGATGGATCCTTAAGTGTTTTACTCGAAAACACTATTTGGGACTCATTTTTCCTTACGATGAATACGTTTATTTTTTTTATATTGTCAATTCTTGCCACTTCCTCGTCCGGGTTAATCGGGCTACTGTTTCTTTTTTACTAAGTTTTTCGTTTTTCGAACCGCGCGTAATTAAGTAATCAATTTCAATTCATTCGGTTTTGACCTTAAGTTTCGTTCAGTACCTCATTGTAGTAATTGTGAATCATCCTAAAATGAGTCGTCCAGAGTCGGCGAATTTTGGGATGACTCTCAAGAAATTGAGAGGAAAATCGGCGAGTAAGCAGGACCGCGAGTATCTTCTCACAAGTTGCTCTCAACCAAGCCAAATATGACTGGCCGTTGATGATGTGATGAAGATCCGCCACTCCAGATAGGCTGAAAGCGCGGCGAAATGAATTGCGAGTAAGCAGGACCGCGAGAATCTTATCACAAGTGGCTCTCAACAAGGCCAATTAGGACTGGCCGTTGATGAGGTGATTAAGATCCGCCACTCCAAAAAAGCTGAAAGCGCGGCGAATTGGAAAAAGAAGAGTAGGCGATTTAGGACATATGTGGGCCTAAACGTCACTCTTGATTGAGCTTTAGAAACGAATAGAAGGTCTCAGAATCTTAAGGTGAAAATTTTAAAGAAAGAGATATAATTTTGGTCCGCCATTTTGGAAAATATAATTTTGGAAAATTCGAGAAGGCGAAGGAAAAATTTTGGGGTTTGATATCAAAACGAGGAGTGGTAAATATATCAAAAGGTTGTATTTGGCTATATCAATTTTTATTACATTTTTTTTCATTTGGTGTGGTATCGTTTTAATATCGGTTTAATCTAACTTTCTTGAAATAGACCTTAACGGTCCATCTTGGTCTTACTTAATTTTTCCCTCTACTTAAATTGTACATTTCGCACGAAAAGATCCGTGGTTTTTCCCCTACGTTTGAAAGGTTTCCCCGGCCTTAATAATAAAGAAAAATTATTGATTAAAATTATCCGCCATCTTTTTCAGAAAAAAATTGCTGGCGCCCTTAATAACCACATTGTGGCAACACCGACTGGTTTTAATATCAATTTGATATAAAATCAGTCATTATCAATTTAAACTTTCGATCAATCAATTCATCGATTAATCTAACGTTTCCGAACCCATCCCTCTGAGCTGGTCGTGGTGGCAGCACTTTTATATGCTGCCTGTTGCACTTCATTGTGAACCAATCATTCTAATCATACTCATCTGTCAACGTATCACCGCGTGTACGCATCATTTTTGCTTTCTTTTTTTGTTCGGTGGAAAAGTTAAGAAATTCTTTGGTTTCAACTTCAAGTATCAATTTCGTATTGTTCAGTTCGGTTCGGTTTAATCTTCTCCTTATAAAAAGTGCAACACACTCGACAAATTGTTTTGTTCGAACGCAATATTCGTTATTTAGCGTATATGAGTGTGTGACGTCTAGTAGCGGTTAATTTCCGATAACCATATCGACTATGGACTTTTACGGTTTAATAACCAGCTACAGGATGTCAGCACAAATGGAGGAAGCCACAACACAGAGAGCAATTGGTTTATATTTATATGAAGCCTTCCAAACAACACAAAAATGCATTTTTAGCACACACAAGCTCATGTCTAAGCAAGCAACGCGTATGAATTGTATGCGAGTCCTGGGGATAGCAATCAGATGCATTAACGGTAGCTTGGTTTGTTGTTGTTGTTGTTGTTGTTGTTGTTGTTTAATGGTGCTTAGAGAGAGAGAATCAAATTTAATAATGTGGATAATAATGGCTTTGTGATTAACGTTTTGTTTGGTACCGAAAAAATACAATATTTTCATATGCGAACCAAATATTCAATGGATTTCTCGATGGACAAGATATTGATGTGTATTATAGGCCCAGGTGTGCTGATGTAAAATTTAAACTTTTAGAACTAACAAAAAAAGGGAGTTTAAAAAAAAAACAGTTCCAAATATTTTTTTTTTCGAATTAAAGACATCCACATCCATCTTGATTGGTTGTTTTACTTGAGACAAATAGGTAATACATAGATGGAAAATTTTTAATTCCTAAAAAAAATTGATCTCAAATTTTGATCAAAAAATCAACACAAAAATAAATATTAGAACAGCGTCAGGCTATATAACCTAAATTTTTCTAACTACATATTTGGCTTTTTATTTCCCGTGGAGTAGTGATTTGTGCGTTGGCTGTTACGCATCAGAACGTTTGGGTTCAAATTCGGCTCCTTCTTTTAAAAAATGTATTTTATCTTTCACGAAGAACTGACAAAACTTTCAACACTATAAAACTGTAACAAAAAAAGTGTGTTTCAACCAAGCCGTTCGTAATCGGCGTTAAATTGAAGGTCCCTTCAGTTAACCACAGGAACTCAGACAACTTTTGATGAATGTAAATGTTGTCAATGAAGCCTTTTAACTTAATTCCGAGCCTTGGCTGCCGAGATATTTGCATCTAAAGATATTTTTCTATATGGTGTTACAATAAGCGAAGTACAAAAACCAAGATCCTAACTCGGTAACCAGACCTCGCAGATTGTTTTGATTTTCAGTGATTGATAGAGGACAAAAATAGACCTTGGTTACTAACGAAAATACAGAGTATGTCAGTCTGTCAGGAAAATACGAGGCAAATGTTACCTGTACTGTACGTCTGTTTTTAAAATTCTTACATAGGCCTATGGAAACACCAAACCTAGAGCAAATTTTTGTTCTATTATCTTAAAACATACATATGTGCAATGATTCTAACAACAAATTGTTTTGGGTTATGAGAATCAGTAAAAAAATTAAAAATTAAATTTGTACACTATGGCTTATGCGTACTTTTTTTAGCTCTACAAATGGAACTTCTCCATTTTCAAATATCTGTGGAAGATTTATGAAATGGAAAAGTCGCTTTTTCTTGTTCATTTTATGTTATTTGTTATAGTCTCGTTAAGTGCGCGCCCACTAGCATCTAACACACTAACAGCCTTATTTATTAGATTTCATTAATACTCGTTTGAAACCCGGAATAGTTATGACGAGTTTAAGCACGTACATCAACCTATTCCAATTCCTTATTTATAAAATATTTAATTACAGGTCTAATTAATGAATCTGTTCCGCACAGAAAAGTACCAGTGGCGAAGGCACCATATGAGTCTATTCCTATCGACTAACCTTTTGTAAATCTCAATATCAACAAACAAACTTCATGAAACATGTATATAAGCAAATCATACAACAGCAACGCTTGTGACATTACTTTACAATTCAATCAACATGTATTTTCTGCTAAAAGTAAGCCGGGTTATTATTTTTTGGCTGAATAGAACAAATTTGTTTTCTTTCCCTTTTGCGCTTCTACTTTTCTCGCTTTGCGTGTGCCTCTTAATTCAACCAACGCTTTCTTAAGAGTGTTCCGGAGCAAAACTGCGTTTTTTCAAATGGTATTGTGAAGCGACTGTATGTCGTATCGAAATGATTTAGGTGTCATTGTGTAGACAAAAACTGTTTCTAAAAAACTGTTGGAGCATAATTTCAATTTAGTACTTTGTTACTTAGTAGTAAAGGCTCAAAAACGCCAAAATTGTCAAAAATCGTACTTTTTCAAAGAAAATTCCATCAAAATAAAAACATTTTTCGCTAACATTTCTTAATGAGCATAAAATTCGACATTTAAACTGTATAACTATTGGAGCAAAAATTAACTTTTTAAACAAAAAAGAATTAAAAAATTATGAATAAAATTTGCATTATTGATAAGCAATTTTTCTTATGATGCGATATTTATTTTTTTTAAATCTCTTCATTTATTTAGCACGTACTTGTTCTCAACACATAGCAATCAAAACATTTTGAAAAACTTTGATCAAACACATTTTATTTCAAAATTAAGAGATAGCTAAATCTGCCTAAATTTGAAAATTCAAATCAGTAACGGCTGGCGGAAGTCACGATTCTCATAGGAACGTGATTCTCTCTCTCTCTTAGCAAGATGCATTTAGTTCAATTTTTTTTCGTCTGCAGTTGGGTGGCGCTTCAAGCAGTAAGAAGAAGTAAGAATTTTCAGTTTCAGTCCGGAACTTTGTATATGGATTTACCAGGTAATATCAAGAATGGTTTTCTGCTTAGTTTGACAGTTTTTTGACAGTTTTTTACATAAGTTTATAATGTGTGTTCTCTGCTTGCTTGCTTGAAAACCATTCTTGATAGTACATGGTAAATCCATATACAAAGGTCTGGAACACTCTTAAGCATAGAAGTAACCCGATGTTCATCGACTTTCATCGATGAATTTGTATGTATCTGAAAATTCACTTGCCTGTGCAAAAACAAACAAGTGTGTTGCAAATAGAGAAATACGCATTGCGCATGTCAGGTCGACGTTGAGCCTAAGCAAAGCAGTACGTTGACGCACTACACTTGTTATTCATTTTGTAAACAAAAATTCATTCATTCTGTATAGGAAAAAAGACAAACCTGAAACGTGTCTTATGGACTTATTGGACATTTTCCTTCATTCTCGGCGGAAGAAGTTTAAGAAGTAGGGGTTGCCACTTAAAGAAAATTGCGTAGTGTAATAATTTTTTGTCACAAAGTTACTGTAATTGCAGTTTAGTGGCACAACTAGCCAAAATGAACTAGGCAAATGAGATTTTCATTTTGTTCTAAAAAACAGTTTACAGGCAGATTGCAGTGCAAGGTGTATAAATTAAAGTATGAACAAAAAAATTATTAATTGAAGTTAAAACGTGTTTTAATTCATTTTTATTTATTCAAAACATTGCATTTGCATCATCCAGTTAAGGTCAGTGAAACTTAAATATGAAATGAAAATGACTTTAGGTATAACAAAATGGGCTTGAATGTTCAAACTTTTAAGGCGTTATTATCGAAAATGCACTTGTTTTTTTTTTTCTCTCAGATACTTGTAAAACGAATATTATTAAAAGAAAACACTTTGTCCGGAAAAAAAAGTTAAGTAAATTTCTGATATTCTTTTATTTATCTTATTCCAATCATTTAAGGTTTCATCTGCGGAATAGAAAAAACAATAGAGCAAATGTGAGTAGGGGTAACCGGGGATAGTTGGCCTCAGGGGTAAGTAGACTAACTGCCAATAACTTCAAAACAAAACAATTTCTTTCAAGTTTGTCCTTGTTATTACATTGAGCACAGCAGCCCGGTTAGTTCCATGTTGTCTTTTGATAAAGTCTAGAGCCGTTCAAGAGTTATCGCGAAAAAACACTTTTTTGCTTTCAAACCCCGGGTTTGGGGTAAGTTGACCCACCTGAAATCGTTTTATAAATTTAGGAAAAAAAGGTCTTAAAACTCACCAATTTCAGAAGACATATTTTTGTATAAAGCACAAAAAAATGTTTAGTTAATAGGCATTTAATTCGTGTTGATATCTTCTTTAGTTATTTAAAAAAAAAGATAAGTAAATTTTGAGTCTACTAGCCCCGGTCTCCCCTACGTTCTAGTCCCTCTACTCCTAAAACGGTTAATTTTAGAGAAATATAACTGAGACATTGTTTTTAGATAAGACGAACAATTTTCCTTGACTTTTTTCGCCTTACGGGAATTTCGCGACCCTTTGACCACCATAACGGCACGAAATCAATGTCGATTTTTAAAATCTTCATAATAGCGCCGTAATTAAGGTATACACAAAAATCTAGCCCACTAGGAATTTTTCCGCAGATTCGGGTTTTATATTACATACTTAAATGACTGGATTATTTCTAGTCGCTCAATTTTCTCCGACTTACCTTCAGAAATTAGTCACGCCTCGCCACTGAAAAGTACAGAAAAGATCCAAAAAGTTCAAGTTTGTGTGTTCCATGAATAAAAACCTTGCCCCAAACTGTTCTACAATCTGTCATTTTGTGTTCCATGAAGTTGTCCATCTCAGTTTAGTACACATTTTTCTGCCCCTACTTTTTTGGTGGTGCAGCTTTGTGAAAACTATCAAATGTCAAAATTTCAAATGCCAAATTATTTTTATTTTTTTCCAATCAAACAATTTTTTGAATTTATCTTGATTGAAGGGTTTTCCGAGGAAGTAAAAATATTACTACTATACTCCCAAGTAAGAATTTCTCACAAAAATCTAATAAGCTATTCAGAATCTTGTTTCCAACAAATGAAAATTTGCTTCAATTTGATTTGACTTGGAATATTTATTTAACAGCTGATTTTATTCTGTCAAAAAGATTACATAGGGAGCTGATCTTTTCTGTTCTTAATTGTTCTGACAGTTTTCATTTACTTGTGCTGTTCTGATCTGTTTTTTCTTCATTAAAAAGTCCTTTAGTTATGCCTGGCTTATGTCAAATTTTGCTATTAAAAATTGACCAATCTAAAACTCCTGTAAACAAATTTGACACCTTTGTATATTTATTTGTGCTGTTGTTTTCTGATTCTTTGAGATTTCATATTATACCTTTTTGCATACATATGAAAGTATAAGAATATCCTTGGAGTATAATATGACTGTTGTGGAGTACAGATTTTGATGCTCACAATGCAAAAGTCCTTGGTGTGCACTTTTATCCTTTACATAATTCTGTTGTTGTTCTTGTTCTTCTTCTTGTTCGTCATCATCTTTTTGTTCACACTCTTTTTGCATAGAATTGTGAACTGTCAAATGGAAAATAGGAATGTAATCATCATACATACATGTCGACAAATAACGAGCGAATCTAAAATAAGTAGAGCCACGTGGAAATATTGAAGATCAAAATGAAAGAACTCATTGGCATGTACCTAAGTGTGTTTTAGTCGCATGTTTTCAACTGAGTGTTCGAGGGTGTCTCCCCTATGTATATGTTGTTGTTGTTGTTGTTGTTGTTGGTGTTGTTGTTATTGACAGCATTGATGCTGTTTTGAGAACAAGCGAACAAAAGATACGAACAACACATCGGGATTGGGATTGGAAATGGAGATTTTATGTGTTACGGAGGACTGCGCGGCACAGGAAGATGAAACGAACATTATGAAACATTCGATTGATTATTTCATAATATTTCATTTATATGCCGTCACATCAATATCATATGCCCTCTCTTATGATGAAAAGAATGGTTGGCTCTGGCTGCAGTGAAAAGTGAGTGAATGTGCGTTGGGTCTGCTGGCACTCTGAGCTTCGGGTGAGAGGATACATGTCCTTGGCAGTGTCTTACATAAATCTAAATTTTTTCTTATTCTGCGCATTCATATAAACATGAATCTTATAACAAGAGATTTTCAAATAATAAATTAAAATTGACAAGAGTGATGGCATCATGTAAAATTTTTCATTTTTTTTTTTGTCTATTCTTGTTTATGTGTTTATCTGAAAATTGAGAGATTGTTTCGAGAAATGGGATTGTCATATTGCATTGGTAAAAGAAATTTTGCTTTTTTTTTGCGATAAGGAATCGGAAACGTGTCTTTCAAACTTATGGCTTTTGTGTGTTTCATTCCCACTATGGTGGGTAAAAAGTCCATTTTGGACTTTTATACATACAATTTTACAAAACGAAAAGGAATCTAATTTTTGACCGTGCTAATTTCAACTCGTTTACCATCTTTATCAAAATGATGTTTGATAAAAGTCTCATTGCATAAAATGCTTGTACAACTTCCGGCCAAATAAAACAGAAAATATGTTTTATTTTATTAAATAATTTATATTAAAAAAAAAAGATTTTATTGAGCTTATTTATTTTATACATTCACTATATACATCCGATTCTTTTAATTTAGAATTATTAATTGAAATTAAGTACAAGACACTATTTTTGTTTTTCTTTGAAAATACAATTATTACGTTTTGATTACAGTTTTACATAGCTTTGGCACTTTTTTTCTATTTAACAACAATAAAAATTCATGTTTTCTTACAACTTTTAAGCCACCTTATGAGTTTACATTTTTTACAACTTTTTTTTTATTTCACATTTCTGAACATTTAATTTATTTTGATTTTATTAAGTTTAAATTTGTTGTAGTTCATTCTTAGCCAGTTTTTGAATTTAGCAATTTAGTTTTAATATTTTTTAGCAGTTAACTATAAGTTTGTTTTTCACTCTTTATTCATTCCTGTATTATTATTATTATTTTTTTTATATACAATAATATTCTCTTATATTTACTTGAAAAGAGTTTTCTTTAATTTTTAGATTTCCGTACACAGAGTGTAAACAAAACCCTTATAACATCACTTCGTTTTCTGTTCATTCGTCTTTCATAAGCGATTTCTTAGAATCTGTGCAAAAAATTTGGTACACATTTTCTAGAGTACAAGTGATCCGAAAATCTTGCTTCCATATTTTTAAGATATCTAAACAGTTTTGAAGTCATTGATGGAAATAGGCGGAAAGACTATTCAAATTATTGGCCAAGAAAATGTTTGGTTTCTTATCTTAATCCTTATATAAAATTTCCTTCAAAACTAAAAAAAGTAAGGTCGGATAATCGAGTACGGAACCCTCCTCGAGTGAGTTTATCTCGCACTTGTCCACTTTTTATTTAAGGATCTTGTTGTTCTTTTAATGTATCTACAACAAATGAAAAATTATCTCTTACGAAATTTTTCAATGTTGACAACTGCCGATTTTTTTTTTTTATTATTATAGAAATGTTATATTTTTCCTTTCTATAAATTCATTAACTTTTATTTTATTTTTATGAATTAGGTATTAAAAAATGAAAATATCTTTACCAATTCGATTAACCGTCATGCTTGTCGCATGATTTACACTTTCTTTTGACTTGGCTAAATCTTCAGAGGTAATCATTTGATGATGAAGTTCTTCGGGTACAGTTTTTTTTTTTTTTGCAAAATTTATTTTTTTATTTATTTCACTTATAACTACTTATTACTAGACAAAGAATTCAAAACTAGCTTATTATCTAAAATCTTATATTTAACTTACTGGCCCCAACCGGGCGCTCTAAGTAATTCATGTTTTCTAAAAGGTAATGCCTTTCGGCCTATAAACTATGTGTTTTATTTACTTTTTTTTGTTTCGGGTACAATTTTGAGAATGTTATGAGCAGATTGATTCTGGAATGAGAAAACGTTAAAAAAATATTGAAATTAGTCTTGTGAATTTTGTCTTGAAATGTGAAAAACGACAGCAAAAGAGTGGATTCACAACAATGACTGATGCGTAAAGTGTAGGAATTTTGAAAATGAGTAGAAAACAGAATTGTAAAATTTTATTGTACAAAAGTTTGTAATAAGCCAAAGTGTATAATATAAAAAAAAAAAAATGAGTGTGACCCATGGAGTCCACACGACTAACTTCCCAGAGTAGAAAAATACGTAAAAACATTAATTGTTTCGCAAAATATTCAGCCGATGCATCCCGTTGTAGTTGTACAATGTACACGCACGTTGGTTCAAAGTCAAATTCCATAAAACTGATGATTTTATGAAAATCAAAAGTTGATCTACAAACTCGTTGACTCATTCACAACTACTTTGCACAGTAAAATACAGCCTATGTTGCTCCTGAATATTGCAGTTTTCTATTTGAAGCAATTTTTCTAATCGGATAAGTATTTCCGCAAACTAATATTTATACGGCAAAGGAGCATTTGGTGGGTCAGCTAGTAATCAAATAAAGTCTATGATACCCCTGAATATTGTTTTTTTTTCACACTAACTATACGATTTTTTGCACTATTGTTGAAATTATTGCAGAAATTATCATAATTTTCATTATATTAGGGTTGTCTTAGATCTTTGATTGCCATTAAAAAACCGCTTAGCAGATTTCGCTCAAAATCAGCTCTTAACAACACAATACCGCGTCGAATTAGACCAATTTCATGACATACGATGAGTGGTTCGCAAGATAATCGAGCCGAAAAAACGTAACGCACATACGCACATACGAACACACATACAAACACACAGACATCATCATAAAAACGCTCGATTCAGTGACCTCGAAACATGGAGATTTGCAAAAATTGGAGATTCACAAAATCGGCCCCATTACAATAACTTCCTCTGGGAAGTTAAAAATTATGAAGAATTAGAATTTTTATCGGAGAAGCAAGTAAATTTAATAATCATGAGATATTCAGTCCTTAAAATATTCAAACCAAATCACTTTTGATTCCTGCATTGGGTATTATGGAATGAACTTACATACGAGAACTATTACAACGATTTCACTTCTTCTGTCTCATTCTGAAAGAAGAATTGCATTTCAATTCAGTGCAACCAGTAACCAGAATTATTATATTATTCTTTTTTGAAAAAAATGGAAAGCTTAATTCGAAGGAAATTTCTAATTCAACTCGGAGAAAATAATGAAGGAAAATTGTGGTATAAGAGTATCATTGTTCCCAAGAAACTACAATAGATTCGCATATTTTCCAGAACTCAACAGTTTGAAAGGATACCAAATATGAGCTTCTTCTATTCTCTTATGATAATTTTACCTCAGATGATTATAGAGCTTCTGTCACAACAATACATATTTTCCAAGAAATTTACTGTAAAAAAAGAGGCATAAGAAACACACTTGACATACATTTGACAAACACTTGAAGAACTTCTATGCCCCTCTCGGCCATCCTTAACCTAATTCCAAGCCAACAATAGTTAATAATCCCACATTATCCTTACTTAGTTAATTTTTCCTCCTCGCCTGTGTGTATTCGTGTGTCGGCATGGTTACACTTAAACTCTTTAACCTAAATATTATGCTAATCCACTCTAAAGCTCTAACGCATTACACTTTGTCAAGTTGCTATCCTTCAAAAACTTTCAACAATGAACATGACTTTAAGTTCTTATTGATTTTCATCAAGTGTGTTCGCATATTAACAAAATATTCTCAATCATCTTCATCTTCGTAAGACATTACGAGTCATGTTAAAATTAAAATTCTTCAAACAAAATTAAAAATTATTTACAATTTTATTTCAAATGCCTTATTCGTCTTGTGCGCTAGACGCCAACATGATCCCTTGCTGGGAAAATAACCTTCAGGCAAAGTTAAATCCTATTGTAAGAAATATCGAATACGTAACCTTTATTATCGTTGGTCGACTACATAAATTAATAATACCTGCACAAAGCTACAGTCCATTCAATAACAGAATTTTTCTCCTTCGGACACGAAAAAAGAGTTCAGAAGTGGTCTATCATATCCCAAAAGGACCAAATACAAAGTTGTAGTCATAAATACGTGCAAATTTATCTTCATGAGTGTTTTCGGAGTCATTCAGACATGGCTAAAATCTTATTTCTTTTTTAAGGTTCTATTAACACTCGCAAAAGTCCCTCGCCGAACATATACCAATGTTTTTGTTACTATAGTATTATTCATCCTCCTTGCATGTCTATTTTGTCAAATACTACTACCCTCTTGTCTTAAAAAAAAAAAAAACAAATCATAGCCGTTGTACACCACTCGAGCCTCGTATCCATCTCATATCCCGATTGACCCATTGTGTCCCTATAAAAAATAAGACACGAAAAATATACAAGATTAATTTACGTATACGAGGCAGTACGGGATTGAAGAAGCACTAACCAACCAAAAGAAAAAAAAACACCTCACCGATGTTAGACAAGTCGAATTCATTGACCGAACAGAATAGAGATTAGAAGTCAAATAATGTCAAACTAACATAGTGATTGGACAAAAACTTAAAAAAAGAAACCTCAACAAAATGAAGAAGAGATATTAAATTCCAGTGACTCAGTTTATTTTTGGGGACGGACAATTCTTTTTTTTGTAATTTTCTAATCTGCTTTTGACAAGCGCGTAGCCAGGGTGATCAGGATCACTATGGAGATTGATTGGATTTGTTTATTGGAAACAAGAGTTTGAAACCACTCGGACTGGAAAATAAAAGTTATTTTCTTGTTTTCTGTTCTTGTTTTGGGGAAAATAAGGAAATTATTACCTATTTAAAATTAATTTTTGGATGAGCCTGATGATATTTACTTTGAAGTTATTTCTTGCCGATTTATTTGTTTGCCTTCTTATTTGGAAATTGCTTAATCTTTTTGAGAAATTGGAAATTTACAAATTTTAATAACCAATTCACAATTGCTTGTACCCTTGGCGTAATCGCATAATGGTTATTGTGTGTGTTGACTAGTAACGTGATTTCGAGTACTACACGCGCCCAAAATTTGTTTATTTCATTTTTCATGCAAACTGACAAATATTCCAAGAGTGTACCTTGGAAAAATGCTTGCCGACGATCGGAATCGGCATAAACTTTTAGATCCCTCAATTCGCTGCAAGCACTCAAGGAATGTTGGCAGAGTATAAGCCACTAAGGCTTTGGTTCTTGAAAGCTGTCGTGCCACCCTATCATTGTAATAAATTCAACAACTCTTATTTTGTTTTCTAGTGTTACAGGGAAAACGTTTTTTTTTTGGCATCAGATAAATAAGTTTCCCATTCCAATTTGATTACTTATAGTAAAACTTACTTTTCCCCCATTACTTTCAACTAATTTAGAATGTGGTTATAATTATTCTAAATACATAGATAGGTGAGCGTCAGAAGACCGAAAGATCTTGCGGGCTTGTATAATTGCGTCAGAGCCAATCCAATAAGCACCCTATGCAAGTTCTACAAAGAGAGGTGCATCGCGTGACACCCCGTTTTTAAGGAAATTTGAAAAAAATATTGCTTATTATAGTGCTTTGTATGTGTTTTTTGTGTACCGAGAAATAAAATTTTGTGCTCCATTGCAACATTTTTTTTTTTTTTTTTACAAAAAACCGGGGTGTAGCACGATATCGCTTCAAACCCCGCATGGTGAAGGCATTAAAAAAATTCATCAAGAATACTGTCAAAATTATGTGCTATTTATGTGCTTGCGATAACTGCAAAAATAAATCATGCACTACGTATATACATTTAAATAAATAATTTGTTTATTCTTAAGCGGTGGGGTGGGGCTCCAAAATGCTTAGAAATAAATAAGGACTCTCGGAAAATATAAAATTTTGGCACTAGAGTTGTGTGCTAATTATGTGCTGGCAATAATCGCAAAGAAAACTGAGCGCTGACAATGTTCAATTTCAAATTTCAAAATTAATAAAAAAAACTTCATACGTAGCTCATATTGATGAAAAAAATTAGAGAGAAAAATAACAGAAAATAAAAAAGCCTAAGACATGCATGGAACTGATCGCCAGATCTATGTTGTAAAGTCCGTATTTGAATTTTTGAATATTGCTTCAAAGTATGCAAGGAACTAACTGGCGATTTCTGTTGAAAATTTGGAATTTGAATTTTTTTGAACCAAACTCGTACAATCCTCGTGTAGGGGAGAGTGGGGCATATTTGAACACGTGGCACATTTGAACACTGGTTATAAAATTTTAGTTTATTACTTTTTATTAAAAGCAATTCAATATATTATACTGGCAAGACAATATCCTTAAACGTCATTGGCTTTCCGTGTTTCCTTCAGTCGGGCTTCAGATTTAGAGGTGGAAGGTGGTTTTCGTAGTGCTGGTGTATTATTTTAGTTTTTTAGTTGTAAGCGTATACAAACATTTTAGTAGGCGATTAAATCGGGAAAAAAAATGTCTTAATAGTAAATAAATGTGAAACTAAATCACGGCGAGCTTTTAAATAAATATGTTAAAAGTTAAAAATTATTCAACATTTTATGGCTTTGATACAGTTGGGGTAGATTTGAACAAGTGTTTTGGGGCACGTTTGAACTAGTTCAAAGCTGCCCCGATCAGTTTCTATAACATACAGGTACAATCCCAAACTAAAATCCCCAAATCTTAAATCCCCAAACTGAAATCTCCAGGAGCCAAATCTCCAAGGAGAGAATCTTCATGAATCATGACTAAAATCTCCATGCCAAAATTTCCGAAACAAATTACGTTCAAATAATAATGGATCATGCGATTAAATCGCATGATAAGGTTGCACGAAACGTTATGTTAGAATTAAAAATAATCATTTTTTATCCTGCCACAACACCATAGATAATTTTTCATTTAAAAATATCTTTTTTCCTCCTCTATTTGATTTTAAAACAATAATTTGATCCATAGTAGGTAAATTTTCTTATGAAACAACACAACTCAGGCTTGACAGACTGAAAGTGCGTTCTTGTTCTTAATTTGTTATCATGTCAT
Source organism: Sphaerophoria taeniata (assembly GCA_943590905.1). Classification (NCBI taxonomy): domain Eukaryota; kingdom Metazoa; phylum Arthropoda; class Insecta; order Diptera; family Syrphidae; genus Sphaerophoria; species Sphaerophoria taeniata. The sequence goes on from OX016542.1 coordinate 53,010,355, forward strand.
ATCATGTCGTGAGAGAATCGGTGTTAGAAGACGTACCTGAACATTGGGGATTTGGAGATTTTTACAAGAAATATTTTATCTTTGGGGAGAGTGATATTTTCTTGGAGTCGGATTAGTTTTATTGAAGATTTTGTCCCATGGTGATTTTAGTTTTAGGGAATTTCCTACGGCTCTTTTTTATTATTCTCTTACTAATTAAGCTAAGAATAAATAATAAAAAGTTTAAGTATTATTCATTCATTAACACGAAATTAATGCTGCTGTTCAGAAGTGCCTCTTCCAATTTCAAAACTGCCCCATACATGGGGTACTTTTGTACATAAGAACGTATATTGGTTAAAAATTAAAATTTAATAAAAATGTTTTGATAAATTAATTAAATATTATTTGAAATCGAAGTTTAATAGCACTGCTGCTAGTGAGTTAACTTTACAGATCAATAAATCCAACATATCTGGTTCCAGAAGCTGCGAAAGCCAAAAGTGTTCAAATGTGCCCCACTCTCCCCTACGTTATTCTCGCAAGTGAAAAATATTGTTTTCAACCCCTGGTGTCATAATAGTCCAAGAGGCGACCGTCAAATTACTTAATCTGGATATGGATTTTGTTTTCAACCCCTGGTGGCATAATAGTCCAAGAGGCGACCGTCAAATTGCTTAATCTGGATATGGATAGAGTTAGATAGAGTTTTTGGAGACAAAGACAGCGCACCAGGGTTGCAAGTCAAAGTCCGGGGCAAAGGGGGTAAAACGGGACACTGATGTTGCGTTCTTTGGCCAAAAATTAACCTATCAGGGATATGGATAATAATAATATTAATGGGTTGCATAGTTCAAACCGGGGCGAAGCGGTCGGCAACCGCCTCAGAAGCAACTGATTTTTAACCATAAAAAAAACCCATCAGGGAAATGGCTAAACCGGAGCAAACCACTCGCCAACCCTTACAATGAAAAAAGTGCACGATACAAGTTTTCACTTAAACATTCATAACTTGATTATTTTGTTATCATTTTGTTCTTATATAGCAATTAGAAGCTTTACGTATGTAAAAAATTAATAAAATATCAAAACTAGTATAAAAATGTAATTTTAAATATTTAAAATGATTATTTGGATTTAGCGGCATCTTTCATTAATATAAGGTTTGACCACATTACTCAGTAACCAAACGCTTAAAATTAATTTGGTTTTCAATGACTTTTAGAAACATTGAATTGACGTTAATCGTATTCAGAATTTTTTGTTTTAATAATTACCAACATGGTGGTAACATGCAGGAATCAAATTTTTTTACCTTTTTAAGTAAGATTTTCTCCCTTCCCCGTTATTATTCTCTCTCATTTTTTTCATCAATGTGAGCTACGTTTGAAGTTTTTTATAAATTTTGAAATTTGAAATTGAACATTGTCAGCGCTCGGTTTTCTTTGCGATTATTGCCAGCACATAATTAGCACACAACTCTAGTGCCAAAATTTTATATTTTCCGAGAGTCCTTATTTATTTCTTAGCATTTTGGAGCCACACCCACCCGCTTAAGAATAAAAAAAATATTTATTTAAATGTATATACGTAGTGCATGATTTATTTTTGCAGTTATCGCAAGCACATAAATAGCACATAATTTTGACAGTATTCTTGATGAATTTTTTTAATGCCTTCACCATGCGGGGTTTGAAGCGATATCGTGCTACACCCCGGTTTTTTGTAAAAAAAAAAAAATGTTGCAATGGAGCACAAAATTTTATTTCTCGGTACACAAAAAGCACATACAAAGCACTATAATAAGCAATATTTTTTTTCAAATTTCCTTAAAAACGGGGGTGTCACGCGATGCACCTTACAAAGAGTACAACTATTTGTATATGTATACCTACATGTTGACTGACTAACAGTTTGCGAGCTTAGAATGCAAAATCCCATCCCACTAGTCCAAAATATAAATTTGGACTGCGAGAAATGAACGTGCTGATATACACTTTTACTTGTTGTCCTAACCGTCTACTTAGACGGACAAAGGTAGCAAAATCGGTTAAATTTGTATCATTCCCTGACTTTGAATGATGGACAAATTCGAAAAATATGAGTTCTTGTGTTGAAAGTCAGTATTCCCCAAATCACCATGGATGTATATAGAGTTTAACAAAACGTGAAAATAATGAATGTCTGTTCTGGCAGTAGAAATTTCGGTCCGGTTTATAAATCAAACACACCACCCCGACAGTTGTTGACGACATAACAGATCTACAGAAATCATCGCAGTTCTACGTGCGAGCTTTTTCAAGACCTCAAGTACAATAACTTGACTTATCTTACATCTTGCCTTTGGCTTGAACTCGTACAAATTCAGCTAACCTAGAAGCTGAAGGTAAACAAGATTTATCACTTCTTTTGAGTCGAGCTCCGTATTATGGAACCTTGTATGAACATGATGTTGTTTATTAGCGCAAAATATCGTTACGATAACGGTGACCACGAACATTCTAGTTCGGTGACTCAATCAGCGCTGGATCGTGCCGTTTTCATACTATAAAAACATGTTTCAGTCAGTCATTAACAGAACGAAGGCAGGCGGGTCAACGAGTGTGTATCTAGTATCTACGCAAAACACAAATTAGGTGCATTTTATTTCTAAATGTGTTTCTTTTTTTCGTTTTCGAAAGCTCTCATGCTGTCAATTCATCATTATAATTCTCCACAGGAATAGACATTTTATATGACTTCCGAGTCAAAAAATCATCCCTCCTCAAAAACTTCCTAACAACGCTCCTGACAGTTAACATAACATTTTAAAACCATGACGATTCTATAAAAATTTATAGATTGCGTAAAAACACAAATGGTAGTTGTTAAGTTACTTCTAAACAAGCAAATTTATTTTCCATTTACAATTTTTGTCTTATCCTCATCGTCATCATCCTCATCATTGTCTTCGTTTTTGTTATTTTGTATAGGTGTTGCTGTCGTTGTGTGCCTGATCCATGCATATTTCATACCCCTCTGTCATAATATAAATACATGAAAACGTATATTGTTCATAAGTCTTAAATGTGGGTATATCGACCTCGGCTCTGAACTTGAGTCTTTCTGCCTGTTCCACAACTTTTAAGTGGGTTGTCATTTATTTTTTTTTTTTTATCACAGCAACAACAAAGCAAAACAAAAAAAAGTGCCCCGAGGGGGTGGGAATCTGTGTAAAAAAAATGGATTTAAATTTGTCACATGGGGGTTTTAAGACAAGCTCGCAAAACTTTTGTTGTTGTTCATCTCATATCCCGGCTGGCTATGGATGCCTTTGCTTAGGCATGTTTTTTGTTTTATTTTTTTTTTCCAAAATGACTGAACGTAGGTACAACAAGTTTTGTATTTACTAAAAAAAAAAAAAAACAAGACATATTTTGTGTAATCTTAGGTCAATAGTTAATACCATAGAAAATAATATAATGAGATACTCTCCTCTCAAAAGAAGATAATATTTTTATCAGGTTGGGTTAATACAATTGTAAGACCTTTTTAAGAAGCTCATAATAAGGGTTTGGGAGATGGATAGTGTATAACGGAACCAGTGTTCCCCCTCTCCATCCTATACCACCTTTACGACCTTAGGACTACAGGACCCTAAGGCCGCCCAGGCAGCAGGATGGAGAAGGTATCCAGGCTACGGCTACGCGGCATGCTTGCTTTGCCAAAGGCTTGCTCGACGGGGAGGGGGGGGTTCTTGTAGCCGCAGCACTGGATGGTGTTACCTTTTTCATGCCGAAAAAAAAATAAACAAAAGGGTTCTGAAAAGTTCCGGGGACCCGAAGCTTTGATGAGGGGAAGGGCGTGTTACCGAAGAGGAGGGTCTAGGTGATGAAGACCCTCGGAGGATTTCCCACCCTATGTACCCCAATAGGATACCACCATGGCTGCTGCTTCCTCCAAATTATGCAGCAGCCCCAAAACCGGATCAAATTTATCGGCTTCTCCTGTCTACAGACTCATGTGTCCTATGTCACCTCCACCTCTGAACCATTTCCAAATTAAACTTCAGCCATCATACTGGTTTGAATTAATCTGAATAAAATTATAAGCAATTCATTTTGTATATTTTTTTTACAAAATTTATGTAGGATTAGCCTACCATGTAGGGACACCCTGTCGACTAAAAACGAACGAAAGAACAGACAAGAACGGACAAGACGAACAAGCGAACAGACCCAAAAGAGAATGTGCGTCCCCTTTCACTCAATCAAATCGACGGTTTCATTTAAGATCTAAAAAGAGTAGCTATCCGAATCTCGTGTTGAATAGACCTCATAGAACAAGCAAGCAAACAATAGTTATTTTCACCACCGGTTTCGTTATTCCATTCGATGTAAATTAAAGAAATAGGTTATAAATAAATAGTTATAACGTGATTGAAAATAATTGTGTCACCTATCATTGAAAAGAGCCGATGTAGAGACCCCTAGCTCTACATCTTGGGGACTCGTCCGGGATGATCCACGGGCAAAAATTGAATTGTGTTCGTCGTTATTGTGAAGTGAACGGTCGTCAGCGTTGTCTGAAAAGTATCCCTGAAATACGTCATTGTTTCATATACAAATAACTTTTAAAAACTCGAAATCAATCGAATAAAACAAAGGAAGTGAACGGTCGTCTGCGTTGTCTGAAAAGTATCCCTGAAATACGTCATTGTTTCATATACAAATAACTTTTTAAAACTCGAAATCAATCGAATAAAACAAAGTGACGCTAAGATTTGAAATTGGTTCAACAAAGTACCGGTGCGAGAAAAAAAAACCCCGAACAGTTAAGCGAAGGCAAAATTGTGCTGTGTGTGTGCCTGTGTAAGAAGGCGAAAGACAAATTACCAGCGAACACAAGAAACAAAAATCAACCACCAAAGCGCAAGCAAAAGTGTATTGCGCAGATTGTATAGCAGCGAAATCAATCTTGCTATACTCACAAGAGAGAGAGAGAAAAGGGGCACAGTGTTAAATTGTGATAGTAGGAGAAGTTAATCTCTACTATATACAAACACAAGTGCGAAAGGGCATCGACGAAAGGCTAACCTGCATAGACTGGTTTTGCTGTCGTTTGCTCCAACAGTGTGAAAAGAAACACGAAGAAAACAAACCACTCAAAAGAGGAGGAGCTACCATCCCAGCAGAGAACAGCGACAACGACACGGAGAGTGTTGAAGAAAATATTATAAAGGGGTGAGTGAAATTGACTATTGCGTTGCTTGTTGTGTCGTGTTTTGAAATAAAATTTTGTAGAACATAGTCCGGCGGATAAGGTTTCGTCTAAATTATATTGAATAAATAGTCTGTCGTGCAAGGTTGCTTTTATTTTTGGCCTGATGGATAGGGACGCTATTCTGGGGTTGACAGTCGAAGGACTAAGGACGAAACTAACGGAACTAGGGCTAGATACGGCAGGGTTGAAAAGGGTTCTGCAGGATAGGCTTCTTCTACATTTCGGTTTGGTCAGAGACGCAGAAGACGAGGATGAAAATATGAACGGCAGCTTTGAAACAGCTTCAGTTCCGGGCGGCCATTTCAGAGGGACGTTCACGCTTCGTGACATCGAAGACTCCCTTATGACTTTCGATGGAACTAGCCACCAGAGCGTGATGGACTGGGTGCGTGATTTCGAGGAAAACGCGTTGACGGTAGGCTGGAATGATATCCAGAAATTCATTTATGCCAAGCAGTTGCTCAAAGGTGCCGCTAAGCTCTTTGTTCGCAGCGAGCGGGGTATAAATGACTGGACATCGTTGCGTAAGTCATTGATTGACGAATTCGGTACCAGCGTCTCGGCAGCGGAAGTGCACCGATTGCTGCGGAACCGGAAGAAGAGAGCTTCCGAGTCCCTACGGGAATACTTATACAGTATTATCGCGATGGGGAAGAACATCAGCTTGGACGAAGAGAGCATTATTGAATATTTTATCGAAGGCATTCCTGACAGCAGGCAGAACAAGCTCTGTCTCTACCAAGCGTCCACAGTGAGCCAACTGAAAATGCAGATCATCACATATGAAAAGATGAGGGGAGCAAGCCAGCAGTCACCGAGTCCGAGGCCAGCAGTGGCGTCAACGAGTAGTATGGCCGTGAAGCAGGAGAAGGGAGAAAGAAAATGTTTCAAGTGTGGTGAGACAACACACATTGCAAGAGATTGTGCAGTCAGACGAGATATTAGGTGCTACAGCTGTGGGCAGCCAGGGCATAGGTCTACGGAATGCAATAGTAGGGAACAAGAGGGGCAGAGAGGGAATAAGAGGGAATCCAACGTTCACACTGCCACAACATGTGATACTGAGGAGATCCCAGAATCCCAGATTTCGTTGGCAGTCAACTGCAACAGAATCTTTAAGGATTTTAGTTTGAACGGCCAGAATTTGTCCGCACTATTTGATACAGGTAGCGACCTCAACCTGCTGCGGTATGACAATCTAATACTGTTAGACGATGTCGAGTTGAGTCCAATGAGGAGAAGTCTGTCGGGTATAGGGCAGAAGAGAGTAGTTACACTAGGTTGTTTTGAGACAATTGTAACTATAGACGAGGTGGAGCTAAGGTTAACTTTTCATGTGGTCAGGGAGGGAGACATTCCATATTCAGCGGTAATTGGGAATGAGATATTGAAGGAGGTTGATGTATCGATCACGACAGAGGGCGCGGTCTTCACCAAGAAAGGTGTGAGGGATCGAACAGATGGCAACGAACCAAAGCCAATTCCGAAAACTATTTCCGAATTCAGGTGGACGGGAAATGTGGTTGTGAAAGGTGACAGGGCAGGATGCAGTAGTGTGGCTGGAGGCGCAATAGGCAATGAAGGCCGTGAGTGTATGACCGAGGGCGGGATTAGCCAAGGGTTGGAAATACAGGGACGGAAGGTTTGTGAGCGCGCCGTAGCCGAGAATGATTCATCAACGGTCAAGGAATTGTTGACTGAATTGGGAGCGATCTGCCTGTCAGCCGAAGAAGGAGAGTTTGCCCAGAGTGATGAGACCGATTTCAGTCACCTCCACTATACTGATAAGAAGAAGTTAATGACATTGATTAAGGGATATGTTCCGAAGAGAAGCGTAGAGTCGCAGGTAGCGATGCGGTTGATATTAACGGACGATATTCCGGTATATCAGAGGCCGAGGAGATTGGCCTATAGCGACCAACAGATTGTTGAGAAACAGGTGGCGGATTGGATCCGCGATGGCATTGTGCAGCCGAGCGTGTCGGAATACGCATCACCAATCGTGCTTGTCCAGAAGAGAGATGGAACCAAACGCCTCTGCTGCGACTATCGCAAGCTGAACGAAAAAGTGATTCGCGACAATTTCCCTATGGCACAGATTGACGACGTAATCGATAGACTGCAGGGATCGAGGGTATTTACTACTCTCGATTTGAGTAATGGATTTCTACATGTACCGGTTGAACGGGATTCCCGGAAGTACACCTCGTTTGTAACCCACCATGGACATCGAACTCACCGGCAGTGTTCTGCAGATACATCTCATCAGTATTAAGATCGTTGATTGAAGACGGAACAGTCGTAGTCTATATGGATGACATCATCATTCCATCCATAGACGAGCGAGAAGGTTTAGAAAAACTGCAGAAGGTATTGCAGACAACGGCAATGAATGGCATGCACATCCAGTGGAAGAAGTGCCAGTTTTTACGAAGGAAGATAAATTTCCTAGGATATATAGTGCAGAATAACACTATACGGCCGTCTTTGGAAAAGACGAGGGCGATTCGGGAATTTCCAGTGCCTGTCAACCAGAAAGCGCTTCAACGATTCCTTGGTCTGACATCATACTTCAGGAGATTTGTCAATGGATTCGCGATGGTAGCCAAACCGCTATCAGATCTATTGAAGAAGAATACTGAGTTCGTGATGGATGTCGAACAGTTGGTGGCCTTTGAGCAACTGAAAGAGGCGTTGATAACTCTGCCAGTGTTACAGCTGTTTGATCCTAAGGCGATAACCGAGGTTCATACAGACGCATGCATGTACGGCTATGGAGCCATGTTGTTGCAGAAGAATGCGGAAGATCAAGCTTTTCATCCGGTTCAATATATGAGTAGAAAGACGACTCCGTTCGAAGAGAAATTTCACTCATACGAGCTTGAGGTATTAGCCATCATCGAGGCCTTAAAGAAGTGGCGGATCTATGTTATGGGAGTTCCCATCAAGATCGTGACCGACTGTAATGCGTTCACCATGACGATGCGGAAGACCGATGTCCCGCCAAGAGTCTCTTGATGGGCGATGTTCCTGCAAGAGTTCGACTATGTGATTGAACATCGGTCAGCAACGAAAATGAAGCACGTGGATGCTTTGAGTCGAGTGTACTGCATGATGATCGATGAGTCATTAAACCATCGTATCAGAGAAGCTCAATCATCCGACCCGTGGATTCGAGCTATGATGAAGATCCTGGAAACAAGTCCTTACGAAGATTTCTTCATGAAATCAGGTGTGGTGCATAAGGATCAGGTGAAAGAGCAGATTGTCGTGCCGTCTTCCATGGAACACGAAATAATAAGCTTGGCGCATCAGCAAGGACACTTCGCAGTGAAGAGAACTTCAGAGTTAGTAGAGAGAGACTTCTACATCCCCAATCTGACAAAGAAAGCCAGCGAAGTAGTCAAGAGTTGTGTGAAGTGTATTGTGATCGAGGCGAAGATGGGCAAGAAGGAAGGCCTGTTAACTCCTATCGACAAAGAAGATCGTCCGCTAGGAACGTTCCATGTTGATCATGTCGGCCCAATGGAAATGACTCACAAACGGTATAACCATCTATTAGTGGTAGTTGATGCATTCTCGAAATTTACCTGGCTCTATCCGGTAAAGAGTACGGGCGCTGGTGAAGTAATAGAGAGGTTACAAAAGCAGTCAATAATCTTCGGCAACCCGAAGCGAATAATTTCGGATAGAGGGACAGCTTTCACCTCAACTGCTTTCCAAGAATATTGTACCAGTCAGGGAATACAACACTTGGTAATCGCGACAGGAGTTCCGAGGGGAAATGGGCAGGTGGAGAGGATCCACAAAATTGTTGTACCAATGCTCGCTAAGGCGTGTGTCGACAATCCTACCCAGTGGTATAAACACGTAGATGGCATTCAGCAGATTCTGAATAATACTCCTCCTAGAAGTACGAAACACAGTCCCTTTCGAGTACTAACCGGATTGGATATGCGCGTGGACACCTCAACACAATTGAGAGAGTTGATGGATGAAGCAACCATCCGAGAGTTGGATCAAGAGCGAGACGAGATGCGTGTGGAGGTTAGTCGGAATATAAGAGCGGTACAAGAAGAGAACCGGAGGACGTACGACAAGAAGAGAGTACCCGAGAAACGATACAGCGTAAACGAGTTGGTTGCCATCAAGCGCACTCAGTACGGCACGGGTATGAAGTTGAGACCCAAGTTTCTGGGGCCCTATAAGGTTGTTAGACAATTAAGGCACGGTCGATACGATGTGAAGAAGGTGGGAGATCACGAAGGGCCCGCCCAGACTACAACGGTGGCGGAGTTTATGAAGAAATGGAACCCTTCATTCGGGGACGAATGAGTCGTCAGGATCGCCGAGATGTAGGATTAGCCTACCATGTAGGGACACCCTGTCGACTAAAAACGAACGAAAGAACAGACAAGAACGGACAAGACGAACAAGCGAACAGACCCAAAAGAGAATGTGCGTCCCCTTTCACTCAATCAAATCGACGGTTTCATTTAAGATCTAAAAAGAGTAGCTATCCGAATCTCGTGTTGAATAGACCTCATAGAACAAGCAAGCAAACAATAGTTATTTTCACCACCGGTTTCGTTATTCCATTCGATGTAAATTAAAGAAATAGGTTATAAATAAATAGTTATAACGTGATTGAAAATAATTGTGTCGCCTATCATTGAAAAGAGCCGATGTAGAGACCCCTAGCTCTACATTTATTGAATAACTAGAGAATAGAAATGTAATACAGTAACATTCTATAGTGATTATAGATAAATGTACAAACTAATACCAAATGAAGAAACTTATTATCTAAACATAATATATATATTATATAGATATTATATTATATATATTATATAGATATGAAGTAACGATAAAGATATTAATCTAATGAAATCTTTTTTTTTTTTATTTAATGTAAAATTCCAAAAGTATAATTTCCTATTTCCTGATCCAAATGTAATATAAAGTTAAGAAACGTAAAAAAAATAAAAAAAGCATTACCTTATAATCCGCCAAGGTGCACCCGGTTGATTATTCTTGTTCATTTTCTTTGCTGTTAGGGAAAATTATTATTTAAGAAAAGGATCAGGGATTAGTTGTTATACGTATATACACATCACATAAATAAGCACACATGAATATATATATATATATATTAACTCTATAAGTTCAATTATGTTAACAAAAAAACATTGATTGAAGGAATGGAAGTTTTTCTTTTTTTTTTCTTCTTTTTTTTCCAGGGACAGAGATTCGTAGGTAAGTTTTTTTTTTGCAGGAACACTGGAAAGTAATATTGTTTTATTTATTATTAGTTTTTTTTTGGCGATTATCTTCTTTTTTTTTATACAGACTGAGATATGGATTAAGTTTTGTTTCACAAGAACACATATAACATCGCTGGTAATTATCACCTTTTTTTGTTCGTATTTAGGGAATTTTATTTCCTTTTTTTTTCAGGGAATGGACACAGGAACACACAGGTGAATATATTTCTTTTCTTTTTCCAGAGTAATTCTTTTTTTTTCTTTTCAGGGACTTAATTTCATTGTTTAGTTTATTTTTACTACACAGGAACACATACATAGGATCACCGTTAAGTATACTTTTTTTTTCAGTTCTATACACACACTTTTCCTTTCAGTTATTTTAGATTTTAACATTTTACAACACGGGAACACATAGGAACACAGGTTAGTATATTTTTTTTTGTTCTATTCACTTTTCCTTTCGGTTTGTCTTAGTTTTTTTTCACAATTTATTTTTTTTTTGTTCATGTCGAATATTTTCAATTTTTATTTCTAGTTTTCTTCACTTTATCTTTTAAATTCTCCTCTTTTATTCCATTTTTATTCTATTGACAAAATATTCAAGAAGTTTCTTTTTTCATTCCTTCCAGAATAAAAATTTTCCACTGATATCCAAACACACAAACTGGCTTACGAGTTGTATCTCACAGTCAAAAAATTATCAACTGAATTCAAAATCTGTAGTTTTTTTTTCTTTTCGTTTGTTTATGTTTTTCCTGTGTGTTATTGTTAGTGTTATAAGTACTTCCGTGGTAAGTATATTTATGTTGTTTTCTTGTAGTAAATGTAGGGTAAGTATTGTTTAGTGTTATGATGCGTGGTGATATGTTCTTAAGGTATATATAGGTAAGTCTTTAAATGTTTTGTGTTGTGTTGTGCGGCCTGGAGCCTGGTATCGTTCCCCACAAGTGTTATTGAAAGGCATATTGTTTGAATTTAATTAACAAGATCCAGGTAAATTGTCTTTATACATATACCTACCTACATCGGTCTAACAACGATGAGTCTGACAAAAAAGTTTGCCATCATCATTACTTTAATTAGATGTAATGTATGGTAAATATATTCTTTTTTTTCGATTCTTTTGGAGTTATTTATGTCGTTTCTCTTTTTCTGTTGTTATTAATAAAGAAGCCTAAATGATTCAACGAATTGACTGAAAGAATGTGAATGTCAAATTCATTATAACTTTTTTGTTCTTTGAAGGGTAGGATGTGGCTCATTATCAAAGAAGACATTTGAGGGAACATTTTTGATGGAAGAAGTACGTTCATTTATACTGTATTCCAACTAGCAAACCCAGCGAACTTCGTCTCGCCCTTGTTTAAGAAAGTAATTAAGTTTGAAATTCTGAGTGAGTTATTTGTATGGAATAGATTGCATAAACAGTTTTCAAACACACGAATAAGTAAGATAGCATGGCAATTCGAGATAAATCACGCAAACTTCCTACGATCGAACTAATTAATTGAGTTTTGTTGATTTTTCCTAAAAATCGAGCAAAACCACCCAGCACTTCTCAATTGCTAAATTACCATAGTTTTTGTCAAATACAAAATTTAAAAATAAAATAAATAGTGTGGCGTGACAGTTTTTGAAGAGCCAAGGCCTAAGTGGCTTACTCTCCTCAACAATTCTCTGAGTGCGTGTGAAGAATTGAGGGGATCTACAATTTAAAGCCGATTCCGAACGGCAAAGTTGAGAAGCACTTTTTCATGACAGATTGATACTTTTGGAAGTCTTTTCAGTTCTTCGCAAGAGGCAGTACCCGTGAAAGATGAAATAAAAACTTTATGAGCACGAGTAGGACTCGAACCCACGACGACGATCTGCCTAACAGCCAAAGCACCTAACCACTTAGCCACTTGGACGTCAATAATTTAAATCTCCGAAAACAGCAGTTGTTTCCAGGAGACTTGGTGTCATACCAAGATTGACTTGCTCGGGTATTTTGCAATTGCGAAACATTTAGCTCATGCTGTGCCAACTTAAGAATGTACATATACACAAAACCTTTGGAATCACGCTTAGAATTCTCATTAATAAAAATCATGTTATTCATACACACAACATTAAAAAAATGCTGAATGTGTGACCTTTAGAACAAACCTATTGCTAAAAATGTTCATTCCAAATAGGTATCCCCACAACAAAAGCAGTTATGGTGGAACAAGCACTCAAATCCCTGAACGTAAACGGAAGTGCAATTCTGTGGCTAAGATAACTCCTGCAAGAGTCTTCCAGGTACACTAGCAACTAGCATTAGTAAGCCTCTAACCGACAACAAGGAATTCGCACACCTTTTCAATGTAAGACACTTTAAGCCGCCCCATAACTAAAGCTACTCACTTTATGGAGTTTTCAAGTCTCGTTAGCCGCAAATTCCCATAATCACTCCTAGCACTCTCTCACAGTCTCTTTGTACTGATGTAAGCACAAGCAAATGGGTATGCTTTTGCCTTATTTTAAATACAAATGGCTTGTGTATACATCGGTGTAAAATCGACCACAACAAGGCATCTCTAATTTCACACAAACAACATCACATCGTGTCATAAATTCTCATCCCTGTACACGATCTTACATAAATAACACATAAAATACTCATTTGTCCTGGAAAATAATAGTATAGAAAAATGTATGCGTCCTTGTTGTTTTTGTTCACAACACAACAATCAGTTGTATAGTGTTGGCAAACGAACAGTGATATCTCTCTGCGAACTGAACTCGATCGAACTAAAACCAGGACGAAAAGGAGTGTGCACTGGGCCATATCTAACACTCAATACTCAAACTATTAAAACAACAGCTGGATCATTAAAAAAATAGCTACATCTACAAAACAAAATCAAAATTGGATGAGCAAAAGGGCAGAAGAGGCAGAGTAAGAAAAGAAGGGCAAATTCCCTAGGTCCCAAAGGACTTCCATATCGAACTTGCTTAGAAAGTTGCTCCAAGTGAAAGTTCCATACGCAGCGCAGGTTACAAAACAACACTAACCCAGCCACTGTCCTGAAGAATGCAAACAACAGAAGAAATAAGAAAAGAAATAATCACCAGAGAAATTATGCGAGTTGTGTCCTACTACCAGACCAAAACAGCTACGAGGACGACGACACGAGAAGATGAGGACGTCTCGTCGACTCGACCGACGGATCTATTTGCCGAATGGGGTGCGGGTGGTCTTCTTAATTTTATAGTGGTGATACTTTTTCTATTTTGTTTTTGTTCTCCTTTGCAAAATTATTACACTTTACACACTCTAGGACTCGGTCGCTGTGGAGGTATTCCGAAAAGAGTGTATATAGTGACAACGAAATAGTTACGAAACAAAGGACAATACTTCTATGAAACCTAGAGGTAGAGCAACAAGGGCTTGGTCCATTTGCATCGTTGTCGTTTGGTGAGAAAAAATAAAACGAAAGCATAAACGAGGTTACAATTATCCTTGTGTTTTGTTATGCGAATGCGGGCTAATACGTCTTAATTTTAGAGCTTTAATCGCTCGAATTCCCCACAGAATATTTCTTTTCTTACTTAAGCTTGGATTTAAGCTCCTATCGAATCGACCGACACCGTACTGGGTTCGATTACGGGCTTCGACATCGACATTATGGCAATTCCTTTGAATTTCGTTTAAGAGCAAAAAAAAAGAAAAAAAAAACTAAAAGCTGCGGAATCGGGGGATTTTGATTATGAGAATTTGATTTTATTTTCCGCGCTATATCGGCGCGGCATGTAGGTGGATGTGAACGGTTTGCGATTTACCGTTTATTTGTTAAATGGTATAAATTGGTGCAGAACAAGAGTCTTATATTCTTATTGAAATGTTATTATTGGTATCAAGGGGCACGGTAGTGCCCAGCCAAGTTCTCTAGCAACTTTGGCACTACACCCTTATTTACAGGAAACAACTCAGGGCATTTTCCACACCCCTCTAACTTCTATACCAAAGAAGCCAAAAGTTTCAAACTCACACCATTTGTTAAGCTAGTCAAGAAGAAGCACCTCAGTAAATTTCAGATATTTAGCATAAGTAGTTTCTAAGATACAATGTTCCAAAAATCACGAAAACCGTAACTGACTGACTCACTGACTCACTCACTGACTCACTCACTGACAGATCATCAAAATTATGAAGCACTTCCCGTTGCCCTAGAAACTTGAAATTCGGCTCAGTGGTAGGTCATGTGGTACATACAAAGGAAAAAATCGAAAATTTGAAAATTTTCAATCAGGGGGCGTGGTAGCCGCCTACTTTTACATTATTAGTTAGTTATTAGTTATATTGGACAAATTCCTCCACAGGATTTTGCACAGGGTGAGTTCAACTTAAAAAAAATGTCTGCAAGCTGTGTGCTAGTAATTACTCAATACTATCAGCCTTATTACGGTTGTCAATGTTCAATACGATATTTGACAATAATACAAAAAATTGATGAATCGGTATTATCGTTTTTAGTTATCAATTTTTTTGATACAAGTTCAGATTTAAGAACTACTGTGAATGGGCGTATTCATAATTTCGGTATTATGATAGTCAAAAAAATAAAATTTGTCAATTTTTCAGTCAATCACAAAATCCTTATTGATAAAACATTTTTAAGAAACGTGAAAGCCAAAAGTATGTCCAGTGTAGAACTATTTTTCGGTGAAAATGAAATTGTTGAAGAAAATTCTTTGGAGCAAGCGAAGAAAAATACGTGATGCTGCAAATCCACTGTTAATTCATGACGAAATGGCACATCAAAATAAAGACAAGTCAGCTGACCCTGGGGTGCCCTAGGGCTTAAGAATGAGATCTTGTTTTCTTCACATTTTTATATGTAAAGAAACAGCTAAATGTGCCTTAAGCTTCACACGACGCTAGTTAAGAAGCACTTTTTCATGACAGCTTGATACTCTTGGATGTTTTGTCAGTTCTTCGCAAGAGGCAGTGCCCGTGAAAAAAACTATGGGCACGAGTAGGACCCGAACCCACAAAGTTCTGCTTATCAGCCAACGCACCTAACCACTTAGCCACGGAGACTATCAAGCTTGATTTGCTGCTTGTTTTTTGACACTTCTTACACTTGTGTGTGTACGTTATTTGCTTTAAGTTTTATTACCTATGTGCCTTTTTTGGGAGTTCTTATAAACAAATTACACTTGTAGGGAAATTTATTCCTGTTTTTAAGGAATATTTTTAACCCATTTCAGAGCACACTAATCCACCACTACAAATACAAACAAAACAAATTGGAACAAAAATTGGATATTTATTTAAACACATTTTCACAAAGAAAAACATAACATTTATTAGAACTAAATATACAAACACTAAATAATCACATTTTTTCCTGTTTTGGGGAGATGAATGTAATAAAAACCGGAAAAAACTGCAAGCGTAAAATGACAGTTCACTAAAAAAGTTTTTTCATTTGACGTCTTTGATGGAAAGTGGTTGAAATTATATTTTGAAAGTCAAACGTCGATTGACAATTGGCACTATTCACAATAAATTTTTGATTATTGTTCACAGTGAATCAAAAAATTGTCAACTCGCATTCATAATACCAATTTATCAAATGATTGACAAATTGTTTCAAAGTTCAATTTATCGATCTTTGACAATCGTAATAAGGCTGATGATTAATAAAAAAAAGTGTTTTTGAAGCATTTTAATCAAAAAACCTACCAAACTCGCTTAAGTTAAAAGACTTTTAATGACTTAACTGACTATAAAGCCAGTGAAAAGTACTGCAGTTTAGATAACTTATATAATAGACTTTATTCTATTGACTGCAAGTTAAAAAACAAGTACTGACTGGTGACTGTTCCTTTCCGGTTAAAGTACTTTTTTAAGTTATCAACTGCAACTTTACTTACTGCATTACCAAAGTACTGCAGTCTTTTGAATCTCTGACGCCTTGTAATCGATTTTATTGAAGAGAGAGTTTGATGCACGGGTTAGCTCAAGGAATTGACCAATTGGTCTGCCGCCTCGATCACCGATTTTACGCTTTCAGACTATTTTCTTCGTACCTTCGTCAAGTCATCATCACGATGGAAGAGTTCAGAGCCAACATTAAACGCGAAATAGTGGCCGTCTTGGCTCAAATGTGTGAACGAGTCATTGAAAATTGGGTCCAACAGATTGATTACTGCAAACGCACTTCAAGCCGATAATAATGTTTTTGAAATCATCTCAAAGGTTTTGAATTTTTATTTGGAAAAGACTCTGTCAAGTCATTATTGGGAAAAGAAAATATTAGAAATATTAATGGCACAATCGATCTCTTGGAAACCGGATCTCTAAAGTGTGTTTTCGACAGTCTTGAAGATCTCAATTCTAGATTTGAGTTGTTGTTTTATTAATGACTTGCAAATCTGTGTGATACTTACATTTTGCTTACCTTCATAGAATTTGTTCGATGAGGAGTTAAACAGATTTTAAATTCGTGTCTCAAGCAATGCCAACCATTACACCATGGAGCCCAACTTCAATCGTCCTGTCTCAAGTACAGGGAATCAGTCGTTTCTAAACGAATATTAAATTGTCATTGCAATATTGGAGAATTCATGGCAAATTCTATCTTTTTGTAAAAAGGCTATGCAAAACACCTACAAACTGAGTCCAAGCTGTTACGAAAGATTCAAAGCATGTCAAGATGACAAAGCACTTCTTAATAAAATATGAATTTTTAATACTTTGTACAATTTTTATTTTTAAAAAACACATAAACAAGTAGGTAAAAAGCAAAAAATAGTGAAAGGCATATTTTTAAAGCATGAAATAAGCACAGACCTTGGCCTTTACCAAAGAAACCAACTAAAGGCATTTCGAATCTTTAAGCATTATAGAAATTAGCCACATGCACATAAAATAATAGAAAAGGACACACGCAAGGACTATACTAAAAGGAAAACAATTAACAGGAAAAAAGTAGTCAAAAAAGTTGACAAACACAAACTTACACAAAAGAACAAAAAAAAAGGAAAAACAATAATTCTTCTACCCTCAAAGCAAGAAAACAAAAAGGGAAGCAAACACACAATAAAAAAAAGCGGCAATGAATCCTTTCGAGCAAATAAAACATACATAAATACAAAGAAACGAAAATAGATACACAAACGAAATCGAATTAATTTTGCTACTGGTTAAGTTATGTCGTGAAAAATCCATTTACAGCTTCTCCGAAGCTACATGCAACTGCTGCCCAAGGAACACCGACAGGATGCAACCCATTACTGATGCTCACTAGCGACGCGACGATCGATCTCACTCTACTCGTACAAATAACTGACGATGGTGGCTGCTGCTGTTGCTGTTGCTGCTGGTGCATGGCTGCAACTCCTTCGCTTGTCAAACAGAGCATACTGCCGTGGTTAACTGGGGACTGCATGTCACTTCCCGGTACGCCACAACTTACTTAGAACATTCCACCGAACGACGCGACGCTACCACCACCACCCCCAAGCCGCCTACACTACCTGCTGGACAGCTGGTAGTTGCTGTTAGAACTTTTCCGGGAATCATCCCATTTTTGTGAGATGCGAATATCGGTGTTGGCGTCGAGAATGTGGCCTATTGCGATGGATGTGATACAGTTACATCGCTAATGGTGTTCGTACCGAACATCGGACTAGTCGAATACATTAGATGGTGGAGGTGGTCCAGGTTAATCTGTAGGTGGACAAGAACATTGATATTTATTTTGTTTTATAACAGTTTTTTTTTATTATTTTATTTTTAGTGTTTGTGGTTTTATTTTGTCGAAGATAAATGTTGCCGGAGAGAATCGAGAGAACACATTAACACAATTCCATTAATTTGTTTGGATTCAATTTGGAAATTAGTAAGCAAACCGGATGATCCGACTTTCAATGGAGGGACAATCAAGCAAAAGAACCGTTTTCGACGAAATCGTTTTGCAGTTTTCAAAGAACGAAAATCGGATGTTGGCTACGAGAGACGGAAGACAGATAAAATGTTTTGTTGAAATGATCATTAAAATGTTTTATGTGGGTCTGGTTTTGTTTACTTATGTTCTGTGTTTTTTGCATTTTCCGGTTCTGGTTTCAATCACTACAAAGGAATATTAACTTTAAAAGCGCAACACAAAGAGAATTTGTAAATAAAGACTTAAATTTTAAGTCACACAAAAGGAGGAATTAAGACGCTATAATCAAAGCCAAAATGTAAGGATTTTTAGGGACAAGAACGTTGTTGTATTTTTTCCTTTCATTTTTTTTTTGGAGGTAATAAAATGTTACTGGTTGCAATTTTATCGGTTTTCTTAGAAACAATAAAACGATATCCACAAAAACCAAGTTGAAGTCCGAGACATTATTTAATATCTAGGTTACACACCATTTACATTAAGAAAGATAATCTGTGAAAATGAAACAATTGTGTACGTTACAAGGCAATAAAGCCATTTTTGAGATTCGACGAAGTAAGCAAAGAATAAAATAAATTTTCCCAAAATTCAGTAAAGGTCAGCCAAAACCCTCTTGAATAAGAATATAATATAACAGCACCATGTTTTTTCTTATTATTTTTTTTTATATTTTTAGAAAATCATGAAGAAATCAATTGTTCTTTATTCAAAATACATATTTCAAAGTTCTCATTATGCTGAGATTTTTCCTGAAAGCCAAACTCAATTCCATGACCTAGCTGCGGAGATATATTTGCATCAGAAGATAGTATTTCTATGGGATTACAATTAGCTTAGGACAAAAACCAAAAAATATGGTTATTTGATAATTTCTTGGTAACCAGACCTCGTAGGAAGTTTTTGTTTTCAGTGACTGATAGAGGGTAAACAGTTCTTTGAAGTCGTTTATCATTTCATATAGGCTAGCTGGGAAAATTCAGAGATCTGGTGATTTGAAATCGAGGGAATTTGTCTGAAGGCAGTAATCGAAAGAAGATATTTTTGATTAAAACTCTAACATATGTGTATAAAGAGATCGAAGTAAGTTTTTTCTGATTGAAGTAGATTTCAAAAAATTGGGGATCGAGGCAGGAAGTAGATTTTCAAAAATTTTCAAAAATGGAAGTAGAGTAAGGTGGTAAATCAAATTGAGATTGGCTGGCCCGATTTCACTCAATTTTCAGTAAAATCAACTGACTTCAGATAGTCATGTATCGCTCATTACATCCACAATCAATACAAGCATTACGATCAATTGAACTGAATTTATCATTTCAATTGTTGGAAGCTTGCGGGATTAACCAAAAATTTTCCTGTTTTTTAGTCAGTCTTATCTTACCAGTGCGTGCGTTGGATATCTTTCCTCAATGTTTTAATGTTACCGATCTTCATTCTATACAAATGAATCACATAAAAGTTCAAACTTTTCATTTCTGTTGTTTAAATTAGAGCGTGGCATGGTACATTGGTTTGTTAGTTATTGAATTTGTATACTCGTTACTATAAATACTGTTGGTAGTTTCAACTTCTTTTTCCAAAATTGCTTTCATGATTTTGATATGCAACATAGGTAAATGACATTTAAAATCAAAAGTAGTACGAAATTTAAAGAAATACATTGTCACTTTACCATATATGCATTACTATAGAAATTTTTGTTGTTGCTTTAAATGTGATACAAGTTTGACGTATCCTGTTTGTCAAATACATTTTAAAGTGGCCACCTTCATCAGTTTTACATAAACACTCATTAACGCGTGTTGATGAGTTGTTAAAATTCATTTAGTATGGAAATACACATGTCCTCTGACCTAAATTTGAGAGCTCTCTCTCTCTCTCTCTCTCTCTCTCTACAAAACATTCAAAATCTTCATAAGCTTAGAAATTCTGTATGCTAATTTATGGCCATTACAATTAACATATTCCTCCCTAAACATGATTGAGGTAAAAGTTGCCAAAAAATTTATTCAAACCAATTATTCACACAGCCACAATTTAAATACATATTCTCGCTTTAATTGCTCTAAAGCTAAACAAACATGTATTCAAAATAATAACCTCTTCAAATGACAAATCGATAGACAGATTGAATGCAATTAATTTAATACTTTAGTCTAACCGAAATATAAAAATAATAAATTTGATTTCGACCCTATGGGAAACCCCCAGACTTGTTTGTTTGTTTAAAATTTCATTATTTTCAATGGAAAAATATTGAAAATGCATTTTCAATTTTCCAGAAGACCACCAACAAAACAGAAAATAGATAACTACTATTCCTTAGTTTAAGAGACCATTATCGGTTCATTGAACTAAAATACCGAGCCGATCATTAATTTTCGTGGGATTCCTAAAAATTTCCCCTTAATTTGATGAGCCCAATCACAATTGTGAAAATCACTCAAAATTATTATTTTTGAAACAAAATTTACAAAAATGGAGATGTTGCACTTTGCATGATGAATTATGAAAAAGAAGTGAACATATTCCCAAAGTGTTGGTTTAACACTCGAAAAGCAAAGTGTATCAGTGTGCAATTTTGAAGAGCTCAGACAACATTATAATAATTATTTTGGGACATTGGCACAATGCACAATGTAAGGGCATTCAGCCAAGCGGATATATTTTATTGAACAAAATAATTGTTCAAAAAGTATAAAGAGAGCAAAATAATAAATTAACCAGTCAACGAACGCAGCAACAGAAAAAGTAAAATTACAAAAGGAACATTCACTATAACTCCGACAAACAGAAACAAGGACAAAATTGTGCACAGGCTCACTGTATGGTAGAAGTTGTGCTTTTTGCTTGTTGGCCTGATGGTTTTTTTTTTTTGGTTGATGTTGATGCTGGATATTGGATGCCTGTAGGGTCGAATTGAAGTTCGAGGTGGAGAGTAGTGTTGTTGTCAGAATGTGAGAACGTTGGATACGTTACAGAACAATAAGCCTACATGAAATGTGTGTCTGTGAAGTTGTAGGAAAACGCATTGAAGTGCAGCCTAGTTGTAGTTGTTTTGTGCCTTCCGTCCGCACTGCAAACATATGAGAACCTCCAAGAGCCGGACAGGAATTCAACAATGAATTATGTACCGATTGTGCACAGACAGAGGCCAAGGAAGGAATGCAATTATTGTACACAATGTGCATGGAGGATGGAGCGCCCTTCAAGTTTAACAGCAATTCTATATTTGCACTTTGGTCTGATGAGCTCCCAGCCTCTGGCTGCTCTGAACGATTGTTTCTCGCACCACCCTCCTTGAATTCCGATTTGTCCATTTTTTATTGTGATTGTTAGTCTTGTTCCTCGTACTACATTTTTTTTTCAAATTCACATAAATATTCGCTCTTTTCGGTTTGCCTACAACACATAAGGCGGAGGGGGAGGGGGTGAAGTGGAGCTATGAATTTAGTTCTTTACTTTTAATTTTATTCATTTCTCAAAGTTTTCTAAGCAATCATTCTGTGTGTGTGTTTGGCTTATTTTGTGTTAAAATAGGAAGGTTCACTTGGTGAATTGTGTGCGTGGTTTCAATTTATTTTCCTTTTTTGATTTTGAACTGCGGAAAAAATCCTTACGTAGGTAACTTACCTCCTGTTGTTGTAAACATAACTTTGTTTGCTTAAAATTCAGAGCAATGGGGCTCAGGAAAATTTATTACTTGAGGATAAATGTTCGGCTCTGCTCATTTGATATCAGATTGTCTTCGTCAGTCTAGTGATGCACTGCAATAGGGTATCCGTTGGCCTCCAGTAACAGCTAATTCGGGGTATTTTAAGTCAGTCTTCACGATTGTATTTGGATTTCGGATGATAAATTCTAATTTCATGTGCCAAAGAGAGTTCAGTTGGATGGTGTATTGGATTCCATGAAAATAGAAGAAACATTGAATTGAAAAAAAAATTTTAAATTGGTTAGGTAAACTCTCATTTAACTCAAGTTAAATTCTTCATAGGTCACGAAGGTGAAGATTTTCAATACAACCAACGCAATGAATATGAAAATGTTACGTATACGCCACAGTGTCCAGTTGACTTTATTGTGTGTTTGTTTTTATTATATAAACATTAAATAAATAAAATAATCAAAAGCTAATCTGAAAATATGGTAAATAAATTGTGTCTTCTTATTTGACGAATGGGTGCCGAATCGATAGAACTAAAATCAAGCCTCATTGGTGTTGCAGTTTAACCCGAAATTCTAATTACAATAATTGAAAGTACATAGAATTCACTTGAGAGAAAAAAAAACAAACAAAAGTTAAAAGCACACGATTTTTGTAAAACCGTTTTTCCATTAATTGAAAATCAGATGTCAACTATATTTTATGACGTCAAAAAGTTCAACGAAAGGGTTGACCTTTTCCTCCAAGGAACCTCAACAAAAACATAAAAAATGAGTTTGATCTTGTACCCTCTGTCACAAGACTTTCCACTAAGACAGTCATTCACTTTTAAGGACTCGCGATTTTCTGTTATTAATTTAATTTGCTGTTAATTCAATTAAAAATTTAATTTAACACTCAACAACTAGAAATCTCAAGTCACTCCTTACCCAGACGCTCCCATTTAATCATAATGGTGCAATAATGTTTAAGCTGTGTGTCTGTGCACTAGTCTCCTCCTGTTCTCATTCCGACAAGGAAATGACGTTTCAAATTATCGCTTTTAACCGGATAATACACTTAACACTCACATAATTTAAGCGTTGGCGCTTAAATTGGGGTATAGACTATGTATGAATGCCTACATTGCGGTGCCAGAAGGACTTGTGGGCATTGCAAAATGATTCCTGCAATAAGATTGTTATATATTGTTACACATTAAAGTGGCAACTCGTTTTAAATGGGGCTGAACACAACCTTTGCCCATATGTCAAGATATCATGATGACAGATAAAATGACTTCATTTTTTGTTCTAACATAACCGAATGAGAAAACGTGTAACAGATTTCTAACCTCGAATCAAGAAAGAATAAAAATTGTATTAAATTGAAGTATATTAAAAAAGTATTTTATTAAAAGTCGATTTACTTTACTGGCGACGAGGGAGCACACGACGGTTTTCACCGAATTAAAAGACCTTTTGAAGTCAGACACAGTTTTAACACACTACGATGAAAATAAACTGTTAATTTTGTCATGCGATGCCTCACCATATGGTGTGGGAGCAGTTTTGGCACATCGAGACGTAGACAACAATGAACGTCCTATTGCATTCGCTTCGCGAACTTTGGGCTCAAGTGAACGCAACTATGCTCAAATCGATAAAGAAGGTTTAGCAATTATTTTCGGTGTTAAACATTTTCATCAGTATATAGCGGGTAGACAAGTCCTGATTATAACTGATCACAAACCCTTATTAGGTATTTTTAACAGACACAAACCTATTCCGGTTATGGCATCACCACGGATGTTGAGATGGTGTCTTCTTTTATCAGCTTACGATTATGAGCTAGAACATCGACAGGGTAAATTGAACGCAAATGCAGATTGCCTTAGTAGACTTCCTTTGGAGAGCTCTAAAGATGGTCCAAGTGAACTATCCGATGTTTTATTGCTAGATGGGCAAAGTGAACTGTCTGATGTTTTATTGCTAGAAAAATTAAAGGATGCTTCAATTCGAGCTGAAGACGTGGCTCGCGAAACTGCCCGAGATCCAGATTATAACAAAGTTATGCGATGGATACTTCATGGGTGGCCATTAAAAATAGATAAAGAATTTAAAAGCTTTTTCCAAAGAAGAACCGAATTATCCGCACATAAAGGTTGCATCTTGTGGGGTACTCGTGTGGTTATACCAGCCACACTGCAAGCAAATATCTTAAATTTACTACATGCCAATCACCCGGGAATGAGTCTTATGAAGTCCTTGGCACGAAGCTACGTTTGGTGGCCAAAATTAAATGAACAGATTGAACAGGCAGTACGAGTTTGTAGTCAATGCCAATTGAATCGACCAAATCCTCCAAGTGCTCCTCGACAGTTTATTCAAGAAGAAACAAATCCCTGGTCAACTCTACATCTAGATTTTGCAGGTCCTTATAAAGGCCACACATTTCTAATTGTCGTGGATGCGATGTCCAAATGGCTTGAAGTAAAGATAGTTGCAAATCAGTCAAGCATAGAAGTTATAAGGAAGCTGCGAGAAATTTTTGCGATCCACGGGCTTCCCAAGAAAGTCATTACGGATAACGGTTCTGCATTTGTCTCTGAAGAGTTGAAAGCGTTCTATAGAAATAATGGAATACAATTCAATACAACAGCCCCTTATCACCCTTCGAGTAATGGCCAAGCCGAACGAATGGTGCGTTATACAAAGTCATCACTTGCAACATTATCAGAAGGAGACATTCATCTTAAATTACAGCGATTTTTGTTCAAACAACATACGACCCCGCACACAACAACCGGTAGAACCCCAGCAGAATTAATTATGGGAAGAAAATTAAGAACTATGTTGGATATGTTACATCCAGACAACATCAATTCAAAGAACGAAACAAGAGAAGAGAGTTGCGTAACCGAAAAAGGAAGAACTTTTCATGTAGGAGATGCAGTATTCTTCAGAAATTACTCGGCTGGCCCTAAGTGGTTGAAGGGTATTATTGCGGAAATCACAGGACCAGTGTCGTATATTGTAAGAACTTTGGATCATCGGACAGCCAGACGTCATGTAAATCAAATTCGGCAAAGAGTCGAACCACAAAGTGAACTTCCAGTCGTAGTTGAAAATGAACTTCCAATCACTGATCAAACCGAGGATACTAATCATCCTGAACCAATTCCACCTGTTTCACCTAACGCAGCAACAAGATCCCACACATACCATGAAGACTCACAAATTCCAACCAATACCACTAACGACTCAACAGAAGCATCGTCAAAACCAACTTCCCCAACTCACTTGGAATCCGCGCCACCCGTGTCCAATAATCAACAAGCAACAAGATATGGTAGAGTTATAAGGCCGCCGTCTCGTCTTGGATTCTAAGCAACATCTATGGAGGAAGGAGTGTTATATATTGTTACACATTAAAGTGGCAACTCGTTTTAAATGGGGCTGAACACAACCTTTGCCCATATGTCAAGATATCATGATGACAGATAAAATGACTTCATTTTTTGTTCTAACATAACCGAATGAGAAAACGTGTAACAGATTTCTAACCTCGAATCAAGAAAGAATAAAAATTGTATTAAATTGAAGTATATTAAAAAAGTATTTTATTAAAAGTCGATTTACTTTAAAGATAACATTTCTGCTAAAAGTATTTGTGATTCTTGATATAATCCCTTTGTTAATTTTGGGTTGTTTTATAACACCATTCGGAAGTCTACACATAAAAATAAAGAATACTTGCTGCTAATTTTTGTTGTGCCAATAATAATGATGGGCTATTTCGAGGAAAATTTAAAAAGAGCAATTTGTTTCACTTCCGGGACACATATCTCACGGTATTTGCAAAAGGCTGTGATGCCTCGAGGCTTTTATGGAGGGAAATTTTAAATGCCAAAATGTGTGTTTTAGGCAGAAAACAATTGCCAAAATAGAATGATAAAATTGAAAAAGAGCGGAATAATTTTGCTCTACATTTGGATAAAGGCTACTGAAAATGACATGCTTGTGAAATTAGGAATATGCAATCGTTCTCATACTGACTTACACAAACGAAAAGTACAAGTTAATGTATATGCCTCACGGTTCCCTCACAACGACCAAACAATAGACTTGTTCAAAAAAAAAAAAAATCCCGCACTTACACACAGCATCCACAATATACGACATTTTTGATTTTTTGCTGATTGAAAGCTGGAATGGAATGGAAAATGAAACAGCTCTACCAAGTGTGTCTAATGCACTCAATTTAGCGTTATATTGAGCAGAACAGAAGAGAAAATACAAGGCTGACGAACAGAACTACCAACAAACGAGCAGGAACAGGAACTGGAAAAGGAAGTTTTACCTATGGAAAATGGTGAAGTTTCAATCATTGCTCAATTTAATTGCGGTTACCCCCTATTGGGGTGGCCTTAGTGAATTAACTATTGCACATGAACCACCTTTACCCTTGCTTATGTTTCGTGGAGTTCTGTTAACATGCAATAATAGATGCATAAAATTAGGAACCAAGGCATAATCGGCATCATCAAGCAACTGCATCGTGTCCATCAACGGTCTTAGTCACACAATCCGCATATACATTAAGGTTTGTTATGGATTCGTGAGATGATTATAATCAAACGTGACAAAATGGCGTTGTTATTAAAACTTGATCTTCTTTTTCACTGGCTTCTCGAATCAGGAACGATTTGTATGATGCTTCGGACTTTTTACTTGTGTCAAGAGAAAAGAAGTCACTCCATAATAATTTCTATGACTTCGCTGTACTCAATAATGAGGGGTTATTGCATATCTCAAACCCTTTTTTCAAGTTACAGGATACAAATACTCTATAAATCCACGTCTACAACAGCAGACATCCCAACGATTACCAATGTTCTAAGCCAATTAAAGGTACCCGGTTTTGCCATCAACATTAACTTATGCAAGGGTGTGCACCATTCCCCTTCAACTATGCTTTGGAAAAAACAACAATAGCTCTTGAACATCTTAGAAAAGGAGCGATTAGCGAAGTCCACATAATTCTTTGTTCATAAAGACGATACTGAATTACATGACTCCTTCCGCTCAGTACGAGGAATATTATCCAATAAAAAAAACGGAGGACGTTTTCGGAAGCGATAAATGAGCCTTATCAAAATTACCGCGAATCAAAACATTAAAGTTGGTAGACTTCGGATTAACTGGACTGGACTCCTGACTTTTTTTATTCTCTAGAAAAACATTTGCTTCACGATTAATGGTGCGGCACTACACTATTTTTTGCCTGAACACAATAAATTTATCGTTTTTGGTGGAAGAACTTGTTGAACACTTCATTGGCGCTGTCTATAATAATGACCATTTACTTATTTGCATGGAGCTACATACTCGGCAGGTGCATGCGACCTGTACCTTCAGTTTTTGCCTACAGCCCATTAAGTCACTTTACTCGCTTGCTGCTGTTGCTGCGGGTGTTGCTGCAACTGATTGGGATGCTGCTGATGCTGAGTGGCATATCCCATCCTGCTCACCGGTATCAGGGTAATACGTGTGATGTTTTAGATGTTGCTAAAGCTGATGCTGTTGCTGCTGTTTCTGTTGGTGATGCTGCAATTGTTGCTGAATATGATTTTGTACTGTCTGCTTGTCAATCATCGCATACTTCGGTATCCGATCGTATGTGGATGAGGTAATTATGGCATTTTGTTCGGCCAATGGTACTGTTGCATAAGCCTGAGTATGTCCCTTCGTTGTCGTCCATTCATCCTCATCGTCCCAATTATCTAGGACATTGAAACGACCACCAACACATTCCAAATGATAAAGAGAATAAAGAACAAAACAGAAACTCACACACGAACATACAAATATAAGAATACCAGTCTTATAGACATTATGAGGCTACCATCTATAATAGCTCCGTTCATTTAGACGAAATGCAATGGATGGACTACCAGTGCGGGAGTTCTGAAGTGACTAATAATTACCTTGTGGTCTCAAGTAGCACAAAAGTCAAAAATACACCAAAATATTTGGTGTATTTTTTGCATTTTCGTGATATACATTTTCAATATAAAAATACACTACTTTTCAGTGCAATTTTTGGACACTTAATTTTGATTTAGTGTAAATAATACCCATGTTCTCGTACATAAAGAACACCGAATGTACAAAACATGCACCGATATTTGGTATATTAATTTTGCAAGGCATAAAAATTGTCCTGGTTACTAGGATATAATATATTTCAGGGGTGTATACTATGAACTAAAAACTGACAAGTAGTTTATTTTTTCAACAGGAAAAATTAAAAATGAATTAAAATTTACACCGTTTCTTATTTTTTGGTGCAAGATGTATCTGCAAAAATTATGAATTATTTATATGATTCTAAGTGTTCACCTAATTAATTATAGACACATCATGAGTAAATATGATTCTGAGTGCCTAATTTAAGAACAAAGCACATTCTGTCGATAGATTTTCGGTCCTACCCCGTCTAAAATTCTAGCGCTTCGAAAATTTTGATAAAATAAAGATTTTCTTTTTCGATTCGAAAAAAATATTTTTCGAAAATTATGCTTTTTTTTTTTTTTATTCCTTACATACGATCTGTAAAAACAAGCCTAAGACACCAAAAACGAGTCACAGTTAGGTCGATATATATAGTAAAATGATTAATAATTGTTTTCATTTCAATATGGCGGCCATCTGAATTTCATTTTTTCCTTATATTCCTTAAGAAATATGGCCGTTGTCCAAAAAAATACACCAGCTTCTTAATTTGGAATTAAAAATTAACCAATTTAAAAGAACTAGAAAAAAAATACACAATGGTAAAAGTTATAAACAAATATGCTCTTTCGGTGCATTAATTTTGCTGAAAACTGTATAAAATATTCACTGATTTAATAAAGTGTATTTCATTTATATATGGGTGTAAATTCTACACCAAAACATATTTGACGGTTAAAAATGGTGAATTTTATGTACCATTAATGGTACATTATAAAAATAACTGAAAGCAGGTTTATTTTTTGCACTAAATTTCAAAAGAAATGTTGAAATTTTGCACAGAAAATCCAATGGTGTGATTTTTATACCGGCATTTTTGATAAATACACCAAAATTATAAATTTTTTCTAAAATACACCAAAATTTTTGAATTTACACTAATTTATGCACAAGTGTGCTACTTGAGGTATTATGTCCGGATTTTTGCCAATACTATCGACACATGCTTGTCTGGCAAGTATCCCGAGTCCCGACCAATATGAATGTTCTGAATCGAGGGACATTGTGCAAATTACCAGCTCGACTAACTTGAAGTAAATAATAATTGTTTCTATCAAGTCCGGGCGATCGTCGTATCCGAACAATAATCACAATTATGAAGGCCACCAAGAATGCACTGCCTTTCTTTGTTTGCGTTCAAAACTACTGCTACTAATTTTTCTCACTAAATTTATACAGGAAAATTGATGATAACTAAGTCAGTAAAAGATGTTGGGATGCAACCAAAAACTCTACACATCCATACTTACATCAAAGTCTGATTATGGAAATTGGAATTTGTGTGTGTGTTTAAGGAAATTTATTGTCAATGGATTTCTTAAAGAAAAAGGATATTATAAGAGAAAATGCAGATGCAATAATGGCATAAATCAAAATGGGTTGAGAAAAGCAGCCAATATTGAGTTTCGTGTTCTTAATAAGAATTTTTCGCTAATGAACATTTTGTGCAGGTACCTATCATTTGACCCAATGGACTAGATTGGTATTGTATTCATTGGAAACAAATATGCAGAAAAGAATTTTTAAATGTTGTTTTAAATTTTAAAACGCTTGTGATGTTTTATTTATTTTAAAATTAAATCAAACCACTGTATGATTTTGAAAGTAAGCCGTCAATCATTTTCTAATAGCCCAACAGTTATGCGCGGCCTCTCCGGCTAACTAAATTCACGCCGATCAAGCGAATCTTATTCGTCTTGGCTTTATCTTTTATTCCTCATTAAAAATTTTAGTGGGTGCGATGACGGGAATTTCTTGTATGGGGAATTAAGTGCACTCGTCCTGCTTGTGCATCAAGGCACAGGACGATATTCATAACATATAAATCTTGAACTTGTGTAGATATAAGATGCAGACAACATTTCAGCTTTGCCGTCATCAGAGAACATTTAATCGAGCAAGTTGGCTATAGAACAGGACCATACCACCTGGCGAGCGCTGGTCGCTGTTGTAGCACCAAAATTGTGGAATCATTGCAGGCAAAAACCACCACAGTCATCTTCCATACAAACCAAACCGATTCAGGACGTCCTTGTTCGCTACCAAAACAAGAACAAAAAACCGAAGAAAAACATAAACGCTGTACTTTGCTTTAATGAAGATTAAATGAGTACAAATCTGTGGTTGAGTGTGCTGTGGTGGCCCAAAGATATGATAGTGGCGCTGCAATAAGTCTACCATCATGGATAATTCATCGTCGTTTTGAGCTCTCATGAAATATTTTAAGTGGAGTCTTAATGCTTCAAGTCTCTCCTCTGAACAGAAAAACACATGAGGATAGATCACCATGACGACCTCAGGAAAAACATGTTCAACGACGACCGATAATAATGGCGATATTGTGGCAATGACTTTGGCCAACCGAAATCAGCGAAATAGTTGCTTGCAGCAAAGCAGACATGACATCCCATATATCCACTAAAAAACATAAAACAAGATGATAAATGTATCACGCCTACCTGCTGGGAATATCGTGTACACACATGGTTCGCTCTGGTCACTCTGGTTCGTTGCTTGACCAACACAGCAATGTCCCGTAATCCTGCAATTTGACAAAATTTAAAACAAGTATTAAAGCTAGATTTCTGTTTGAAAAAAATTGGTTTCGGATTAAAATTTTAAAATTCACTTAATTCATACATTTTCCGTATATAGTGCGCTACACTATTGCAGCTACACGATTGCAACCAACGAAGCTGGAATATCTACGCTTTCCGTTGCAGTTGCAGTAAATGTTCAACTAAATAATCCTTCGGATGAATTCACTTCGAATTCGTAAGCAACTTTTACAATCTCTTTCACCCTGAGCTATACCTTGCCCTCTATCCTGGTCGGCAAACAGGAGCGACTGTAAGCAAGCAAAACAGAAATTTAAAAAAGAGGATATTATTGCATTTATTGAAAATCAAGTGAGAGAGAATAGTGAAGTCTCAAATTACTCCTGTTGCAAATTTTAAACAAAAATATAAATTTCACTCCTCGAAGCAATACGGTTTTGGAATTTAAAATAAAATTATTTTGTAAGCAAATTCCCTTGAGAGAATTTTGTTGCTGAAAAAGTTTAACTGCTCTTTAAGTTAAAAGTCTATTGGTGGTTTTGTGATTGAAGAACATTTTACAGGCTGTACCTATATCTGAGAGACTTTGTAAATTTAATTATTTAGCCCAGAAGAACCATGCTCGAATTTTACAGTCCCCAGATGACAACATTAAGGACGAAGTGTCTTTAATTTGTTGTAGTAATTATTAATTTATATTTTACTGCTCATAAATATTTTGCTGAAAAAAGTTAAGCCGCAGCCATAAAATGATAAAAAAGACATTTTATAACTTCAGGTCCAGAGCTGTGATAAAATAATAATTATCCATGTCCTTGAAATTGTTCAAAGTTGTAAAATTAACACAAAGGAGTGAAATTTTATTTCGTCAATCTTATGGATTTCTTGGTGTTTTTCAAATTAAAATTGTAAATATAAATACCTTTGAAACATGAAATGTTGGTTTTTACATTTTTGCAATAAAAGGAATGCTCCTTTATTTCGAATCTTCACAATTGACATCAGGTGCAACATAACAACGAAATATAGCTTGACATGTCTGTTACTCTGCTAGTAGGGTATATTCGTAACTCCCAGGACAACCTTGGCATCGGCACGGCACGGCGGTGCCATCCCAATTGGGATTTCTACCAAGTTTCAATTTTGATGCTAATTGGGAATAATTGTCACTGGTTGGATTTCTGTATTTTCATTGGAATATTGGTTGTAGGATTGGATATCCAGTGATAAATTGGTTGTGAGGTGCACTTTTCTAGTTGGATATGGTTGGGTTGTGCTTGGTACCGGTCGTATTTCTAGTTCAAAAATTAAATTCTTGTTGGAATCGTGCTGATTTGGCTGGGTAGCTCCTACTCCATCCAACTCAAAATCCATGTCACTCCCAGGACAGCGGCACTTCCCAATTGGAATGCATACCAAGTTTCCAGTTTAATTTAATAAAAATTAAATTCTTGTTGGATTCGTGCTGATTTGGTTGGGTAGCTCCTACTCCATCCAACTCAAAATCCATGTCGCTCCCAGGACAGCGGCACTTCCCAATTGGAATGCATACCAAGTTTCCATTTTGATTCTAACTGGGAATAATTGTCACTGGTTGGATTTCTAACTTGGCACGGCACCCAATACATATTTAGTTGGGTAATTTCCGACACAACATTCGCACCTGCATTGCATTCAATATAAAATTGATATGTGCATACTGCATAGTGCATTGGCTAAACATATTCTTATTAGGATGTTCATATGCTTAGGATCAAATAGAAACTAGCATTCCAAAATACTTACTTCTGTGGGTTGTGCTGGCTAGAATTGTGAACAATGCAAGATTATGTCAGAAGAGTTTGATTAAAAGACACATTTGTTTTTTTTTACGATATTTATTTATATTTTATTTTAGATTTTGAAAACTTTAGAGTTTCGCATAAAAACTCCTCTAAAATGCTTCAAGTGTTTCTTTCCAAACTGGTGAATTTCAAAATTGCTTAAAGGATTGTTAGGTAGCAATTCAATTAGATTTTTGTATTTGTTGAGTTCAAAAAAAGTCCAAGACCATTTTTATATGGTTTTAAGAACAGCCCATTTCCTTGAATAGCAACTGACTCCATAGCCTTATTATGACGCTTATTTTCTTCAAACTGTCTTTTAGCAGATCGTACATCATTGATCGCTTTTACAACGCCAGCTGCTCCACCTGTTAGCGATCCCACAGCAGATAAACCAGCTAGAATAGGAGCTAGAAGTGGTAGAAAACCACCACTTTTCGGAAGTGGAATTACTCTCGGTGTTTGAATTAAGAAGAAAAAAAGAAGTGGTTACTGTGCAACGAACCAGAGCCGATGCAATTAAAAACAACATATATATATATTTTTTTTTTTTTTTTAATATTTATTAAATATTTGACATTTTACTATTTTAATTTTAATAAAAGGAAGACATCTCGAGGGATGTCCGGGATTTCGTCAAATGTTAGGGAGGCCTGCTCCCATAGCGCCAAGACGAGGGCTGCCACCACCCTCGCTTTTCTTAAGTCCACCTGTTGATTTATTGATGCATGGCAGCAGCACTTCTCGACCGCCTCTATTGCCGCCCTGATTTCTCCGACTTTTTCGGGAAAATCCCAGATTTGCTCCTCGAATTCTTCTAGAAATTTATTAACTTCCGTGAACATTTTTATTTAAGAAAAGGATGCACACAAACTGAATTGTAGAAGCTAAGAACATTTTGCTTTTATACCCTCAAATATCATTGAAAATGATCTTATCCCACACACATATTCCCAATAGTAATTGGGAATACACAAATGTGTAATGCACTATCACAATTACTTTAAAAGTTGATCTCAAATCCGGAAGACCTTTTTTTTTTTTTTCTTTATACCTATGTCTTTTAAAAACACCTAATTTCTAATTCAAAACCCAACGATTGTTTGTTCCTTGAGTTTGCAACCAAATTTTATAACGGAACATAAATTACCCCAGAGCCTAGAACATAAAGTACTTATTTTACTATCGACAAACCAACAAAATTGTCACTCGTGTCGATCTTACGATTAAAATAGGGCTATGATTTAATTCTTTCTTTACACAAGTGTACATCTTTTGTTACAAGTACCCATCGTTAAAAACATGCTCACACAAGTGTTGATCTTACAAACATAAAATTTGATTGCTTAACAATAATTACTATATGTTATTTTTTATAGCCTCCCTAACCGATGCATTTGCCTCACTACCAATTGACATTGCCATTTAGCTCGCACTTGCAGAAAAAAAAATAGAAACATTATCAGAAGAGCCGATCTTTATTTCATTGCTCACACAAATGACCATGACAAGTAGCATCCATGATCATCGAAAAATCCAAACAATCCAAAAATTCAATCTGGGATCCTTACGTGTTGATCCTATCAAATACCTACAAGGTGGGATTCGTATGTGTTGATCTTATCAAATACGTACGGGAACCTTACGTGTTGATCCTACGAAGAAAATATTTTCATGTTCATTCAGGAGAACAATGTTAATTCAAAACGAATTTTCTGAATGTTTTATTTGTTATTCATACGAATGAACAGTTAAGGAGGCGCATACATACATTTTTATAATAAGTGTAATTGTGCTGCACGTAGAAACGGGGCTGCCTGAGCTCTTTATAAAAACGTTCAAATCGCATATTGACTATGTAATAAAAGTGATGCTTCTACCGAATGAAAGGCTGCCTAAAACAACTGTTCTGTATGCCTTGCAACGAAAATCATTGTGGTTTGAAGAATGGTTCAACTTAGCAACGGTATGTGGAGTTCAACTGAATCTTACGTTAGAAAACGTGGGCACATGGAAGGTACAAATGTATGAAATGGTGAAGTGCTTGGAACAAAAATGGAATGTATATGGAAAGCGAGGACGTCAATGCATCGATCTATATACGTAAACCTGCAGCACATTCTCGAAGATAGGAACTACTTCCAAATCAACTTTAGTGTGAAAAAAATATCCACAATTCAAAGATGAGAGGAGAGCTGCAAAAGCTTAACTATCAGCCGCATAGAGCCAATTTGAGAGTTGCATGTACAATGTGTAACCTAGGAATGAGGGAAGATGTATTCCACTTCTTGGGTGTGTGCCCTGTGTTGAAGGAAATCAGAAGAACTTACTCCGGAAAAATGGGGAACGTAACTTTATGTTCTTAGCCTCGTTCACAACGTGGTTTGGGTTTTCATATTATGT
The DNA here is from genome assembly GCA_943590905.1 of Sphaerophoria taeniata. Classification (NCBI taxonomy): domain Eukaryota; kingdom Metazoa; phylum Arthropoda; class Insecta; order Diptera; family Syrphidae; genus Sphaerophoria; species Sphaerophoria taeniata. The sequence continues at coordinate 53,045,511 of OX016542.1, forward strand.
TCTTAACCTCGTTCACAACGTGTTTTGGGTTTTTATATTATGTTCTTAACTGCGTTCACAACGTGGTTTGGGTTTTTATATTACGTTCTAAACCTCGTTCACAACGTGTTTTGGGTTTTTATATTATGTTCTTAACTGCGTTCACAACGTGGTTTGGGTTTTTATATTACGTTCTAAACCTCGTTGATAACGTGTTTTGCGTTTGTATATTATGTTCTAAGCCTCGCTCATAACATGTATTGCGACTTGGGTTTATGTAAATATTATAGAATCCCACATTGTATAGGTATTTGATTAAGTATCATTTGTAAGGATAAAAATGAATCAATTTTTTTAAATTATCAACTTCCTTTCAATGGTAACAAAAAAAGTTACAGTGAACAATTACACTTATGACAGAGATAGATAGAGATAGATAGATAATTTTATTTATTTTTTCAACCATATTGTTTTTTACAATTTTACAGTTTCTAAATTATATAAGCCGTCTGCCAGGGTTTGCTCTATTTTAATACAATGCGTGAAAAAAAAAAATGTACATAAAAATAAAAAAATAATAACATTTAATAAGCATAAATAGTAACATAGTTATAATAAATCACACAGTGTTCATAGTTTTTTCTCTGTAAATTCTATTTGTGTACTTAATTGCATTTCAAAACAGCCATTTATTATTTGAAATCTGTATCTTTCTGCTTTCGAAGTGTAACAAAATAGTTTTTCCCAAACTTTTCCATTTAGTAGTTCCATCATTTCAACTTCACTCAAAACATTTTTCCGAAGTAAGCTCTTCTGATTTCCTTCAAGACAGGGCACACACCCAAGAAGTGGAATACATCTTCCCTCATTCCTAGGTTACACATTGTACATTCAACTCTCAAATTGTCTCTATGCGGCTGATAGTTAAGCTTTTGCAGCTCTCCTCTCATCTTTGAATTGTGGATATTTTTTTCACACTAAAGTTGATTTGGAAGTAGTTCCTATCTTCGAGAATGTGCTGCAGGTTTACGTATATAGATCGATGCATTGACGTCCTCGCTTTCCATATACATTCCATTTTTGTTCCAAGCACTTCACCATTTCATACATTTGTACCTTCCATGTGCCCACGTTTTCTAACGTAAGATTCAGTTGAACTCCACATACCGTTGCTAAGTTGAACCATTCTTCAAACCACAATGATTTTCGTTGCAAGGCATACAGAACAGTTGTTTTAGGCAGCCTTTCATTCGGTAGAAGCATCACTTTTATTACATAGTCAATATGCGATTTGAACGTTTTTATAAAGAGCTCAGGCAGCCCCGTTTCTACGTGCAGCACAATTACACTTATTATAAAAATGTATGTATGCGCCTCCTTAACTGTTCATTCGTATGAATAACAAATAAAACATTCAGAAAATTCGTTTTGAATTAACATTGTTCTCCTGAATGAACATGAAAATATTTTCTTCGTAGGATCAACACGTAAGGTTCCCGTACGTATTTGATAAGATCAACACATACGAATCCCACCTTGTAGGTATTTGATAGGATCAACACGTAAGGATCCCAGATTGAATTTTTGGATTGTTTGGATTTTTCGATGATCATGGATGCTACTTGTCATGGTCATTTGTGTGAGCAATGAAATAAAGATCGGCTCTTCTGATAATGTTTCTATTTTTTTTTTCTGCAAGTGCGAGCTAAATGGCAATGTCAATTGGTAGTGAGGCAAATGCATCGGTTAGGGAGGCTATAAAAAATAACATATAGTAATTATTGTTAAGCAATCAAATTTTATGTTTGTAAGATCAACACTTGTGTGAGCATGTTTTTAACGATGGGTACTTGTAACAAAAGATGTACACTTGTGTAAAGAAAGAATTAAATCATAGCCCTATTTTAATCGTAAGATCGACACGAGTGACAATTTTGTTGGTTTGTCGATAGTAAAATAAGTACTTTATGTTCTAGGCTCTGGGGTAATTTATGTTCCGTTATAAAATTTGGTTGCAAACTCAAGGAACAAACAATCGTTGGGTTTTGAATTAGAAATTAGGTGTTTTTAAAAGACATAGGTATAAAGAAAAAAAAAAAAAAGGTCTTCCGGATTTGAGATCAACTTTTAAAGTAATTGTGATAGTGCATTACACATTTGTGTATTCCCAATTACTATTGGGAATATGTGTGTGGGATAAGATCATTTTCAATGATATTTGAGGGTATAAAAGCAAAATGTTCTTAGCTTCTACAATTCAGTTTGTGTGCATCCTTTTCTTAAATAAAAATGTTCACGGAAGTTAATAAATTTCTAGAAGAATTCGAGGAGCAAATCTGGGATTTTCCCGAAAAAGTCGGAGAAATCAGGGCGGCAATAGAGGCGGTCGAGAAGTGCTGCTGCCATGCATCAATAAATCAACAGGTGGACTTAAGAAAAGCGAGGGTGGTGGCAGCCCTCGTCTTGGCGCTATGGGAGCAGGCCTCCCTAACATTTGACGAAATCCCGGACATCCCTCGAGATGTCTTCCTTTTATTAAAATTAAAATAGTAAAATGTCAAATATTTAATAAATATTAAAAAAAAAAAAAAAATATATATATATGTTGTTTTTAATTGCATCGGCTCTGGTTCGTTGCACAGTAACCACTTCTTTTTTTCTTCTTAATTCAAACACCGAGAGTAATTCCACTTCCGAAAAGTGGTGGTTTTCTACCACTTCTAGCTCCTATTCTAGCTGGTTTATCTGCTGTGGGATCGCTAACAGGTGGAGCAGCTGGCGTTGTAAAAGCGATCAATGATGTACGATCTGCTAAAAGACAGTTTGAAGAAAATAAGCGTCATAATAAGGCTATGGAGTCAGTTGCTATTCAAGGAAATGGGCTGTTCTTAAAACCATATAAAAATGGTCTTGGACTTTTTTTGAACTCAACAAATACAAAAATCTAATTGAATTGCTACCTAACAATCCTTTAAGCAATTTTGAAATTCACCAGTTTGGAAAGAAACACTTGAAGCATTTTAGAGGAGTTTTTATGCGAAACTCTAAAGTTTTCAAAATCTAAAATAAAATATAAATAAATATCGTAAAAAAAAACAAATGTGTCTTTTAATCAAACTCTTCTGACATAATCTTGCATTGTTCACAATTCTAGCCAGCACAACCCACAGAAGTAAGTATTTTGGAATGCTAGTTTCTATTTGATCCTAAGCATATGAACATCCTAATAAGAATATGTTTAGCCAATGCACTATGCAGTATGCACATATCAATTTTATATTGAATGCAATGCAGGTGCGAATGTTGTGTCGGAAATTACCCAACTAAATATGTATTGGGTGCCGTGCCAAGTTAGAAATCCAACCAGTGACAATTATTCCCAGTTAGAATCAAAATGGAAACTTGGTATGCATTCCAATTGGGAAGTGCCGCTGTCCTGGGAGCGACATGGATTTTGAGTTGGATGGAGTAGGAGCTACCCAACCAAATCAGCACGAATCCAACAAGAATTTAATTTTTATTAAATTAAACTGGAAACTTGGTATGCATTCCAATTGGGAAGTGCCGCTGTCCTGGGAGTGACATGGATTTTGAGTTGGATGGAGTAGGAGCTACCCAGCCAAATCAGCACGATTCCAACAAGAATTTAATTTTTGAACTAGAAATACGACCGGTACCAAGCACAACCCAACCATATCCAACTAGAAAAGTGCACCTCACAACCAATTTATCACTGGATATCCAATCCTACAACCAATATTCCAATGAAAATACAGAAATCCAACCAGTGACAATTATTCCCAATTAGCATCAAAATTGAAACTTGGTAGAAATCCCAATTGGGATGGCACCGCCGTGCCGTGCCGATGCCAAGGTTGTCCTGGGAGTTACGAATATACCCTACTAACACCTATTAAGATATTTAAGCCATACCTGGAATGCAAAGCTTACGTATGTTAAAACAAACGAAGACATGAAAGGCTTCGTTGACGCTGATTGGGCGGGTGATTTGGACGATAGGAGGTCCTACACTGGTTTTGTGTTTTTGTTGGCGAACGCTGCGATTTCTTGGGAGTCCAAGAAACAAACATCGGTCGCTCTTAGCAGCACCGAAGCTGAGTATATGGCACTATGCCAAGCTAGTAAAGAAGCTATCTTTTTACGAAATTTATTATTAGAAATTGGTGTTGAATTTCTTAATAGTTCTGTTTCTCTCTTTAACGATAACTTAGGTGCACAACAACTTGGAAAAAATCCTATCCACCATCCAAAAACAAAGCATATTGATATACGATACCATTTTGTTCGCGACCTAATCAAAGATGGAGTTATTGAAGTGAAATACCAATGCACTGAAGATATGATGGCCGATGTATTAACCAAAAATCTGGCGAAACCGAAACACACAAAATTCACATCCATGATGGGTTTAAAATTTCATCAAAACTAATAGTATCAACCACTATTGCTTTGAAGGGGCGTGTTGAAATAATAATTGAGTCACTATACATTCATTTAGATGTTGTTTATGTATTACCTCTCTTGAACTGTAATGAACTGTTAGTTATAAACTCGAATTCATATTATGTACATTGCCCCTCTAACATTGTTTTACTGTTATAAGTTATAGTTAACGCAATTTATTCTTATATTCTTTATTAACTTTTATATTGTCTTCAAATAAAGTACATCTTTGTAAATCCCGCTTCGGTTTTACTTTGCAACATTTTTTTTTTTTGAATTAGCAAAATTAAAATTGGGAGAGGAGAAGTACGAAGATGAAGAAGCAACCGAAAGACCCTTCAATTTATTTGGTTTTTATGGTGATAGGCATTTTAATTGCTTTTTTGTTGTATTTTTTGTGCAGATTTTGATTAATTTTGTTTTGGTTAACACCTTACGTAGAGAGTAGGTGGAAACAAAAAAAAAAAAATAACTAAGAGAATAAAGTGACACTTTGGATGTTGGGTTAATTCATAACTTTGCGAAATTCGGAACAACAACATAATACTCTACTCTAAGGCCAGTCCGAGGCCTTTGCGAAATTAGAAACAACAACATAATACTCTACGCTAAGGCCAGTCCGAGGCCTCCATGAATGTTCGTTTCTAAACTGCATGTCATTTAGAGCGTCCACCTGTTAATTTAATTACAGAATTTCGAATGTTATGGACAACTATCAAACATATAATTTCTGCAAATTTTCTTCTTTTTTTTCGTGTAGTATAAAAACGTTGTGTAGTGTCCGTGGCTTAGTGGCTAGGTGCGTTCGTTGGCTGCTAAGCAGAATGTACATCGTTCTGTAGTTGTGCTGTGCAAACTAGTCGCGGGGGGTCATCTTTTCACTCACTTCGGATAGATAGCAAGATAAATAGAAGAGAAAGTTTTTAAGTTGGGTTGTTAAATTTTGTTTTTGTTGGGTTTTGCGTTTTTTTTATTTTTTCTCATACCTATACTCACCCTTTGGTTTGGCTCTATTTTCGTTGTCGTTGTCTTTACACCGTGTACGAGGCTATGGCACTTCAAACCACCGTTTAATGGAAGTTTGAAGAGTGAGTTGATGTAAACTAGGAAAAACAAGGGGCCAAGAACGGAACCTTGTGGTATCCCTGTTTTGATAGTACAAGCTTCGCTCATTATTCCGTTTACACTTACCCTTTGAACTCTACCTTTCAAATATGACTTAAGCCAATCGAAAATAATACCTCTAAAGCCTATGTTGTATAATTTACTAAGAAGCAAATCGTGGTCGACCATATCGAAAGCCTTAGTCATATCTATAAAAAGAGCAAAAGTGATTTTGTTGTTATTCAAACTTTCATAAAGCTGACTACATAACCTTAGAATCGCATCTTCAGTAGACATCCCTGACCGGAAGCCAAATTGGTTTTCACTAAAATATTAAGTTTTGTTTAAGAAAGATGATATTCTCTTAGCAATTAGTTTTTCAAAAATTTTGGAAGTGGTTGGAAGAAGGGAAATCGGTCTGAAGTTAGACATATTTTTACGATCACCTTTCTTAAAAATAGGAATCACCTCAGCACATTTCAATTGCTGAGGGAAACATCCCTGTTGAACGCTGAGATTGAAGATGTAGCTCAAAATATCAGATACAAAAAATGCCACCTTTTTCAGTAAAATACTTGATATTCCATCTGAAGTACAAGACAATTTGTTCTTTAAAGATAAAATAGTTTTATATGTTTCGAATGAGGAAATTGATTCAAATGCGAAACTTTGAGGTTGTGACTGTTCGCAAGCAAAATTATTGACACTTAAACAGTTACAATTAGGTTGCACATTCATTGAGGGCTTAATATTATCAGAGATGTTTGTAAAATATTCATTGAATTTGTAAAAGAAACATTATTTACCATCACTGAATCTATTACATTAGATTTAACATTTTTACCTAGAATGCTGTCAATAATTTTCCACTCCTCTTTTGGATTGTTTTTATTTTGTTGCAGTAATGTTGAATAATACGTTTCGCGACTTAACTCGACTTCAGATTTCACCCTTTTACAAAGTTTCGCGTGATATTTTTAACTTCCCATAGGAAGTTATTGTAATGGGTCCGATTTTGTGAATCTCCAATTTTCGCATTTCTCGATGTTTTGAGGTCACTAGAGTCCGAATCAAGCGTTTTTAAGATGACATCGGTGTGTGTGTGTATGTGTGTTCATATGTGCGTTACGTTTTTTCAGCTTGATTATCTCGCGAACCACTCATTGTATTGTCATAAAGTTGGTCTCATTCGACGCGGTATTGTGTTGTTAAGAGCTGATTAGATTTTCAGCGAAATCCGCTTAATGGTTTTTAAATGGCAATCAAAAATCTAAGACAACCTTATAAGAAATGAGTTATTTTTTTTATAAAAAAGGGTTTTCCAATATGAGGTGTTATTTTGAATAGCCCGCTATTTCGGTAGTTGTCACTTTTGAAGCTGTCATTTTTTGGCATTTGACAAGTAGAAACTACGCCATTAATAAAAATGGAACGATACACGCTTCAACAACGCATTGAAATTATTAAAATTCACTATAAAAAATGGTGAAAATTTGGCAGAGACGGTTCGCACAAATAAAACATTTTGGGGTTGTCGTGAAGCACCTTGTCGGACCGCAATACAGAAATTGGTGGACAAATTCGAGCTGTTGGGACAAGTAAGTGATGTGAAGAATAAAACCCGTGCACGTCGCTCAAGAACAACTGAGAATATTGCTGTTGTAGCCCAAAGTGTTGAAGAAAACCCAGGTTTGTCCATTCCTCGTCGTTCTTTGGAATAAGGCATTCCACAAACGTCATTACACCGTATTTTGCATAAAGACTTGAGTCTTAAGGCTTATAAAATTCAGTTAACACAAGAAATCAAGCAGGCTGATCATCAATAACGTCGTGTCTTTGCTGGTTGGGTCCTTGAAATGCATGAAAATGATCCGGAATTTCATCGAAAAATCATCTTGACTGATGAGACCCATTTCCACCTCGGAGGCTACGTCAACAAGCAAAACTGTCGCATCTGGGGCTCGGAAAACATAGGAGTTATTGTTGAAAAGCCTCTCCATCCTCAACGCGTGACTGTTTGGTGCAGTTTATGGTCCCGCGGGTTCATTGGACCTTACTTTTTCGAAAATGAGGCTGGAGGAACAGTTACGCTCAATGGATTGCGCTATCGAGAGATGATTAATGATTTTAACTTCCCAGAGGAAGTTATTGTAATGGGGCCGATTTTGTGAATCTCCAATTTTCGCATTTCTCGATGTTTCGAGGTCACTAGAATCCGAATCAAGCGTTTTTAAGATGATGTCCGCGTGTGTGTGTATGTGTGTTCGTATGTGCGTTACGTTTTTTCAGCTCAATTATCTCGCGAACCACTCATTGTATTGTCATAAAATTGGTCTTATTCGACGCGGTATTGTGTTGTTAAGAGTTGATTAGATTTTGAGCAAAATCCGCTTAGCAGTTTTTAAATGGCAATCAAAAATCTAAGTCAACCTTATAAAAAATGAGTTGTTTTATTATTATAAAGGGTTTTCCATTAAGAGGTGTTATTTTGAATAGCCCGCTATTTCGGTAGTTGTCACTTTTGAAGCTGTCATTTTCTGACATTTGACAAGTAGAAACTACGCCATTAATAAAAATGGAACGATACACGCTTCAACAACGCATTGAAATTATTAAAATTCACTTTAAAAATGGTGAAAATTTGGAAGAGACGGTTCGCACAACTAAAACATTTTTGGGTCGTCGTGAAGCACCTTGTCGGACCGCAATACAGAAATTGGTGGACAAATTCGAGCTGTTGGGACAAGTAAGTGATGTGAAGAATAAAACCCGTGCACGTCGCTCAAGAACAACTGAGAATATTGCTGTTGTAGCCCAAAGTGTTGAAGAAAACCCAGGTTTGTCCCTTCCTCGTCGTTCTTTGGAATAAGGCATTCCACAAACGTCATTACACCGAATTTTGCATAAGGACTTGGGTCTTAAGGCTTATAAAATTCAGTTAACACAAGAACTCAAGCCGGCTGATCATCAACAACGTCGTGTCTTTGCTGATTGGGTCCTTGAAATGCATGAAAATGATCCGGAATTTCATCGAAAAATCATCTTGACTGATGAGGCCCATTTCCACCTCGGAGGCTACGTCAACAAGCAAAACTGTCGCATCTGGGGCTCGGAAAACCCAGGAGTTATTGTTGAAAAGCCTCTCCATCCTCAACGCGTGACTGTTTGGTGCGGTTTATGGTCCCGCGGGGTCATTGGACCTTACTTTTTCGAAAATGAGGCTGGAGCAACAGTTACGGTCAATGGATTGCGCTATCGAGAGATGATTAATGATTTTAACTTCCCAGAGGAAGTTATTGTAATGGGGCCGATTTTGTGAATCTCCAATTTAGCATTTCTCGATGTTTCGAGGTCACTAGAATCCGAATCAAGCGTTTTTATGATGATGTCTGTGTGTGTGTATGTGTGTTCGTTACGCGTTACGTTTTTCAGCTCAATTATCTCGCGAACCACTCATCGAATTGATCTCATTCGACGCGGCATTGTGTTGTTAAGAGCTGATTAGGTTTTGAGCGAAATCGGCTTAGCGGTTTTTTAATGGCAATCAAAAATCTAAGACAACCCTAATATAATGTAAATTATGATAATTTCAGCAATAATTTCATTAATAATGCAAAAAATCTCATAGTTAGTGTGAAAAAAAACAATATTCAGGGGTTTCACAGACTATATTTGATTACTAGCTGACCCACCAAACGCTGCTTTACCGTATAAATATTAATTTTCAGAAATACTAATTCGATAAGAAAAATTGCTTCAATAATAGAAAACTACAATATTCAGGAGCAATATATGTAGGCTGTATTTTACTGTGCAAAGTAGTTGTGAATGAGTCCACGAAATGGTACGATCAACTCGGCAGTGGCAGATGGCACCTCTGTTATCCAATAAACTTAATGTTTTTCATAAAATCATCAGTTTTATGGAATTTGACTTTGAAGCAACGTGCGTGTACAACTACAACGGGATGCATCCGCTGAATATTTTGCAAAACAACTAATGTTTTTACGTATTTTTCTACTATGGGAAGTTAGTCGTGTGGACGGTGCGGGTGCATAACTTCACAGGTCATAACTTCACATGGGTCATAATTTCACCTCAAGTGAGTTATAATTTCACTTTTATCGGGTGAAATTGTGTCCCATCTAAGGTGGGAATTAGCTTCACTTTTTTGTGGGCCAGAATTTCACTTCTGTGTGAAGTTATGTCCCACTCAAATTGGGATATAATTTCACTTTTTACTACAGTTGTAAGAAATTATCATTTTGTCTACCAAAAACTGCGTTACTCTGGCGCGATTTTACTTATTATTTTCAGTCTTTAAAATTGAATTTCCGAACGATTAAGTTTCTTAACATTTTGGAACATGCTTCATTCGGAAATTAAGTTTTCAAGACTCTGAAAATAATAAAATAAAACCGCGCGATTTGAAAACTGAGTTGAGGCGCAGGGAAACTGGTCCCGAAGTCAGAAGCTGGAAAAGCAACCACCACAGTAATGTATCCTAGTGTCAGGCAAGCAGGTGCTGCAGTGCAATGATTCATTTCGAGCATGATGACGATCTTTATCATTCAAATTCGATTTGGTTTTATTGGGAGTGAAGCGAGCGGAAAAAATTTAGCCCAAAAGAGAATCAATTTGGGGTGTGAAAATAAAAAAATTCGCGCGAATTTTTTTATTTTCACACCCCAAATTGATTCTCTTTTGGGCTAAATTTTTTCCGCTCGCTTCGCTCGCTAGCAATTATACCTACTACATTTGTTGGCTCAACCTCAAAATACGTAATACCATTTTCTTAAACATTTAAGACTGTTTGTAGAGTTAAGTTTTAGTATTGAAAAACTGAATGATGTATACGTTTGCTTGATAGGAATTGCCGACTGATAGTATTGAAAAAATGATTCTTACGTCTGCATTCACATGATGCAAGCACACTGAACATCCAATCAATAAAAAAATGTCTTTCTGATGGAACTGTTAAAGTCATTGAAACAGCTCAGCTAGTTTAGATGACAAAAAGATGAAACTGGGTTCAAGTACAATTTGCTCGCCGTACTCTCACCGAACATCAAAGTTCAGAAGAACGTTTGCATTGGAAAAAGTTTCCCTTACGTCACATAGACTTAGAGCATGCGGTATATTTCAAATGTTTTGCACTGAAAAGACATTGAAAATATGTAAAAATTGTCCACACAATTTATTGTTTTACAAAATGTTTAAAACTAATCGCAAAGGTCAGAAACCCCGAATTTAATTTCTGAATAGTAATAGTTTCAACATAAAATTCAACCCACCGTAGTGGGTCATTAGTCCCGCAAAGCATTTTCGGGACATCTGACTTCGGGACCAGATTCCCTGTGCCGTGGAATGACTAAATAGGTGGGAAATAATTTCACCAACTTTTCAGGTGAAATTATTGCTCACCTAAGGTGGGAAACAATTTCACCCGAAAAAAGTGAAATTATAACCCACTAGAGGTGAAATTATGACCCATGTGAAGTTATGACTTGTGAAGTTATGCACCCGCACCGTGTGGACTCCATGGGTCGCACTCAAGATATACAGAATACAAGGTAATATATTGCGCATGTTCTTATCCTATCTCTTTCTTTTGATGTGACGTCACCTGAATTACACTTTACTTTTGCTTAGACGCAAACTAATGAAAGGGTATGGGAAATCCAGTGTTATCTCGGAATTTATTGAAATATTTTCATATTTTTACATTGTATAAATTCAAAATACTTATCCTGCTCAATCGAACTATATTTGGTTACTTTATATGAAATAAAAGTATTTTTTTTAAATTTTCTTACAAACATGTTTTATTTCACTTCTTTTTAACTTTATTTATTCACATAACCGTTTTCAAGTTTATTTGTTTGTGTATAGGTGTAAAAATAGCATTCGTACCGTTGCATTCTTGTTGCAACTCATAGTTTTCTTTATTTTTGCTCCATAATATCTTTTTTGAAAACATTTATTTGTTCCTGGAGTTTAGTTATCATTTCCTTTATCTCGGCAATCGTTTCTTCAGGTCTGAAAATACATAAATAATTATAAGAAATGATCTGTTTGTTACAAAAATCTTACATTTTGCATGTACTCGATTCCTCTTCTTCATCGTCAATATCCTTTGGAACTATTGCTTTAAATGTTTTCATTTCCAATATTTTTTTCACTTGCTGTTTGCATGTTATGAGAAATGGAAAAAGGCAGGTTTTCAGTGGGAATCACGTAATCCTTTAATGTTCTGCATCTTTTACGAGAATAGATAAGGAGTTCGTGTCGCAAATATAAGCGGTTTTTACATTTTTTTTGTGTTTTTTATGACAAAAGTCAAAAGACTTTTGCCAAAATATTGTCTTTCGGAAAACAAAATTATTTTAAACATTCACTGTCCACTACCACGTTTCTTTTCTTTTTTTTATTATTGTCTGTTGAACAATTGAAAACCGAACACATAGGTAGCCATACTTAAAGAAATTTATAAAATAGGATTGTTACTATTTAAAAAAGATTATAAAACACACGCCTTTTACCGTTAAAGAAGTTTAAGCATAAGAAACACGCGTATTACAGATTGTTTTCATTGAAATAAATATGAAATGTCAAACAAGTGTAATTCAAATGACGTCATGCGCAGAAGATAAACAAAAAATTGAGTGGGAATACCTTGTATTCTGTATATCTTGGGTCGCACTCATATTTTTTTAATTTTGAATTCATTGGATGTTTTTTAAGCTTGACACATACTTTTTTCTTTTTGTTGATTAGACTAAGTAGGCTTATGTTCATCCAAGGTTTTTAAAAACTTTCTTTTTTTAGAGCGTCTCGTTGATAAAGAAGAGCAGGTTTTGATATGTTCTTGTAATATAGAATTAAAGACTGCGTAGGCATCAGAAGGATCTTTTTCTAAGAAAACTGGTTCCCAAAATTCCTGTTTTAAAGCATTAACTAATAAATTGTAATCAATTAAGGGTTTTTGTGATGTTTTTGAGGCTTTTGCGACTTCTTGAAAATCATAATTTAAAGAAGTGAGTTTGTGATCCGAAATATTGAGGTCAAGAACATTACCAATAAAATTAAATTTGTTATTTTTGCTGAATCGAGAAAAAATATGGTCTATGCAAGTGCTTGAAGATTCGGTTACACGAGTAGGTTCATTAATTAAAGACTTTAAACCGTATGCTGCCATTAAAAAAAGATAACTTTCGCAATCTCTATCAAACTGGTCGAGAATGTCTATATTAATATCACCGATTATTATTAAATTATTAGATTTGCATACCTCGAGAATTTGTTTAATTTCATCTATAAAGCAGCTTTTACTAAATGCATGCAATCTATAAATGCACAGCAAAGTATAGTTCTCATTTTGATAGCAAAATGATAACTTAACTATAATCTGCACTTTGAACAACAATTTTTGAAAATTCATAACTAAAACGTTCATCAATATAAACTGCTACGCCACCTGATGAATAAGATTCATTGCAGCAGCTGACAAGTGCATAACCCGGTATATTATAAATGGAAATTTCATTTTCAAAAACCCAAATTTCTGTAAGAACAATTAGAATTGGCAATTTTTTTAGAGACTCCAAGTGAGCAAGAAATATTGAAAACATTTTTCTTAGGCTACGAATATTTTGTTGAATACAAAAACAGTTATCAAAACAATTGCGAAAATCTGGCGTATCACAAATACTTTGGACGAGGGGAAATATAGGACAAACATTACTCATATTTTATCAAAATCTGATATACAATTGATTCTTACTGGAATGTCACCCTCACTTTTCCTCATAAAAATATTTCCATTTCTAGTCCAAACGTATTTTACACCTTTCATAGTTTTCATAGACAGTGCGTTTTTGTAAAGTTGACGTCTCTGGTATGAAAGGCAATCGTTGATGTAAACATTCTCCGGTTTCAAAGCTCCAAAAAGTTGTTTTGTATTCAATTTTTTTCTCATCTCACGTTTTTGTGCCATAATTTTCTCTTTCATAAGATGCGAGACAAATTTAACATGCAGAATATTAGTGGGTGTTGTATTCTGTTTCCTCTTCTTAATCTGCTTAACAAAACATTGATCAATATCGGACTCTTTTACGCTTACATTTAATGCGTCATGAAAAAAACCAACAGCTAGATCGGTGAGCGGAATGTCTTTTCTAACTGGAACATTAACTATTTCAACACTATTTGAGAGGATTTGTTGCTCAAGATGATTAATTTTTTCTTCAAGAACGAGAATTTTATTTTGTTGATCCCTGTTAACTAAATTTAACTTCTCGATCTGATCATTTTGAAAATGTTTGATCTGAAGAATTTCCTTATAAATCATCTCCAAGGTGACGTTTGGTGGAGTCACAAACTCAGTCATTGCATTAAACAAGTTGTTATCGTTGGTGGTAAGAGAGACACGTGATGTGGTTTTGGTTGCAGTGGTGGAAGAGTGAGCAGCAGAGGCGTTGATAGACGTCGCGTCGACGACGACGACGACGGTGGCGGTGTATTAGTTGTAAATGATGATGATGTATTCGGTGGTGGTGGCGGGGGTATTTAGAGATTGTTGTTGTTTTTGTTGGTTTTCAGCTGACACTGATGCTAAGTGCATGTTTTTGTTTTTGGCTGATGGTGGAGGTGAAAAGCGAAGTGAGTCACGTCTTGATTTTTTGCATGAATCGCAATGATAATCAATATTATTATTTTTCATGTATTCCGTATCACTTGCTTTGAAATTAACACATTTTAAATGGAAAACTAACTGGCATTTGATGCATTGAATTTTAGGAGCATTGCGCTCAACTTTTAAGTTACAAATACAAGACATTTTAGTTAGAATTCTAGACACAAGAAGTGCACCCCACACGACTTAGACTTTGACGGCCTTTCATTATTTAAAATTTTTGGGAGAGCTTATGAATAAAAGATCACCTCCTACAAAAGGGCTAATTTTGAAGATTGAAGCTCTACTCAATTCAACATGTCACATACTCCTGCAAAAGCTATAATTATTATCGGTATCTAACTTTTTTTTCATAAGTTGAGTAATAATACTGTCTTAGCTACACCAAAAAATTCGATTCAGGAGTTTAACTTGAAAGGTAAGACAATCGAAGTCTATAGAAACCATCAATGGAAAATTATAGTAGAAACAAAGTCAGTACTGAGGATATGGAAATACCATTTCTCCACCACGACCAACTTTCCGACATTGATGAAATGAAGAAAGCGATATCTAAGCTTTAGACCGTATTCAAATATTCACTCTTTGTCAGCTCAATGGAACAAACCCAGGACTAGGACCCCCAAGTTAATACCTACCACCATCTCATCGATTTCAGCTACTAAAAGACAGCATTCATTTAGCTTCCCTTAAATTAATGCAAACATTCTCTTAAATTTTGTTGCAAAAGAACATGGACAGTAAAAAGCGGAATTACTTTTGTCAAACTCGACCAACAACTTCATAAAACATGCAACTTTACAACTCCTTACATCCTTTTATATGCGTATATTTTCAAATAATGTAAAAATTTAATGAACTTAATGGACTCCAAATGTAAACAATTTAAACACCATACTTCGTTTACACATATGTTACCTCCTTTAAGTAAGAGAACATGAATTGACAGATTATAAGAAAATAAAATGAATTATGTCACTTTACGTTTAGCCGTCAAATACACGGCGTCTTATTTTTTCCCGCTTAACCTTCGACTACATATTTATCACATCCAATATTCGCTTTGTGAACTTTTTTTCTTTTATGTAAACCAAAAAATAAAACCACAATAATCAATTTCAATCAGAAAAAAAATACATAACAAAACAAGTTATTTTCCTTGACTCCAAATTCCACTTTTGCCCATAAAACTCAAAACTAAATACACAGTCACTCAAGTTAAAAAGTTAAAAACACAAAAATACAAAAAGTGTCTCCCTTAGAAAAAAGAAAAAAAAAATAGAACAATATTGATCTCGAAAGTCCATTAAACCACAAGAGTTTCATTTTTTTTTCATCATCCTACATTTAATCTACGGCACGATTTGAGGCATTTGGTTTTCAACTTGTCGACTTCATTACAAATATAAAACATTAAATTTTTCCTTTGAAACAAATTAACTAACATCACACCCCCAGGCTCAAGGTCACATCACTCCGTCGCATATTAATAACGTTGGTAATACACCTTGGCAAAAGTGTACTCTAAAATAGGAAGACCAAATATATAGAGGTATCGTTATATCGAATTAACCGTAGTGGTTGGCAGCAGCAAGAGAGAGAAAAAACGTCATTAGTCAACAAGGATATTTCTTGTTGGCATATTTTTTCTTTTCATTGTTTAAACATCCAGTGAGACGGTGGGACTGTGTTGGTTGGTATAATAAAACGATATTTTAACTTATATATTTTTCATGGTGGGTTTGGCCTTCACATTCCTATGCTTTTAAATTGATTTGTTGAGAAGCTTTTGCCGGATGCAGCAGCTGCAACAAGAAGAACACAAGTTGGAGAAAAGAGTTTAAATTTGAAGGTTAGGGAATTTGGAATACCTGACTGTTTAAAATCGGTTGGACCGCGAAAACATTTTTTTTTCTTTCACAGTACTGAAGCTGATTATTATTACACAGAAAATAATATTAATTAACAATTATCGCAAAATGCATTCCTATAAATGGACACTCTCTTGAATGGACAGGGACGTTTATTTTTTTTTTTTTTTATGTAAACGCAGCTGCCCGAAGCTTAGTGGTAAGGTGCGTTGGCCGCTAAGCAGAATGTCGTGGGTTCGAGTCCTACTCGTGTCCATAAAGTTTTAATTTCATCTTTCACGGGCACTGCCTCTTGCGAAGGACTGATCAAATTTCCAAGAGTATCAATCTGTCATGAAAAAGTGCTTCTCAACTTTGCCGTTCGGAATTGGCGTTAAATTGTAGGTCCCCTCAATTCTTCACACGCACTCAGAGAATTGTTGATGAGAGACAGCCGCTTAAGCCTTGGCTCTTCCAGAGCTGTCGGCCCACTCTATTTATTTAACGTAAACGCAAATTCGTGGAAAAGCACCCTCAACCATTCTCGCTCGCTTGTTACAGGATAGCTATTTGAAATTGTGTTCTTCCAAGTTAAAGCTGTTTTAAAGACATTTTGTTTAAGGCCCAACTCAAGGCTCATCTCATCCAAAACATAATTCAGTATTCTTCCAATAATAACAATGTTATGGTATCTCTCTCCTTTTGCCCTTTGTATGCTCTCACTAGTTTAATGATGAAAATTCGGTGCCCTAAGTGCTCTTGAGAAGATGAGGTTTGTCCTTGAAGCCTCTAAATATCTGAACTACCGTCCTTTTATCGCGACCATTGCAACTGCTTTTATACTTGCTTTCATATCAAAACTAACATCTGACATGTTGAGTGGAACCGAGAAAGTGTTGATCATTGACATTGATCTCAAGAAACGATAGCCTATCCTTTTTGAATCCAATACATGCAAACGGAGTCTCAGATGCTTAATACCACTTTCCCCGATAACCTGTTAGTCCGGAGACTGATTTGCTGTACCGGAAATGAACCAACCAACTGTCCCGAAACATACAGAGTATTATTAGTATTACAGACTTTAAGCCTGAATAACATCTAGCTCTGGTATTTTTCTCATAGTCCGCATGGAGAAAACGGAGACGTATGACTCTAAAATGCAAACATCTTCGGCATATTGACTGTTAGGCCCAACCGTTCCTTGAAGAGCGGTCTGTACAGCAGTTTCCAGATATTCGTATCATATCAGGAACCACTATCAATGAAATCATCACGTTCGAATTGATGCAAGACTCGCAAAATCTAAGGCACTCAACATCTGCATAGAGTAAATGTTGGCTGTGATCAGGTAGTGGCAAATCAGAGCTCGATGACGGCATTAGAAATAAAATTATTAATTGTCAGAGGAACAAAAATTAACAAAATTTTTCTACACAATCTACTTTCTGCCGAATATGAGACGTTAACTTATAAGCCGAGACCAGAATGTTGTGATACCAATCAGCTCTGAAGAGGAATTATTGGCTTTTGCATATGCAAGGCATTTACGTCTTTGAAAAACTGAACATAGCTCATTTACCACCTGGCAGTAAGAAACCTAGGTATACATATTGTACATTGTACCTCGACCTCCGTCTGCAGACCCTCTGTAGCTACTAAATTATACGGCACTGCCCCCTGGAATTTGGACAGCAGATGCTTACGTTGATATCCCACACTGCGGTAAATTACGGGACAAATTCCCTCACAGCTAAAAAAATCCTTGTGTGCTGAGATAAAAGTGAGTCAATATTAACTCAATGTTATGACTAATTAATAAAAAAGAGTTTTTGAAAAACTATAGTCAAAGAGACTTAAAAATAGTCAATTGACTAAAATTTTTTGACTGCGGTCAAAAGACTTTTTGGATAAAACAAAAACTCGCCTAAGTTAAATGAAATTTAAATAACTTAACTGACTTAAGCCAGTTTAAAAGAACTGCATTTAGTTAGCTATTAGTCAATGGACTTTATTCAATTGACGGCAAGTTGAAATGAAGGTACTGACTGGTGACTAGTTTTCCAGTTAAAGTACTTTTTTAAGTTAATTAAATACAACTTTACTGACTTCTGTATGAGCCTCTATTTAAAACAGACACTCTAGCAGTTCACCGCTTTCGCAATGTTGTTATTCCTCAAAATATCAACACCTAAATTTTGCACTATACCATAACGTAAAAAAGCACGTATACGCCATAGTGAACTAATAAACTCTAGGTACAATTCAGTTTGTCGGGAGACGACGACAGTTTATTGAATATTAACAAAATAAAAATATGCCAGTAACATATTAATCTACTGTAGCTTTCTCTACTTTCTAAAATAAAAAGAATAAAACTTTTTCTTTGTTACAATAGTAACTATAGCAACTCATTTTTCTAAGCAGAATTTTCCTTGTATTGAATTTTTACTCACTCTCGGAATAAAAACGTCAGATTAAACGTGTTTGTTTTTTTTTTTTTATTGAAAGAAAATAAAATTTCATATTGGAATATGAATAATAAGAATACCAAGAGGTCTTAAGCCCAGTAAGTATTCAATTTAGGACTAAATTAATCAGTTTAAATTCGAGTAAACGTTGATTGGTGTTGACTCGTTTCATAGTGTTTTTGGAAGGTTGACTGTTGTGAGTCTGCCTTAAAAAGCCACAAGAGCACGTGGTCTCTTCGTCTCAAATTTCTAAAATCCAAGGCGTACGATAGCATAGTACTTTCTTTAGCAGCATAGAAATCTACAAGAAAAAAAAAGCCATTCGCTTCTACGACGTGCAAGCGCATAACACATCATCTTACTGGTGTCTTCAAATGATCGCATAACCCAAGCGTGACGACCGACACGTCGCGTCGTCGTCGCATTTGGGCTCAGGAAAAAATCCAAAAAAATACAAATTCGAAGCAGACGACACTGAGCTTTAATCGAGAAAGCAACCTACATATCCTCGAAATTCTACGTACACCCAGCTTGCCTCCTATCGTTAGCTCCAGGTTTGCACGACTTAATTGTCTGGATTTGGTTCTAAATCGAATGACGCGCATGATTATAAATCCCCCCTTACTATCAACCA
Source organism: Sphaerophoria taeniata (assembly GCA_943590905.1). Lineage (NCBI taxonomy): Eukaryota > Metazoa > Arthropoda > Insecta > Diptera > Syrphidae > Sphaerophoria > Sphaerophoria taeniata. Next base: position 53,064,708 of record OX016542.1, read on the forward strand.
AATAAAATCCAGATCTAAGCTACGACCAACGAAATCGTTTTTATTTTATTGTTTTATTCTAAAATAATTTTTAACATAAGTATTCAAATATCACCAGGACCTTAAACACTCAAGATAAGTATTGTGAATTAGCTTAACTCATTTTCGATCACTCATATATTCATACATATAAAATAATTCTTAACTTTTCCTAAGTGAATTTAGCAAATGAAAGCTTAATAAGCCAACTCAAATTTCAAACTCAAAATATCGGATCATATACCCCCCAACAAGTCGTGCGCACAACTTAACAGGAGGAGAGTTTCCGGTGAGTCATTTTTTCCTAAAATCTTACAACATAGAATGTATGTATCATAAAAGAAATATTTTATATGTATACTAGCTGGCCCGGCAAACGTTGTTTTGCCATATGAATTATTTCTAGAGTATGAAAATATATAATATTCATCTCGAGCGTGTGCGTATGAGGTATTTCAGTGGAAGAGGCATGGAGCGCTGTGAACCATGACGGAATGTAAAAATAACAAAACATCAAATAATAATTCATTTAATTTATTATTACTATTCTAGTTATATTTACAACGAATTCGGAAAATATAAGTCACTAATATTAATCTCTCAGTGCAATGGAATGTACAATATTTTTTGTCGGAGGAGTATGACCACTAAAACTGTGACAGAAGAATTTTATATATTAGATGTACAAACAAAAAAAATAATAATAATCGACGAAATTTTCATGAAAACTCATTAAGAAGTGGCTCTTAAAAAGTAGGGGTAAGTGGTAGGAAGTTGAAAATTAAGGATTCAATGTATTTCTTAATGCCGCACCATACAAAAATTATAATAAAAAAAACTGCCCAAAAGTTGCGAAAACAAAATGTGTGAATGAGCCATCCTTAACAATTAGCGGTATAAAAAATAGATATCAACCGATTCTCATACCTACTGAATACACACCTAAAATTTCATCAAAATCGGTCAAGCCGTTTCGGAGGAGTATGACCACTAAAACTGTTACAGAAGAATTTTATATATTAGCAGCCGTATTTATTAGATTCTCATTATACATCTCTATACAGTATTATAGCTATTCTATGAATAGGCTCTTATGTTACGTTGAATAAATTCTTATTTATAAAAATTTGTTCAACATAGCATAGTTATATTAGATCTCTGTCAAAAAAAAGTACCAAAACGATGATCTACTACATTCGACAGTCATTTGAATAAAAAAAAAAGTATTATTTCCTGTCAACAGGAAACAACAGGTTGTTGTTTCCTGTCGATGGGAAACAACGGGTTGTTGTTTTTGACTAAAAATTCGAAAATAAAAATAAAAATAAAAGCTCATTGGGTCAAATTTTTGTTTTATTGACGTGTGATGTCTGACACATACGTATTATAGTACCTTATAATAAGCTTTATACACCCTAAACGTTTGTATAGCTTATTCAATCCCTATGTAGTGTAGCTAAAACTTTATTAATAAGGATTTTCCCTATACAGGCATTATAAGTCTTATAATAAGGCTATATTCGGTTTATAAATACGGCTTTAGATGTACAAACAAAAAAAATAATAATAATCGACGAAATTTTCATGAAAACTCATTAAGAAGTGGCTCTTAAAAAGTAGGGGTAAGTGGTAGGAAGTTGAAAATTAAGGATTCAATGTATTTCTTAATGCCGCACCATACAAAAATTATAATAAAAAAAAACTGCCCAAAAGTTGCGAAAACAAAATTTGTGGATGAGCCATCCTTAACAATTAGCGGTATAAAAAATAGATATCAACCGATTCTCATACCTACTGAATACACACCTAAAATTTCATCAAAATCGGTCAAGCCGTTTCGGAGGAGTATGACCACTAAAACTGTGACAGAAGAATTTTATATATTAGATGTACAAACAAAACAATAACAATAATCGACGAAATTTTCATGAAAACTCATTAAGAAGTGGCTCTTAAAAAGGAGGGGTAAGTGGTAGGAAGTTGAAAATTAAGGATTCAATGTATTTCTTAATGCCGCACCATACAAAAATTATAATAAAAAAAACTGCCCAAAAGTTGCGACAACAAAATGTGTGGATGAGCCATCCTTAACAATTAGCGGTATAAAAAATAGATATCAACCGATTCTCATACCTACTGAATACACACCTAAAATTTCATCAAAATCGGTCAAGCCGTTTCGGAGAAGTATGATCACTAAAACTGTGACAGAAGAATTTTATATATTAGATATATGAGTGAAACAGATCATTGGACTTAATTTTAACAGAAGCGCTTCTCGCATAAGACTGATCAAGTTAATGACCTAACAGATGATTAGCTTTAATTGTACTTTATTTTTTTTCTTTATTTTTTTTTATACATATATTAACTTATCTATTCTTAGGTGTTTGACTTATTAATGATTAATTAATAGATAGATACTTTAGTTTTACGTATTTTGAATAAAATCTAATGTTTAAATTGACAAAACCAATTCGTAGTGGTAATGGCATTTAAAATGGTACCTGTTTAGAAGGTGAATTTTAGAGTGTTAAGAGAAGTTGATGATTTAAAGGGATGATTGTGACGGTGAAGAATAGTCTGATATAATCTATCATTAGACTTTGAATTAGGGGTTACCGTGTAGAACTAGAGTGGTACGGTAGCCATGGAGTTGCTACAAATTGTAGCCAACGGTGAGAGGGTAACACTCCGGAACTTTCAGTTCCACTAAAAAGGTCTTTGTTGTTGTGGTCAAGTGATAATATTTGTAGTCCTGTAAACAAGTTCGTATTAGGCATGTTTTAGATGTACGGCAGTCCAGTGGCTATGGCAAGATCCCACCCCTCCGACGAGATAGCCTAAAGGCGGTAGCAAGCATGCCTACAAGCCCTCGACCGACTGGACAACCTATTTTGGATTCACTGGTGTTTTTGAGTTTCCTGTGAATCACAGGGATCAGTGAAATGGCAGGACATCGCTCATTTTTTTAATTTTGAATTCATTGGATGTTTTTTAAGCTTGACACATACTTTTTTCTTTTTGTTGATTAGACTAAGTAGGCTTATGTTCATCCAAGTTTTTAAAAACTTTCTTTTTTTAGAGCGTCTCGTTGATAAAGAAGAGCAGGTTTTGATATGTTCTTGTAATATAGAATTAAAGACTGCGTAGGCATCAGAAGGATCTTTTTCTAAGAAAACTGGTTCCCAAAATTCCTGTTTTAAAGCATTAACTAATAAATTGTAATCAATTAAGGGTTTTTGTGATGTTTTTGAGGCTTTTGCGACTTCTTGAAAATCATAATTTAAAGAAGTGAGTTTGTGATCCGAAATATTGAGGTCAAGAACATTACCAATAAAATTAAATTTGTTATTTTTGCTGAATCGAGAAAAAATATGGTCTATGCAAGTGCTTGAAGATTCGGTTACACGAGTAGGTTCATTAATTAAAGACTTTAAACCGTATGCTGCCATTAAAAAAAGATAACTCTCGCAATCTCTATCAAACTGGTCGAGAATGTCTATATTAATATCACCGATTATTATTAAATTATTAGATTTGCATACCTCGAGAATTTGTTTAATTTCATCTATAAAGCAACTTTTACTAAATGCATGCAATCTATAAATGCACAGCAAAGTATAGTTCTCATTTTGATAGCAAAATGATAACTTAACTATAATCTGCACTTTGAACAACAATTTTTGAAAATTCATAACTAAAACGTTCATCAATATAAACTGCTACGCCACCTGATGAATAAGATTCATTGCAGCAGCTGACAAGTGCATAACCCGGTATATTATAAATGGAAATTTCATTTTCAAAAACCCAAATTTCTGTAAGAACAATTAGAATTGGCAATTTTTTTAGAGACTCCAAGTGAGCAAGAAATATTGAAAACATTTTTCTTAGGCTACGAATATTTTGTTGAATACAAAAACAGTTATCAAAACAATTGCGAAAATCTGGCGTATCACAAATACTTTGGACGAGGGGAAATATAGGACAAACATTACTCATATTCTATCAAAATCTGATATACAATTGATTCTTACTGGAATGTCACCCTCACTTTTCCTCATAAAAATATTTCCATTTCTAGTCCAAACGTATTTTACACCTTTCATAGTTTTCATAGACAGTGCGTTTTTGTAAAGTTGACGTCTCTGGTATGATAGGCAATCGTTGATGTAAACATTCTCCGGTTTCAAAGCTCCAAAAAGTTGTTTTGTATTCAATTTTTTTCTCATCTCACGTTTTTGTGCCATAATTTTCTCTTTCATAAGATGCGAGACAAATTTAACATGCAGAATATTAGTGGGTGTTGTATTCTGTTTCCTCTTCTTAATCTGCTTAACAAAACATTGATCAATATCGGACTCTTTTACGCTTACATTTAATGCGTCATGAAAAAAACCAACAGCTAGATCGGTGAGCGGAATGTCTTTTCTAACTGGAACATTAACTATTTCAACACTATTTGAGAGGATTTGTTGCTCAAGATGATTAATTTTTTCTTCAAGAACGAGAATTTTATTTTGTTGATCCCTGTTAACTAAATTTAACTTCTCGATCTGATCATTTTGAAAATGTTTGATCTGAAGAATTTCCTTATAAATCATCTCCAAGGTGACGTTTGGTGGAGTCACAAACTCAGTCATTGCATTAAACAAGTTGTTATCGTTGGTGGTAAGAGAGACACGTGATGTGGTTTTGGTTGCAGTG